>JANBXA010000103.1:13726666-14405000 GCA_030556225.1 Cricetiscus sungorus
ACCAGGCTACAGGCAAGTGGTAGGGCATTTTCTTAATTAGTGATTAATATGGGAGGGTTCAGTCCATTGTGCCCCACCCCTGGGCAGGTAGTCCTGGACTGTATCAGAAATCAGGCTGAACAAGCCATAGGAAGCAAGTCAGTAAACAGCACCCCTTCATGGCCTCTGCATCAGCTCCTGTCTCCAGGTTCCTGCTTTGTTTCAGTTCCTGCCCTAATTTCCTTTATTGATGAACAGTGATGTGGAAGTTTAAGACTAATAAACCCTTTCTTTTTCAACTAACTTTTGGTCATATTTCATCACAGCAATAGTAACTCAAACTAAGACACAATCTCTACCCAGTGTAATTGATCTCAGACTATGAAACCATCTACAGCAGAGAGAGATAAAGATGCCTTGGTTTCTCTCGCCATTTTTCTGGAACACCTCCTACTAGCTTAATGGTTCTCAACTTCCCTAATGCTGTGACCCTTTATTTCAGTTCCTCACGTTGTGGTGATTCCCAACCATGAAATTATTTCGTTGCTATTTCATAACTGTAATTTTGCTACTATTATTAATAATAATGTAAATATATGGTATGAAAAATATCTGACCCCTGTGAAAGAGATGCTTAACCCCAAAAGAGGTCATAACACACAAATTGAGAACTTCTGTACTAGCTGGATGGAGCTGGTGACATTTCAACAAGGGAAACTTGGAAAGCAGCACTCAAGAACCAAATCCCATGTGTTAGCTTTCTGTCCCTTGTCTTCTAGCCTGGCACATTCATATGCACTTGTATCATCTTGGTTTGGAACTTGGCTTAAGAATTTTACCTAAAACTTGAATGAAACTTCCATATATGTAGTTCTTAAATTAAGGCAATGCCCTGATTGTATAGAGAACCTAATCATGCTTTGAGAGACTCTGATGAATCTTCTACACCCTTTCTTCTCCAGCTCTAGACATGCCCCTGGGAATGTTGCCTGACTCTATGGAATAGAATCTAGCAATGCACTCAGTATCCCTCACACTTACGTAGCCTTCCCAATAAACTTAATAACCTGAACAAGTGGCTGTGAACATTATAAATAAATCCTGTTTCATCAGTAAGCTGTCATGAGCAACTTTAGTTGGCTTATAGCCCAAGAAAAAGAATGGCACCAGCAATGATGTTTCCCTGCAGCCTTCTTGTTATGCCACTGTGTGTTGTGAAGATTCTTCATGGACACATCCATCTTGACTAATGGCAAAATTACACCCACAGGGTTTTGCAAAAGACAAAAATTTGTTCTCATCTCCTGTTTCTCTTCTAGAAAGTTTCAGTGTATTATCTCTAAAATTGCACATTTCTCTGTGACTATCTTTCGATGCATGATAGACCTTCTATAATTTCTTCCTATTTTGTTGATAAAGTTACATATGGATACATTTTATTTACTTAGCTATTTATTTTATGAGACTGAATTTTGTTATGTATCTCTGGATGGCCTCAAACTTTCAATGCTCTTCCTTCAGCATTTGGAGCACTGTGATTACATGTTTGTGGCACTATTCCTGGTTCATAGGGAAACATTTTCCATGCTTTAAGTTAAGAGGAAAATATCAAAGTTATGTCAGGAAGAGAAACTAGTTGTTCACAGAGAAAAATTAAAAGCTTGCAAATGAGTAACTTACAGAGCAGTAATTTTACAAGACATTAATTTTTTATTTAAATTAGAAACATATATATATACATATATACGTATATGTATATACATATATATATATATGTCCTAGTTTCCTCTCCCTCCCATTCTCCCATGCCTCCCATTGACCCCCATCCCATCCCTCCTCTGCTGCATAGAAAGGGTGAGGCCTTCTATGGGGGATTATCAAAGTCTGTCACATCATTTGGAGCAGGGGCCTAGGCCCTCCCCAGTGTGCAAAACACTAATTTTTAACCAGGCACAAATCCTCTTCTCTACATTTTGCCTAAGTTATATGTATCTATCACTACATCTGTATCTTTTCCAACTGTCCATTTGCTACAGAATTTCCTGATTCCTAAGCATTTATCTGCTTAGTACACTGCCTTCCTTCCTTGTTGCCTGCTGCCCAAATTTTAGTTCAAATGTCTAACCTTGTGTCTTTATTTAGAACTGATATTAGGTTACTCTTTATGGCTGACACCAAACCACAGTCTCCCAGAAGAAACCAAGTTGTCAGAAAACAAAGAACATCTATTCTTATGAATAACGTTTTATTGGAACACAGCCTCCTCACTTACTGGCATGTTGTCTATGGGGCTTTTCTTGATAATGTGTTGTTGATAATGTAGAGTAGTTGCTACACAGACCCTTTGGTTCACAAAGTCTGGTTAATCACTATCTGACATAAACACTTTTCTGGCAACTGCCCTAAAGCATGCGCTCTCATTTAATGGAATCTGGATGTTAGATGAGACTATGCTTACTGACTCACTCACTAATCTTTTGTCAATAGAGTTACTTGAGAAGTGTAGACATCAATTGAGATAATGCCCCCACCAGACTGTTCTTTGGGCAAGCTGGTGAGACATTTTCTTAATTGACGAGTGGTATGGGGTGGGAGGTCCAGCTTGCTGTAGGTTGTGGCACCTGGGGCATGTTGTATAAGACAGCAGGCTGAGCAGGCCATGGGGAGAAAGCTAGTAGGCAGCTCTCCTTTGCTTTAGCTTCTGCCTATAAGTTCCTGCCTTGAGTTCCTGCCCTGATTTCCCTCAGTGATACAGAGTAACCTGAGAGTTGTAAGCTAAAATAAATTGTTTCTTCCTCAAGTTGCTTTTGGTCATGGTGTTTCATCACAGCAATGTAAATTCTATTTAAAGCACCTACATAGTCATAATCTTACTTTTTCTTGTCAAATAGACTAGAAGGAACAAGGTCTCTGGTGGAGAACTACATGGTTACAAGGGCCAGTTCTGTTACTCATGTACAGTATGATCGTGAGTAAATAATTTACGTCTGGAAAACTAGGTTTCTTGTTTGCATAACTTGGGATAATAATGACCTCTAAGATACTGTGGGTTAAATGAGTTATTCTGAAAGAACTTACAGTAGTGTTTGGATGAAATAATGTTAGCTCCATTTTTCCACCATACTATCACCGTACCTGGAATCCACCGCTTTCTCCATAAAGGTTTCTTGCATTTGTTGGCAGAAGAGCTGAAGTAGAAAGAAAATGCATATTCCTAGAAGATTAAAATAATGGCAAGTATCCAAAGTTGTAGACTGATACCATGCATAAAGCAAAAGTTTGGCTCAACATACTTACAGGAGGTACAATAAAGTGAAAATATAAACATTGTCATAGAAAAGTGGGAAAAGGAAAGACTAGAAAGCTTTTTTTAGGTAATGTAAATCCTCCTTGTGTTCCATGGTCTCTGTGTTAGTCATCTTTTCACTACGGTAGCAAAATACCTGAGATATCCAACTAAAATAAAGGAGGATCAGTTGATTCTTGGTTCAAGTTCAGAGATTTCAACCCAGCTCCGTTGGAACCACTGATCTGGGCCTGAGCAGTCCCGACCATCCCCACTGGAACACATACATGGTAGACAAAGGGCTATCCTACTTACTATAGCCATGAAGTGAAAGAGAAAGGATGGGACTAGGGCTCGTGTATCCCTCCAGAAAATAACTCCCACTCTATCCCCGCCCCTTAGATCTCCACTATGCACATCAGGCTGGGTATAGAGACCACAACCTTGATCCTGAGGGGAAAATCACTATCCAAACTCTAACACAGTATCTTTTTTTTTTTTTAATCAGAGGAAAAATCACAAAAGTCTTCTAGAAAGTCTGACCATTCAGTATCTCTGCTCCTGTGAGTTTTAAGGAATGAAGCCATGAGGGCAACACATTCCTTCTTTACAGTATTATTAAGGGAGACATGACAAAATCTTCAAGCATTTCATTACTGAATCAGTTAACTTAGCGACTAAAGGAATGCCCACAACTAGACTGCAAAACCACTGGGTGCTATGTCCAGGGTCTCAGCTTCCCACCTCTTTCTGTAGCAAGCACTTCCTATGTTCTTCTCAGTCTCTGAACAAAAGTCACACCACAGCTCCAGAGCTCTGTCTGCTGAGGGAGCTCTGCTAATTTGCCATGATTAGAAGATCTTTGAAGGTCCTTGCCAGTTTTTTTTTTATCAAGGCATAAAAAGCAATTATTACAATTAATGCAATTTACCATGTGTTAGCCTTCCAGAAAAGCTATTTCAGGGCAGGTCTGCCATCTGTCCCTTTCAGAGTGATGAGCACTGTAATTTAACTCTGTCCGGAGTCCTAGGCTTTGGATATTCAACCTCAGAGAGCATCCACAGAGGGCCCTGCTCCAGCATTTCCTCACTGATTTCTCTGAGGTCTTAGACCCCATGATCAGCTTCTTGTGCACTGTAGGAAAGATTGCCAGAACAGGGCAATAAGGAAAGTATACAGCCACTGAGTGGATTTCAGTCTCTCCTTCCTGCTGAAGGAGCCCCCACCCGGCACAGGGAACGTCCTTTTTGCCATCAACAACCCTTTTCCTTAACACAACACTGCTGCTTGAAGACAGAGTCTACCAACATAGCCTCTGACAGCCAGGAGGATACTCTGGGAAAACCATAGTAGGCATATGTTGTTACAGGATCCAAGAGAAATAGACAAGTGCTTGCCAAAGGGATTCAGGCTGAATAGGAAAGAGAAGAGACAAAACCATGACTCTTCACTTTTACTGGGTGGTTTTTATTTTACTTGTTTTTTAATTAAGAAAGCACATGTATTTGACTAGGGACTGTAGCTGAGTTGGTGGACTTCTCACACAGAACATGCATGACTGTGACGAGGGTTGTGGGTTTTATTCCCAGCACTACAATATGGAGAGTGGCCTTAAAACAATCCTGATATATGCTTGCAACTCCAGTACTTGAGAGGAGACAGAAGCAGGAGGATTGTGACTTTGAGGAGTACCTTAGCTACACAACAAAACTCTGTGTGTGAAGGAGGTATCTCAGTGGTCAAAACAAAACAAAACAGCAACAGCAACAAAACTACCTTAGCAATGTATAAGGCCCAATGCTCAGTTCCTAGTCCCAGTAAAGGATATCTAAGATCAAAGCCCTAGACTCAAAGATGCAAGCCTACTACTTATTGTTGGTGGTCTTTTTATTGAATCAGGATTGTTCCGTTTATTTTAAAGGATCTTTTCACTGGTTATTATATACATGAGTCTGTCTCTGTCTGCCTGTGTCTCTCTTCTCCTCTCTTCTCTCCCTCCCTCCCTCCCTCCCTCCCTCCCTCCCTCCTTCCCTCTTCTCTCTGTAGGATGTGTATATATACACACAGGCCATGGCATATATGTGTGAAGGTCAGAGGATACCTTTGTAGGATTAGTTATCTCCTTTCACCTTCACATGGCATCTAGCGATCAAACTGAGTTTACTATCCTTGGCTGTCAAGACCTTTGCCTACTTAAGTTGTTTATTTACTTATTTTATTGGTGTATATTCATTTCACATAGTTCTGAGTTTCACAAACACTCCTCTTCACACCATAACCTCTCCTCCTTCCCCACAGTCCCTTCTCCTTCTACTGGTCTCCAACTTTCGTCCTGGGGGAGGGGGAGGCATGACATATGTATTTAAGGTATATAAAATTTAGAGTCTGTAAGTGAGAGAAAATGTGCTATTTGACTTATTTTCTTTAATATGCTCTCCAGATGCTTCCATTTTCTAGAAAATGGCATAATCCCACTTTTGTTGTTGTCATTGTTCATTTTGCTGTTTGCAGTGTCTTATGAGGGCCAGGGGTCTTGAACTTGGTGTGTAGCTGAGAATGACCTTGAACTCCTGATCCTTTTGTCTTCCCCTTTCAGACAATGTGGTTACTGATGTGTACCATTATGCTTTGCACATTTATTCATTATGACTGAAAACCCTACATGCCCTTCATCTGTCTGTTGAGGCATACCTAGGCTGATTCTATGACTGTGAAACCTGCTGTAATAAACATGGGTATGCAAACAAGTCTCTTTATGGTATGGTCTGTTTCCTAAGAGTCCTTTGGGGGATAAAAAACAAATGCTTGCTTGCTGTCTTAGCTCTCATCCTTTTAAAATAGATGATTCAGGACATTGGGAAAAGAAGAAGTAACATAGCCATCCATTTTAACAAGCACAGTGCCAACCACACGACTGGAAATCCCACAATTTGCCTCTCACCCTTCTCCCTCATTCCTCTGTAAGAAATCTGGCTGCGGGAACTGCTAAGTGTTCAGTGAAAAGAGAAACAGGACAGCCTTTTCCCGGTGGGAATAGGATCCAGAGAGGAGGGAGAAGAAACCAGCTTTTCTCCTGTTCACACATTTGGTGGAAACTGCCATTTCCCAAGCTTGCCACCTTCTTCCTTTCCAGTAACTAAGACGATCTAATGTAGAAGGCACAAGTGCATCCATAGAATACTGTCAGCATCAGTTTTTCTAAATATGAAATATCGTACATTAAAAAATTCCTGTGCTTTGCACATTGTTTCCCTTTTGCTGTTCTTTGTGGGGCCCTTGGGATTAAGAAAGGTTTTGGGGAAACAGATTCATTGTTCTGAGATACCTTTGGAAATCCTCTACCTCTGTTTATCAGGAGACAGGCTTATTCCTCCTTGGCTATCTTCAGATAGAGCCACAAGACTGGGATGAGGACATTTGTCTGAGGTGCAATAACAGTGACAGTATGTCCTTCTGCAATAAAAAGGACAGGAGAGGACCTGAGAGTCATGCCTATTGTCCTGGAAACTTGCCATTTTCTTCCAGTCCTGTGAGCCACTGTAGGACTCACACTGATGTGGCAAGGGAACTAGAGATGTCAGCTTTCATTCTAATTTCTTAAAAGATGGTTTTCCTCACAATGCTTTCTTGTTACATTTTATAATTACTATTGGACTTTCATTTATAAGATCTCTATATTTTAAAATAATACTTGGCATATTACATTCAATTTATTTAAATACTTTTAGTTATCAAATTTGGAGTCATATAAAATTTCATTCTGTGTGAACATGGTCACTTAGGACTTACTGGACAAAGAAAGCCTGCATATGTATAGAATCCTGGAACGAGAAAGAGAAAAGTCTCTCTCTCTCTCTCTCTCTCTCTCTCTCTCTCTCTCTCTCTCTCTCTCTCTCTCTCTCTCTCTCTCTCCCTCCCTCTCTCTCTCCTTCCCTCCCTTTCTCTCTCTCTCTCCTTCCCTCCCTCTCTCTCTCCTTCCCTCCCCCCCTCTCTCCTGTGTGTGTGTGTGTGTGTGTGTGTATACTTTCTGAGCTCCCATCTGATACCTATTGAGCATTAAATGATAGAGAATTCAATAGATGTTTTCCCTTTATAAGCATACCTACGTCAAAGCTTAGTTTATAAATTAGCTATATGGGCTGGAGAGATGGCTCCACAGTTAAGAGCACTGGATGTTCTTCCAGAAGTCGAGGTCCTGAGTTCAATTCCCAGCAACCACATGGTGGCTAAAGACTATCTGTAATGAGATCTGGTGCCCTTTTCTTGCCTACAGGCACACATGCAAAAAGAACACTATATACATACTAAATAAATACATCTTTAAAAAAATTAGTTATGTAAATCTGTCAAGTCATTTGAAGTAGGGACTAGGACTTCTCTCCTGTCCCTAGGTTAAGGGGATATCCCTCCATGGGGGATGTTCTGCAAGGTCCTTTTGTGCACCAGGAATAGATCCTGTTTCTACTGTCTGAGGTCCCCCAGACTGCTCAGTCCTTCTAGCTGAGACCCATCTTCAGGGGGTCTGAGTCAGTTCCATGCTGGATTCTCAGCTATCAGTCTGGCAGTGGGGGGGCTTAGGGGGGAAGTAGCTTCTCCGTGTTCAGGTCAGCTGTCTTTGTGTGTTTCTGCAACCTGGTCTTGTCTCCTCTCTTTGCATCTGGTTTCTAGTTTGACTCAGTGTTTGGTTATGTGTGTTTGCTTCTGTTTCCAACAGGTACTAGATGAGGGCTCCATGTGGAATGGGGGTGTGGGGATAGGAGGGGAGGGTGGCCAAGGTGCATGTCACAGGGGCAAGAGGGAAAGAGGGAGGGAGAGAGGGAGGGTTGGAGGGAGGAAGGGAGAGGAAACTGGGATGCACATGTACCAGCAGGAAGCAGCTTGGAAAGAATGAGGCCCAAAATCCAAAATATTGTTTATAAATGTTTGTTTTCATTTAAAAAAAAAGAAAGTCTTTGTATAAATAAATAAATAAACAAATACATAAATAAAAAATTAGTTAGCTATACTTTAGATTAATAATAACTAACATCAAAATGGAGCAAATTATATTATAGTGTTTTTTGATGTTTATGAATTGTTTACTCTGAGAATTTTCTACTTAATATTTGTTTTCAGTCTAAAGTTGATTGTGGTAACTGAAAAGTCAGAGAGCAAAGAAAAACATGAGTCAACTACACTTAAGAGTAAATAGTAGCTGCGTATTGTGGCACACACTTTTAATCCCAGCACTCAGGAGTCAGAGACAGGCTGATCTCTGTGAGTTCAAGGCCAGCCTGGTCTACATATGAGTTCCAGGACAGCCAGAGCTATGTAGTGAAACCCTGTCTTGAAAAAAACTTTTAAAAGAAAAAAAAAAAAAAGAATGAATATATAGACTCAGCAACAAAGCCAGCAAGTCTCTGAAAAAAGGCTGATTTCCTGAAGGTATTTAAGGTATGTGGATGGAAGTTTCCGTTTTGCGGGTCCCACAGTTGTTTAGTCCCAAATAAACACACAGAGACTTATATTAATTATAAACTGTTTGGCCAATGTGCAGGCGCCCTATCTTCCCAGTAGCTACATGTTCCCTCCAGACTCACTCTTCATGTTCCCCTTCCCAGAATTCTCCTTGCCTATACTTTCTGTCTGGCTATATTCTGCCTGTCCATTGGCTAAACCACCTTTATTAATCAGCCAATAAGAGGAACATATATTCTCAGCAGGACATCCCCCATCAAATATACACACACTTTTACTTACAGTGCTTGAGAGATACTGTTTTTCAATAATTCTAGGACGAGAAACGGAGACTAATGTAGTCTAATTTAAAGCCAAGAATAGAGCTGGGCTTATAGCTCAGAAGTAGAGCATTTGTTTAGCATATACAAGTCTCAGGCTTCCTCTCAGCAGGGAACACACACACACACACACACACACACACACACACACACACACATGGATAAATATTGTTGTCTTTAAATATCTCACAAATACACCTTTAAATGTTGCAGAATAAAAACTATCACTTTTTATTTTCCCTTAATACTCTGTAGGCTTGATTTCTAGGCAGAGTCAGCCTGCCAATGACTATGCCATAGATGATTAAACAGGTATCTAGGGAATACATCACCTGGTTTGTCTCTTCTTGAGCATCGGGTGCACTGGGGATTTCTCTAGAGGTAATGGTGAGGAAAAGGAACTGAGATGAGTTTACTCTCAATGTAACTTCTTGGTTTGTTTTCTTTACAACTTTGGAGAATGCATAATTTGGCAAAGCTAAAGGCACAGAAACACCCAAGAACACTTAGCATTTTTCAGACCTATTGAAGCTATGAGCATCACATAGGACTCATTTTAGATTACACTGACCCCAATGGCATTTTTTTCTGGTTTGTTAACTTTGAGACACATTTTTGCTACACAGCCTAGGCTGGACTTGAATTCACAATCCTCTTGTCTCACCACCCAGAGTGTTGTAATTATAGGTTATCAACATCACGGTCATTTTTTTTGTTTGTTTTTTTATTCACAAAAGTTAAAGAGCAGGACATGATGACATACTTATACAATCCCAGTACTCAGGAGGTCAAGGAAGGAAGATCAGGAGTACAAATCCAGCTGGGCTACTTTAGTGAGTTCCAGGCTGATGGGAGATGTTATTCTGTAAATATGTTTCTCATACTGGTTAATGAATGAAGCCCTGTTGGCCAATACAAAAGCAAGATAGGTGGGGCTAGGAGACTAGGAGGAGGAAAGAGGAAGTAGTTAGGAGGAGTCAAGATGGAGAGCCCGGAGAGGTAGAACGCCAGCCAGCCACTCTGGCCGGTAAGATGAGCCACGTGGAAATACTTAGAATAGTGGAAATGGGTTAATCATTAAGACAGAGCTAGCCGATAAACAATGATAGTAATTGGCCAACAGCCTTGTATCAAATACAGAGTCTCTGCGTGTTATTTGGGGCTGGTGTGGCTATGGGACCAGGTGGCCAGCGGGGAGGAACAACGGGCAGCCGGCGGGAAAAACCTACCCTTAACACCAGGACATTCTGGCTGCATAAGAAATGAAACAAGCAAACAAATTTTATAAAAAATAAAATAAATATATAAAAAAACAAGCAATGATAAACAAAAGAAGGAAGGATGAAGGGGGTATGGAGGGGAAGAAGGAAAGATAGACAGGAAGAAAGATTAAAAGAAAGGAAGAAAGAAGAAAGGAAGGGAGGGAGGGAGGGAAGGAGGAAGAAAAGAAGGAAGGAAGGAAGGGACATTGGGATTACTAAAAAGCAGTCTACAAATGATTTCAATTTTTGAAAACTGCTTGATTGAATGAAATTATTCTGTACTGCACGTTTATCAGTTTCCTAGAACCACTATTACAGACACTACACACTGTTACAGACACCATACACTGTTACAGACACCTCACACTGTTACAGACCACCTCACACTGTTATAGACTACCTCACACTGTTACAGACACCACATACTATTACAGACCACCACATAGACTGGACTAAACTTAGTTTTCTTTAGTTTCAAGGCCGGAAGTACAAGTGTCAACTGGGTTGGTTGCTATTGAAACTCTAAGCAAGCAGTTTGTTCTGATCTCTGTCATTGTCTTGAGGTGTCATTGGGGCTTACTTAACCCTCTTCCTTTCTCCCTGTTTCTCCTTTTCTGTAAGGCCACAGTGAGGTTGAATCAGGATCCCTCCCTACTCCAATATGACTTCATATTTTTATTTTTTTTTATTCTTGAACCATTTTTGAGAATTTTATAATGATAACACTATATTTACATAATTTCTAACCTTCCTCCCATGTCATCTCCATCATCTCTCTCTCTCTCAAATTTATATTCTCTTCTACAACTGTTGTTGTTCACACACACACACACACACACACACACACACCACAACCTATTTAGTCCAATTAGTGTAATGATTCACCAATGTTGATATTATAACAAATGTAACACACAAAAAACACGATGTTAGTAACAGGGTAATGATGTGAGGAATGAGGAATATATTGGAAGTCTGTGTTTTCTGTCCTGTTTTGTTTTGCACAGTATTCCTAAAATTGGTCTTTTAACTTCTGTGTGTACATAAATGTGTGTGTGTGTGTGTGTGTGTGTGTGTGTGTGTGTGTGTGTGTGTTCTGCATGTGTATACACATATACACATGAGCATCTGAATGTAGAGGTCAAAAGACAACCTTAGGTGTCAATTCTCAAGTGTCATCATCATTTTTGGGAGGGACTCGGGGGCAGGTTTTCTCATGAGCTCAGACCTTGACACTTAGACCATGTGGACACGATGGAGCCTCAGGGAACCCCTGACTTTGTTTTCCCTGCTTAGGATTACAAGTGTATGCCACCACAAAGCTTTTGTTTTTGCTTTTGTTTTTTGTTTTCTTTTTTTTAACTTTGTTGTACTAGTTGAACTCATGCCCTCATGCTTGCCTGACACACACTTTACCAACTGAGTCAACTTGTGAAAGGCAAACCATAGGTGGACAAGGTCAAAGACCTTTGCTGTCTGCACATAGCCAGAGCCTAAAGGAGTCACTCATTTGCCTGCTCTGAGGCCTCATCAGCCCCTGGCCCTGCTCTGTGCCAGTTACTCTGACCTTCCTATTGACTCTAGGACCATCCTAAGTCTGTGACAGCGGGAAGTCTTATGCAAGTTAGGACCATCCTAAGTCTGTTACAGCGGGAAGTCTTATGCAAGTTGCTCCTTCAGCCTAGAATATTTTTTTCCTCCTTGATTTTTCCAAGTTTTCACTTTTTATAACTCATCCACAGAGAAGATGATATATTGGCCCCCACTTGTAGGCTCTTCACACAGTTTCTTATTGCTATGTAAAGTTTCCATTTCCATTATCCTTTTTTTTTTGTTTCTTGAAGTCCCAATTTCACACTGACTACCTCTTATCACTCCAATGAGACTTGGGCTCTGCTGCCAGTTGACTTCATTTTGATAGACAGAGGTAGCTGTAATGTTCAAAGTCAAATGGCAGACATAACAACTATAACTAAACTCCATACAGCATGGGAATGTTATTTTCCCAACACCATCTCTTCCTGAGAAATGTTGCTTTATACACAGGGAAAATATGAATGCCCTCTTCCCATAAAGGCCTATTTCAGATTTAGCATCCTGGAACTGTAGGGTAACCACCTGAGTTCATCTCAGCTGGGAGAGCTGAGGAAAGCGATGCTGAAAACAGTGAGAATTTAGGAGGCAATTTAGAAGAGAGAGCATTGAAAGTGTTGAGTGGTCCTGGTAGAGTTTGGAGCACAGGTGTAGAATCTTCCATTTGGAAAGACTCTCAAAGAAATGCTGTCCAAAGCTGCAGATCAGGTAATGCAAAGGATGGCTCGTCAATTATTTCAAAGTAAACTGGCTTTAATTGGCGATCCAAAAGAGGAACCATGGGGTAAAGCTTTGATGTTTCTTTTTCAGAAGGAATCACCACAATTTCTAAGAAAAAACAAACCAAGCCAACCAACCAACCAAACAACACACAAAAAAGTGAGAAAAGCTATGGCTTTGTGTTTGGTTTTTGTCTGCTTTGTTTTTATGTTAATTTTGTTTAGTTCTTAGAAATTAAATACAATCAAACCGATTTAAGTGGAGAAGGGAGAATTTATGGCAAGGACACAGGGGTATGAAGTGGAAAGGAAGGAGTAGGAACAGAAGCTGGCTCCAGGAGACTTCTAGAAAGCCCTCAGGGCTGTTCCATCAACCTGACCCATTCTTTTCCTACCAGATACCTGCCTTTTCTTTTCTGTAACAAGGGCACTGATAATCTCTGTCTATTGTCAAGATTCACTGGATATAAATCTTGCAGCAAAAGATGCTGTCACATGTCTATCAGTCACAATCCACATTCCCAGAAGAAGTATTTTACATATAATGTTCACCTGTGTCCCAGGATACAACCAAGAGGAGGATGCAAAAACATGCAGTACAAACTTCACTGGTGCTTACTGCTTCCACACTGGTGCTCTGAGCACTGTGGAGGAGACATGGAAGCACAGGGAGAGGATCTCAGACAAGGGGATTTGCCGGGAGGGAGCCACATCCATATTCCACAAATGGGCCACAGAATGAGAGCATGAGCAAATGTATTAAACCTCTACTGCAAGAGGGCAGAATTTCAATCATTTAGGAAAATCCCTGCCCTTTAGAGACCTGGTCTCCAGCTGGAAATCACACCAGGCATTATGCAATCATGAACACACAACATCTGTGGTTACCTGCACTGATCCTGCACCAGACTGGACATGTCAAATAGCCACTTGTGGATGAAGGAGAGGCTCATGGACCCTACCTCAACTACTGAACTAAATACTTACTGGTGGGTTTTGATGGAGTTAACGTTATGTCTTCCAATGAGTATCTACCAGTGAGCCCACCAGGCCCCATTAGACAGTTCCATACCAAGGGCTACTCAGTAGGTCACAAGACAAAACAAAAAGATATGAACATGGGAGATGAAAATGTACAGAGGAGGGGGTTGATAGAAATGTAAGGCAGATAGGAAAGCATGGGAAATAAAAGTAACCATACACATGTATGAAGTGTCTTCAAGGAACAAATACAACTTTAAAAAATTCATCATGAAAATTTCAGCAAACATGCAAATAAAATCTTATTTAGTAAAATATTTGCAGAGTCCCTACTATTTCCAATATGAAAAGTGATATGAGAAATTAAAAGCACACCTACCCACCATCTTTCCTCCTTGACCAAGTCTCTTGGAGCCAACTGAGAAATAAGAAAAGGCTAGACCAAAGTAGTATCTTCATCACCAGCAAAGGCTGGATCTAGACTGCAAATTTTATATGCAACCAAATTGTAGAAATTATTATATTGGTCTACAAGAGTTCGTTCCAGGACAACAGCCTCCAAAGCCACAGAGAAACCCTAGCTCAAGAAACAGAAACAAAACAAAAAAGAAAGAAAAGAAAAGAAGAAAGAAAGAAAGAAAGAAAGAAAGAAGGAAAAGGAAGGAAGAAAGAAAGAAAGAAAGAAAGAAAGAAAGAAAGAAAGAGAGAAAGAAAGAAGAATTAGCATTGATGGAGCCAAGAATAGCATCCCAACTATTGAATACCTATCATGTGACAGGTAATGCTCTACTCCTAAGATGAAACTGTAAACAAACTGTCTGCCTGAGGGGAACAAAGACAGAAAACTGATTCACTCACTTGAGTTACATGCCTAGGGTTGCCACAACAAAGTGGGTCATGTGGTTTAAAAACAACAGAAGTTGGTTTTCTTACAGTTTTAGAAGCAGAAAGTCTGAGACAAGAGTGTCAGCTCCGTGGAATTCTTCTGGGACTGTAGAGAACAATCTATTCTAGATCCTTCTTTTGGTGTATGTATGGCCTCTTCCCTCTGGTACTTAAGATGTATTGTCTTCAATTCCACCATATATCTCTATACCCTAATCTTTTTTTCTTCATAAGGACACATGTAATACTAGATTGGGATCCATCGGTTTGACTTATTTTAACTTAATGACTTTCCTAAAGAATCTATAAATAAGGACATATTCTCAAGGACGGGAATTAAGGCCACAACATATGAATATTCAGTACATCCAGAAACACTACCAAAAAGGAAGATATAACAGGTTTCCCACCACCACCTTATTTTAGTGTTGGGTCTTGGGCCTAGGGCCTCTCACAGGCTAAGCAAGAACTAGAATTCTTGTTTTTAATTTTAAATTAAAATGTGGTGTGTGTGTGTGTGTGTGTGTGTGTGTGTGTGTGTGTGTGTGTGCATGCATAAGACCAACAATGGAGGGCAACTAACAGATTTTTTTTCTCTCTTTCCAACGTGTAGGGATTGAACTCTGGTCTGTGAACTCAGTGGCAGGCTCCTGTGTCCACTGAGTCATCTTGTTGGATCTGGTTTTTGTTTTGTGTTTGTTTTTAATGTTTTAGACAACAGATAATTAAGTTACTCAGGCTGATCTTGAACTTGAACATCCTAACTCAGCCTTCTGAGTAGCTAGGATTAAAGGCCTGGACTAGATCAGGTTCAAGGTACAAAGATCTTGATTGATGACACACTGCTCCAGACAAAATGGACAGAAAGGATGCTTCTGAGGAAACACAACTTTTAAATGAAATTTTTGTTTAAAAAACAAAATGAGTAAATATTCAGAGTAGGTGGTCTCTAAGGCATGCTAAATAAGGGTAACACTAGCAAGGAGCCATGCCTGGAAACATGTATGAGATGTGTCAGTGGAAGGAACAGAAACTGAACCTGGTGATGACTGATGGATTTTCAGTGGTAATAGAAATTAAAGTCTTAAGCAGGCATAAAGTATAATTAGTGTGACATTATGAATTAGAGATTTATTTTGAGACGTTGAGATGATGGGACCTTTAAAATCTCTAGAAAGTGGGAGGAATGATGTTACCATCTCTTGGGGTAAAGAATCTCAATTTGGTATATAAGATGAGAACTGGGACAAGTTGGAGGCCAGGATACCAAACAGGCTGGAAGCTATTACAAAGGCCCTGCCCTGTAGCCATAAAGCCGTGCTCTAGAAACCATTTTGAAGGAGAAAAAGACAAAGTAGAAACAATTTCAAAGGAAGGATCTGAAAAAGCCGAAGATCACCATTGAAATCTCTTAGTTACAAGAAATCATTAAATTCCCTGGACATGGTAACCTGGAGGAAAGCTATGCCATATCTCTAGCTCATTTGACTCTGCAATTAGAATGCATGAGGTGATGCAAACTTGGACTGAAAATCCTGATTGAATGTTCCCAGTCTCAGTAGATGGCAGGTGTCTAGTTGCACTAGCAACTAGAACATTCTTCTCAGGCATATCCATATCTAAGTCACTCTTTCTTTTAGCTCAGTTGTAATCTGTCCCTGAAAATCCATAAATTGAAACTCTAATCCCAACACTTTAAATATGACCATAGTTAAAGTAGCTAAAGTACAATGATTCCTTATGGGTGGGCCCTAATCTGACGGGTCTAGTAGTTTGTAAGAGGAGAGATTAGAATATTGGCATGGAGAAAAACTATGGGAAGATACAAAGAAAAAGCTGTGTTAGCTTTCCCTTACTGTGGACGGTCATCTGGAAAAATGACAAGGCTTATTTTGGCTCATGATTTTGGAAGTTCATGATCATAATTTACATTATTGCTTTAGGTATATTATGAGGTAGCATGTCATGGAAAAAGAGATACACCCATTCTATTAGCAACTTTTCTGTTGCTGTGATGAAATACTGTGACCAATGCAACTGACAAAGGAAAGGGTTAATTTGGCATCTGGTTCCAGAAGAATAATAGTCTATCATGGTAGGGAAGTGTGGCAGCCAGCAGCTGCACAACAGGTGGAGTAGAAGCTGAGGACTCACATATTGAACCACAGGTGCCAATTGGAGAGAGCATTCCAGAAGGTGGTGCCATTCCTTTTACTCTCAAAGTATCACCCCCATTGATGTACTTCCTCCAATATGACCACATATCCTAAACTACCTGAACAGTGCTATCAATTGGGGACCAAGTGTTTAAATGCCAGAGACAATGAGGGAACATCTCCTCTCATCGAAACCATCACATCCTCTTTGATAGAACAAAAAGCAATTCATCTTATGGCCAAGGCCAGGAGAGAAAGATGGAGAGGGAGGGAGAGAAGGGGGGAGAGGGGGAAAGAGAAAGAGAGAGAGAGGAGAGAGAGGAAGAGAAAGAGACAGAGTGAGGAAGAGAAAGAGATAGAAAGAGAGGGAGTGGGGGAAGAGAGAGAGAAGATCTTACAACTTCCTCGTCTCTTGGCATGCTCCTAAGATTTAAAACCTCCCATCACAGCCGACATCATGAAAGTTTCCATTACTTCTCAATAGTACCAAGCTGAGTCCTAAACCTTTAGCACATGGGCCTTGGGGGAGCATTCTGGATTTAAACTATCATAACAACTACTTACAAACCAAAGGGAAAGACAGTCACAAACCACTCTGCTGTTATTTGGGTGTCAGACTTCTGGCTTCTAGAACTATGAGAAAACCAAGTTCCATTAAGTTACCTTCTGTGTGACACATTGTTATAAAGTTTCTGCTAAACAATATACTGCTTTATTCATGACCACTTCTCGCTGTGTGGTGTTACCAGGAGGCCTTCTGAATCCTCATTTCATGAGATATGCTCACAGCCAACTAATGACTCACTGTTTCAGTGTATGTGCAGTTCTTTCCCATTTTGTCCTTATCTGAGAAAAGAAACTTTACCATCTGAACACACCACAACTTTGAACACAGAGCCACTAGTTACTTATTTAAATTTAACATAATTAAATGAAATAAAATGGTAGATTCATTTTCTTGTTTGCACTAGTTATATTTGAAGTGCTGGACAGTCTTTTGTGAATAAGGCTTACCTTAATGGTCACAGCAAGTGCAGGACATCCCATCATGTCTAGTAGATAGCATTGCACAGATAGAGAAGAAAGCATAAAAAATCCCTGTTAAAGCCCTTAAAGCCCATCATGGCCTTATTGTTAGGGTCTGCATTTGTAAGTAACAAAACCATTTTAGGTAGTATACTAAGAAAATAAGTGGGATAAGAAGGTGGTGGTGGACCTCATTGGTATATCCTACCTGGTCTGAAGGACGGTGAGAGCTTCCAGAACTTCAGCAGAAAGCCTCCATAACCATTTCTCTTTGGACCTACCAATGGTCCATACCTTTATTTATTACTTTTTTTTAAAAAAGACATGGTCTCACTTTGTAGCTATGGCCAGCCTGGTACTTGCAGTGTTGGTCTGGTTAGTCTTAAACTCACAGAGATCATCCTGTCTTTGCCTTCCAAATATTAGAGTTATTGGATAGCCTGTGACTTTTATATTCAAATTTCGAAAATCAAGAAAGATAACCCAACTTGACTGGCCCATATGGAGACGAGGAACTACCTGGCCAGATGCGACTGAAGCAAAGGTGACAGTCTCAGGGACAAACAGCCATAGGTTTCCAATCCCAGGCTCTTCCCATTGAAGAGGCTGCATAGGTTCCTCTGTTGCAGCTCCTGTGTCTCTTTAGTTGGTCCAGAATGTTCCATTGGATATACTTTGATCTTCACTGTTAGAGTGGCAAAAGCAGCAAATACCTTTCTCTCTACTCATTAGAAGAGTTGTTCCTGACGACTTCTTGGGTGCACAGACGCTGCTACCAGACACTGTAGGGCCATTAGAGGGAAAGGTCAGCTTTATTTGAAGTACCCTAGCCCGTTAAACAAGTTTGTCCCATCCAAAGAGCAATCTGAGAACTAAAGAGGGGGTAGGCTCCCTAGTTTCTGGATCATTACTTTTTAGCCTTCTTAACAATTATAATCCTACTTTAGAATTAAGAAAAACAAAACAAATAGCTTTCAAATTCGAGACCCTCTCTTCAAACCAGCCATCTTATTTTCTGTAACAAGCTCCTACTGCCAAGATAAAATATGAAAGTGTCTTCTCATAGCCCCAAATATTATGTTACTGAGACAAATCCTGTAATTTTCCACTTTCATGAACAGTTCATCTAAAAGAAGTTTTCCAATTTCAATCTTGCACATTATATTTGAGTCAGTGTATATACACCTCAATCATCTCCTAACCCCAAGCTCTGGTGATTGCAAGTAAATGCCACACAAAGACCTTAAAATACTCCAGCTCCCACAAAGAGGCCACCTCATTTCAGTTTCAGTTAAAGACTCTTCAATGTTAAATTTTAAAAGTTTAACAAACGAATAATTAAAACAATCACATTTGTGGTTAAAAAAACTAAGTTGCCAATAATTCCAGAGTCAATAGTCAGGAACAAAGGATGGAGTACGTAACAACCTCAAATCCCCGGACAGCCAAGAGTGCAGGTTTTTATTTGGAGCAGTGTCATACCCAGGTCTGCAGTGATGGCATGCATCCATCAAGTTTCTGATGAAGATGAGATGCCATGTGGTTTAGCATGCCAGCTGAGCCTTGAGTGAGGCTAACAGCATGTTCCCACCAGGTGGAAGGAAATGGTAGCCACAGCATATACAGCACATCCTCACTGTTCCTATCCCATTGCCCACGAGTCATCTCTAATTGCACTGACAAAGAGAATCCAGTTCTTCAGCTATTTCCACAGTTCTCAAAACCCTTCCCTGACGAAAAGGCTATTTGAAGGCTGAACTTAAATGCACCACCATGTTTAAAACTTGAGTTATTCCAAGAAAGCCGGTATGTGAAGCACTCAAAGAAAGAAAATCGGCAAATCATTTCTCTCTCGTTGAGATTCCCTTTTCACTAGTTTGAACCACCTGTATTTATTCTTGCATCTTTATCTCCCCAGTTCCATTCTCTTTTGTGTCATGTAAGAGTATTTATTTCTGCAGCTGAATTATGTCCTCTATTGCTTGGGAAGAGCAGCTTGCCTGTTATCTTTCATGGGTAGGAAAGTGGTACCTTTTGAGTGGTTTCTGGCCGTGGGTATTAATGCAGCCATCACAGGGATGGCATTATCATCCACTGAAGCCACTTCAAGTTCATTTGCATCGTACAATATGTATTTCTATATTTGTGTGGATTTAAGAAGAGCCGAAACTCATTAAAATTCAAACTATACTCCATGCTTAAAACTTCAGAAAATTCATTGACTGTCTCAAGTGTGCTGTGGTGTATTACCTGGAATGCATTGTCTGTGTTTCCAGAGCTCGTGATTAGTTATGAGACAATGTATATAGACAGACAGAAGTAGTTACTGGGGTTGAAATAAATGCTTTAATTATAAGTAATAAATCAAAGTGTGAAGGGGAAAATGTGACATTCACATTTGTAGTGAGTAGATCAGTGCTTACAGATGCTCATCTGCCTGCAGTTGTTAGGACTTTTGTTAACTGAATAGTTATGTAGTTATACCAAATAAAGGATATAATCCTGCTTGTATGGGGAAGGAGGAGTGAGAGAGGGAGAGAAAGTGAGAGAGGAGGGTGTGTGTGCTTGCCTATGAAGGTCTGGGGTGGATGCCTTGTTCTCTCTTACTCTCCACCTGTTTTAGTTACTTTTCCTGTTCCAATGACAAAATACCTGGCAAAAGCAAGATAGAGTTGTTTATTTGGTTTATTTTAGAGGTTTATTCCAAGTTGCAGTCCACCTTAATAGAAAGGTCAAGGTGGTAGGGACTTGACTGGTCACATCTGCAGTCAAGAGCAGAGAGAATGAATGGATATATGCTGTGCTCAGCTGGCTTCCCCCTTTTCATTGAGTTTTAGGCCCAGCCTTTGAAACAGTGCCTCCCACATTCAGAGTAACCAAATTAAGAAAATCCCCTTATGGACATGCTCACAAGTCAACACAATCAGAGAATTCCTTGTTCACACTCTGATTCTAGATTTTAACAAGTTGACTATTGAAACTAATCATCATGGGGCCTAGAGAGATGCCTCATAAGTCAAGAGCTTTTATTGCTCTTTCAGATGATCTGGGTTCAATTCCCAGCACCCATTTGGTGGCTAATGATTGTCTATTACTTAACTCCAGGGGATATGATGCTCTTTCATGTCCTTTTTGGACACCAGGTATATGTGTGGTTCATAGACATACATGTATGCAAAACACTGATGTACATAAAATAATAAAATATTTTTTAAAAAATAAAAGAAACCACCATGCCATCTTAATGTTTTTGAGACAAGGTGTCTCATGGAGCCCAGAACTCGATAACTAGCTAGACATCCAGCTGAGGAGTCCCAGTCTCTATACCTTCCCCCATTGTTGAGGTTAATACAGCACCCGATCCACTTTCTTTTTTAACATAATTTCTTTATTGAATCTTTGGGAATTTCACATTATGCATCCCAATTCCACTCACCTCCCACTCCCTCCATATCCTCCTCTCCCCCTGCAGTGGCCCCCCCAAATGAACATTTAAAAAATCAAAACAAAACAAAAAATCAAACAAACACAAAGAGGAAAAAAAACCTAACAACAACAAAAACCTCTTCACTCCTCCGACTTTTCTGACTCTCCAACACCTCTTCATTTGTCCTGGTGGCATTGCAAGCCTTGGTGTGTCACACAGTGTACCCTTTGTTCAATACCTCAGTGCCTGGAGTCAGGACCTTAGGCTCGAGTAACAGTCATTTACCCACTGAGCCATCTCCCCAGCCCTTCCTTTCTGTTTTTAAAAACTGCATATTTTGATATGGGTAGTAAATTTCTTACGTGCTCAAAGATTAAAAAAAAAAAAACCAACAACAAAATACAAGTAGAAACACATTCACATATGTAGTAATTAACGGGTTCAGATGCTGTAGGCATGGTATGAGAATAAATCTGCAACTGATTTAAACTCCCTCCCTCCCTCCCTCCCTCCCTCCCTCCCTCCCTTTGTCTCTTCCTAAGTCTGAACTTGGCTTCCTTCTTTTTTTCCCCCTTCTGTCTTCTACCATGGGATAATGCTGTCGGAAGACCTTCACTGGCAGCATTATGCCTTGGACTTCCAGCCTTTAGAGTTGTGATTAAATACATTACTTTTCTCTATATATTACCTAGAATGTACCATTCCTTTAGAACAACACCAAGTGACAAAAACATGGCCGGAGAGCAGAGGTTAAAAGACCTGGTCCCGCTCAAGATAGCAGGGGAGAGGACAAGGCATAGAATGAAGTGCAGTGAGGTGGGTGCTATCCGAGGGGCATGCTTGAAGAATCCAGAGGAAGGCCCATTAAGGCAAGGCACTCAGGACAATGGGGGATGGAATGGTGTCCAAAAGGAGAGAGCAGAGAGGAAGGTGTTGAAGGGTTCTCAGGAAAGCCTGGAAGTGGCAAGGCTATTTCAGGAATGATTAACTGAAGATCGGCCAATGAAGACTGGCCAGTTATGCAAATCAGGCCTGGGAATTTAAAGAAGCTTTGCACCAGTCACTGGGGCTTAGGGAATTAGAGTCTCTAACCTCAAGGACAGCCAGCAAGTCCTAACTTCTGAGCCATGGTTGTAGGCATTGAACAACTGCTGAAGGTGACGAGAAAAGATGGGTGGAAGGTGACATGGACCGTGTTTGGGTCTCTTCTAAATTGAATTGAATTAAATGGAACATATTAATGAGAAAACAATAGAACTGACTTATCCAGAGAACTTATTCTCACCCGTGCAGTCAAACACTAAATAAAACATTAGATTATGGCCTCTGAGCCAGTCAGAATTTCAAAAGGAAAAACCAACATATAGTCTAGTCTCATCATGTAATTTTTTTCCCTGAAAAATATACTTTTTGTAAAATTCATCTTAATTGGTCCCTTCCTGGATCCTTAGTTCTATTCTAGGACTTTAAACCAAGAGGTATATGCACACCATGCTTGGCCATGTGACAATGGGCAGAAAGGGCTAGTCGGTGTTCAGTGTTATGTATGCTCATTTCTAGGGGGGCATGCCCAAATTATGGGATTTCAACCAAGAGACACCATCATAAGATATTCAGTATCTGACCTTCTGTCATTATAAATACAAATAAGATTAAATATAAAAAATCATGTATGTGCATATATAGAGACAAATGCATAAATGTTTAATACTGATTTGCATGATTAGATAATACATAATGGGAGACAGATATAAATACATACATAATGAAAGTTACTGTGTAATATATATATTTAGGCATCTCCTAATTTAATAGATGATTTTAATAGTTTTTCACAAAGGCATCAATTGATAACACTGACTTCTGTCTCTTTCCTTGGGAAGTTGCTGTTTCACAGAAATGGTTGAAACATAGCAATAGCAAGCTATAATAAACAAAAATAGGGCTTGTGTGATGGCTTATTGGCTAAGTAGTGCTAATTATGAAAACATTAGGAATCTTTAGTTTGGAGCCCCCCAAACCCTCACAAAGACTGAGTGGGCAGAGTGGCTCATCTGTAATCCCAGAACAAAGGAAGTAGAGACAGGAGTCACCTAAATAATCTAAATAATAGGTTAGTCAAAATAGCAAGCTCTGAGTTCATCCCGAAATGCTGTCTGGATATAAAAGGTGGAGGGCTATAAAGGAAAACACTATGCTAACCTCTTATATCCACACATATGCACACACAGAAGTATAGCAACATGTTCATGCATGTTGCCACAGTCATGCAAAAATGTACAAACAAATGTACATATACCACACAGATACATATGCCAAGATAGGCAGGAACACCTGGGACCATTGGCATATCAGACAAGGCTCATACTGGAAACCCAAGCTATAGACATCTTGTTAGAAGGGTCTGAGTGAGAACGATTTGTAGTGATATATTATTTATGATTTATTAAAGCTTGCCTGAACATTCAGAAAGCAAATTCAGCCATAAGCCATAGAAAACCAGGCACACATCTTTAATCCAACAGCCAGAAACTAGGAGGTAGTGATACACACCTTTAATCCTACGACTCAGGATTAAGAGATGAACAGATCTCTGTGAGTTCAAGGCCATCCAAATCTACACAAGAGTGAATTAGTGAATTAGCCTAAAAGAGAATTATAGCTCACACTCTTTTTTCTTTTTTTCAAGACAGGGTTTCTTGGTATTGCTTTGGAGCCTGTCCTGAAACTAGCTCTTTAGACCAGGCTGGCCTCAAACTCACAGAGATGTGCCTGCCTCTGCCTCCTAGGTGCTGGGACTAAAGGCGTGCACTACCAGCGCCTGTCTTATAGCTCACACTTTTAATCCTAATATTAGGGAAGTCTATAAGACAGAAGCAATGTCTCAGAGAGGCATTCATTCTCCAGCCACGCTGAGGAGAGGCAGCAGAAGAGCCCGTGCATAGATCAGCCCTTTCAACCTGAACGAGCTAGTGGCCAGCTGCTTTGCCCTTTCTGATACTAAATTTGAAGCTTGAACCCCAATATCAGTCTCTGGTCTTTTCTTTTTTATGTTACAACCATTCTCATCATTGGATACTGATCAATGGAAGCTTATTGCCATTTGACTCTGGAGCTAAAAGAAAAAAAAAAAGGCAAAGAAAAACACAAGGTTATGATTTAAGTATGACTCTTATGGATTCCCTCCCCCCATAATCTGGAGCCTAAAATAAAGTTATTTATTAATTAATTAAATTAGGAAGTGCATAACTACTTTGAAAGGCAAGCATCACAGTAAAGTTGCCACTATTGTCCCCAGTTTCCTCTGCATCTTGTTAAAATTCTAAAACACCATGATAATTTATGTTTTAAGATCCAGTTTAAAAGTAGACCACTTGCATTCAGCTGAGGATTCTCCCCTCATTAGGAAAAGCTGTTACTTCTGTTTGTCGCATGGGCACTCCACAGGTCATGTTTTTTACATGGCGACATGCATTGTTCTGAGGTTATACTCACGTAGGTGTGAAACCGAGTGTGTCTACCCACTGGCATTTATACTTTCTCTGGGTTGAACACTCTTAGGACCAGATTCTAGAATATCAGCTGCTCTTGTCATGATGTAGCTCTGTTGAAAACCTTCTATGATCTCTCTTTTCAAAATGTATGGCATCCCTGGATTATTAAACGAAACAATAAGAACACTACAGTTTTCGTTATTACCTTCCCATGACAGCAGTCTATGGATGCGCAGTTCATTTTTTTTTTCTGCTGGAGAGTCGGCTAATTTTGCTTTCTTGAATCCACACCTTGTCTTTGGATGACTGTGTTCATGTGACCACAGCTTAAGAGGATGTATTAGTTGCTTTTGAATTGCTGAAATCAAAATACCTGAAAATAACATAGGGGAAAGAATTATTTACTTTTCATCTTGGTTTCAGCCTATCATAGCAGGGAAGGCATGGTAGAACAGCTCTGTTCAGAGCAGTGGAAATGAACAACAGACACTGGTCACACTCCATTGAGCCAGGGGAGCAGAGGACAGGGAAAGGTAGGGTCTGTGCTGGCTTTATGCTTTTGCCACCTTTATCACTTCTGGGGTCCTAATGCATGGGATGGTGCCACCTATGTTCAGGGTTGGTCTCTTTGCTCAGCTATTCTTTCTAAAAACACAGATATACCCAGAGATGTTCCTTACAAACATTCTGGGTGGCTTTAAATCTAGCCAAGTTAACATGAAAATCAGAAATCACAGAACACTATGATTTCTCAATCCTTAGTAACTTGCCCTTCATTCTACATCAGCAGGGTGATAGGAACAAAGCACTACATTCATGACAAGCAGAAAACACTGTATCCATCCTGGAGATGGTATGCTTTCATTGATACAACTAGAATCTGAGACCATTTTGGATACATGTGTTCTATTCTAGTCTTTGGTAATTAGCTTGTTACTACCTCCAGCCACCTATTCACTAGTTTGATCACAAGTGATCTGTCAAACTACCTTTCCGATGAATCCTCTTGTTATTAAAAATTGTCAACCTGGTGCTGACTTAGAACTCCTTCAAAGTGATTGATCTTCTTGCTAATGTACAAGCAGCCCCAGCTGGTATGTTTCCTTATTTGAGAGTGATCATAAACAGTAGTTCCCAAATAACTACCTCAACAATTATAAATTAGGATCATGACTTGTCAGCTTGATGTGAAACTTTCTTTTTCTTACCTTGGAGAAGTCATTCTCATTTTGAGTTTTGTCTTTCTTTGTCTTAGATCAGTGGTTCTCAACCTTCTTAATGCTGCAACCTGTTAATACAGTTCCTCATATTGTGGTGACCTCTAACCATAAAATTATTTTCGTTGCTACTTCATAACCGCAATTTTGCTACTGTTATGAACTGTAATTTAAACATCTGATAATCAGACTATCTGTTAAAGAATTATTAGACCATTAAGGGATCACAGCCCACATGCTGAGAACCACTGCCTTAGATGATAGGAAATACCACATGACAACTCTACTGGAGAATTTTCATGGTCTTTCTAAGTTTATCTAAGTCTACAACAGTAATTGTCCATTATATGCCATTTTTCTTAAGTTGCACTTAAATTCCACCCCACACCATGAATTCTACCATCCAATTTATAGATGCATGTCCTGCCCAGCAACCCCATAATACACAAAATGCAAATTATTTTCTCACAAATTGGGTACCATTGTGATTCTCTGTATTAATTCTTCAATCTCTGCAACTCTGTAATTTAGATATTAGTTTTATTCTCATTTTATTGAAAAAGGAGTTGAAACTCAGAGCCATTAAGCATCCTTCACAGCTACATAATGAAGGCATCCAGGGAACACATTAAAAGCCATCTAGTTCTCAAACCATAAGGATATACTGTTTCCTCACATATTTCCAAACAGACCCTTGAAAGCTAGAAACGTAATATTTTTCAGTCAAAAGAGCGTATGTTGGGAAACACAATTTGAAGACTCAGACATTCAAGGTAAATAGCCAATCTTGTCCCAATTTTTAAAAACAATTTTTTATGCCTGCTTTCTTAGCTTGGACCTATTAATTTGTTATTTTTCCTTATTATAAGAAATGCTGTTTCTGTTTAAGTGCTGCTAGATTTGGAAGTCATTCTTATGACTAAATATTTGTTTGCCTGTAAGAGCACAGGCTAGAGCCATGCTGCCAGTGGGTGCTCAATAAATATTAATGGATGGCTGTGTACATCTGTGTGGGAGTTGCCCAGCTCCTCGAAAGCAGCACAAATGAGGCGGGAAGATGAAGATCACAGATTACCAAGATTACCATCCCACCAAGATCATAGGTTTCAGCTGAAGCATCCCAAGAGTTCAGACACAGTGGTGAGAATACCACTCGTGTTCCTCTCTCTCTCTCTCTCTCTCTCTCTCTCTCTCTCTCTCTCTCTCTCTCTCTCTCTCTCTCTCTCTCTCTCTCTCTCTCTGTGAAAAGGAGACTCCACAGCCATTTTCAAGATTAATATCAAATATTAGTCTACTTGATTTTATGATGAACACTACAGAAAACTAAATATTTTAATCGACACTTTTTTATGGTTCCATTGTATATATAAAGAAGATGAGTAAGAAACCATATCAGATGCTTTATTCAAACTGTCAGAACAAGAGACAAAGCATGAGTAACTCTCTAGAGAAGCTTCTGTGGACTGGAGCAGTACAAAATGACAGTAAGCAGCCATACGTTCATTTACTACCAGTCATCCCTGAAAATTGCGGGGAAGCAGAAGCTGTTTTCTCCCAAAGTGCATGGTGGGGGTATTTCTTGAAGAAAGGAAAGAGGGCAGTAACTTCAACTCACTTCTCAAAAAAGCCCAATGCTCATGTGTGCTCTCAGAAATGTGCTTATTATTTGGGAGGGGGTAACTTCATTCTGAACACTCAGCACTGGACATCTTCGGTAACCTCAGTGGAGTTCTAGGATGTCAGAACACTTGCCTGCAATATCAAACTTTGCATTGTCATAAAAAGAAGTGGGCGAAGGAATGCCCCATGTTACCACCCTTCTCAGGCTGGGCTGGATGTATTAATAATTTGTGGAGATCATTCCAATGAACTAATCCAATGGCCCCAATGCTCTACCCAGGTCTGAGTCTTCCCATCTGCATGAGAAGATGAAGACTGATTTCTCAGGGCTGATCTTGATTCTAGCATGTCACATTCTCATTGATGAATTCTCTCACGAAATGAGCATCTTTAATGGGAAAGCCTTTGTGTCCTGGACATTTGATGAGCATTTATTTATCACTATCTTTTAAAAACACCTTTTTATTTCAAACATCTCTTCCACCAAATTCTTCTTAGTAATTCTGAAAGTTTTATGAATTGGGATAGTTTGGAAGATGAAAGGAGTTTGTTTTATTAGTACAATTCCTTCCACTGTGGACATGCGTCATAGCTAACCATTTTCTCACCCCAGAGAAAGATCCTTGGGAAACAAAAAGGTGTGTTAGGGAGGTAGATGTTGGTGGTATTATGGCCTGGAGTGATCAGCTTCTGTGTTTGCTACTTAAAAATACAGAAATCGGGTGGCTCACAAACAAAAATCTGCAAAATATATATGCAAAGGTATTGATATATTATAAATAAATATATATATATATTTATCCTAAAATGAATGTTAAGGTTTTGAGAGTTGGAAGTCCATTTCTCATTATCAGTAGCTAGAGGCCCATCAGCTGCCTGGCTGATGATGAGAGCACATGGGGCAGCAGTACCATCAGAAAGTAAGTCCCGTTCTTCAGTGATGACTCTCCCAGAAAGCCCTCGAGGAGCTGCTGACATTTCCTTCCAAGGAATCAATGAACCCATTTTTATCTGTCTGCTCACTTGACCTTACAGGGTTTTGGATCAGAGAAGAAGACACTTAACTGTTGGGATAGGGGAGAATAAGGAGAGGCTACAAGATTCTGGAACCTACAGGCAAGACCACTGCTTGCTGGTAGTCACCTAGGATTTATTACTTACTTGCTGTATTATTATTTGTTCCTGAATCTCATTTCAGATTCTCACACTGTTGTAACAAGTAAACTATCTTCCCAGCCATCATTCCGTATTGACAAGCAAATGTCACCCGTGTTTGATTGACATCTATTACTCCCGATTGCAGAAGTATGATTTAGGAATCAATTCTACTTATTTATTTAAAACCATTCCTATGTGTCAATTGTATTTGTTGGTGGAATAACCCTCCTAATACCCACTCTGGGGGCCATCTATTGATATTCTAAAGTCAAGTGGTTTCTTCGGTTTCTTCATTTAGCTCTTCCACTGTTAGGGGTGGTGGCTTTTCTTTGTCATAATTCCCCTACCTCCCCTCACCCAATTTCCCACATCTGGGAAATCTGCTGTGGCACCTATGGAACTCTCTCTGTGTCTTATGAAACCTGACACTATGCAAACACCACTTGCTTTGTTGTAAGACCTTCGGAGGCATACTGGCAAGTTATTATTTCTCCCGCATGTTGCACCTTTAAGCAAATGCAACTTCAAGTGCAATGATGGTGTCTTCTAAAGGGCAGCTGCAATTGGAAGCCCCTCAGTCAAGCTCCTGCTTGCTCTCACCATTGTGTGGCTCTTGTAAGAACCAGCCCTCCTCTTTTTGGGTGCTGGACAAGTTCATGTAAATCAAGAAATGTCTCTTGGTTTTTAAATATGCACTTTACTGTTCTCAGGATAACATCTTATTTCATTTAGGAGGCTGTGGAAGCAAATGCTAAGGTTAAAAAAACGCACATCTACTGTCTGGAAAATTGGAAAGGGCCCTCCCTCCTTATGTTAAAAGTGGCATTTTGAAAAACACCTGGATGAGCCAGGAGAGAAATATTGCCACCAAAGCTCACTCCTTTCAACCTTCACTTCCACCTCCAACAAGGGCTGCTGGCTCTGGGGACATAGATTTAGGTGTGACCCTTGAGTCCTGAGAGCTGTCACACAGCTGTGTCCCTCCCCTAGTATGTCCAGCTAGGGAGCTGCCATCGCCTGGGTTAGACGAGGGAGTATTCAGGATTTCATCGTTCATCCCTTGCAGAGAGGGGAAAAAAAGAGAGGCCGAAAAAAAAAAAAAATCCCACATTGTCAGAGTAATGCCAAACTCTGTGTGAGTGGGATGAGCAGAGCAGATGCTGCAGAGAGATGCCAAAGCGGCTCCCCTTCCTCTGTGCCTTGGGTTCCTATAAATTGCTCCGGCGCGCGTTTGTCAGCCTCCTCTTCTCCTGGCAGGTGGTACCCAGGCAGAATTCTGCGTTCAGCCTCTCTCACTCGGCTCGGCTCTCACTGCTGCTGCTGGCTAGCTCCAATCTCCAGCTCTAAGCCTTTCTGAGCCACTGATCGTGCGAACCGCCGCCGCTCAGCGCATCTCGGGGGCGCCCGACCCGAGCTCCCTTAGCCCACTAGGGGCTTTGGGGGTGCGCTTCTATTAGAGTTGTGGTGGTTGCAAAAGAGGAAGAAAAAAAAAAAAAAAAAAGGAAGAAAGAAAAAAGGCAAGAGACGATCCCAGCCAGAGAAAGAAAAGAAGCAAGGCCCAGGAAAAAAAAAAAAGGCAACTTCAGACGGAAAGTTGGTGCGAACTGGCGCAGTCTGCAAAAAAGGAAAAGTCGATCGCCGGCAGCAGCGGCATAAAAGTGTGAGCCGCCCGAGGCGAGCGCAGGAGGCAGCGGCTGGTTCTGCCCTCCGGGTGGCCGCGCCGGCATCCGCCGCAGCCACAGGTGCGAAGGGGCTGGCTGGAGGCGAGAGGGCGCCCTGAGCACCCCTCCCCCAGCCCCCACCCCCAACTCGGGACTTCAGATCAAGTCACTTGGCGCCCTAGCTCCCTCCCCAGCCGCAGCCTCAGCGGGGGGAGCAGGAGCCAGAGGAGAACGACCGGCGCTCACCCGCCCAGGGGAGTTGGGGTTCGAAGGGGGATTGTTTTCGGCTCTGAGGAGGTCCCCGCCCAACCTTCAAAATTTTGTCCAAAAGCAGACAAGAGGATCGGCCCGCGCTGAGCCGGCTGGTGGGCAGCAGGAGGCGCCTAATCGCCGCCGGGGCGCTGGGGGTGGTGATGGTGCTTCTGCTGGTCATCCTCATCCCGGTGCTGGTGAGCTCGGCCGGCACGTCGGCGCACTACGAGATGCTGGGCACCTGCCGCATGGTCTGCGACCCCTACGGGGGTACCAAGGCTCCCAGCACCGCCGCCACTCCGGACCGCGGCCTCATGCAGTCCCTCCCCACCTTCATCCAGGGTCCCAAAGGCGAGGCGGGCAGGCCGGGGAAGGCAGGCCCGCGTGGGCCCCCCGGAGAGCCCGGACCACCGGGCCCCGTGGGGCCCCCGGGCGAGAAGGGTGAACCTGGCCGCCAAGGCCTGCCGGGCCCACCTGGGGCGCCCGGCCTGAATGCGGCCGGGGCCATCAGTGCGGCCACCTACAGCACGGTGCCCAAGATCGCCTTCTACGCTGGCCTCAAACGGCAGCATGAAGGCTATGAGGTGCTCAAGTTCGACGACGTGGTCACCAACCTCGGAAACCACTATGATCCCACTACGGGCAAGTTCACCTGTTCCATCCCGGGTATCTACTTCTTCACCTACCACGTCCTGATGCGCGGAGGGGACGGCACCAGCATGTGGGCTGATCTCTGCAAAAACAACCAGGTGAGCGCGAGCAGGCAGTGGGGAGGGCGGGGAGCGAGTGCGGGAAGGTGCAAGCAAGAGGGAGGAGACCCCGGAAATGGGGGTGGGAGGCCGCGGAGGAAGGGCGCGGCAACCCGGCTCCAGGGAGCGAGGGCAAGGGGGACTCTGTGACATGCTTGAGTGGTGGGGGTCGTACGCGCAGGAGCCCGGGGAGGGTGATTCTAGGGTGTCACATCCGAATTGTGAGCAAGAAAGACCCTCGAGGGGCGAGAAACTGGGAATCTAGCCCTGGGACAGCTCTTATACTAGGGGATTCCTGGAGCAGAATCCCAGGCGGGTGAAATCCTGAGCAGCTTAGGGTCATTTACAGCTTTCCAAAGAATGTAGAAGGCTTCCGGAGCCCGAAATGGGCGTGTCAGGGCTCCAGACTCCTGGGAGATAGACCAGGACCCCGGAGAGAAAGGAAGGACCCCTAAGAGTGAGTCTCAGACAGGACCATCCCGGACTTAGACAACACTGCCTTGCGCGCAAAACGGCTTAGTCCTCGAGAGGTCTTAGGCAGTGAAACTCAGTCGCTTTACACTCCAGCTAGTTTCCAAAGGAGGGGCTGCTGGGAAAAGGAAAAGTTGGGTTTACGCTGTAGAAAGAAGTATAGCAGCTCGCATCCAAATACCGGAACCCCCAACTTCGCTGTTTGGAGTAGGAAAATACACAAGGAGGTTGGTTGGGAAGGTGACAGACAGGTCAGAGTCACCACCCGGGAGCCCCTGGAGGCACACTGGTAGAGGTTTTCTAACCCTCGTCTTCTTGATCACAGACGCCCTGCCTTGGCTGTAAAATATCCTCAGGTGAGCTCCAAGCCGGACCTGCATTTCAGAGCTGGTGGGTGGTGCCACAGAGGCCACTGGTTTTCAGTGTGGGCCAAGGACACGTTGCTAGAACCAAGAGCAAGTCAGTGCAAAACCGATGCAATTTTTATCTTTTAGCCACGGAAGGAAAAATACATTTCTACCTAAAAATGTAATCGGACTTTGTGCACACTCCGAGTCCTTGGCACCAGGGTAAGGCCTTGGTGCTTGTAGCCTGCTCTGCGAGCTGAGTTCTGTAGCCCTGAACTTTACTTTCTTCCTAGAAAGATCCAGCGACCCTGTCACCGCCCTCAAGATACCTCATTCTGGGCAGTAATTTGGACTTAACAAAGGCTATTGTGCTGCAGGTCTTTGGTTTCCTGGAAATTCCGATTTTAGCTAAAGCCCAATTTTCTACTGAGCACCTTTAGGGCCGTTTTGTTTTATTTGTTTGTTTACCTCAAGTCCCAACTTAGTGTCAGATTTTTTTTCAAAGGTGAAAGATGAAATGTCCTAAATGTATGAGACACATTTTCAGAGTCCCTTGATTTCTCTTTTCTGCAAACCCCTTAAATAGATACCAGGAACAACAAAAAAAGAAAACATGGCCACCAGGAGGCACTGACTGGGTTGTTCATTATAGTTGATATGCATGAAAATAACACTAAGATAAATAAAAATCGTTCCCTGAACAGCAGGCTAGGTAGTTGCAGGTACTGTGGTTGCACAATACCAAAACACAGGCATTGTGTCCGGCTGACCAAATGGCTTAGGAATGCCACCCCCAACCCTCCAGCAGGCAGCCATGGGACACCTTTTTTAATTTATTATACATTGACTCTGTCTGACTCAAAAGTTGGATCTGTAAAACACTGGGGAGATATTTTTAGGGCCATCCATTAAAATATACTAAGATTCCTGTTTTGTCAACAAATATAGAAATGGTAATTTTTAAAATATCTGAAGATCGCAAATTCAGGAAGCCCTAAGAAGCAGCATAATGGAGTTAGTTCAGACGCTGGTGGTTAGAGGGCAGAGCCTAGCATGTACCCTTGAGTTAAAGAAAAACGTTCTGTATAGAAATTCTTGAGCATATAGATTCTATGGGGAGCAAGAAAGCAAGTGGGCAAAGCACTGGCTGCTTGTCCAGTTGCTGCTTCTTCAAAAAGTTGGTAACAGGTAATTCAGAAAAATATACATTCTTCTGAGTTCATTGTGGACAGTCTTAGAAAAAGGTTGTTGCAATATTTTGGCTAAGGAATTTTGTCTTTAGAATAAAATTTTCATGAAGTCTGGCTATAGGCAGTGCCAAGCGGGAAATCTCCTAAAATCTCTTTTTTGATTATTATTTTTAAATAAATATTTTATTCTAGATTTTCAATTATAGTCTGTAAGGTTGTTTCTTAGAATAACAGTTCCCTCTCTGAACTGACCTAATTTGTTTTTATAAAAATGGAAACTCAGAGAGCCATGTCAGATTGATATTTTATGGATTAAGTGGATTTTCAGAAGCACACAGACGAAGCACCAAGGGAAGAACACAGTCTTTCACTGTGGGAGGGGCAGTGACTGGATCATAACCGTATGAGGGCCATCTTGTTTATGCTTTGTGTTGAATGTAGGGTCATAGACGAAAACATCTAAGGTCAACAAATTAACCTGATGCACCACTTAACCTTTTGTTTATGATTCCACAGGAGTACAATGAAAATGAAATTACCACGACATCAGCAGCAATTAATTAAATTAGCAAATGTTACTGTAAATATTTTGTATAATGATAATCCCTCAATAATAAGACAATGCTAAAACTATACAGCCTATTATATTCTCAGAAACCTATCATGCCCTATGAAGGACCATGATTTTCATATTCCCTATGAAACCATTAGCCTACACTTAATTGTACCAATTGTTGAGAGGCCATTACATTGCATATGAAAAGTAAAAAAATGAAGCTTAAATAGCTTTATATAGATACAGGAAGAATTCCTAATGCTTTTATACTTGTAGTTGGAAACCTGAAAAAATAGTTTCTGAGTATAGTTACTATAATGTCATTATCGTAAGCCACCATAATAAAAACTAAATTGCCAGATTAGTCATATAAAATGATTAGAGATAAGCCTTTCACTTACTAGAATTTATTAGTTATGGTAACAATGGGCATGAACTATACCGGAAAGAGTGGATACTGTGTGGTTTTATATTCATTTGTCAGAAAGAGTGATGATGTTCCATGCCAAATTAGTTATCTCTTGAGAAGCAGAGAAATACATACTAAAGATAAAGCAGAGACTATACAGTTACATACTAAGAAAAAGATGTTAAAGAGAATTTAGGAAGAAATAGGTATATCGGGCTGAGGAAGGATGCATTATAGTCCCTGACAAAATGCTGAAATAGGTGCACATTTAGGAATCTGAAAATAGCCTTCAGGGTGAACACATTACCTTCCTCAATAGTTTGATGGTTTCAAAGAAGAATTGCTGAAGTCAGTGGGATACATATCAGAGCTTGAAATTCCAAGTCCCATTATACTCTTAGAGTGTGATGGGTGGACAGGCATACTGACATCATGGACACTGGCAGGTGGTGGGTATTTAATTGAAAAAGTCCTTTAATGCTGCATAGGTTAAAATATCAGGGAACTGCTTTTTTATTATAAAGTCACCACACTGGCTTTTTCCAACAAAGGAAATAAAACACGCTAAGGATAACCTTCTAGTGTGTGAACTCACACTAATGCATTAGCAGGCTTCTGTGGTTTTACCTACTGAATTAAAAGTGTAACATTTACTTGGTTTTGAGGCTGTATTCTATAGAATTAAACATCACTGTATATTTTTAAAGGATTACAGTCTCAAAGGACTACAGATCAAAGATTTCAATGGGTCCTGGCTCCTAAAGGTTTCATGTAGAAAACAATGATAATGGGCAACATTCATAGAGTATATACTAAATATCCAAAATGTGGAATAAACTGATTTTCATTAGTAATAGCTGAGAAGTATATTAGTTTGATGATTAGTTAACATACTGCGTATGTAGATAATTGCTGGTTTGTATTTTAATTTTTCACATCCATTAAAAGTCCATGTGTTCTAAAAGTCAAGCTATAATGTTGATATTCTCATTGTGTAGATTTTTTTTATTGGAAATTAATAACTAGATGAAATAAATGAACTAAAGCCTTCAGCTTCTACAAACTGAAGGCTAATTTCTAAGAAATATATGAAGTGCAAATGCATTATTATGTAATGGTTAAAATGGATCACCTCACTATGGTGCACACATTTGAGTGTAGGCTTTTGAGTATAATCATGCAGCATATTGGTTTCATTATATTAATGCCAGCTAGCATAGTGATAAGTAATTTTAAAGCCTTTAAGCCCTCCTCTCCTTTTGCTATGTGATACTCAGAAAGAAAAAAAATGTTAAAATACTACTCAAATTACTTTGCAAGTTCAGTGGTGTCCAAGAGCCTTCTCCTTTTATGGCATTTCAGCATTAATGTGAGAACATATCTTCCCATGAAAATTTAATTTGAAAGCCCATCATTTAGATTTTGAAAGACATGCATGGAAATTCTTGACTTATGTCTCATTTCTCTCATTTTGCCAAGTGATAAAACCTAGCATATTATACCCCAACTCATACATTATTACATAGTGCAGGTTTACAAAAACCACTAAATCACTTGCTATGTTATTCAGGGAAATATCATTATAGTGGAACCGAAACAAGCCACAGAGTAGAAGATGTGTTACTGAAATAAATCACACACAAGCCTGCCTTTTGAAAGATTTTTTTTTCCCATGGCAGAATCAAAATATGTCTAAATGAAGCTGAAGGAGAGAGTGTGACAGAATGTCCATATGACACGATATGATAGGCAATTTGACTGTTTGCAAATGTTGATCAACGCTCTAATGAGACTAACGGCAGAACACAAGCAGATTATAGTCAGCTCCCATCCTCAAAAACAGACACATTCACAATCACACAGATAGGAAAAGCTATGCAACAATACCATGCAGAACTCCTAGAGAACTGAGCAATGTCAGGTCACAAATTTAATTCCTTCTAAAACTTTTGGATCTGGTGAGATTAAATTATCTATTTAAAGGCACATATAATTAAATGACAAAAAGGCACAAAAAAGTAAAAGGAAATTTGGAAATGTGGGAGATATAAACAAAGATGTTTAAATGAGTTAAGCTCTTCTGAAGAAGCCTGTTTAACAGGGGATTTGTTTGTATCAGGTTTCTAGACATCTAAACCAAAAAAGCTTCCCCCTACCTTCTACATAATAGCAGAGTGCTATTTCTCTGGGTCTTTTGGCCACTTGGGATACCAGTTTTCTAATAATTATGATGAGCCATTGAAGTACACAGTTGGCTGAGATGTTGCTATTTGGCTTAGATTAAAATGCAAAACAATACTGCCATTTCCATTTCAAAAAGTAACTGAAAGTGGAGACTCAAGGAATTAGAAAAAGCAGTAATCGAAGAGGAAATTGGATTGGCACGCTTTGTTTGCAAGGAATAGAAAAGATTGCTGCAATGTCCCTTATGAATGCAACATTTTCTCTTTTCTAGTAACACAGTTGCTGTTTTTACTGCAATTCCTTCTAAAGCTATGGGACCAAAGACAACATCACTGAGCTACATTCTATGCTGTGGCTGCAAGTCTCCTATTATGCAAAAGGGGCAACTTGAGGATTCTCTTTTACACACTCTAATTCTTGTCTGTTTCACATAGGTTCGTGCTAGTGCAATTGCCCAAGATGCTGACCAGAATTACGACTATGCCAGTAACAGTGTGGTCCTTCACCTGGAACCAGGAGATGAAGTCTACATTAAGTTAGATGGTGGGAAAGCCCATGGAGGAAATAACAACAAATACAGCACATTTTCTGGATTTATTATTTATGCTGACTGATAATGCAGAAACTGAGCTTGCTATTCTGAGTTTGAACGCTGAATTCATATGGCTAACGTCAGTGAATCAAGGATCCCGGGGGATGCCAATCGTAGGGCATCTCGGTTGTGTAAATGTGGGGAGATCAAATGCTACCTGACTCACATCTGTATCACTCAGACACATTATGTAAAAAAGTATTTAACGCAAGATAAGCAGATGTGTGATCCACTACCGCCAAAGCAAATTCCTTATTGTTAGTGTCCATGTGAATGAAGTCCTATATAGACCACAGATTTTTATAGAAAAATCTAAGGCACTGAATTATTTCTTCGATATCTATGATACTTTGGTGTACTGTGATCTGCTGCTTTTATCCATGTGTCAGCTTTGGTTCTTGTGAGTTTACCTGCTTATTAAGACACTCGGAGTCTATTTGTAGTGTGGGGAGGAGTCATTTTGCCCTGCAGGAGAAGGTCTAATTGAAGTAATGCTGCTTGTCCCCAAAGATATTGTTTGCCTTGTATTCTTGTTAACTTTAGAGCTAGACCTGGGAATGATTCAACTTCAAGCCTTAACCTGGAATTTTCTGGATTTGTGGGAATTCCCAAGCCTGTGATCATTTTCACATTTTTTTTTTCTTTTCATGTGAATTTTTTTCCTCTCTTTTCTGGTGATAGTCTTAAGAAACTAGAGATTGAAGCTGTATCATATAGGATTACTCTCTAAGTGTGGAAAATGTGTAACTATGTATGGTATTTATAAAAACCCCGTGTGTCCATTTTGTCAATAGAATACATTTAGAATCACTTGACCAGTGAGAGAAATTTATTCTTTGGTGTGAAGCCATAGAGGCTTTACCTTCTTTGAAACAAAATGTTGTTCATAGCCTAAGGCACGAAGGTTTAATCTGAGCTAATGCATGCGTCATCAAGGGGACAGTAAGTAAGGCCTTCAAACAGTTACCACAAATCTGTGGCCTGAGGTTATTTCAAAATTAATCGTTTCACATAGAACCGATATAACAACAAAGTGTATATATTTTATATAAATATCTGCCACACACTTATTTATATACATGTGTTAGATGAAATATTATATATACATGGCTTCAGTCCACTAGGCACAGTGGCTGTACAGCTCAAAAATCTAATTTAAAAAGTATATATGTATACACACAGAACCATGCACAAATTATTTGATTTATTTTAGATTGAAATATATTTTAGATGATACAAATATATAGAGTAGCAAAATAATAAAAGTGACTTCTCTTTAAGAATTATCCAGAAAATGAAACCTCAGCAGATTCAAATGCCCCACATCGTACATGTGTGAGTTAGTTGATCCATGGTCACTGTATTCCATTTGCAATCGATATTTTAACTGCATTCTCTGGCACACCATTGGTAAGGGACTTCAGGATGCAAGCAGAGTCCTTGGTGATGTTTATGAAACATACACATTTGAGTAGTCGATTCTTTCCTTTCTTTCTGGTGGATTGAAGCTGACAGTATAGTGCAAACCCATTCTCTCTAGTTAAAACACACTGCCAAGAGTTATCTCTTTAATCTAAGGGAAAGATAAAAATGCATGAGAATACATCCTACTAGCACACAACCTCCCCTCTTACAATGGAAAATCTGTTCCCCTTTCAGTTGCCTTTAAACACTCCTTGACAAGTAGATTTCAAAACCAGAGATTTAAAAATCTGCTTGCTTTACTGGTGAAGGACATTTGCATTTTCCCCCTTAAAGGAACGGGCTGTTCCCCTGGCTCATTTCACTTTGATACTTTTTGTTCTAATACACAGAGAGCTCGATCAGATATGTTCAACTGAAATACCATTAGTTTAGCAAAACCTCGACTTTCCAAAAGTTATGCATGGTGTTCCCATCTAAAGGTGGTATTTACTGTGTTTAAACACCTTGGTCTAAGTAACTGTCATGATTTATATGATAAAAATCACTTAGATCATTCATCAAGAGTAGTGACTGATTCGATTTGGGCTTTCTGATATGTAAGGTAACTCATAAATGAATTGCCATAATTTTAATTTCTATTTAACAGCATATATTTTTCAAAGATGGATTGGTAGTGAGAATCAAGGGATTAGCTTACAAACAACAGTGTATGTCAATTAAACATCTTAACTAACATTTTTGAAAAGGCATTATTAGCAAAGAACTTCATGGCTGGATCTCTTCTAAAGAGTAACATTTACAAACAGACTGTCATTGCCAATAGATCTGACCTTTTCTTTAGATAAATAAGCATTATTTTCTCTGTTTAGGCCTGAGGGAAAAAAGAAATAAAGGTAAATGAAATAAAGGGACTATATATAAGGCAAGCATTTCTCTTTTTCTTTGCATTATAACTTATGACTTAATTAAATTGTGGCCTTTGTTATTATAACTGTAATGATTCATTAAACTATATTACATATTATATTTTTACTTTTATGATTTCGTTTTTACAATTCACTATTGTTATATGTGCTTAGATAGGCTTTGTAAATGAAACACAACTAACAGCAAAAATGGTGACCAGAAAGCCAGAGTCAGCGAAAATGATTTATTATAAATTTACACAGATAGGTGCAAAACACAGTTAACCTTCCAAAAATATTTTTATTGTTGTGAATTGGTAATTTTATTACAGTCTTCGTTGGGGAAAAAAAGCCTCAAAATTTAACTTCCCTTGTTGCAAAAGTGATTTTAAAATGCCATATTATTCATTAAGCATTAATTAAAGAACAGCAGGATAATTAGTAGGATCATCAATATTACAAGAAACATTAGATTGCTCCAGAAGGGGGCAACTTAAGTAGAAACACTATAATTTTTCTCTAGTAGTGTAGATGATACAGTCAGGGGAAAAAAAAGATTCAAAATGACTCAGGAGATATATCTCTAAATTATTGTTTGGAAACACACTCTTTTGTATTTGTTTTATTAAGGTAGAACAATAGGACACACTTAAGTCTAGTAGCTCCCACCAGAGAGTTCCCTGTGACAGTTATCGAGTTCCTCACAGGAGGGAAGTAATCAGTCATTGGTCCTGTGTAGGTTGAATTAATGTCTCAGAGTAGATTTGAAATCACTGAATATGCTCTGCAAATTTAACCTCTAGGTCTGTGTTCATAAACAGTCATCCTATTTAAAAGTTAGCCATTGCCTAGGGTTTTCTATGAGGATCGTATCAATTGTCCTCTCAGTTATTCCTCTGAGGAGCATCTTAGGAACAATGTTGGTGAGAATATGTGAGTAGCCATGACCTCCATATTTCATGAGTCGGTGTTTCGTGTGTATGTCATGTGCCACGAGAATCCGATCTTCATAGCCCTCATCCACCAGGAAACGAACCCTACGAGAAAAACGTTAACTCATTACATGCCACCAGTCTCACATTTTAGATGTTACCTTTCACTCCTGTATGTACTGTGCTTGTAAAGATTCTGTTTTTCGCTGTGTGACATATGAAATAGGAGACTCTGAATGAACACAGTGTGGTGACGATTCAGGTGTTACTTCACATCAACATGAATGAGATCCTTATTCTGCACACATAGACATTTCCCTCCCAGTGATATTTTTGACAGTGTCTGGCAATGCTTCACTAGACAGAGCTTACTGTGGTTAGGCCATTTGGATGAATGGCCACAATAGCAGTTCACTGAATAATGTTATGTTCAGCTCTCTTTTCTAAAATGCTTGTCTTAGGCTCAATTTTGAAATATCATTCTCTCTCTCTTTTAAAATCAGTGGGCATTTGTGATTAAAATATAGAAACAAAAGGATTCTTCATATAAATAAAGTTCTTAGAGAAAAGTCAGCTGATTTTCAAGTGCAAGGTCCATGCTATGTGGTTATACAGTTGATGAAGATGGGTTGGCAAAGTTCTCTGAATTCAAGCCATCTGTTCCTCTGCAGTCTGCAGGAATTCTGACTTAGTGGTGGTCTCTGAGCATTAGATGAAACTGACCAAAAGTTTTCAGTCTATCTTCCTTGTCAACAAGGCTGCTAAAATAGCAAGCTGCTCCTTTAAATCCATAGTCAGTTGACTAAAAGAAAGCTTCCTGGCTGTAAGAAAAATAAATGTAATCCTCTTTGCCTAGTTAAGAGCTGTAATCTTCAGCATGAGTCACCTCCTGACAGCCACCATCTGTATGTGTCTGCACTCTGAGCAGTGTTTGTCCCTGACCACCATGGGCCTTTGATGTCAGAGGTACAACTTGCAAACAATGGCTTTTCATTGGGATTCTTGTACTGTCTTTTGAGTATCAAGACTACCAAATGGACATAGGTGGGTGGATAATGCTCTTGCTCTGGGGGCTATTTGAAAGGTCTTGTTTTAATGGACAGATAGGAGCATTTCTTGCTATTCTCAGGCATGAGTTCTATTTAATAACTACTGTAGTACTCATGGGACACTACACACAAAAATCCAAGCTACAAAAGTCTGCCCTTTGAGAACCTTTAAAATAAGTTACAATTGAATATTAGACCTATCTAAAGGACAAAGGAATAGAAGTGCCACAGAAGTCTATGGTGCCTGATCTTGTCTGATCTCAGAAGCTAAGCAGGGTCAGGCCTGGTTAGTACTTGGATGGGAGAAGTGCCATGGAAAAGAGCTAATCTGGGTGTTTGGTAAAGAAACAAGCATTCAGCAGGGGTGCATGGATGCCATGCATGTCTTACTGCAGCATGGCACCTGCAACCAGATTTATACCTCCAAGGTTATTTGGCTTGTTAAAACTGGTTCTGAAGTCCTGATCTACAGTTACTTTTTGAAGAAACTGTAGTTCAGGGGGCTAGTTAAGAGAGTCATATGATCATCTGCCACATAAAGGGAAAATTTGAGAGAACACATGTGCAGTGCTGGCCCCCCCGGGATGACTATAGAATGGAAGGTCATCCATCAGAAGGGGAGCTTTTGGGAGCTGCCTAATTGATTTTCCAGAGTAGTTCTCAAGATTTTACATATTTTCTTATTATCTGAGACTGTATCTCCTGCTGCAGTTATAGCTCTGAAAAACAGGTAGACCTTAGGCCTAGTGCATCATGGGCTCTGGACTCAATCCCCAGCACTGCCTAAAAAGGTATGGCGAGCCACACAGGTCTGTAATGTAATCCCATCCCAGAGGGTGAAGCTGAAAGAGCTGCAGCAGGACTTCAGGCTTACTCTTGGCTTCAGGACACTCCAGGCTCGCCTACCTGGGCTATTTCGGACTTTTATTTTTTCCAAAACAATAAAAGAAAAGTTGAGCCATTCCTCTTCAAGCTGATGTTGTAGCTCAGTGGCAGAGTGGTTGCTTTTGTGAGAACTTCTGTGTGTCATTACTACAATGACATTCATACAGAAAACTTTCTATAATATACCTCTATCCCACTTTGAAACACACCGTTCTTACACTGGGAAGTCGCAGGACAGAATATGATGGATTAAATGCTTGTAATTAAAAATGAGAACCCTGAAAACTATAACACCTCCCCCCCCAAAATGAGAAGAGTCTTTGACTCCTTCTTATCCTATTTTGCCTAAACTATGAATAAATTCATTTTTGGGGAGGGCGGGGGAGGAAACTCTTAGAAATCACAATGAAGTCAAGGCTGAACAGCTGTGTTATCTCATGAACATGATAATGTTCTGGTTCCAGAAACACAATTATATGCTGACCATGATTGGAAGATGCCTGGACATGCCTACCCCGAGAGTTCATCTCTGATGGTGTGGCACCTCACAGAAGAACAAGAGTTACAAAGATGCTGCCAGAAGGGAGGAACCACTACAGACGAAAAGACAAAAAATCACAGTAATTATAGCAATACAAATGAGTCCATGTTTTGCAAACAAATATTAGAGAGAGACTACAAAGTGTGAAAAGGCAGAGATATAATAAGATTTGAGAAATGGAGCATAAGATTGAAAACAGGTGTTAGACACAGAATTTCTGGTTCTGAGAACCAGAGGTAGGCAGAAGCGTGTGTCTACATTCCCGCACTTGGGGAACTGCAGATTCCCATGGCTGAGAAAAGACTGCTGATGAATGATGCAAAGCAAGTGCTCAGTGCATGGGGACAGTGGGGGGTTGGGAATGCACACAACTCAAAGGTCATTCAGTTATTATCACTGGCTAGGAAGAGTGAACAAATGCATGGAATTGATTTAAGGGTAAATAAGCACATACAAACAGAATATACAGATATTTTATATTCATACATATACACATTATCCAATGTTTGACACATAAAGAATGATTGCATTGGCACAGTAAGAGATAACCAAAATTATTATTTTTTTGTTCTTGAATTAATAGCCCAAAGTAGTTACAAGGGATTACTTGGGAAGCCATTAAACATTTATCCATTATCAAATCCCCTCTTTACCAGTCCCCTTTCTTGTTGCAGGGGGTCTGGGGAATCTCACAGAAGGCACAGTGACACAAAGACACACCCCACTGGCCAAAGAGCTTTAGCACATCCAGAGTAGAAACCTCTCATTCCTAACTGAAGAGTGGAAAATTATCATTCCAACTGAATGTAAAATACATGAAGGCATTTATCATGAAAGAGTTATTGAAGACCAATTTGAAAAAGAATTGTGTGTGTGTGTGTGTGTGTGTGTGTGTGTGTGTGTGTGTGTGTGTGTGTTTAGGCACAGCATATGCATGCAGATGCCTGTGGAGGCCAAAGATGGGCATCAGGTCCCATCAGATAGGTGGTTGTAAGTCCCTGAGATGGGTGCTGGAAACCAAGCTCCAACTCTCCCCAATAGAAGTGTTGTTAACTGCTGAGTCATTTCTCTAGCCCCATGTTTTGGTTTGTCTTGTCTTGAAATAATGAAAGATGATAACTTACTATAGAACATCATTTTAAAATTCAAGTCTATGGACAAAGAAGTTTTACCCCTGAGTATGGCATGAATTGGTAGAGCCTTAAAGAAACCTGTTTGTCCATACTAACAGTGTTCCTGACCAGGAAAATTGAAATCATGAAACAAAATAAGTGATAAGCAACAATAGAGACTGGGGAGATATCTCAGCAGGTAAAGCACTGCTCTGTAAGAGTGAAGATCACATTTCATATTTTCAACACACACATAAAAAAGGTGGCTTACTTGTAATACTAGCCTTGGAAGGTGGCGTCAGGGGATCTCTGGAGCACACTGGCTAGCTAGACTAACTGAATCAGCATACTTTGTGATCTGCAAGAGACCTGTTTCAGTATATAAGGTGGAGAGCTATGAGGAAGACACTCATTAACTTCTGACCTCCACATACTCATGTGTACATGCTCATGCATACATTGCCTCAAAGATGCCTGCACACTACACAGACATACACAAAAGGAACACAAAGAGGCAATGGATTGGTTTTCCAAAGAACTAGTTCAAATATCAAAAACAAAAATTCATTGGTCAGGTTGGAGAAAGTACTTTACTATGTGGAATAGTCTTCACTTTGTACAACTAATGCAAATATCTGCTAGTTCTCTCTACCTAATGACATTGAAGTGGAAGATTCTCTTACTGTTACTGGGATCATTGTAGACAAATGTCAATATATAGTAGTCTAGGAAAGCACAGAGATTCCTATTCTTCCCTGTTCTCCACAAGACCCCACCTTTAATTTATTCCTTCTTTCTCAGGAGACAATCATGTCTGCCTCACATGAAGACTGGAGATCACAAAGGTACTTGGTCTCAGTTCTGGATCTTCTTGCTGAGACATTTATTTGCATCAACATTACTGTTTGCTTCCTGCTTTCCCAATGCAAAGGAGAAATCTCCCTCGAATAATGTGGTACCTACTCCCCAGATTCTACCCCTTTGTCTCTTTAGGCACCTGGGTCTATATTATCTTTCTAGATATTTTTGTGTGAAAATTCATTAAATATTTCCATAATTAGTACCACACATTCATAAAATCTCTGAAAACTATATTTTATATAAATTATGTATTCATCTCTTAGGATTAACTTTCTTTCTTGGACCCATTCTCTTTGTGTCTGTCCCTCACTACTTCTAATCTTAGCTTCATAAACTGTTGAACTTTGGATAATGTTCCCCTGGATCACCTATTGTCTTCTGGCACCAGCCTTCCTCCCTGTTTCCCTTTACTACTACAGTTTTGCCAAGAGTAACTTTCACATTCTCTGGCCCCTTCCTTAGCTTCCACTCATTTCTCAAGCCTTCTACTGAGACTACACTTCCTGACTACGAGAGTCTCCTAATTTGCAACCCAGTTGTTATCTTTCAGCCTTGATGCTTCTTGATATCTGCTGTCTATTGTAGATGTTCAAGCCTTTGGCTTTAAGCCTCTCCTCTCACTGAGATATTACATTTCCCCTGATGGTATCAGGTTGAAACATCTCTATCTATCTCTTCCTAAGATGCTGTTATTGACTCCATCTATTCAATATCTGTGTCTCCAGGTCTCTGCCCTCTTTCTTCTCTCCATGATATTGGGTATTCCCAAGATTTGAACAAGCTCATATAAACTGATTATGTCTACTTCTATGCCTTAGCCAGATCCCTGCTCTGAGCTTCACACGCTGATGTTAGTTATTGTTTTAGGGATAACAGTACTTAGATACTCCTAAGACAAAGTCTTCTTTGTCAATCTCAGATGTATTTCTCCTCTCTCATTCCCTATCTTGGTTCTTTTAATTTTCAGTCCTCATGTCACCCTGTGACCAAGACCAATCAATAAAGCCATCTTTGACTCCATCAAAGAATGAATGCTGTTGTGATTTGCTTCATCACACATTAGATAATGTTTGGAAGTTGTGATGTATGGTGTGTACATGTGGCATTTTATCATTTAAGTGGTAATCACTACCTTAATGGATGCATCTAATAAAGCTTTTTAAATGATAATTGTAGAAAATCTTGGCTTTAGTGAGATCAACCTGAGGAAGGAAGTACTAAACCCACTATGGGTAAAAGGGGGAAATGACTTTCATTCTCTCCTTGTCATGGCAAAGGTATAGTATTATCTGTTTCTTGTCAGCTGTCCATCTGAACTGAACTTCTAAGGCTCTGATAGCTTTAGCCTACTTACTATGACTCATTTTCTTCTTGAAATAATATATAGAGATTTGCTTCCTGGAACAGCTCAGATATATTTTCCTCTGCCAAGGCTGCTTCAGCCTGCTTACTATTTTCCAAATCTTTGCTAATACTCACCCAGATATGACAAGCCAAAAGGGCTGGCAGAAGAGAATGTGATGAGAGACTCCAGAATATTTACCTTCTAATTCTTTTGTTATCATCAGGCATATCTATATCAGGGCTGAACTGATAATTAAGGAGCTCTGTACCAAAGAGATCATATTCCAAGTAGCAGCCAAGTTGAGCAAACTCCAGCAATTCCTTCTTATTAAGTATAGACCTAGAGAAAATAAGGCAGACATATTGCTATTGCTGTTATTAAAAACATATTCTCAATTTGTATCTTGTGGATGGATATATATATATATATATATATATATATATATATATATATATGAATGAGAGACTGGAGAGTCTCTCAGTGTGTATCATAAGCACTAGCTGCCAACCTTGATTACCTCAGTTCAAATCCCTAGGATTCACATGGTATAAGGAAAGAACTGGTCCCCACAGGGAACCCGCTGAATGGAACAACATGCCCACACACATGCGTAAAATAAATGTCTTAAAAAAAAAAAACTATGACCCTCTTTATGTTCACATTCACTTAAACAAAGTTCAACTCTTTACCAGAAATATGGAAACCTACCTAGAAAATGAAATTGCCATTCTAAAGTCCTTAGGAATTAGCCCTTATATCAATTTTTTCTGCAATTATCCAAGCAGAATTTTATACCTCCCCTTTAGAATGTTTTTAGGATGTGTTCCTTGTTCCTCTAAAAATCTTTATTAGCCTGTATTTTCATCCCATAGGACTGCCATGAGCTATGAAAGGCATCAAAGGCATTTGATATCAGGTATCTCACCACACTAGTAATGCCATCTGGCCAAAGCAGGAAGCTCTTGCTGCATTGGAGGCAGCAGGGTGATTTTCTTGAGAAATGGTTCTGAAATTAATTCTCAAGCCTATGTGAGTATCATTTCAACACTTTCCAAAGGGGAAACATTCATAAAATGAATATGTTCAGGGGGCTGAGGAGATGAATCCATCTGTGAAGTGCTTAAAACAGAAGCCTGAGGACCTGGGTTCAAATCCCCAGCAACATAAAAGGCTGAGTGCAAATGCAGTGTATCTGTAACCCAAGACTGGGGGGGGGGGAAGGAGGAACAGTAGATTCTGAGATCTTAGTCTGCCTACCTAAATTGTTGAGGTTCAGTTCTAATGTAAAACCATGTCTCAAAAATTAAGGTGGAGAGTGACTGAGGAAAACATTCAACATCAACCACCACTGCCCTCCGTATGCATGTGTCCATCCATTTATGCACTTGCATACACATGTTTACATACTCACAGGAACATGTACATATACCACAAATATATATATATATATATATTTGTGTTCCTTAAATAAAATTTATTTTAAAAATGAGGGAAAACTGCTTAAATCCATTCTAGAAGCTTAATAGGAATAGATTATATTCTTAAAAAATTGAACAAATATAAGCATATCAACTTTTTGTAAAAAAATATTATTCATCAATGTTTTGTCAAATTAACAGGTGTATTTAAAAAGTCTTTCTACTTTAGAATATAACCATGTAAATGAATGGAAAGGAAAAATAAGAACATACAGATAGGGCAACAGAGGGACTGAGCAAAAGATATCACAAAAATTTAGATTATATCAGCTAAGAAGGGATGCACTATACTAACTCCTAATAACTTTGTAGACTTTCAATCACTTGGAGAAACAGGAAAGAATAAACAGATCCTGCCAGAATTCAGTGTGGAAAATAGCACGGTTGGGGGTGGGGGCTGCCTTAGACATGGCAAGAATGCCTAGAGAAAAGGCTGGGAGAAAGACAGTGATTGCTTGGGGCCCCAAACTGGCCTGGAGAAGAAATTAGAATGCCAGTTTATCCTTATCCTGTAGGTTCTTATGTGCACTGAGTGAGGTTCTACAACTTTGGCAACTTCAGGATCCAAGGATTAATACAAGACTCTGTCTGTGATTCTGCCACTTACCAATCAGAAGTGTCTTCAAAGCTTTTCTCCCAAATGGAGGAGGATCAATTAAGCTTCTCTATGCTGAGGGGCCAATCGTGCCTGCTTCCTACACTTCCAGGGCGCTGACCACTGACTCACTCTGCTGTCTCCTTTCTGGTTCACCAGTTTGATACAATTTAGAGCTCATGGTACTGTTTTTGCAGGCGAGGCTGAGGAGGCCTTCCTTTATACTTTAAATGCAAATCACCACTGTGCTAAGGTCTATTAATACTATTTCTTGTCCATCTTTTACCATGGAGACAAAACTTTTGCTTCCAAATTTACTAAGCTAAAAGGATATGTGTTTTTCTGTAGTAAACATATTCTGTTTTTCCCAAAGAGCCATACTTAGAAACAAAATATACACAATTAAAAATAACAGGAAGGGGACGAGATTAAGTTTAGTATTTTCTCTTTTGAGTGAAATTTGAATAGTTAATTACCCAATATGCGCAAACTCCTAGATGGGGAAGCCAGAGGAGGAGAAGGCAATGGCAGGCCAGATTAGATTCTCTATTCCTAATACTTTTTTCCATTTTTCCTTTGGCCCAGTGCCCCCAAACAAAGTTCTACATTTTAAGTACCTCATTAAGGCATACACTTAAACAATAACAAAAAATAAAGTAGGTATAAAGCCGCAAGAAAATCTTTAGTTTTAGTTCCAATTGGAAATAAAAACTAGGGGCTGGGTGAGGGCAGGGTAGCTCAAGCTGCTAAAGTGCTTGCTGAGCAAACATGAGAACCTGGGTCTGATTCCCCAACATCCATCAAAAACCATGCATCCTGCAGATGCTGGTAATCTCAGTGCTGAGGAAGTGGATGCAGGCAGATGCTTGGAGTTTGCCATCCAGCTAGCCTCTAACAGGAAAGTCCCAGTGAGGGACCAGTTACAAAAAGCAAGGCGAGAAGCCCCAGAGGCACAATACCTAGGATTGACTTTTGGCCTCCACATGTATGAATACACAACATGAATACACACATGTGTACTCCCCAGCAGTTGTGCTTTTTTATTATCTCATGTAATGGTCCCCATAATCCTATCAGTTCTTGATTTCAATGATGAACTGGAGACATGATATCAAGGTATTGTGCTAAACTCATTTCAAAGTTGGAAGCCATTCTCTTAACCATCACACTGCATAACTTGTCCCATTACCATTCTTTTCACTCAATGGAAAAACTAGGTGGACTGAATATACTCATAATGTATGTCATTTTAGATTTGCTTATTATGTACACAGTGTTCTGTCTGCATGTATCCCTGCAGGCCAGAAGAGGGCACCATGGTTGTGAGCCACCATGCCGTTGCTGGGAATTGAACTCAGGTCTATCTGGAAGACCAGTCAAGCCCCTTAACCTCTGAACCATCTCTCCAGCCCAGTATATGTCATTTTAGACCTAGGCATCTGATTCTTCTCCCACACTATCCTGAAACTATGTGTGAAAAAAAAATGGTACTCAAATGGGAAGATATGGATAAGGAAGGGCAAACGCCACAAGGACAAGAAAAGATTAGCTTGTAGAATATTTTAATTCCTAGGTAGGAGTACAATTAATATGGGAAGTATAATAGGAAACATTGAGCTTTCCAGTTATTTTAGACAAAATGAATAATATGCTCAAGGGAGGTCAGACAAGATGGCTGCTTGTGATCTACCATCCATATTGGCTATCCCCACACCCTTCTCTATCTCAGTTCATATAAACTATGCTATGGTTTAGTTCTAGGGCATGCTGGGCAAAGGCTTATGTGTTAGAGCTTGATCTCCCAGCTCGTGGTTCTATTAGCAGGTAGAACCCTAGAGAACTAGAACACAGCAGGTCTTCTAGTCACTGGGTGATCCCATTGAAAGGAGTAAATTTGAATTCCAGTCCCTTCTTCCTCTGTTTCCCAGTTTGGCCTTGAGTTGAAGAGATTTCTTGCTAAGTGGTCCTAGCATAGCATTCAGTATTTCCAAACACAGAGGAGTTTCAAGTTTCTTCCCAGTCTTGAACTCCACAACTATGACCCAAACATACTCTTCCTCCCTCCCTCCCTCCCTCCCTCCCTCCCTCCCTCCCTCCCTCCCTCCCTCCCTCCCTACCTTCCTCCCTCCCTTCCTCCCTCCCTCCCTCCCTCCTTCTCTCCTTTCCTTCCTTCCTTCTGTCTTTCTCTTCCTTCCTTCCTCCCTTCCTTCTGTCTTCCCCTTCTTTCCTTCCTTCCTTCCTTCCTTCCTTCCTTCCTTCCTTCCTTCCTTTCTTTCCTGCTCTTCTGTTTTCTACTCCCTGTCTTCTTCTATTTCTTTCAAATTATATCTTTGAGACAGTATCTCATTGTGTAGTTCTGACTGACCTGGAACTCATTATTTAGACCAGTCTGATACCAGGGACTCATGTTATAGAAATCAATGGCTCCCAGAAATTATGCTCTGACCTCCTCACAGATACCATGACATGCACATGTCCATAAACATACATGCCTACATAAGAACACACATCAATCACACACACACACACTATATATATATATATATATATGTATATATATATGTAATTGTTAAAAGAGCTGTTGAATTCACCATGACAAATTCTCATCTTTTGATGAATTAAATGAAATCCATGCCATTTATGAAGTATCTTGGGAATTCTGGCATGAAAATCAGACCTTTTCCAGTCAAGTATTTACTCTTGTCACCTCTGTGATATAATTTCATCTGCTGCATACTTCAAACTTTTGTTCTTCAGCTAATAACTTAATACTATATATATTACAAAGTAACATATCTATAGAAAGAAAGGCATCAATTTAATAAAAGTATATATTAAATAAAAAATGTATCCTCATAAGAAGTGGCATCTGAAGTGTGTAGAGAGCTGCAAAGTGCCGCGCCTTAAAGATGGTGCTGGCTTCCGCCTTCCACCTCCCCAAGGGTGAGCACTCTCTGGTGTAAACAAGCCCTTATTTGGTTAAGTCTGTTCAGCCTGTCTGCTTCTGCGTTAGAGTAGCCTATCTGCAGGGTCCACGTAGCTCACTGGGGTTGGTTAGCTCAAGGGTATTTAAGCCTGTGCAGGGGTTCCCCAGGGTCTCACGGGTCAGAAGACCATGTTTCAAGGATCCTGAAATAAACTGCATGAAGAACATCTTCCCGGAGTCGCGTCTTCCTCGCTGGCGAGGGTAGGCACGGTACAAATGGCGGCCCGTATGGAGAATTTTTCAGATCAGAACTTCTTGCAGTCAGGGGAGCACTGGTTAAGTTCCCAAGGTAAGTTGGGACCAAATTAAGGCCCTCGGTAAAGAGGCGATAAGGTCTCCAGTAAGGAGCAATAAAGTTCCGGGTTTGGACCAAATTAAGGCCCTCGGTAAAGAGGCGATAAGGTCTCTGGTAAAGAACAATGAAGTCCCAGGTAAGTTGGGACTAAGTTAAAGACCACGGAAATAAGCAGCAATAAAGTCTCAGGCATTGAGCGAGAGGTTCTAAGGAACTGAAAGTAAAATTTTTAAAATGGGGACTTCTCAGTCTCATCCAATTTTTCTGGCTCTTCAGGAGTTACTTTTGTCAAAGAAACTTAAGATAAAGAAAAGCACACTAGAAAGATTCCTGAGCGAGTGCGGTGCCATTGCACCTTGGTTCGCAGTTTCGGGAGACCTCATGGTAGTGTGCTGGGACAAGTTAGGCAGGGATCTTGACTTTGCTTGGGAACAAGGGACGCTAAAGTCTGGAATCTGACCTGTTTGGAAGTTAGTGCATAGCTGTATTGAAGACCAGAGGTACTATAAAGAGGTGATGGAAAAAGGGAAAGCTGCGCTAGAAATGTTACAAGAAGAAAGATCAGAAGAGGTTGAGAGCACAGGAGAGTCAGGTACAGATGAAACAGATTCTGAGGAAGAATTGCAAGCCCTCATAGAAAAGGTTCAGAAACAATCCCCTAAGGGGCAGAGGGGGAAGGGAGAGGAGAAATGGCAATTTGGGGAGGGGAGGGACCCTCCTAGAACAATGCCTTTGGCGCCTTCTCCTGATCAGAGTGAGGAAGGGCGGGGCCCAGGTATAGGGCGTTTGCCCTGAGGTCTGGAAAGCCTTACGAAATGACTTAAGTCTTGAACAAGTAAATCAGATTGCCATAAAAGCATGGAAGTCATTACCCAATAAGGGAGAGGTGAGTGGTAATCTCACTAAGATACTGCAAGGCCCAATGGATCCATTTTCAGATTTTATGGCCTGTTTGGTAGAGGCTACAGAGAGAGAATTTGGCATTACAGCAACCATAGTTGCAGCTATCTCTTTTGCAGTTGTGGGTTCAGTCACAGCTGCTGTGGCTATGAGCACATCGGTGCAGACAGCCTCTAAGGTAATGAGTTGTCAAAGAATGTGACTACTGCCTTGGATGCTCAATCCACAATTGGTGCTCAACTAAAAGGAGGTTTAATGATTGTAAACCTAAGAATTGATCTGGTGCAGGGGCAAATAGATACCTTATGGCAGCTGGCTCAATTGGGATGTGAAATGAAATATCCAGGTTTGTGTGTTACCAGCATTCAGTATGAGAACTTTACACATGCTGCTAATTTGTCACAACAGTTCTCTAGCTATCTTTTAGGAATGATACAGCTGTGAGTGACCATCATTGCAGTGAATTCAACATATGTGGATGCGGGACTGGCTGCCGGATTGTCATCGTGGTTCCCGTTGCCATGGATCATCTGAAAGAGTGGGCAGGAATGGGAGCCATGGCTGTCCTCTTGTTGCTTATCTCCTTTGTGGGCCTGTGGTGCCTTTGCAAGATGAGGTTTGCTCAGAAGCGGTATGCAGCTATGGTTGTCCAGGCATTTATAGCCATTGGGGCAGGACAGTCTCCCCAAGCATGGTTCGCAGTCATGAACAAGAATTGATCCTTCACGCTCAGGTTGTATGGCTTAGCACTGCACTCCGAGTTAGCTCTGGAAGTGAGCAACTCCAAGAAGGGCAAATCTGGTTGCATGTGGGTTGGTGTCCAAGGCCCCACCTCCAGGAAAAAGATACCGGGTGGGTGTGGCACTTCAGGGTCATTACAATGTCCACTGCTTTACTGGAGACCAGACCAGTACCCTTGCCTGTTGCGTTATTAAAACAAAAAGGGGGAACTGTAGAGAGCTGCGAAGTGCCGCACCTTAAATATGGCGCTGGCTTCCACCTTCCACCTCCCCAAGGGTGAGCGCTCTCTGGCCTAAACAAGCCCTTACTTGGTTAAGTCTGTTCAGCCTGTCTGCTTCCGTGTTAGAGTAGCCTATGTGCAGGGTCCACGTGGCTCACTGGGGTTGGTGAGCGCAAGGGTATTTAAGCCTGTGCAGGGGTCCCCCAGGGTCTCGCGGGTCAGAATAACATGTTTTAAGGATCCTGATTAAAACTGCATGAAGAAGATCTTCCCGGAGTCGTGTCTTTCTTGCTGGTCGGGGTAGGCGCGGTATAGAAGTGACCTTTCTTCATTTTCAAACCATGCTAACAATTTACCTAGTGTTTCAAGGCTGGTGTGAACATGTAGGTGATCATTGATTCTGTTCCCTCTGTAGTTTAGCTTTTCTCATGTTCTGAGGGATTTGATGTAATGTCAAAATGTATCCTGAATAGGGGTAGGGAGGTCTGCATAAAATGACAATTTGGACAAGGTTTTGGGGCCTTGCATAGAAGATTCATGGGAACCACAAAGATGGCAACAGAGCTTCTGATTTGAAGGCCGACAGTTCAGAGAACTCCCAAGCACACTATGTCATTTCATACATCAAATTACACCTTGTAAATTAGCTTAGCAAACATTTCCTGTTACTTGTCTTATGTTATCCTTTATGTTGGGAATATAAATATGAATAACAACCTTCAGCTGTCATCTAAAATAACTTAAAGTCTGTGAAGAAGACAGATGTTTTAATGTAAAATTATAATTAAATGTTCTATAGTGCAAATAAAGACAAGATATTATGAAAGAACAATGAATGAAGGGATTCACTTGAGCCAAGTCTTGAAGTAATTTCATTTACATAAAATTAGGTGGGGTTCAGATGTTGCATAAGAGGTACTCAATTCAGAGGATCACCTGTTGAGAGTTAAGAAAGGCATTTATTGCTTTTGAATGTAAGGCAATAGCTTATCAGGGGTGAAGTAAATGAGAGGGGAAAACATACATACATACATACATACATACATACATATATACATACAAACAAATACACAGTTAACCATCCATTCATCTCTCTAATTAATAAGAAATTATTGGCCTCCTATTAGCATAACTCATGAGCTGGAAAACAAAGATAAATAGCTTACAGTCCTGTCCTTCAGAAAAATTAGTATCTATTAAGAAAAAGAGACACTTACACAAATAACTGTTTTACAGAATTTACCAAGTATCGTGATAACAGTGCTTCTAAGAATGAGGTTAGCAAATAGAAAAAGGCAAAAAGTACTTTTGACTGGTTCAGGAAAAACTCTGGTGAGTTGCATATTGATGGAATACTTTTCCAAAATAGACACAATGAATAGAATAAGATATTACAATAAAGTGTCATACTTTTATGAGAACCTGGAGGCACGGGACACTTGAAACAGTTCCTGGAGAATTACTGAAGATCAGGTCAAGCATGAGGTGGGCACCAAAAGAAACAGGGTATTTGGATTTTGTGTCTACATAGAAGGTATTCACTGAAGGGTTTTAAGTGAAGGGGAGTAATGTAGTCAGTGTTGTATTTGGGAAGATGTGTCTAATTGATTGTGGCAACAAGATTCTACAGGGAGGCTAAGAAATTGAGTTCTTTTGGGGAGACTCACAGTAGCTCAGGTGACAGATGAAGTCTGAATTCAGGCAGTAAGAGAGGAGTGGATAGGAAGGACTGTTTGGAGATCTTCATGAGGTGGGTCCCTGGTGGTACGCCCAGACTCCAAAGAGAGAAACACTCGGGCTAGTGTTCAGAGTGAACAGCACTGACACCAGTCCCAGTGAGAAAAGCAGCAAGCAGTGGGGTGAACCATGGGGGCTGTCAGTACAGTGACAGGGATAGGGATGAACCAAGGGCAGCTAATTAGTTGAATTAAGTGATTCCAAGAACATGGGAGGAACAGGTTCTGAAGCATACAATACACTGAAGATATAATTATGCCACATGAAAATGTCACAAAAAAGAAACTGAAGTGTGGATCCTGCAAAGCACAGGCAAGCCTGGTCTCCCAGTACCTAAGTTCAGTGTTCATGCCTTATGCTGTGCAGTGACCTAGTCAGCAGGCATTGGGATCTATGGGGTCAGGAGGCTAGAGGGTGGCAACTGTGGAGAGGGCTCTGTATCACTAACTGAAACAGCATATGAGGAAGGGTGGACTACATTTTCCACAAAATCATATACTCTTAAGTAAAATTTTAAAAGTTGGCACACACATGCAAAATAGACATTCATATAAACAACTGATTTATTAAAAACTAAATTTAAATGAGTGCCCATTGTAAAAACTAATTACCAAAAATGTAATTTACTTATTTTCCTGGCCCTTTGAATTTTTCACTTTAAAGCTAAGGAATATTTGTACAGAGTATGTGGGGTGTTTAATTATGCTATAGAAATATTTCAATCACTACTTTAAATTACTAAACTCAACTAGAAATGTTCACTGAGTACCCTAAAATGAATTTTAATGTAGTCGATGATATTTTAAGCAAATATATAACATTATAACCCAATGATAATATTCTAACAAATTAATACTGAATCCAGGCCTGACGGCTCATGTCTTTAATTCCAGGACTCTAAAGATTTAGGCAGAAGGATCAAGATTTTAAGACTTCTCTGGGCTACATTGTTGATTTTAGGATAGGTTGGGTGGGTTACATGAGACCCATCTCAAAAGAGGAAAATAAAAACCCAACTTAAATTTCCAAACACTCTCCTCATGCATGTTCTACACTGTCCATGGGGGCCTTACCTCAATGAAAAGACTGGAAAAACTTTAATTTTGGGGAAGGTGCTGAGGATCGAATCTAGGACCTCACAAGTGGTGGCAGAAGTATTCTGCTTCTGCCACCACAGGGATGGAAGATACCAGTTAATGAATTTTAATTAATTAAAAGTAAATGTCAAAAAATATGGGGAGCAAATATTGCCAACAAATTTTAAGACAACTTTGTATTTCAATTAAATGTTTACCAAGAATTTTGAGTTTTATTCAAACTTACAATTTAGCATGGCATGTTCAATTAATATATTAGCTTATGGTTATATTTGAAGGTATTTGAAATGTCAATGTACATGTTTTGAAAGATTCTTTTTGACATCTTTTTTTATGGGGCAGATTTCAATGCTAGTAATCAACTGGGAATAAAAACCAAGAGGAAAATAATTCCAACTGCTATTATTTATATTTTAATAAACATCTCCCACACTTGCAAGTTCTAATTGATCAAGACCGTGTTTGATGAGATAATAGGAAGAAATGATGTCACACATTAAATATTATGACTTCAGGTTTCAGTAAAAGGAACAGAAGGCCACAAGGAAGAAAAACACTTGTTTGTGAGACTGAAACCAGAAAGGGGGGGGTCCAAATTGCAAAGTGTAAATGAAACTTTATTTTAAAAGATATTTCACAGTATATATGCCCCAGGAAGAGCTATTTGCCAGGAACTTTCCAGCTTCCATACAGCACAAAAGAGGCTGCATTTTTCATGTTCGGCAATACATACAGTTCAGGGGATGACGGTGTTGAGGACAGTGAAGATAAATCTCATAGACATGACAATCCTATTTGTTAAAATATCACCTTTCATGTGAATGGTGTCATAGTCATGACAAATTGCTTCAGGAAAAAAAATTAATAGTGGAAGGTTTGAGATGGTAGAACAGGCTGGGAAGAACACATGGCCAGGGCAGCCTTTTGGTGTGATATTGGCAGATCTACAAACAGCAATTTGGGATACTGAAAATATCAAATACGCTATAAATACCATTGTAGCATAATTGCAAGTTGCAGTTTATTGGACAGTTTCTGTACATAGAAGTTAAGCTCCCTTTCAGTTTGTGAAAGGCTTGGCTGGACTCTTCCTTCCTTCCTTCCTTCCTTCCTTCCTTCCTTCCTTCCTTCCTTCCTTCCTTCCTTTTTTCTTTCTACCTTAAAAGAAAACCCATGCTAAGCAATAATAGAAAGACATTTGCATGGTACTTTAAGGGTTAAAATATTTTTCTTGGCTGGGGAGATGGCTCAGTGGGGAAGAGTACTTGCTGTGCAAACAAGAGAGCCCGAGTTCAAATCCCAAGAATTACTGTAAAAAGCTAGGTGTGGCAACACCTATATCCCTAGTGCTGTGGGAGCTGGAGACCAAAGGATTACCAAGATTTACTGGCTGCCAGCATAGTGCCAGGTTGAGTGAGAAATCCTGTCTCAAGAAGTACCTGATGTCTTCCTAAGGCCTTCATGTGCATAAGGGCACCTGCACATACACAAATAATTTTTAACCCCTTTGAACAAATAGATTTGGAGGCTTAAATAACTTATTGAAAGTAATGTGGCAAGTGAATAAAACATGAAACCAGGAAACCTAACTTCATCCCCTCTCTCTTGTGTCCAGTCTGTGCTATACTAATGAAAGAATCACTGTAGCCAATGTCATCACATGATTTTGGATATGAGCCTAGGCTTTAGTGGCTGAGCCATCTCTCCAGCCCATCATCACATAATTTTAACTTAAAATACATTCAATGTTTGTATCTGTAAGGACTCTATTAAAATGCATATTTTATATAAAATGTGTTGCCAGAATCCACATGTACACAAAAGCAGCAAAGATGCCATGTTAAAGAGCACCTATGTTATCATGCATGTGATATACACACTACATACTAAACAGTGAATCAATCCTCTGCCATAATGAAAACAGAGTATTATACCAGTGAGCATTAGTCACTGCAGGAAAGAAAGTGCTATTAGTAAATATTTTCTATTAAAAGTTCTCACTTGCTCATCCTTTGTTGCCTGCACCAATTTTTTTAGTTTCTCACTCTGGTTGGATCTCAGCCAAACTGACTGACATTGTTTTTCTTGTACATTAAATACATATTGCACATGCTACACAATGCACACGTATTCTTCTTGATGTACTTTGCCCATCATATCTGCAATGCATGTACATGCATCCAAACTACAATCTGTTAAGAAATGGAGCTGCATTTATAGCCTTCTGAACACTGCACATCACTGTAAGTGCACAGTGCTCCAACTATTCTTTTTAAGAATGCTACTGTACCATTTAGCAATACAAAGATGTTTTGTCCAATTTCCATTTGCCAGACATTTGCTTGGAACTGTTTCTGAATGACTTCAAATTAATTCATTAGAATTTATACAAATTAAAAGTGTACAGCTCCAAGGAGCCTGCAGAATTTTTTTTTGTGCCTTTTCAAAGAAAATCTTGAGGTTAAAAGTCACCATAATTATAATTAAATAATCACTTTGACAAAATTGCAGCCCAGTACTTGATATATACATATAGTAATTAGTCACTCAAATATTTGTTGTATGAATGAAGTGATATTCCACTCTTTTCATTTAATTAACTGCATGAGAAAAAAAAGTGTCACATTTGTATCCTTCCAAGAGTTTGGCCAATTTGGCATGTGTGATCAAAGGCAAACAAGAACAGAATGTTTTTTGGATCATTCCTGAGTTTTTCCTTCTGGTCTTTCATATACCCTTGGGTCAAATTCCTTTCCCTTCCCCAGGGAGCAATTTTCAAAGAGAGTGATGTGCTATCTTCCAACAGTTAATTATCATGCCCCTAATCAAACCCTGGATGTCCATCAAAACTCTCTGGCTTGTTAAATAGATATCAAAGAAAATAAAAGATTTAGGGATAACACCTGTCTGTGGCCCTCCACAAGCTCAAAATTTGAATTTGCAAAATGTTTCCAAATATTTGTTATTTGAAGCATCTTTTTTTTCCTCCATTGGGCTTTCCCTAGTAAAGAAATAATTCTGTTGGATATGCATGGTTACAACTACTCTGATAGTGCATGGTTGGTAAGCCCTGTTTGGAAATGAATGACAAAAGAACAGCTGTTGGGGGGCGTTCTTTAAAGCATACATAGCCCATATTCGATTGCCCCAAGGTGGTGTTGTTGATAGCTACCACCTGGAAATGAGCTAGCTTTTTTTTGCAGGTGGTAAAATTATTATAAACATTTAATAGTGCAAAGACTTTCCCACTAAAAGCCTAAATAAGAACACAGGGATGCTGTTATTTTCTAATATGTGTTGACTTTGGGTGGCTATCACTGTCAAGGACATCCCTCTTTGATGTTCTAAGGGTTAAATTCATAGAAGTTAAATTGCTCTTCAGCAGAGTCATGTGCCTTAAGGGAAACAGATGGTTAGGGGAGGACTTTGAACATAGCAGATTTATTTTATAAAGTTGTTGCCTGCTTAAAGACCTTAAGATGTTAACCAGTTGTGACATGATAATAGTGTGGTTTGGAGGTCTTCAAGGAGATGGCCATCCACTAACTATTTCTTTTCAGCACCCCAACTAACCCCCTTTGGATAATCAGGCAAAAGGTTTTATTGTTGTACTGGTGTGTGTGTGTGTGTGTGTGTGTGTGTGTGTGTGTGTGTGTGTGTGTGTGTGTGTGGTCTGTCTGTCTGTCTGTCTGCTTGCCTGGCTTACCTGGCTGTCTGTCTGGGTAAATCCTCATGCAGATTTCATAAATGTTCAGAAATAGTCAACTGCTTCCATAGGATTGTGAGCACACTAAAATATTTTGTTTGGGTTTTCCCAAATGAAGTCTACAATGGAAGGGAAAACTAACAGGTAGTCAAGGCTGAAGCTCACTCTGCTCAGCCCAAAGCCCTTGTGTTCTAAAGTGAGCCAAAGGCACAGAAGCCATCCCAAGCTACTACTTTCCAAACTTAACAAACTACAGCTTTAGAAACTTCTATGCTCAGAAACATGATGGGAGAATGAGGTAGCATCATGTTTGGTTTGGGAAGTTTTAGAGGCTGTGTTTTAGGGAATTGTCTCCTTTTTATGTCTTCCACATTGTGTGTGTCCAGCTCTTTGGAGAGTTGTCCCCATTAAAAAGAGCGTGAAGCCCCTGCTCTTTCAGCACAGATCAGATTGCAGGCACTGCCCAGCAGAGCTCAGCCAGCCTGTGGAAAGCTGACCTAGTCAAACTCCAGCCTGGAACTGGTCTGCTGTGAACAGTCACTTCAAATAGCCACCACTTCTTACATCTGCCGCCTGAGTTTTTTTCTGGTACTTTCTTTGGTTTGTTTTCAAAAGCCATTTTCTCTGGTTGCTTCCCCATAGAAATATTTCCATGTATTTCTTTGTAATGCACAATTGGCTCAGGATGTACCCATATGCTTGGGACTTGTGTGGGATCAGGTCAATTCCATTCAGTCCTGAACCATCTAAGAGGGAAATAATGAAATTGTAGCCAATGGAAATTAGCTAATATATTCTTTTTATTCAATATGAAAAGTATGTACATGTGTATGTGTGTATAAGTAATGTGTATCTAGGTCTACTAAAAAACATAGTTCATACCACTAGGAAATAAATACTAGTACTTTTTTATATTGTTTAATTTTTATAAGCCAGGAAATACTGTAGTAGTTCAGATTTATTTCACAATTTACAATGAAAACTTATTTTCTAAGTGTGCCAAGCATAATTTTTCTAACTTCATGTCTAACTGTGAAAAAAGAAGGATAGTCAGATTCTGCTTGAAGGAGTATCTTGATCCAGTTTCAAGCAGTGTGGCAGACTAAGCATTCACAGAAAACCTTTCCAACAGAGTCCATGAAAAAACACTGAATAACTCTGAAGAGGAAAAAAATGTCTCATGCTTTTAACTGTTTGGTTGGGCCTCTTGGCAAGGTTAAGACTTGTTCAGGGGCAGAAGCAACAAAGGCAGTGAGAAAATGAGCAGGAAGGCCAGGCAAGGCAAGTACTGTGGAGTAGATGTGGACAGCTAAGGGAGCCAGGGCTTGGGACTAAACAGGAAGTGAGATGAGTCTGGAGATGCCCCGCCACCAAAAGAAACACCCATCCCTGTTCATGCATAGGGAGAAATCTTGAGTCACAGAGTTCTCAAGAGTGCATGCTTGCTTTCATCTCAGCTGATGAGGTGGGAGAGACAGGAGTGAAGTCATGAGAATCGATAGCCATGACCATGTGCCTCCCAACTGTGAGGGCGAGAACTCAACAGCTGTGTGATGGTGGACAGGCTCTCCTGTCAGAAATGTAAACAGCCCCAAAAGCTGTCTGTGTTCCCATTCATGCGAAGTACTTAGTGTTCAGATTCATGGAGAGGGAAAGTAGAACAGGGGAGACAGTGTCCTGAACACAGCTGAACTGAATGCTTCAAATATTTAAGATGATAAATCTTATGTTACATGTATTTTATCATAACAAATAAAAAGAAAATATATTTAAATTTAATTTAAAGTTGAAATAAGCTGACAATGGCAGCCAACTGCCTGCCAGAAACAATCCAAACAAACAAACAACAATAATAAAGCAAAATGCCCCAGTAAAAGCAAAAGAGAAGGTCCAAGAATGGAGGCCACACCTGCAGTCTAATGCTTGAAAGGCCGAGGTGGGAGGGTCTGAGTTCTGAAGTCAGCCTGAGCTACACAGTAAGACTCTGTCTGGAAAATAAACAAACAAATAAACACATTTAAAGAAGAAAAATAATTCACTTGTCATAATAAATTTCAAAGAGTGTGAGATATGCTCATAGTAAAACATTTTTACTTTATGACACATGGAAACACTTCCTAGGAAGGACCCATCTACAGTGAGTCAATAGCAAACTACACCAATAAAAAAGACAGTCAGTTGTGTTAATCAGTTATAAGAGAGATCCTGAATGCTTAATTTTACTGAGACAGTATGTTGCTATGTGGCCCTGGCTAGCCTGCAACTTGTTATGTAGATTAGGCTGGCCATGAATATATGGAGATCCATCTGCCTCTGCTAAGATTGAATGCACACCCCACCTACCTGGCTTTACGCTTATTATCATTTCTTTTTTTTTTTTTTCAAGGAGAAACTGAAAATGTGTTGAAAGCAATAAAAGGTCTTAAATTTAACCACACTGATTTGAAAAGTAATGAAGTGGAATTTAATAAGAAAACTTTATGTTAATACCATAAACAAAATACTCAAAGAGAGATGGATTTTGCTGGGAAGACCATAGTGAACAGATGAAAGTGAAGAAATTACAACTCAAAGAAAGAAGTGGAGAAACAGTGAGGGAGACGTTCAGGGATGAGGACAGGTGTGAAGGTCCTGCTGGAATCGGGCAGGAGGTTATTCTATGGACAATAAGCAATAAACAATATTCAAAGAGATAATGATGGAGCTTTTCTGAAGTAATGGAACATACATCTTTAAATCAGGAATCCCAAGGACTTTTAAGTGCACAATAACAAAGACACAATGGCCGAGCAGTGATGGTACATACTTTAAATCCCAGCAGTCGGGAGGCAGAGGTGGGAGGATCTCTGAGTTTGAGACAGTCTGGTCTATAAAGCTAGTTCCAGGACAGCCAGGACTACACAGACCCAAAACCACATCAACCAACCAACCAACCAAATCATAATGAGCCAAGTCATAGCAGAAACATAGAATATTAAAAGCAATGGCCTTAAAAGATTTTTGTCAAGCAAGCAAAAGGAAAAGTTGAAAAGGGACTATCACGGAAGGACTTAGGAAAGTAACTTGCAAATAGAATCTCTGTTGAAGATGATTGAGTCTATCATATTATCCATAACAAAAAACACAATAAGGGTATTTTCAGACAAACAAAAGCTAAACATTATAACACAGATATTTACTGAAGGAATTAAAAATAATGTCCTTGGGAGGAGGTATTGGAAGGGAGAATGAGGGATAGATATGATCAAGATTGGTTATAGACATGCATGAAATTTCCAAAGAAGAAATACAAATATTTAAAAATAGGTAGAATTACATTATGAATCTTGTCAATCTGATGCTCATTTTAATACAGTTAATCTAAAGGTTTAGGATTAGCATTGGCAACATTGTTACATGTTTGTGTATTAATAGCAGCCAAACATCCGTTTATGTGTGACATGTAATAAATTGAGTGGCACACTCTGAAAACACATGTCTATGTTTTAACCCTAGGAACCTCTGGCCTTATTTGAGAAAAGGGGTTTTGCAGATTATAATTGAGGATCTTTACTCTAGCTCATTCAATAGCAAATGTCCTTAAAAATGGGAGAGAAGACAGACCTAAACCCAAGGTCCTGGGAAGGCAGAGGCAGAAATTAGCTAAGAAGCCACAAGCTGAAGAACACCAAGGTCTGACAGACAATTGAATAAGCAAGTGAGGGTTCCCCCTTAAGCCCCTGAGCTTCCATAGTCTTTGTAACACTTGGATTTCAGACTTCCACATTTAGAAGCATGAGGGAATCAATTTTCTACTGTTTTGGGTTGGTTAATGTGCTGTAATTGTTACAGCAGCCATAGATTCTAGTATGCTGATATTAGAAATACCATGTTTCCCATTATCTTAATTATTTCAGTTTCCAAAATTGAGGTGTGAACCAAAAACAGGTAGCAGAAACATAAGCACCTACGTTTTTGGTTTTCCTATCAGGGTGAAACCATTTGTTTTCTCTTTATTTTTATTTATAATAGATGCATTTATCATCCTACTTGTTGCCAAATACTGAACAGGTAGAATTGGCACATGCATGGTATCATAAGAGAAAGAAATGAAGCCGGCAGTAGTAACCTGTGCTGAAGTGTTATGGAAGACAAGAAAGTACTTTACAAAATGTCTCAGACATAACGTGACACAAAAGAGGGAAGAGGGTTACATAGACTGCAGCACCAATATGTTTTGTTTTTTTGAGAGAGTTTTTCTCTATGTGGCTTTGGAGTCTGTCTTGGAAGTTGCTCTTTTAGACCAGGCTGTTCTCAAACTCACAGATATCCACCTGCCTCTGCCTCCTGAGTGCTGGTATTAAAGATGTGCACCACCAATGCCCGACTTTGCACACGGGTTTTAATTTCTGCTCATTATAAGCCTTCATAAATCTCGCTTCCCAGGAACTGTGGGTATAATCAGTGGTAGAGTATGTGACAGCTGTGTGTGTGAACCCCTTTGTTCGATATTCAGAATTGGAAAAAAAAAATCACCCTCCCTGTAGCCCCTGCATCTCCTTATGTGATTCGTGTTTCATTCATCTCATCATTGGTGCCTTTTCTTCTTGATAACCCCTTAGCTGCTCAGTGGTTTATAGCGATTTGTAAGGTTCCCTACTTACCTGTCAAGGTGGGACATAACTGTTTTAGAGATGTCTGCACCTGCTTCTTGCAATATGTGGATGATCTGAAAGGGTGCAGCGGGGCTCCTTCCAGGATGGACGATGACAGGACAGCCAAGCTGAGCCTGGGCATGAGCGGTAGCCTGAAGTACTTTTCTCTCACTGTCCGTCAAAGGCCAGGAGCAGCCAATTTCTCCAATAACTCCACACTTGATGCTCGTTCCATCAGCTCCGTGGAGGATTTCATTAATAAGGACATCTGTAAGCTGAGGGAGAGTATGAATGAGCCCATCCTATAAATTGTGAAATAAATCCAAATAAACTCACACTATACAATGGCAATTTACTTAGGAATGTATTCTAAAACTGTATGCAGAGCCAGCAGGCAGGGAGAATGGCTCAGTGAGTAAAGAGTGTGCCTCACAATCATGAAGACTGTTCCACCCCAGCTCACATAAGAACGCTGGGTGTGTGGTGCCTTCTTGTGACCCCAGCACTGGGAAGACAGAGACAAATGGATGGCTCACTGGCCAGCTGCTCTAGCGTAATATCATTGGGAAACCCCATCTCAAAGGAGATGTACAGTTTTCCTAAGGATGACATCTGAGGTTGTCCTCCAGCTTCCAAACACCCATTCCCTGCCTTGCCCTGATATTACATTAACACCTTTCTTTTGTTCTTCCTTCCTTCCTTCTTCCTTGCTTCCTTCCTTCCTTCCCCTTCACACATACAAAACTCAACATTCATTTAGTGAATATTGGCTAATGAACCACACATTTTTGGCTAATTTGCAAATTCAATAAGTTATTCTAGGTATCTTACTAAGACTATTTGAGAAACCCATCGCTTAAAGATGCCGTAGGAACAAGGAGGAAGACAGTGTGTTTAGACTGAAAAAGGGGGTCTTTATTTTAATATGGGTACATCACCTATGGATGCCATTGAATCTGTCAACTCTATCAAGTAATTCTTTTGATTCTCTCCTTCATTTGGCCTAGAAAATTCACAACACAGAATATCCACATTACTTAGTTTGACAAGTATATAATTCTTGTCATTATTTCAGTCTTTAACTAATGTAAGTGCATACATTTAAAAGTTTATTGGAACATAATGCGATGAAAATGTAAAATAAATCATTTTAAGTACTAACAGGTATTTCAACAAGAATTTACCTGACATTCTGTAACTGTGAAACAGGCTATGGGAAATATACAGGAATACATACTGAATATAAGCACATATAAACTGACATGCGTGTTTAACAAGAGAATGCACACATGTGCAGCAGAGCCCTGCAAGCCTAGCTTCCTTCTGCCCATTCTCAATAGTATAAACAAGAGAATAGCCCTTCCCCCACCCTCCCAGCTTGTAATAAAAGAAGAAGCTGTATTTGCAAACATACCAAGTCTCTGCCTGCCAGGACTCACCCTACTGTGAATTTTCATTGCTAGTTATTATAAAACCTGAGGAGAAAGCTGAAGCTGTGTAGCTGAAGCTTATGATGGGAAAATAAGGTTTACAAACAGACTGAAGAGGAACCACTGGGCTCTGATAGAATTTGTACAAACTAAGCATTAACACATCAGAACTGTCAATGACCCGCGTGTTAAGAGTTCCTTCCTCAACACTCAGAAGGCACGGAATCTCACTAATTTGGGTCCTAGTCAGCAGCTGTTTTTCTGAGCTAGCTATTTTTCTATTTTGCCACATATCCAGTTACTTCTGAGCCAATGGCATTTCTAAGATTCAGACTGTCCTGAATTTATAAGCAAACAATGTCATAAGTAGTACTTCTTACCTGCTCCACTGACATGGCCCTGGTTGCTGCTGAGTGAGTTGCATCGACATAAAACCCAGCTCCAGCTATGATGTGGACTCCAGTTTGCTCTGCTAGCCACTTCAGTGTTTGCATGTCCCTGCTGAGCCCAGTGGTTGTGTTCTCCACCAAGGCGCCTCCACCCTTAGCCTTGAAATATAACAGCTCTTCCTTTATGGCTTCTATCTCCTGATTCAACTGAAGGTTCTCCTGATGGGAATAAGGATTTTTCTGAATCCAAAATAAATTTTTCAGCATGATAGGTTCCTTGGAGGTAGCTTCATGGCATGGAGGAGGTGGGTAGTAAAAATTGTCAAAGGTCATTGTTAAATGCTCATGGGTCAAGGTGCGTCCCAGTTTGCTTGGTTCTACAAGGCCCAAAACAGTTTGCACTTTCCCACTTAAGGACATTTCTAGAAGTGGCAAAGGATTTTCTCTAAAGAGGAAATAGAAAAACAGAATTAGAACATTTAACACAAACATGCAATCTGTCTGTAGAGGGCAGAGTTGTGAATGTGTCAGTCTGGAGAATCAATGAAACTAGAGATATGACCTCATTTGCCATCTGCCTCAAGGGAGATGTTTAGATAAGATGTCTCCAGTCACTTCCACTAGGTCTCCTATGATGGAACAATTCCAAATTTATTTACTGGGAAAATTTCTTGATATTCAGTTCACATTTATATTTCACTTATTTTTGTCCCAGTTATAACTATGTTTCTTGGGTACTTCAACAAAAGCCCTTCATAATCGATAACTTCCATTAACACTAGTCATGTGTTAATATTATCTCATTACTTTTCATCCAAATGAAACATACAGAGGCTTCTACTCATGGTGCTACTCATTTGTTACTGAAATAAATGAACTACTGTTGGAGACTTGCTATATGTGAGGAATATATGAGCCCTAACCCTCATGGCTTCATTGGGGATGACCTCAAAATAATCGGGGTTGGAAGAAATGCATAGCCAGTTTTTTTTTAATGTCAAAAAGTAAGAAGAAATGAACCATTTCACTTTTAAGAGTTTATCATCTAGTGCACACAGAAAGAAAGTAACCCTTCAAAACACTTAGAAATAAATTGTCATTGTTATAATGAAAGTGACTACAATGCTGTCGGTGGTGATGTTTAGAAGTTCAATGTCAACTTGAACCAACCTGAAATCACTTGGAAAGGGAGTCTCAGTGCAAAATTGTCTACATTGGGTTAGCCTGTGTGTATGTCTGTAGGGAGTTATCTTTATATTGCATTAATTGGCATGATAAGACCCAGCCGAGTGGCCACATTGATTCCCCAGGCAAGGGATCCTGAACTGTATCAGAGTGGAGAAACTGAGTTGAGCGCAAGCAAGCAAGCAATTGTGTATGTGTTCATTTCTCTCTGCTCTTGATTGGGTATGATGTGACCAACTGTCTCAGCACCCACCTCTGTGACGTCTCTGTCACCTGGAATCAGGGCTAGAAGAAACCTTTCCTGCCCCATGTTGCTTTGTATCAGGATATTTTATCACAGCAACAGACATGAAGCTAGAACACTACTGCAACAGAAATCAGCTGCTATCTCTAAAAAGAGCAAAGACCACTTTGTCTCCTACACAGTTTCCTTTCAGACACAGATTAAGTGCTCACCCACGTTTCTCTCAGTGACAGTGGCAAAAAGAACTCCTATTTCAGCACTCCCGTGTTCAATGTGCATCCCTAACAGAAGGGACTTGGATGGATAGAAGGGATGAAGAAGATGACACGAACCTGGTGAACAGACACCCAAAGCTGAGGGCAGGGCCACTGCGGCAGTACCAGAAAGACCAGCCAGAAATGCTCACAGGACCAGAAGAAACAGGCTGGGAACTGAGAACAGAATAGCTTTCAAAGTGTTCCTACAATAAATATTCTAAAATCATTACCCCCATACCTTTGGAAGTCTTCTATGTATGTATGAAGGTGGTGCATAGGTTTGAGTCTATTTATGTGGAGGTCAGAGGTCAACTTCAGGTGATATTCTTCTGAAGCTATCCACCATGTTTTTTAGAGACAGGATCTCTCCTTGGCCTGGAGCTCACAAAGAAGGCTAGAGAGAAAGCTCCAGTAATCTACCCATGACTGAGCCTAATTATGGCATTACTAATGCCTACTAAAACATCCAGGTGGGTTCAGGGGATTGTACTTATGTCCTCATACCTACAAGGAAAGCACATCACCCACAGAAGCATCTTCTAGCTCCCTTCTATCATTTTCTGAGAGTCTGGTTTCTCACAAGTAAATTAGAGTCTCTACATTGCATAGGAATCAAATTGAGAAGGAATTAAGTCAAACTTGATAGGAAACTATACATAAAACACTGGTACAAGTGACACATGGTTGGTAGTGAAGGGTATCATTATTTTGCACATTGACTATTACTTTTCTCTGTAAGAGAAAAGGTACGGATCTGGATGTGAGGGAGGGGGCAAGAGCTGGGAGTAGTTGGGGAAGAGGAAACCATAATCAGAATATATTGTATGAAAAAAATGTATTTTCAATAAAAGAAAAGAAACTTCAAAAATAATGTAATGGGTACAATACAGAGTTTGAGAACAAAGTCAGAGGTCAGGGAAAAAGGTTTACAAACTATAGGTCAATTTTTTATTCAGTCACTTCAATGACCTTGAACTTGGATGTTTGGGAAGATTTACTGACAGTTATCAGTGACTGATTTGTACTTTTCACAGAGAACTTCAGGGTTGTAACCAATGTGACCAATGAGTTTTGTTTGACAGTGCTTTTGGGAAAACCATGCTTCCAACATTAGGCTGCACACATAGAGGTCATGAGGAACACATGGTATTTACTCAGCCAATCACCATTCATTTGCAAGTTCCCACATAGGTAATATTTTTCATTGATGGCCTCTCTGTTCAGTAGAGAGGTGCATAGGTGGTGGTGTGATTATAGACTGGAACTTACTGTTCAAAGCTTTATTCTTTGCTGCTAAAAATAAACAATGTATAGTTACTTCTTTAGTTGATGAGATCATAGCTCTATTAATAATAGGTTCAATCCCTCCACATGTGTTAACTTTCTGTTTTCTTCCTTCTGGATGATAGCATTACAGATGTGTTTGGGAGAGTCATGGGGTGGGGGCAGAAATTACGATACACTGATAAAACATCACCAGTTCTACTGAAAAAGTACTGAACTACATACTTAATTGATGTGTATTTGAAAGAGCAACATGGTATGTTTCAAGCTTACAAGCTGTGAGTCTTTGCTAAAAAAAAAAAAAAAAAAAAAAAGTGCTTAAGAAATGTCATCCCCTCTGGGAAACTCCTCTGCTCTCAAACAGAGCTGGCTGGTTCTTCGGTGATTACATACAATGGCGCACACACACAGAGGATAAGAAAAGATTAAGGAACAAAATGCAGGCAACACTGCTTTAAGCGACAAGGCATCTTTGAGTGGAGCAAGACACAGACCAGGAATTCACATTCCAGTGTGGCTAAGGAGCCCATTTCTGCCTGTGTTCTGTCTGGAGGTCACTGCCAGCACACAGGCAGATCATCATCTCTCATCACAAGGATGAGCACTTGTATCACCAGGAATGACAAGTAAAGGATGAGAGTGGCAGTGCACATCTGTGCAGAGGGGAATGTCCACCCACACAAAAGGAGGCACCCAGTGTTTTCCAGAGCCCCCCCACAGAAAGTTTCCACATTATATGCATCTGCACTGAAAAAGGATAGCTAGATCCATAAACACATTTGACAAAAGCTTTGTTCCACATCAACTGTGAAATCTGAATAATGTATAAAAGGATAGTCTGCAAGTATTACAATAGCCCAGGCAGAACCAACTGGCTATGGGTAGTTAATACTGATTCAACTTGACAGGATCTGGAAACATGGAAGGGACAAGCTTCCAGACATGTGTCTGAAGGACTACCTAAATCGGTTTAACTGAGTTGAGAAGCCCACACCAAAATGTGGGCAGAGGCATGCCATGGGCTGGGATACCACACAGCATAGAGGAGAGCTAGCTGAACACCATCATTCATCTCTCTCTGCTTCTCTGCTGTCGGTGTGGTCTGACAAGACACAGCCCGAGTACTTCTGCATTGACAGATGGTATCATTCTAACCCCAAATAAATCCTTCCTTCCTCAGATTGCTTTGTCCAAACAACAAGACAAGTAACTAATACATAACCCTTCTAACCTTCTTTCCTTCCTTCCTTCCTTCCTTCCTTCCTTCCTTCCTTCCTTCCTTCCTTCCTCTTCCTTCCTTCCTTTCTATCTTTCTTTTTTTCAAGACAGCGTTTCTCTGTGTAGCTCAGTAGACCAGTCTGGCCTCAAACTCACAGAGATCTACCTGCCTCTGCCTCCTGTACCACCACTGCCCAGCTCCCCTCTAATCTTTTTTAAAATGTGTTTCTGTTTTATGAGACCAAGTCTTACTCTGTAGCTTATGCTAGCTTGAACTCACGGTAATCCTCCTGCCTCAGACTCCTAAGTCCTGGAAATACAGGTGTGAGCCACTATGTCCGTCAACCCTTCTAGTCTTGCTGGTCCTTGAATAAAAAACAGAACATTGACAAGAAAAGGAAGACAAGAAGGACGTGAATGGAACTGCCATACCACAACCGAAATCAGATAGTGTGATTGGATTACTTATAAATACGTGTATAATATTATACAATGCATTAAAAGAAATGTTTCCCTTTCCCTGTTTAGTGATTCATGTCATAGTTTGTCACATTTGGCGAGAAAAGTAACTGACACAGTTGCCTTCACAATTGATAGGAGAGAGGACATCCGGAAGTCTGGATACTTTGTGCTGGTAAGTGGGAACTCTTAAACATACACCCTCTGCATGCTGTAGACATCATACTTTGTCCTGTTTCTACACTGGTGTACTAGCCTAGAGCTGATTGAAGACATTAGTACTTCAACTTAGATATAACAGTTAAACTGGCATGCTGCCTTTTTTTTTTTTCCTGAAATGATTCAAAATTCCCTACCCTGACTTCTCCCACAACAGTGAAAGGTCTAATGCCTTTTATGAAACACTCTGCTGCATTTCACACATTTTTTTCTCCATGAATAAACCCTCAGTGAAGAGGGAGAAGAGATGGAACCAAGGCTATGTCACTGCAGAGACCTGTAGGGTATCGCTATAGTGCAGAAAGAAAGAAAGAAAGAAAGAAAGAAAGAAAGAAAGAAAGAAAGAAAACAAATCAGATGGTGGCTTGGTCTGAAATGAGGTGGCAAAAAGCAGAAGAGCAGATGGGACTTCTGACTGGACTTGCTGGTACTAAAAAAATACCCTGCAAATAAATGGCCCAAATATATCAACACTTCTATTTTTTATGTGTTACATCACAGTATAGCAATACTCTATAAACACAGCACTTAAAGCTGACATTTGATTTGTGATAAAAATATTTTAACAGCTATATAATATTTTTTTAAAGCTTGTTTGAATACTTCCATCATAGAAAGGTTCAAATCTGTGACACAGCCTCTCTGAAACAGCATGGATCTGGCTGCTATACAAGGGCAACCTCAGAGGTCCGTGTTGCATACAACCATTGTCTTTTCTCTAACCCATGCACTCATGCTGGAATAAGGAAAGATCTAGCAGTGTATAGTGACATAAGCCTGCTGTTTCAGCTATTCAAGAGGCTGAGGCAAGAGGACCCTAAGTTCAAGTACTGTCTGAGTGCAGTGTGAATTCGAGGCCAGCTTGTTCAGTGAGACTTTGTCTCAGACTAATAATCAAAAAGGGCTAGAGAGGCAGCTGGATGGTAGAGCCCTTACTTAACATGCATATGGATGAGGCCTGGGTATCATGTCCTCTACAGGAAAAAAGACAGAGGGGGAGGGAGGGAAAACAATGTTATTAATCATACAGGCATACAGGCATGTAAATGGAGCTCAGTGCATTCTTCAAACTGTGAGATAGATACAACAAAGTGGTTCAGAGGACAAAGGAGCAGCTCATATGTAATAACTGGAGGAAAACTGTTTCACTTACAAGGTTTTTTTTTTTTTGCTACCTTTAGGCTAAGAAAGTTGACAGGCAATGTAGAATATTATGAAAGCTGGAACTATATGCGGTTGCGTGACTGAGGATGTGGCTTGGGCTTAACTAATTCTAGGTTCGATAAAAAGGGTCACTTGGGCAACTCTTTTTACCACACTCTGTGCAGATTGTGGGCACTGCCTTGTTGATTTTGTTAGCAAAGCAACTGAAGCCATACTCTTGTCAGGAAGACAAGATGAAAAGGGGAGGAGTGGTGGGTGGAGGAGGGAAGGGGAAGAATGTGGTATCTTTAATTATGTCAAGCCAAGTCTGGTGTGCACTGGTTACATCCTAGAGTCTGGGGGAAATGGAACAGTCCCTACCTCCTGACAGGCTCATCTTATGTCCTTCCTTCAGGGAAAGACTCGGCCCTGGGTACTTCCTTTGAGAATACTTTGGGGACACACTTTGATTTCAACACTAACAACAGTCCTGAAGGCAAAACACACACCAGTCACCGGACAGGCCAGTTACAACTTCACTTATGTCACGGTGCACATTTTATACTGGGAGCTGAGGGATTAGTTCAGTAGTACAATGCTTGTCGAGCAAGCAGAAGGCCACAAGGCCCTCAGTGTGGTTCCCTAGCACAAAAAAAAAAAAAAAAAAAAAAAAATCAAGAAAGAAATATCTGCATTGAATTTAGTCCTTAGATTTTCATACATAGCAGTGCTCTGCAGCAAGAGGTTCTCACCCAGAAGTTGCACCACTCTGAACAAATATTAAACCTGGTTTTGACCTGTACTCAAACACTAAAGTGTTTACATTTAAATCCTGGAAAACCACAAATTAGTATCTTCCTCCCTTCTTCCCTCCTTCCCTGTGTCCCCTCCTCTCTCCTTCCCTTCCTTTTTTGTTCTTCTTTTTTTGTTTTACAAGACAGAGTTCTAGTAGCCCAGGCTGGCCTGGAACTAACTATGAAGCCTAGGTTGGTCTTGAACTCATGGTTACCTTCCCGTCTCAGAGTCCCAAGTGCTAGGATTACAGAAATGAACTATCACACCTGGAATCGTCACACAATTCTACTTAGAAATCTATTCTTTAAGGGCACAAATGAAGCTGGAAGATTAGCAGGTTTCAGACTCCATAATTCTCTCTCTCTCTCTCTCTCTCTCTCTCTCTCTCTCTCTCTCTCTCTCTCTCTCTCTCTCTCACACACACACACACACACACACACACAGGCACACACGTACATACAGTGTAGGAAGATGGATTTCATATTCAGGCCCTTCAACATTTAAGAGAACACAAGGAGAATGGGTCCTGGCTCTGATGTTTCTTCTCTGAGGAAAACTTAACAGATTGTGATGAGCTATTTTCCTCACTTGAAAACTGAAGCATTCTCCTGAACTACCATACAAGATCAATAGGGAAAGGCAAGTAAGAGAATACCCCAAAGCACTATTCAAATTATAAAATACCATCTAAATGTTTGGAATTATTACAAACTTTGAATTATTTCCCAAATATTTGGTTAGTACTCACAGCCAAATGGACCTGCACTTTTCTTTTTAAAAACTAACAATAGGGGGTTGAAGTTTATGAATCAAACTGAAGCTCTAATTTGCTTATAAATGAATCCCTGCACTTGAGACCTGGGATTGTTAAAAGTAGATTGACTATTGCGATTGACATCAGAGCTCATTAGGATTTTGGAAATGCCCACCAAAGTGATTAAAGCTGCGGGAGGTCCTCATTAGCCATGGGAAACTGCAACTAGAAACGCCTTTAAAATGAATGTGCGTAATACAGTGTGCTAGTCTTCACAGATGGCCATCAGTGAGCAGTGTGCCTCTGAACATCACCAACCCCGTGTAGTCCCCAGCCACCCTGAACCTGAGTTCACCTGTGAGTCACTGTACTAAAACAACATGGTGGAAATGATGGATCAAGGGATGGTAGTCTGAGACCAAAATATTCAGAAGTAGCGTCTTCCTTTGTGCTTTGGGGGACTTAATTACAGTGTAAGAAGTCTCCTTATGTTTGCATGTGAAGGAGAGGTGCTGAAAGTATATGGAAAGAGAAGGCTCCCAGCCATTCAGCTCCTGTCAGCCCTGTGGAGGTACCAGAGTGTTGAGAGACCACATTCAATGCTTTTGTTCCACAAAGATCCCAAGTGACTACAAGCCCAGCTCCACATGACTCAGTAGAGCATGGTACACCTAGAGAATTGTGGGAGATTGTAAAGTGACTCTTGTTTGAAGCCCCTGGTTTAAGGTAGTGTTGTGGGCTGAACCTTGACTCTTTCATCAGGCCAACGTGATATAATGGAATCCTCATCACTAGTAGTTGTATTACGATATGGTGAGCTTTGGAGAAGCCATGAGATCATGAAAACAGGGCCTTTTGCAATGAGATCAGCTGATCTCCCAGTTTCTTTGCAACTGTTTCCATGTAAGACATAACAAGATGACAGGTCTTTTATGATCCACAAAGAAGTAGAGAATCTGCATGGACTGTTTTAGACTTTAGGGCTCTAGAACTATGAAGTATCATGTGAGACTGAATGTCTGTCATGTAAGACAGAAACTCTGTGATACTTGTATACCTCATGAATGGACACAGGCCGAATGTGATTCTGCAAGAGATAACATATGTGGAGAGCAATGCTGAATAAGTAAAATTTTTAAAAGGTTTAATCAATCTACACATTTAGACTCCTAGGTCTGGGGAAACTGAGGACAACATGGGCTTGTTGAAGAAAACAAAACAAATCAACAAAATGGTTGAAAAATATTTTGAATTAGAAGAATAAAAACATTATTCAAATTAAGTCAAAATTATAACTTTTTCCTACTTACAATGAAGATTAGTTGTGTGTTGGGTGTGAAAAAGGGTTGGGGTAACTTCTCTGATAAATATTTGTGATATTAAAATTTTAACTTATGCATCTCATTGTTGAAAAGGGTAAGCTTTGTAAAGTTTTGCTTATGTTATATCAATTTTAAATATTGTAAATTACACATTAAAACAAAAAGGGGGGCTGGAAACATACTCAGCAGTTATGAACACTTTTTATCCTTGCAGAGAATCTGGATTCAGTTCTTAGCTCCCATAGGATGGCACATGACCATCTTTAACTCCAGTTTCAGGAGATTTTGTGTCCTCTTCTGACCTTCTGGGGGACCAGGAATACATTCATTCAGGCAAAACACTCATATACTTAAAATAATTTTTAATTAAAAAACAAAATATGCACATTAATGCAGTGCCATACAATATGTGTATCTAAATCAGGTTTAACATTTTATAATTTCTTTATGTTGAAAATATCAACATCCCTTTTTGTACGTGCTCAACCTCGAACAGCAAGGAAGATGCGGCTCTGGGAAGATCTTCTTCATGCAGTTTTAATCAGGATCCTTGAACATGCTTCCTCTGACCCGTGAGAGACCTGGGGGACCCCTGCACAGGCTTAAATACCCTTGTGCTAACCCACCTCAGTGAGCTAAGTGGACCCTGCAGATAGGCTACTTTAACTCGGAAGCAGACAGGCTGAACAGACTTAACCAAATAAGGGCTTGTTTACTCCAGAGAGCGCTCACCCTCAGGAGGTGGAAGGCAGAAGCCAGCGCCATTTTTAAGGTGTGGCACTTCGCATCTCTCTACACCTTTTTAAGCCTTTTGAAATACACTTTTGATGGCTGCTGTATCTAGCACAGCACTGCAACGACTCCCCACAGCTTGTCTCTCATCTCACTGTGGCCTAGTCTTCAATGATCAGTACTTTTCTTGTCTCTCTCTTCCCCTCTAACTTTCCCCCTTTAATCGCAACTCCCATGAGAGCAATTCTCTTAAATTCCATATGTTCGTAGGAGATCTTGTGGTACTTGTCTTTGCTTTTGGATTTAACATATGATTCCACCTCTGTTAATGCAAAGGACAGGAAGAATTGGCCTCTTTCTTCTTCCTTTCTTTCTTCCTTTCTTCCTTCCTTCCTCCTTTCTTTCTTTCTTTCTTTCTTCCTTTCTCACTTTCTTTTATATTTTTTCTTATTTTATATATTGATCCCAGTTCCCTCTCCCTCCCTCCCACCCTCCCAACCGCTCCCCCCCACCAGAAACCTTCCCCCAGTCCCATTCCCCATCCACCCTCATGAACATTGATGCAAAAATACTGGCAAATTGAATCCAAGAACAGATCAGAGAAATCATCTACCATGACCAAGCAGGCTTCATCCCAGGGATGCAGGGATAGTTCAACATATGAAAATCTATCAATGTGATCCACCATATAAACAAACTGAAAAAGAAAAATAATATGATCATCTCACTAGATGCTGAAAAAGCCTTTGACAAAATCCAACACCCTTTATGATAAAGGTCTTGGAGAGATCAGGGATAACAGGAACATAACTAAACATAATAAAAGTAATATATAGTAAACCAACAGTCAACATCAAACTAAATGGAGAGAAACTTAATGTGATTCTTCTAAAATCAGGAACAAGACAAGGTTGTCCACTTTCTCCATATCTCTTCAATATTGTACTTGAAGTTCTAGCTAGAGCAGTAAGACAACAAAAGAAGATCAAGTGGATACAAATTGGAAAGGAAGAAGTCAAACTTTCACTATTTGCAGATGATATGATAGTTTACATAAGTGACCTGAAATACTCTACCAGAGAATTTCTACAGCAGCTGATAAACACCTTCAGTAAAGTGGCAGAACACAAGATAAACTTAAAAATAAAGGAAAAAGAAAAAAATCAGTAGTCCTACTATATGCAGACGATAAAGGGGCTGAGAAAGAAAGCAGAGAAACATCACCCTTTACAATAGCCACAAACAACATAAAATATCTTGGGGTAACACTAACCAAACAAGTGAAAGACCTGTATGGCAAGAAATTTGTGTATTTAAAGAAAGAAATTAAAGAAGATATCAGAAAATGGAAAGCTCTCCCATGCTCTTGGATAGGTAGGATCAACATAGTAAAAATGGAAATTTTGCCAAAGTAATTTACAGATTTCAATGCAGTCCCCATCAAAAATCCCAGCACATTTCTTCACAGACCTTGAAAGGGATTGGCCCCTTTCAATGTCTGGCTAGTACTCTGATTCCTCTAGGTTTGTGTATCAAGTTTCACTATACATCTATACACATATGTGTAGTCATGACTTTTCCATTAATCACTTAGGTTGTTTCTATTTCTTGTTTATTTCAAACAGTACTGCCATAAAAATAGGGTGCTGGCATGTTTTTGACTTCCATTGAATATGTACCCAACAGTAAGACCATGCTAATTCTAGTCTTGGGTTTATTCGTGTGTTTTCCATCATGGTTGACTAATTTTCATTCCTCCAACAGTAAACAAGAGTTCCCTTCCCTCCCCATCCTTGCCAGACTTTGTTTTGTCTTTTTGATAGTATTCTGCTTGGAGAGAGGTTGTATTTTATTGTAATTCATTTGCTTCATTTGCATTTCCCTGATGATCAGTGAGGTGGTGAAAATTTTCTCATTATTGTTAGCAACTTGCTCATCACGTTTTGAGAAACACCTGTTGAGCTCTATCACTCACTTTCAATAAATATTTTAAGTCTTCAATTTCTTATACATTCTGGGTATCAACCCCATCAGATACAGTTTGCAAATACTTCCGGTTTCTTTGAAAGCTTTCCCTTCATTGTGCTGATAGTTTCCTTTGCTATGAAAATAAAAAAAAAAAGCTTTTATGCTTGATATCATCTTATTTGTAAATTTTTGCTTTTGTTCTGTGCATTTGGAATGTAAACCAAAAAAAAAAAAAATGCTCTCCCATTTCATAGTCCTGAAGAATCTCCCCTGTATTTTCTTATGGTAATTTGAGGTCTTACATTTCCAGTTGCTTTTTGAATGTAGGGAGAGAAAGATCTGCTATGACTCCTTTATACTTGAGTGTCTGGTTTTCACAGCATAGTTTATTAAAGACTTTCCTTTTATCCAGTGCACCATTCTCAGCAGCCTTGTTGAAGATCAGCTGGCTCTAGACCTTTGGGTTTCTAGGCAGGCTTTCATAGTGGTCTATGTATCCGCTGTTATACAAGCACATGCCACTGTAATTACTATGTATTAAGCCAAGCAAAGTAATGACCCCTGCTTTGTTCTTTTTGCTCAGGATTGTTTTGGTAATTTGTCTTTTTAAAACAGTCATTCATATTTTGAAAGGGGATGCACTGACTGGACAGACCATTTTGAATAGTATGAATATAATATTGTTGTAGTGTTTAAGAGACATGTTATATTAAAAACAAATTTCAAAAAGTGACACAATACAATGCAACACCCTTCTATATTTCAAATAGCTGTCTAAATGTCCTATTGACAGATAAGTAGGACATTTATTTGGGATTGATGCCACCAGATAAGGCTCCAAAACATGATAGGAGAAAAGGCCATGCAATTTCAGTTTGGTATGAATATTTCTAAAGAATAACGGTGTTCGTGCCTACCTTGACCAGCAAGGAAACACGACCACTACTCTTCTTCAAGCAGTTTATTCAAGAACCTTGTACATCAGCTTCCGCCTTTCCCAGTCCCAATCGGGGATGTTAAACCCTCCAGACTGCCATCCAGACTGCCTCCAGACTGCTTCCACCAGGGGCTATGTCATGGGCTTAAATACTGACTTACAGCACAGTGGAAAACAATCAAGGGTCAAGGGTTCAAGTTCTCGGGCTTAGTTCCTCCCCAGCAGATGTGTGTTAGCAAATCAAGAAGAGTACCAAGAACTACTCTGGTGCAAGATGTTCCAGCCCAGAGCTTCAGGCTTGCTCAAGGCGCCTTGGGGTCCATGCAGCGCCCTACATAAACGGACAGACCACTGAGAAGGCTCAGCAAGTAAAGGCACTTGCTGCAAGCCCCATGACCTGAGCTGATCCCTGGGACTCCTGAGGCAGGAGACATCGGATTTCTAGAAGTTGTCCTCTGACCTCCACTTGTGCACTGCCATGCATGTACATACACACAATAAATAAAATGTACTGTTTAGCATATAAAACTATTTAAAGTCTATCATTTAAAAATCCCAACTTATGTCTGCAGCAGCCATACCAGATGACCCTCAGTGATTTTCATGAATAGAAATCTTGCTTCACTCATCAGGGAATAGGTTTATATTGAAAACGGTAACTCAGTCCTTACAAGTGGGCAGAAGTGGTGACACTGTAGGGTTCTTTCAGAAAAAAAAATTCCCTTAGATGACAGTTACAGCACACCTGCCATTTCATTGAGTAGTTCATGAAAATAATCCCCACTGCAACGAAAGCAGGAATGTCAAAGTCCTTCTTCCTGTAACACTGCAGAAGTGAAGGTTTCCTCCACGTCAAAGAAAAACACTTTGGCAATATTATCTGAATCACAGTCTGAAACATGTTACTTTGATGTTAGGAATCTGATTCAAGGAGATGTCTAGGCACATGTAAAAATATTGACATACAAAGATTTCATTATGTCATTATCTAGAACAGCATCAAGTTCTTGGGGGCTGGAGAGATGGCACAGCATTACTTAAGAGCACTCATGATTCTTGCAGGAGACCCTGGCTCAGTTCCCAGCTCTGGCATATGGAGACTCACAACTGCTTGTAACTTTTAACCCTCTTCTGGCCTCCCCAGGCACTGCATGAACATCACACACACACACACACACACACACACACACACACACACACACACACAAAACACTTTCTTGCGAGGTATTTTTGTTGCTTTATAAAAAGGCATGGTGTGTGTGTGTGTGTGTGTGTGTGTGTGTGTGTGTGTGTGTGTGTATTTGGTGTGGTGTGTGCATGTGTATGCCTGTGTGGGGGCATATATGTGTGAGTGCACGTGATGAATGTGCATGTACAGGTGGAGGCTCAAGGTTGATGCCAACAATGATTTTCCATTACTCTTCTACCTTATTTACACGTTCAAGTTCTCTCAATCAAACCCAGGGCTCACTGATACAGCTCTTCTCACTAGCTATCTTGCTCCATCTTTATTTTCTGAGTCTGGAATTAAAAGGGAAGCGACCGTGCCTATGCACAATTTACACAGGGTCTGGAGATCTGAACTCTGATCATCATGCTGATAGCCAGCACTTTAATAACATTTTCAAAGAACATTTAATGGCTTAGAAAGATGCTGATATTATAATATGTGAAAAAGCAAAACTATACTAAGTATGATAAATGTATGCCTGGGCTGGAGAGATGGCTCAGCCAATAAAGGATAGGCTCATAACCAAAAATATAAGATAAATGTATGCCCAATATACACATCTGCATGAGAGCTTAAAACTAGACATACTGAAATTTTGTGCTAATTGTCGGCTGGTAGAATAAACAAAGAGAATTCATATTTTTCTCATCACAACAATATTTCCCCTGGCTTTTATGTTTATCTTTTATATTTATAATCAATAAAAGAAAATAGAGTAGGAAAGGGTCAACACCTATGCTGAAATCACATGTAAAATCAAACAGTTTGAACCCCAACTTAGGCCCAAAGCAGATAGAGATAAATGATTACAAGAGCCATTTTTGCCTGACGTTTGGTATTGTCTGATGCATACTTTCCAGTGGCTGTAGGTCAGTTTGATTAAATTCTAGTGGTTTCATTGAGTATTCAGTGGTATGACCTCGGAAAGACCTTCACATAAAAGTCCAGGACTTGGGAGGGAAATTCTCGAGCCTGACAGCAAATTTGGAAAAGATCCAATGCTGTGAGTAATTCCTTCTTTTTCTTTTAAAGGACAGATAATAAAAAAATTCTTTTTGTTGATTATACAGAATAGTTTTAACTTACTACATACTTTAGTCAATTTCTGTCTCTAATACAGACCACCATCACTTTTCTAAAGATATATTTTAATTTCCATATCATTTTTTCTTATATCACAATAAATTCAGTCAAGAGCCAAGATTCCACTTGAATTCACTCCTGTGTGGGCCTAACAATAGAAATGGCTGTCAAGGAGACATTTTTCAAACAAAATTGTTAGAAAAGATGAAGTGTAATGAAAAAGAAAAATCAAGCAAAAGAAATTTCAAATCAAGATAAGCTATGTAAGGACAGAACCACAGAGAGTATCCTTGCCTAAGTATGGGGAATCCTTGGTAGATCAGCACAAAAACAAAAAGATATAAACAACAGTTGTTACAGGGTTGATAAAAATGTATGTAGCATCTATTATGTGTTATAGTAGACAGAGAATGAGAAATTTGATGAAATGTAAGAGGGAAGCCCCATCCTCACTCAGATGCTGAGACAACAGTAGTGTCTCTTGCCCACATTTACTGAGTTTCTGTGCCACATTTACTGAGTTTCTTCCATGTGCCAAATGCCCTTTCAAGCCAGCCCGTTACTTCTCTTACCTTGAACTGTTGCTACTGCCTCCAGGTTGATGTGACATGAGGAAACTGAGGCCAGGGAAATTTAAGAAATTTTATGAAGAGCTGGCCAGCTGCATTAGGACGTATTTTGAAGAATGTCAGTGTCAATTATAAAGAGTATTTCATAGAAGGTTTGCTCATACTTATCCAGAGGTTTGCCTATGATGAACTCGATTGCATCCTTACTGAGTGATCACTCTGTGCCAAGTGCAGTACTCGGTCACTTACATGGGACATCCTATTTAGTCCCAAACAGTTTACATGTCTACATTTTCTGATACTGCATCTATGGGCACTGCTTTTAATTTATCCTTCCCTCCTGTTTTTGCTCTGGGAAATCTATCACAGTGGGAGCCATCACAATCTCTCATCATACATAGAATAAGGTAAGAGCTTCCAATGGTTTTCCACCTGTGAAAGCACAAACCATCCTCTGAGTCCTCCTAACTTTACTCTCTCTTTACTTCTCTCTCTCCTTCCTCTCTCTGTCTGTCTCTCTCCCTCCCCTCCCCCGTGTGTGTGTGTGTGTGTGTGTGTGTGTGTGTGTGTGTGATTGTTTACAGAAGCGAGGAAAGGAAAGGACATCAGATCTCCTAGACTAGAATTAGAGACAGCTGTGTTGGTTAACATAGGTGCTGGGCATTGAACTCTGGTCCTGTGAAAGAGCAGGAAGTGCTCTTAACCACTGACCCATCTCTCCAGGTCTCCCCTCCTCAAAATAGTTTCCCCACCCCAACCCTATACCTGTGCTCTGCCCATCAACCCTAAACTCCCTAAACTGCTGTCTCTGGTCTTTACACATTCTCAACCACTTGTTTTCCTCTTTCAAATCAGTTTGTAAACTCAACTGGCTCTTTCCCTTAACCCTTTCCTGGTTAACCTGTCTGATCTTTATGATGGGTTGGGTATCACTTCTAATCAAAAGCCTGTCTTGATATTCCAAGCAATCTGAGTCATGTGCTGGTCTTAGGCACTAGGACAGCACCTTCATAATGTACTTTTGCTTTATTACTGGATTATACTTTAACCTCGACTGGTAAGTCTGTATCTTATCTGTCCTCAGCTCTCTGTAGTGACTGGCATTCAGGAGCAATTGGTATGTATTTGCTTTTATTGTAACTAAGCTGTAATCTATAAATGACTTACATAAAGCAAACAGAACAAAGAAAGGGGATTTTATTAAAGCAAAACTAAGAAAATTATAAATGGGTGCAGATTTAGGATCAGAAAAAGGTGTCATAAGTTAATTGTGGTGGCTTGTACTTATAATCCTAACACTTAGGATGGTGAGGCAAGAGGCTGTCTGGAATTTGAGGCTATCCATGGCAACATAATGAGTTCCAGGCCAACCTGAGCTACACCTAAACCAGAGTCCCTATGTCAAAACAAAACAAGACAAAAGCAGCAACTAAACAAAAACTCCAACTTAAACATATAGTCCACAGATGTTAAAAACAATTAATAAAAGGTTATGCTTTTTCCTCAAATTAATATTGAATATAATTCTGACAATAGAAGATTCTCCGGTAACACATTCTTTTTGTTGAGAATTACATTTTCCTGAATCATAACATCAAAAATTATTTAAAAGCATGGAAAATGTTTTCTATCAGTTTCTGGGTGACAGATTTTAAAAACAGGTTTGTTTCTTCAATTTGCCTGTATCTTCACACTCCAGGCTCTTGGAAGACAGTGAACACAACTTTCTTGCTCATTCTCCTGTGCTCCACACAGTACTATATAGGGATCTGTGACTTTTGTACACTTAAAAATAACAGTGAGTGACTTCATCTCAATTCTCAGCTAAGTTAGTGGAGGCCAACTGTAAACCAGAAAAGCACAAAACCCAAGTAAAGTTACAGCAATGGTGTCTGTCCACAGTGATTGTTTTATAAGGAGAAAAAAATGGGTCAGAGACTTTTAGCCTTTTGTTTCATGTATGCATCTGGATAGGGGTGGGTATTTCATGTGTGTGTGGGGGAGGTATTTCATTTGTGTGTGTATTTCCTGTATTTCTTGTGTGAGTGGATGGGGTGGGTATTTCATATGTGTGTGTGGGAGGTATTTCATTTGTATGTGTATTTCGTGTATTTCATGTGTGTGAGTGGATGGGGTGGGTATTTCATGTGTGTGAGTGGATGGGGTGGGTATTTCATGTGTGTGAGTGGATGGGGTGGGTGTGTGCACATGTGCATTTAGAGGCAGAGGTTGATGCTGGCAGTCTTCCTGCATCATGTTTTACCTTAGTCTTTGAGACTGGGATTCTCACTAAAGCTGAAGTTTACTGATTAAGCCAGACTGGCTGTCTAGTATGCCTTGGGTTTCTGTCTGTCTCCACATTCCCAGTACTGTGACTACATGTCTGTGCTACCATGCCTGGCTTTTTGATGTGGGCATTTGTGTATGAACTTGGGACCTTGTGTTTGCATGGCAAGAACTTTACTGACTGAGCCATCTCCCACATGCCCCTAGATTCATGTTTTTCAGTGTATTGAGCCTAGACCATCCACACTAGTATCTTTTTAAAGAAGTTTAATTTTACAGTCTTCCTTGAATCACAGATTCAATTGCGCACAACTGTGTATTAAAAGATACTCCCTACAAACTCTTTTCACATCCGTTAATTTGAAGATAAGATTAAAAGGGCTTGAGATTTGCTACTCTGTTTAGCTAATTCAGAGTTTAATAAAGAACCAGTGCTACATGGTTTTAGAGAGTCGGGTAGAACCTGTTTGGTGTAAAAAGGAAACAAACAAACGACAACAACAAAAACAGGGTAGTTATACTAAAAAAGTCTAAGAGACACAGCAGATCACATTAGAGATGTTGTCAGCCTTCTTTTAGTCCTGGCCTTTTTGATCTGGTAGCTTAGTTCCTTCCTAACTGAACAACTATGTGACAAACACCATGGCATGCCTAATGAAGGGGAGAGTGAGACTTAAAACTAGCCTTACTTTGGTAACTACTAGAGTCTATTCCTGCTCTCAGAGCTATAGATGCCAATGCTGAGCTATAAGTGTGATTGACAATTAATAGGCACTCAATAACCAATGAACTAATATTTAGTCTTATATTTTCTATCCGTTAGTTCCAATCCAATGGAAAGTGTTTTAGGCATTGTGGGAAGCCACAGTCCCAAGATGGTGCCTGGCTGGATGCCAGGTAGTTCGCGCTTAGCTGTAAACAAGCCTTATTTGGAAGTGCTTGATGGATATGGTGCACTTCCTCCTTCTATAGCCTATCCGGGATCACCAGGTGGCATGAGCTGATTGGGCTGTGAGAGCACATTTAAGGGCTTGCTGGGGCTGGGAGAAGAGGAAGCTGATGGGAGCAGCAGAAGCTTGTTCAATAATCCTGAAATAAACTGCATGAAGAAGAACTGCATGTTTCCTTACCAGCCAAGGTAGGCACGCAACAAGGCATATGCTCTCTTTAGTTTTGTGCTATTATATAGAATTTTCACTAGCCATTGCTAGTCTTAAGACAGGAAATCATGCTTTAAGTTATAGTGCAAATTGCATCTAAGTGCAAAAGATCTTGGAAGACAACATAAAGAAGCAAAGATTTCCAGGCACATACAATTTTACCCAATTCAATGTATTTGATATTCCACGTTCAGTGAAAGATATTAAGGAAAATGATGATAAAAAGGTGACAAACTAGAAAGCCACAGAACCCATGACATTGTACTGGCACATGGTGAACACCAATGAAAGGTTAGTTGGTTTTCTATATTAATAGGATATGCATGAACTCATGGATTATGATGACATCAGGAAGGAGGTGCAAGGCATATGCCTGTTGGGTCTGTCTGGGCAACAATCACCAACATGAGTGGTACCAAGACAGCTTCCTGGAGTACAAGAAGGAAACTAGCATGAGCAGCAAAAGGCACATTGGGATTTGCAAGCATCATGGAGGCCCTCATGCATGACTAGTTCATTATGAAACATAATGACACATGGGCATTATGAAGATGAGCCCTGTATTAGAGTGATAATCAAATGGGCAGTACAGGGCATGGAATGAATGCTGGAGAGAGGAAGGCAGGAGTGACAAGTTAGGAAAAGAAACTAAAGGATGTGTCTGTACCTCAGGGACAACATTTTAGGGTACATGCCAGCTTGGACAGGCATCCTCCTCTTTTTCCTGTAATATGAAAAAGTGTTAAAAAAGATTACCATATGAGAACACACTGCTAAGTCTCGAAAGCTGACTCCAACCAGCATTACTTGAATAGTTAGCTGATCTCTAAAACATGTTCCTTTGTGATGGTAAAAGTTAAATCACTTAGAATGGCCAGAAAGGCCCCAGTAATTCAACTTTGAACTCTAAACCCAGCCATTAATACAGCATTGTACAAATGAATGTCTTTTCATAAAACTATAGTATAGCTCCAGTATTCTATATAGCTAGTTTCATTACCTTCAAGAGATCACTGAGCATCAAAGCAGTTATTTAAAATAATAATTTCAGGTGTTTCCCTGAAGAGCTTGAGACACTGTGCACACTTTAATTAAGTTTCCTAATGTCCAGGACAGGCAGGCAAGGGATGGAGGTGAGTCATCGAAAAGTACCCAACAGAGGAAGACTAGGCCACAGGATGTGCTTTGAGATGAAATCCACTTATTATTGCTCCCATTTCAGCAATGAGGAAATGGAGTTTTCGTTCAGACAAGGGTGAGGAGCTACAGTCCATTTTCACTAAAGAAAGAACACACTGCTGCGGGCTCTGGAGGCATCCCCTGGGAGAGCTTCAAAAATAGTATCACACCCATGACCCGTGAGGCTTGTCTTTTGAGAGTCGACCAACATTTATTAAAAAGACCTAAAATGTGTGCCAAAGAAAATATACATCATTTTCCTCTTGGAAGAGAAACTTGGGACATGGAGCCCAACATGTCGTGGTGCATGGCATGTAACTGCTTATGGGAAGTGTCTTAAGTACCCCTTTTCACTATAACATACTAACAGACAGAAAGAAATGACAAGAGTGGAGATTCATTTTGATTCCTGATTTCAGAGAACTCCCTGTGTGGTTTCTTTGTCCTGTGTGCTTACATAGATCATTATGGTAGCAGCAGCATGCAGCAGAGAGTGTTCTTCACCCTACTGCATGAATGGGATGAGCGGGGTAGGGGTGGGGGGCTGAAGGAGGCAGGGCAAACTGTAACTTCAAGTCACTTCTTCTGGGTAGGTTTCTCTTTCTACATTTTACTACCACCCATTAGTACCATTACATTATGAATACAATAGGGGGTTAATCAGCTCACTATGTCAAAGTGTTTAAGATGTACCATCTGCAATCCTTAACCCAGGCAAGTTGTCAACCAAGACTAATCAGCACAAGTATCTTGTCTTGAGAAGTTCTTCAGCTCTGGAGAGATGAGTGGGTAGTCCCTGGTCATTAGGGGGAGTGTTAAGAGTAGGGTTGATTATGTTGTAGACATTATAGGAGTAGATATTGAAAAGACTATTAGCTATGGTTTAAATACAAAGTCCCACGGTCCATGAACTGGGAGCCTGAGTCTCATTGTGGCAATGTGAGAAGTGGTGCAGCCTTTAAGAGATGGAGTCTATTGAAAAGAATTGGCTCCTTGTGAATACTGCTCTTGGAACAAGGTGAGGAGTTCTCTTGGGATCCAGATAAATTTGTTTAATTACTTGGTTATGTCACCAAGTAAGTCTGGTCCCTTCCTAGTCTCTGGCTTTCTCTCTGACTAGGGATCTTTCCCTGTTATAGTGATGCCATGATGCCACACATAAGTCATGGAGATTCATGCCCAAACTAAGAAGATACTAGTGAAATGTTCTTGAACCTCTAAAATTACAAGCTATGTAGATTTATTTTCTTTATAAATCACCCACTTTCAGGCATTTTGCTCTAGTAACAGAAAAATGGGTTACTGCAGAAAATGGAGCAAGCCCTTTCTTTTTCTTCTACCCCTGCTATACTGGTATAGAGTCCAATTAAGATTCTGAAGAGCAAATATATGTGCAACTGTCATATACAATCTTGTCAAAATCAACTTGATTTCTCATAAAGAAACTTAATAACCCTAACTGCTTTATTAGACTGATAACATTCACTTAATCCAAATCTCCCCTAATGTCCCACGAGAAAATTGTGGCTTCCAGGGCAACAGAGACCACAGTAAAAGAAGAAGACAAATGTTATTGCTTCATAACATTGTGAAAATATATTTTTTTAAACCATCAGGGTCTTTTAAAAAAATAAAGATACAAACAATGAAACTATGGCATCCTAGAAAGTGATTGCTTGTACTGAGTTATCACAATAATGAAAATGCAAAATCCAAAACTTGGTTGGGAATTTGTGGAACAACAAGCTTAAGACAAATTTGCTTCAAGAGGGGTATCTGGAAAGAAATCAGATGGCACCCGATCCAGGAACTGATTTGGAGAAATGATGAGTATTTGATGTACTAAAAGTGTTGTTTTGTGAGGAAAGAGAAAGGGAATGGCACTAATTGGATGGGGACAAGGGAAGGATCTGGGAGGAGCTGAGGGAGGAGAAACCATAGTCAGGGTTTCCTAAAGGGTAGAGATGGCTCCTAAAGGAAACCAGAGTTTGGTTCCCAGCACCTGAGCCTGGTAGCTCACAACCACCTGTATCTCCAGTTCAGGTGTTCTGACATTTCCTTCTTGTCTCCGTGGGTACCACACACACCCACCCACCCACCCACCCCACACACACACACACACACACACACACACACACACACACACACCCTCTTTAAAGTGAAAGTGTGTCGAGCATAGTATTTTATATTATGCATTTCTATCACTGCTTTCCAAGACCTCTTAGACTCATCCTATTTATTTGTTATTATTGCTGGACACAATTATTTAGTTATATTCTTAAACAATTGTTAAAGAGAAAGTTCCTTCAATTATAGCTTAAAATATACCTTATCAAAATCGCCAAAATACCCAAGGACTATAATTTTAATCTATTTTTTGAGATTTGATTTATGTCTGTAACTTTAAGAATTTTACTCAGTTTCTTGAATAAAAAAGTCATTTTAAGTCAAATCACAAATCTACTGCCAAAACATGTCAGATGCTGAAATGCCATCCAAGTAAAGTATGGTTTTGAATTTAGATCAATGATTTTAAAGTAACAAAAATATTGGATGTTTTTATTAAATATTAGAAAGATGTATTTACAATGAAGATGTTTAAGTTTCAATTAATGTTAAATTTTATGTGCCCAAGAGTTTTTAAACTGAAAGGGACATCGAGGGTCAATCATTTCCAGCTCTTTGTTTTACAAATGTGAAAACTAAATCCTTTCTCATTCAAAGGTCCAGTAATGTAAACCAGAACTGAGTTTCTTAACTTCTCAACCTCATGATTGTTTTTATTAAGTGATAGGAACATCTGCTATGAACATCACGAGTTCCTATGGTCTTCTTTAATATCAAAGTGCTACTCCAAAGAAAATACATTTTATTGCTCTAGAAACACTGCTACAGCAACCTAATTCCAGCTGCACTGTTCTTGGGTGACACAAAGCAGCCACTGGATTACAGTGTATTCTTCTCCCTAATTATAAAAACAGGGACTTTAGTAATTTAGAGTCACCTATTTAATTTGGTTGTTGCAAGAGGCAATAATAAAAATAACCCTAAAGCATACAGCATAGCTAAATACAAACTAAATGCTTAATAACAAAAACCCATCTCAACTATATTTAAACCAAGAGGCAATAACCACTTGGAGTCATAATTAGGAATGAGTAGAGAGGAGCGTCTGCCTGTCCCTGTAACACCCGAGCAAGCTAATATGGCTGCATATCTAAGAGGCTCTGTGGCTCCTAAACGTTCCTGCTTTTCCACAATCCAGTTTCATGTCTACCTTAGTCATGTAACAATTATGGATTGAGGCCAAATTAGAAGTCAGTGCCTCCTTGTGGGTGCCATTGGGCCCTAAGCAGGAGGCAGTGTTAAGTAAGCACCTCTGTTGTCGCTGATACACTCTGAAGAATCCACCTTGCATTTCTCCCTATAACAGGGCAGAAGTGCTGCCAAGTGTCATCCACTAAGAGTAAACTATGGCTTCCCAGGTGACATGCAAAATTGTTCAGCTTGAGCTGACCTTGAAAAAACAAAAAACAAAACAAAACAAAACCAAAAATTTACTGACTAGATTTTCTTGGATAAGAAACAGATTCTGCAACTGGAAAGAGTGGGAGACATCAATAATTATATTATAAAAGTGTTGTAAATGCAAATTTTTGACCCAAGGTGAGAATATTTGGTATAGAGAACAGGGTTATGAAGGAAGGCCTGTGATAAAATTCATGTCTAGCATGCAAAAATCCCTGGTTCCTTCTCTAGCACCGGGGTGGGCAGGGGCCTTGTCTAGGGATGGGATTTTCTTTTAAAAGCAACTGTTTAGAAATTCCTCTTCTCCACATTCTTATCTTTTTCAAACATGGATCACTTTGGGGTTAGGAGTAACGTAATTACTATATCTAAGATCCTGGGTTCAATCCACATGACTACAAAATAAGAAGAAACAAGCATGGATTACTTTTGATTTCACACACACACACACACACACACACACACACACACACACACACACACGTACATATGCAATTTTCATATGAAAAATAATTTGCTTTAGTCTCTTCTACTTGGCAAAGTAAAGTATGACATTCATAAAAGAAATGAAAATAGAATGTGAGTTGGTGATAGCGAAAGCATGGGAACTGGAACCAGTATTTTGGATTGGATTCTTGGTCTCAGTTCTTGGTGATGCTTTTTGGGGATGTCACTCAATGAAGTTAGTACTAATAGTCAGGGTTGAAAATGGCTCTAACCATTTTTAAGCTTATGCTCAACATGCATCCTTCCTTAAAGCCCACAGTTTTCCTTTCTGAATTGTATGTCTCCCTCTCAAATTTAAACAAGCATTGCTCTCAGTGTTTAATTACAATTTAATGGAAATAGTACTTGCATTCCAATTAGCTTTTAGTTTTCACATCACGAATATGCATCCAAGTTATTGTGTCATTATAATCTCATGTTATAATGGCTTCATAATGCAAGTCCCTGCAGGGTTGAATTAGTAGTTTCCTATGGTAATCGCCCATCACTATAATATCATAATCACATAAGCACAGTCCCCTCATGCTCCGCTGCAATCATTCTGACATTGTAAGAGCATTTTAATAGTATTAGCATAGATTCTCTAGAGAAATCATCTCATTGTCACTGCATTGCCACACAAGATTAACTGTGATGGAGCCAAGTTGTTGTGGTATAAGAGCTTGGAAAGAAAAGAGTGACGTTAAACAATATGGAGTTTACCTCCTCCAAAGGTCAGTACATTCTGTAATAAGGTCATCAGATGATCTTTGACTACAAGTTTTTCCTTTCCTAGGATGTTAAGGTTTGGGTTTGTTTGTGAGGACTCAAACAATAGTAGTAAACTGGGGCAGTACCTTTCTCGCAGATGAAGTAAAAGTAGATAAGGTTCCTACCTACAAGGAGTTTGCAATTTAATTGAGTTTGCATTGAAAGCTTTCATGAAAATTAATGTACTCTAAAGAGTCTGGCAATACCCAGGGGCTGGGTATTGCTGAAGAATTTATTGTTGTTGTTTGCAGTGTTGAGGATTGGGCCCAAGACCCTCTGCATGCTAGGCAATTGCTCAACCACTAAGTTACATCCACAACTAGAAGGACTACCTAATAAATAGGAAAAGAGTTGAATGTGGCAAGCACAGTTATTTTGTCAGAAATGGACCGCATGTTATAAGCCTCTGAATGGTTTCTTTGCATTCACTAATTCTGGGAAGAGGAAAGAATTCTAGCAGAGCACATGACTCCATTAGCATCTTGGCACAGGCTAGAAGCTGTGCTTTGGGTTGAAGACTCATGCTGGGGCACATTCCCTCATTTAAAAATATGGAAGTGGGCTTAGGAGAATTAAGAGTAAAGGCCTTGTGGGAGGTGACTGGATCATGAGCATCCTGAGAGTGGACTAATGCTGACTGATCTTAGGGCATGGATTGCACTTCCTAGGAGTAAGTTAGTATCTACAAAAGTGGGTTGTTTAAAAGAAGTGAGCAAGGGCTGGAGCAATGGCTCAACGGTGAAAGGCAGTCACTATTCTTAAAGAGGGTCCAGCACCCACATGAAAGCTCACAATTGACAGTAACTTCTATTGCAAGAGAATCTAATGCCTTCTTCTGACCTCCACAGACTTCTGCACATATGTGGTGCACAGACAATCACTCAGGGCCACACAATACACATTAAATCAATCAATTAGCCAATCAATAAACAAATAAGGTAAGCTAGTCTTTTCCTCGCTCTTCACTTTTATATTACACTCCCCCACGCATGTGCATGTGCGTGCGTATGCGCACGCGCGCGCACACACACGCACACATACACATACATGATAATATAACCCTCTCCAGATTCTGTAATCATGCTGCTTGAGTTTTCTAGCCACAAGTATCACAGGCAGAATAAACTTTTTTTTTTAAATCTTTATCTTCTTCTAGCATTTTCCATGCAGAGAATGGAAGCTGTATTGTTCTGGATGAAGAAAGAGCACAGCCTTCCTCATGTAGCTTCAGATCCAGCCCCAGGAAAAAGAAAGTCCATAGAGAAAAAGTGCTGCCCATCCCCCAGCGGTCTCCTTGGTTTCCTGAGTTGAAACCAGTGTAAAATGACTGTCAATGTGTCAATGACAAATGGCACACATGGCAGGGGCTGGCAGGATATTGTGTTCATTGGAGGGGCCTCTAATCTCCTAGTATTCTCAGGGGACCCCACAGGAGAATTGCAAACAGATCCTCATCACTCATGAAGAATCTTCCCTGCTCGATGTTGAAGTGAGAATAACGTCACAGCAGCACTTAGCGCCATGCCTGGCCCCAAGCAGGCATTCTATAAATGTTTATGGATGGATGAATAAATTAACTTGACTGGAAAGAATGTGCGGGGTTCAGAGCCTCTGTGGGTCTGAAAACACAGGGAACAGATTTGAGATATGTAGTCTCTGGTGACATTAACAGTAGAATAGTTACCAACTGGCAATGCTTCTCAGATTATTGCTTATCTTCTTGGTCATGGCACACTGCAGCCTTCTGAGGGATGATGGTGCACCCAGAAGACCCCAGAATTACTCTAAGACTCAAGTTTCCAAAAAGAAGCAATAATACTTTTTAATTGGAACACAGCAAGGATAAAGATATATTCTCTAAGTGCTCAAAGCTACTTTTACCAACAAGCTGCGGAGCAATATAAACCGATTACATAAACAGAATTAAGTGTTCTTCCTTTGAAGTTATTTTTAACTTCATAGGTAAAGTCTTTACAGCCCTTGCCACTCTATTCTGCTTTAGGTTCTTGTTTAGGCATCCTGTGAAATTTAATCTCATTTCCTGGCTTATTCTTTCCAGTAAAGTCATCTCATGCATTTTTCATGATGTAATGGTATATAATGGGCTTTTATTATATTTGGTTATCAGTTTTTATCATTTATTCTATTACTAGATGTGATCGCAGATTTTAAAAAAATCAATAATTTGGGGGACGAGTGAGATGGCTCAGTGGGTAAAAGTGCTTGCCACCAAACCTGAGGACGTGATCTGACCCCTAGGATCAGAGTAGGGCAGAACTGACAAAGGAAAGCTATCCTCTGATATTCACATGCATGCCAGGCAATGTTCACACCCACAGATACACACACATAACAAATAAAAACATAATTTTCTTAAATCAAGAATTTAGGATGTTTAAATCCATGTATATTTGATGGAAGAACAGAAATCATACTAATTATGTATATCTTGCCATTTAGAAAAAAATATTAACTATGTCCCTCTCATTCAAGACTTTTAAAAGCAATGGAAACAATTCTTGATTAATTAGATGAATTTTCCAATTCAATAAGTTAGAGCATATAAGATATGTTAAATGATAGTTATGAAATATCTTGAATGTTACCAAAAGCTACTATCAACTTAATATACTTAATCAACATCTTATGCAGGGTTTTAATCTCTGTGATGAAACATCATGACCAAAGCAAATTGGGGAGGGAAGAGTTTATGTGGTTCACACTTCCACATCACTGTTCATCATCAAAGGAATTCAGGACAGGAACTCAAATAGGACAGGACCTTGGAGGCAGAAGCTGATACAGAAGCCATGTTGCTTACTGGCTTGCTCTTCATGCCTCATGGCTTGCTCGGGCTGCTTTCCTTTTTGCTTTTCTTTTATTCTTTCTCTTTCTTTCTTTCTTTCTTTCTTTCTTTCTTTCTTTCTTTCTTTCTTTCTTCCTTCCTTCCTTCCTTCCTTCCTTCCTTTCTTTCTTTCTCTCTTTCTTTTTTTTTTTTTTCAAGATAGGGTTTCTCTGTATTGCTTTGGAGGCTGTCCTGGAACTAGCTCCGTAGAAAAGGCTGGCCTCGAACTCACAGAGATCTACCTGCTTCTGCCTCCCAAGTGCTGGGATTAAACGCATGTGCCACCAACAACCAACCAGACTGCTTTCTTATAGAACCCGGGACCACCTGCTCAGGGGTGTCACCAACCACAATGGGCAAGTCACTACAACATCAATCACTAACTAAAAGAATGCCCTATCAGCTTTCCTATAGTCCAGTCTTATGGAGACATTTTCTCAATTGAGGCTCCCTCCTCTTCATTAACTCCAACTTGTATCAAGTTGACATAAAACTAGCTAGAACAACCAATCAATATGATAAAATGAAGACAGATTGGGGAAATGATGGTTTTCTGAATACATTCTAATTTCCCCCAGGAGGAATAAAAGCTGGAACTTTACCAACTTCATAAATATTACAAAGGAAGTTTCTATGCTAAAACCTTGTCTTTGTGCCCCAGTCTGTGAACCTTAGTATTCTCATTAACAAAATGAAAAAGTTGAACAAGGTGATCCCTAAAGTGTCCTCCAAATACAAGTTCTAGGGTGGTATCTGAAGATGCATTTTGTATGTGTCTTTCACAGCTTTTCTGCAAGTTCAATATTTAAGCGTTAAGAGAATAGGAACCAGAGTATTACTAGGTGTGAAGGCCCACACCTTTAATTTCAATACTTAGGAGACAGACAGGCAGGCAGGCAGGCAGGTGTCTGTGAGTTCAAGGTCAGCCCGATTTCCATAGAGAGTTCCAGGTCAGCTATGGCTGCATAGTGAGACCCTGGAGAGGGAGGAATGGAGAGAGGGAGCGAAGGAGGGAGAGAGGGAGGGAGAGAACAGAGGCAGAGAGGAAAGAAATGAGACAAAGACGGCAGATATAGGTAGAAGGAGATTTTCTCCACTGGACCGGTTTTTCTATGCCCACCGAGTTCCACAGCTGCTTAAGAAATAACCACTAAGAGACTTAATATATATTCATAATTGTTTGGCCATTGTCTCAGGCTTTTTACTGGCTAGCCCTCTTTTAATTATTAATTTATTAATAATTACTGGCTAGCCCTCTTTTAATTTATTAATCTGTATATTTCCATGTAGCCTTGTCTTACTAGATAATGCATGGGCATCCTGCCATGGCTACATGGTATCTCCTTTGTTTTCCTTTTTCCTGTCTCCTTGTTTGGAATTCCCACCTAGATAAATCCCACCTGTCCATTGGCTAAAACAATTTTATTATCAACCAATAAAAGCAATACATATTTGCAGCATACAGAAGGACCTCCTACATCATATATATATACATATTTCTAATATATATGTATATATATATATATATTAGAAATGGTAGACCTTCTCTACAAGAGATATGAAACCTATTGATACCTTTCCCTAAAATTCTCATTTTACAGTATATGGTTTTGAGTTACTATAAACTATAGATTAGTACTAACAGATGAATGAAACTAAATGACTTTACAACCCAGAGGTTCCAGACTGTTAAGTAATTGTTACCCTTTATACTGCTCATAAGAGTAAAATAAAGCGAAGTACACATAATGATGGCTTCATTAGCTCTCAAATTAGATTTTCTATTGAAGCAACTCAACACTATTACTTCCCAAGTAACTGTGAGAGTGATCTATTAATTGACTATGCACATGTGTATGTATGTACATATAGTTAAACAGTAATTTCCAATCATTACAGTAGAAACACAAAAATTATTCTGAAGTATTGATGTCAACCAAACAACCAAAATGGTTTATTATTTAGTGGACAGTGATACATAGTTTTAAAAAGTCAATAATCCACTTCAGGTTTGTTAATGTTTTAAAATTGTTGATATATTTCTCATTGCTGGTTCAAATTGATCTTAGGTGGCATGGACATTTAAAAAGTTTTAATTAAGTATTTATTTTATTCTGTTACAGGAAAAATATAATAAACACTATTGTGTTTCAATTTCATATACATTAAGTTAAAGCTTAAGTTAAATAGTAGATTGGCTGAAAATAGAATATAAGAATATCAAATTCTCTTGAAGACAATAAAACAATGAACCAACTTTCATTGGAATGGGTAAAACTTAGATTGTTTGTGAAAATTAAAAGGACTGTTGACCTGTCTATGACATCATAAGGTTCACTTTCAGGCCTGTTACAGAAGTAACTACTAACATTGTCCCTAGCTCATCAGAAATATAATCTTGACTTGTAGTTAGGCAGAGAAAGCTATTATCCAATTTCAGCTCTTAGAACTGTTTATTGATCCTGTAATTGTGGACATTATTTTAAATGATGTGTATTTAAAGAGACACATATATGATATATGGTTTAAAGAATATGGATTTAGGCATTATAGTTAGACTCAGTATAGTTACTTATTAAGCTTTGTAATACTTATAGACTAAAACTCCAAAATAGTGTGCATCAGTCTCTGTATAGAAACAACATGTAAGAATTCTCCATAATGTCTGAGTGTGGGAGTATAGCACAGTGGTAGCCATAGTTCTGGACTTGATCACCAGCACTAAAAACAAAATCAAACAGGAAAATAAAGCAAAATAAAAATGCAGTGAAGCTATTGCATTAAAAGCAATCAGTCATATAAACTTATTTTGGTTAGACGTTACAAACAAAAATGTAATGAGATGAAAACAATCTTATATGTACACACACACACCCTATAATGTCATTATACTATATTGTGTTTTGCAAAAATGCATTGCAAAATTCTATATATTTTTTGAACATACTATAGAAAGAAGGAGTAGTAGTAGGCTCACAAAAATCTATATTGCAACAAAATTGAGGATGTTCTTATATATGGCACAAATCTAACAATTAAAAAAAATCAGACTAACAGAACCCCATAGCCTCTTCAAGAAGAGCATTTTACACCTGGAACTGTTACTCTGAAATATTTCCCTCTGCTACCCCAAAACATTTATGAACAAAAAGTGGAAAGAGCTTGCTGAGGAGAAACAAAGGGTTACTGAGATGGCCATTGGAACACTGAGCCTAAGAGCCTTCCCTTTCTGCCTCGCCACCTCCACGTCAATAGCTGTACAGTGATGTCAGTATTTAAGGTAGGGAATGCAGTCCTACTGAGGAACTGAGTTTCAACAGGATATTTCCATAGAGGAGAAAGAGAACCATTCTTTTAAATTATGCTTGGCTGAGTGATGATGAGTCAAGTTCAATGGAAACCTACACTGGACCCAAGATGTGTTAGACTCTTGAAGTCCAGGGAGTTTCCAATCCTACACATGGGACAACTTGTACAGCCACAGCCAGCAACAGAAGGACCCCGGGCTTCAGAAAATCACCCCTCTGCAAAACACTCTTGCCTATTGTCAACGTCTAAGACTTCTCCTGCTGCAACAGAGGGGTAGTTTTTAGATACAGCATTTGGCAAGAAGTTTAATTGTTAGTGTAGTGATAAATTAACAGGCTCCCAAGTCAAAGACTGAACTCTAATATCCCACAAGTCCAGTAAACTAGCCGGAAAGCACTGAGTCATGGAAGTAATAGATGCATTATACAATAGAAAACAAGAAAACACATTGAGCAGAGAAAGGCATTCTCATAACATAGCCTTCTTGCATAGGGTTTCAGCAGTCCTTTTTTGATGGAACATCTGGTAGTTTGTACTAGTTACATTCTTCATTGTTGTGATCAGAAACAATGAAACAATGAAAAGAAGGAAGGACCAATTCAAGCCCATGGTTTGCAGGTACAGTCCACCATAGCAGAGAAGGCTTACTAGTAGAAGCATAGGGAGGCTAGTCCATTGCATCACAATCAGGAATTCAGAGAGATGAATGCTGATGTCCAGTTCACTTACTCCTTTCCCCTTTTTATTCAGTCCAGGTTCCCAGCCCATAAGATGGTGCTGCGTACATTCAGGGTGACTCTTTCTCATTTAAACCTCTTAGAAAAGTCCCTCAGAGAAGAAGCAACATACATGATTACTAGGTGACCACAAATTGAAAATGGAAATTGACAACCATATAACTAAAACCATTCTGCTTATATAAGAATTACCTAACATGTGCATGTTAACTTCATCTCCTTCAGGCCCCTAAGCATCAAATCTTGCATCATTATAGGCTGCATATATCATTCATTTCCTCTTACATATTTTTCTACTTATTTATTTCTTTAGTTTTAGTCCAATCTGGCTTAAAATTTATTATACACCCAAAAGCATATTTTTTTTTGATTTATAGAAGATTCTTGGGCAAAAATGATTGCAAATTAATAAGGCAATATTTGAATGGTTGCAGTTTGGATAGTAAGGTATAAACTATGTTTTGGTTGTTTAATAAATTCTGCCTCATTCACTGAATGATGGCATTTCATTTTTAATCTAATTATGTCAATGTTAAGTCACAGGTGTAAAGTTCTTTTACAAATAATATTCAAGAGAAATTCTTCCACAAAGCAGACTTCACAGACTTGCATTCATCACTTAGCAGCTCATATTTGATACAGAAAATTATTCCAACAGTGGCCATTTTAAAAGACGATTACCACACTACACTGGAATTATCTTGTCCTCCAGTACCCACACATTTGGATTCCTAACCTACAGTACTTAAGAAGAAGACTGCTTGTCGAAATGGTCTTACAGATGAACTTCCTTAAAACGGGATTGCCATGGTCGCACTGACCCAACAGGCCTGGGTGTTTTTGTAAGAGGAGGGGGTTAGGACACAGACAAAGGGAGGGCAAAGTACACAAGAAGAAGCTGCCCATCTGCCAGCCAAGGAGAGGGGCCTCTGCAGAAGACAACCTGGATAGCTGACACTTGAACTTCTAACCTCTTGACTGTAAGAAAATTCATTTCTGCTTTTTTTTTTTTTTAAGCCAGTTTGTGGCATTTTGTTATCATAGACCAAAGAAATGTAACCCAGTAATAGAGACCATCTAATCTAAGCTACAGAAATGCCCTTTAGCTACACCTGGAGGTTCAGGGTTCAATAAATGGAATGATAACTTTAGGGAAGTCAGGTCAGACACACACCATATACCACGATGTGACAAATTTTGATAACATCAGGTGATAGTTGAGGGCATGGCCTTACATCAAGTAAATCGAGAAGCTAATTGAAAAATTAAACAGATATCACATGATGTATGTAGCTGTAGTATGGTATGAACTTTCCCTGAATTGAGGTGGGGACTTTTAAGCTTTTAGAGAATGAGACTGACAGTATTTAACTTTTCTGATATGTGAGCCAGGTAGTAGAAAGAACATGTAGCAGTGTGGTGGGGTAAACAGGCGATAGGTCTAAGAGTTCATGAAAAAATTTAGAATATTTTAAAGATCAATACATGTGTTGATAGTTTGGGTAACAGTAAACAGCAAGAGGGTAGAAATCTTTGTTGAGTCTCAATAATAGTGAAGACTGTGGAGGCATGGGCTTTTAATTACACAAAAGAGCATTAAATTAACAATAATATTTACCAAAATTCTGTTCAAAATGCTTTTCAAACACCAAGTAATTACCCAATTAAGGCACTGTAAGATAAGCTGTTATCACTGCAGATTTAGGAAAAAGACTAATAATTATTATTACAACAGTTTCTGTGAAGTAAGACAGTGTTTACCATGTATAACTAAGCACAGCTCATACCATCTTAATGGGGAGAGAGCAGAAGAAACAAAAGGCTGATTATCTACATGAACTCAGCAGGAAACAGAATTGCCTAAGAACCAAGTATCACGGCCCATAGCCAGAGAATTTGATATGCAAAGTGAGATCAAAATTGGCAGAAGGCTATTTATGAATATTGTCAATACCGAACATCACAGACTGACAATAGAGAATCGTTGGTCATGCCCTGAACAACATAATTCATCACACCATGCTTGGGGGCAGTCATGTCCAAGCAATTTATCATCATCATATCACTCGTTGAGTACAAGAAGGGGAGAACGCTGATTGTTAACCTCTAGGGAGGATGGATTTATAGCTGGCGCCCCTCAGAATGCAGCCTGGCTCTGTCCAAAGCAAAATGTTCCTTGCTGCACTTTTGTTTAAGTCACAGTCAAAGAGAGCATGGTACCTACAGAATTCAGTGAGCAAAGCCCCAAATTGATATTCTGATATCCAAATAGGATAGTCAGGAATTCGTATTTTAAATGTCCTTTAAGCTGAGTGGAGAAAAAAATTAGTCAATGGTAAATACGCATGATTCATTTCAAATGCCCTTTGGTGACAAATCAATCTTGGAAATGCATTCACTAATAACTACATTTGTGAAGGAATGTCTCTTCACAACTCATCCATGATCATTCTATCATTCTTCCATATTGGAAAGCTTGGCAACACGAAGCACGCATGCCACACACACACACACACACACACACACACACACACACACACACACTTTCAAATAAAAATGGGAGCAATGATTTCCAACCTTTCTGGGTATCAAGTCTGTATGTGTTTTTACTTCTACCCTGGCTGTGCTTGCAGAATGTAATTAAGCATCTCAATCAGTGGTTCTTATCCTTCCTAATGCTGTGATCCTTTATTAATATGGGTCATCATGCTGTAATGACCCCAGCCATAAAGTTATTTTTGTTGCTACTTCATAACTGTAATTTTGCTACTGTTATGAATCATAATGTAAATATCTGTGTTTTCTGATAGTCTTAGGTGATGCCTTTGAAAAATGTTGTTCAGCCCCCAAAGGACTTGTGAGCCACAGGTTCAGAATCACTGATCTAACTGCTATTCTTCCCACCTTTGTTTAAAATCATGAAGCTGACTAGGGCACTGTGGGAAACAGTGTGCCTGTTGTCATCCTCCCAACAGTGAAATGGACATTAGTCATAATAAAAGCTCTGTACAGATAGCACCTTCCATGAGGCTCTTGGGGTATCTGGTGAACTGGATATAGCAATTCCTGGCTGCCTGGTGCTTAGACCTCCAGGAGTCTGTAAGGCAGGTGAGGATGCACCAACAAATTCTCCAGTCTCAGAGGCTACTTCATATGTCTACACTATGTGATGGTTCCTGTTGATTGTCACCTTGACAAGAATCTAGAATTGCTTAGAAGACAAACCATCAGGGCCTACACAGAGAGATCCCATGTCTCTCAGATGCACCTCAGTCCTCAAGTACAAGGCATTATTACAAGGGAAAAGAAATAACAAAGTTGTAAATATAGTGTGCTATATGGGAGTTAGCAATATGGGGGGGGGAGGAAGTGAGTATGAAGACAAGGAATGCGGGCACTGAAGGGTTATAGCAAACAAACATCAGAAAGATGTATCGACTATATGACATTGACAACTTCCCTTTCTCTGCCTTGGCTGCCACTGATGTCACCAGACCTGTTCTCAGCTTCTGTTTGGGTTTCATCACACCCACCTTCATGCTACTCCCCTGTTCCATGGAGTTAGTACACTGAAAGCCACCGTCCTTTCCAAATGGCACAAATCCCAACATAACCTGCTCCCACACAGATCTCCAACTTCGTCTTGAACCAGACACTGGAACCTCCCAGAAGTCCATAGAATGCATCAAATTCTTTCTTGCCTCCCCTGTCCTTGTAGGACCCAGTAAAAGGATATCTTTAAGTCCTTCCCACCTTCCTACATCAGAATCTAAATAGGTGAGGCATCTCCATCCACACACACACACACACACACACACACACACACACACACACACACACAAAGCATACCCTTTCCACCATTATCCATCCTAGCCCCCTATTTATAAGTTGTATCTGAATATTAATTTGCTTGTTGGCTCCTTCACCCCCAAACAGAATATAAACTCAAGAATCTGCTGTCTTTATTTGTCCTGCTCTCATTTTAGTCCCAGTGAGTATTCAGACACAGAGTACATACTTATTGATAGAATAAAGTAGCCCTTCCTTACCACCTTGTAATTTCAACACCAGATGTGACCAAAATATCATTAACTAAAAGCAGTATCTTATTTTCATAAATCCATAGATTATTAGGTTGAGTAAAGACTTACAGATCAATGACCTCTGTGTGCCTAGGAAAGCCAAGTAACTTTGACAAAGCTCTGTTGACTACAGAGCTAGAAGCAGACAGACTCTTTATAGGTCCAAGTTCTTCCAGCCAGCAGCCACTTTCTGTCTCTTTAAAATAAGATTACTCTAATTTTTACTGTTGGGGGTGGGTCAAAGGGCCTTGTGCACGCACTGTACCACTGAACTTTAGTTCCAATCCCTTTTTAATTTTCTATTTTGATGCAGGTTCTTACTCTGTAGCCCAGGCTGGCTTGGGGCTTGAAATTCTCCTGCCTTGGCCTCCTGAGTAGCTTGTGCAGGTGTATGCCACCAGAAATAATTCTTATGCTGTATTCTAGATCATGACCGTAGTCTCTGTTGAAGGTCAGACAAGCTTACAATATACAAAGTGGAAACAGTCTAAGAGCATAGACTTTAGAGTCAGAAAAACAAGATTCCCCCCTAACACCTTCCAGCAGTGTTGCTTGAGCGTTCTGTACCTTATCTTGCTCATCTGTACAGTGTACAGTGAAGCTACCTGGCATGGCTGTCAAAAAACAAGCACGTAGACATCCCTGGGATTCAGAATCTAAGAACAGAAACAAAAACTCCATTTGCTCTTTTATTCTAAAACAACTTATGTTTTCCTAACTTTGATAATTCTATTCTTTGTTTTTTGAGACAGGGCCTCACTATGCAGCTATAGCTGCCCTGGGACTCGAGTTGTAGACTAGGCTGGCTTCAAACTCACAGGGATCCACCTGCCTCTGCAGTGCTGGGATTAAAGGCGTGTACCACCATTGCCCAACAACTTCGATGACTCTATAGCAACACCCAGCCTCCACAAATGAAAACATAATTTCATAAAGTACATTTGGTGACGCTGGAGTTCTAATTACTTTTTTGAATATCATTATCTGACCAAGCAACAGTCAGAAATGGTTCTTTTCAGTGTGCACTGTGGTTTTTCTTCCTTCCTGTTTCCTTTCTTTTCTTTGAAGGGAGTTGATTATTTCTAAAGTGGTATAAGGTCTCAAGAATAACTGTTGGACATTCCTTCTGTCTACGTAAACTAAAAAGGAATAGGTCGGGGGGGGGGTGGTATGTAGTCCCGGGACTCTTCTTACAGACGTTTTTCTCTGTAGCAATGAGTAAAGGAATCTTAAGAGCAGGAATTAAGTGCTTGTCAATCTCCTCTATGTCAGTGGAGATTTGAAGATGTCTTCTTTGGCAGGTATTATTATACCCAAGGTATCTTTATAGCCACCAGTCAATATCAGGGCTGTATAAACTTCGCAAAGAGATCTAAGGGGATTAACTTAAGTGCTGGAATACATGTATAAGAAGGTAAAGAAAGGCTCTGCGCTGAAGGTTCTGATGTAAAAGCTTGTTAAAGAAACTCCAAACGGAGGAACAGAGGCCTCCACCTTCCACTTCCTCTCCCCACCCCCCCACCCCCCACCCCCGCACAGCTGCTCCAACAAGTCTCTAGAGCTCAGCAGACGGCTGAGCAGAGCGAGCAAAGATCAGGACCTACCCAGGGTGGCAAGCTTTCAAGTTAAGACTTTGGGAGATCCGCGCCCTCGGAGCCCAGCCAGCTCCTCAAGGCCCGGGTTCCTGAAGCCAAGTCCCCTAGTCTTTGCAACCTCTCAAGAGACCTGCAGAGAAAAGTGGCTTGGCCACAGAGTAGCTTTTCTGGCCCAGAGTGGGACTTCACCTGTCACCCAGCAGGACAAGCCCCGAGTTTTAGGCCTCGGTCCCCACCTTTCCTACCGGGCCCACAGCTGCTGCACCGGCTTCCTTCCTCCTGCCGTTAGCCGCCTGCTCCCCTGCGAATTTGAGCTAGGTCAGCTTCCCCTCCCCTTTAGTTGTTCCCCCCTCCCTCCCACTTTGCCTTTTCTGCTAGACTTTTCCCTGCCCACTGGCACTAAGTCACGCCCCGCCCCTCTCCAGCCAAGAGCCACTCCCAGTTTGCAGGAGACTAAGACCTAAAGATTCCTGTTCTGCCAGGCTTGCATTTAGGCTTAGGCTGGGCTCCCACCAGCTGGAGGGCCTTCTAATGTGCAAGCCTTAAGCTTGCAGCTAAGGAGCTGCTCTCAAAGGCTGGGCTAGGAGCCCACCCACTCTATACCCCAATTGCTCCATTTCTCTTTGTCTTGGTTGTTAGTAGATCCCCAAGGGGAAAGGAAGCAGGATTTTCCCCAAGTCTCAATTCTCCATAAAACAGTCTGGAAAGATGGACTCCTTGAGTAACTTTTTCTGTGTCTGCCAAGACTATCAGAGCACTGAGCGCTGCCCATTTGCTGTCAGGCTGCATTTTGGATCCCCTAGCTTAATGCACAGAGCTCTGGTTTTGTATTCCCTGTTGGGTTATTGTTTGCTTTTTTGCTTTTCGTAACTCTGAACTTGCTTGCATCCTTTAAAAGTAGAGGGCTAAGTTAGAGCACGTGAAGCAGGCCTGTACTTGATACTGCTGGAACAGGCTTAGGAAATATGCAGGGCCTGCAGAACAAGGTCCTAGGCGCTGACGATGCCATACAGAGTAACACCTTTTGAGCTACCAGTTCCTTTTAATCAGAACTCCGAGGAAAAGAAGAACCTAGAGCAGTCATTTCCAAGGAAGACAGAGGTTTAGTGGGAGCAACGGACAGTTGATGGAGGCTGTTCTGGTATGCTTTAAAAACAGTGTGTTTTGTGGTGAAATTTTTATATTTTTATTGATTAAAACATTATTTTTACAATTTATTTATTTATCTGTGTGTGCGAAAACATTTTTCTTCGGGTTCCCTTTCACTGCATGAGTCGCGGGATGGCACTCAGACCACCTGACTGGATGGTCTTTAACTGATAAGTCATTCTGAAGGCCCTTGTGCTTAATTTTTCAACAACCTACATACAACTTTTTTCTGTAGTTACAAACAAGAAAACAGACTTATAGAGTGATCATCAATTTCAAGGCCAGGAATAAAATCCAGTTTAGTTGATGTCAGCCATGGTATCGGATCTTCATAAGGGCCCTGATTGGAGGGCGGGAAGTAAGCATATTCTAGTCAGAAGGCACAGAGGCAAAAAAAAAAGTTACACAGTCCTTTTTTTCCTCTTTTCTCATTTACTTTTCTTTTTAAGCAGTGTTGCGGTATGAGACGTCCCGGAGAACAGGGATAGTAAGGGACAGATATTGAGAACAATGTGGCTGGTAAATCCTAGAAGCAGGGATGAGAATGAATGCAGGGCCTCAACATAAGAGATACAAAAATAGATGATGAGGTTTGAGGTTAGGAAGCACAGCGCCCTCCTATGAGTAACGGGAGAGGTGAATCTTGCTGGAATGAGTGGGGCTCACACAGAGATTGAAGAAGGAATGGAAGGAATAGACGGACTGAGGGAGTGAGATCGCTGGAGTGATTTCAGCACTGGCTACCACTTTTCATTGCTTGCGCTGTAACGATGAAGCCATGTAAATGTGTATCTGATAATGCTTGCTAAAGAGAGGCCTAAAAGTCATTATTTATAATGTTATGCTCCCAGAGATGAAATCTTGCACAAGGTTCATGTAAAAATGGGGGCATGAGAGGGCGGGAGAGAGGAAAAGAGGGAGGGAGGGAGGAAGGGAAGGGGGAACTGGGATTGATATGTAAAATAAAAAATATTAAAAAAAACCTGACTTTATTTGTGGAAGTTACTAAGTTCTCTGCTGGCCACATTAAACCCATACAGCAGTATTCATGATGGGTCTCACATGCAGACTCTTTCTTCCGTGGCTTCTACTCCTTAAAAAGATAGTGTTAAATAAAAATGACCATGCACTTTATTAATCTTTGAAGGAAGCAGCAACAAAGGAATTTCAAATTAATATGTAAAATATTCACTTATATTAAGACACCCCCCCCAGCAAAGTGAGTCTGTGGACAACAGTGAAATACTGTTAGTGTGTTGTATCAGATTGTATATTGTTATCTTGCTGCACACTATAAATGATTCTGTATGCTACTGCTAGCTAACAAATATTATTAGATGATAAGAATAAATAAAATAGGGACCACAGAGATGGCTCACCTATTGTTCTTGTAGAGGAGCCTGGTTCAGATTCCAGTACACATGTTGGAAAACTGACAACACCAGGTAACTCCAGTTCCAGAGGATCCAACACCTTTCTCTGGCTTCCTCAGACACCTGTATTCACATTCACAGACCCATACATACACATTTGCATATAACAAAAAGTAATAAAATTTATTACTATTTCATATGTAAGTGTTGTATTTACACTATTTCCTCCATCTTGTCCTTACTATAACTTCTCCCATAGCCTCCCTTTCCTCCTTCTCAAATTCGGGGCTTCTGATTCTTTAATTCCTATGTCATGCATATACATAATTTATAAATGCAACCTGTTGAATTCATTTAGTGTCACTCATATGTATTTGTGTTTATGACTGACCAGTTGGGTTGGATCATGTATCAGGGAGCTCCTACCTGTAAAAGCTCAGTTCTCCCTCTCAACAATCCTTAATTGTCTGTGAAGCTGCATCTAAGGGTGGGGCCTTGTGAGATTCCTCCCATCCACATTGGCTTGTAAGTTGGTATTATCATTTTCAGGTCTTTTTTAGGCAGCCATATGTACCAGGCTTTTTGAGGGGGCCTCCAGCCATCTCCCAAATCATGATACAGAGACTTATTAATAGTTTTGAATATTCAGCCTTAGCTTAGCTCTTATTCTAATCTGTTTTTCTTCACTTACATCTTGCCTTGGCTCTTTTAACCTCTTTCCTTTTGTATATCTTACTTTCACTGTATCTTATGTCTGTATGGCTGGTGGCTGTCTGCCTCCTGGCCCTGGGCATGTCCCTTTCTTTGTCCCTCATTCTCTTCTCTCTTGTCTCTCTAGCCTAGATTTCTCTTCCTTGCTTAATCTCTCTGCCTGCCAGCACTGACTATCCCTCTTCTGCTTAGCTACTGGCCATTCCACTTTTTATTAGACCAATCAGGTGCTTAGGTAGGCAAGGTGAAACAAATGTATCCCATCTTTACATAATTAAACAAATGCATCATAAACAAGTATAACACAGTTCACATAGTTAAAGTAGTATTCCATAGCATAAACAAATGTATTACATCTTTACATAGTTAATTTCCATTACAGCTATATTATTGCGATCTCATGGGTACAACTTCCCTTTCATTGCAGAAGACACTATGTCACAGAAGATGCCCTAAATCTTTTTTTAAATGTCAAAAAAAAAAAACCATGTATTGTTGACCTCAGAATCTGTAAGCTCTGTATAAAGCAAAATAAGGATGTCTAAAAAGGAAGTGTTGTGATATTTAACAGGCAGAAATGATAATCCAGCATCAGCAGGCTTGGTTTCTACATTAAATCTCTCTTTCTGGGGAAACTTAGTTTGGGTATATTTTTGAATCCTAAAGTAACAATGCCTGTGATGAAACACTGAGTTGAAAATCACATTATCAAGAAACCAAAGGTTTCTAAATCAGCCTCCCAGTTAAGGATTTAGTTCAAACATACTCTCAATTCTACAGTGTTCACTGTTCATTCTCACAGGGTCTTTCAATTTCAACAGTACCTGAACTCAGACATGCTAAATTGGCAGAGAGAGAATGAAATCAAACTCAGACCTTCATAGCCCCTTGCTGTTTGGGTTAAAATGCAAGAAATAACCAGGTTTTTCACAGTTCTGGTTAGTTGTTTTAATTATGGACACAAACAGTGTATAGACATACTCTAGAGGACAAAACTCAGAGTCATCCAAAATAGTGTCAGGTAGTTAACAATGGGAAGCTCAACCAATGTCATCAGCACTTCACTCATAGTTCCCGTCAGTCTTAATTGTTAGTTAGCACTTAAAGGGGTCTTGAGAAGTTCTTTCTTTCAAATTTGACCATAGTGTGGTGAACTATTCCTATCATTTCTAGGAAACATAATATCGACCAATGCAGAAAAGAACCAGACCCAAAATCTCAGTGTGTAATTTTTCTGTCAAATCCTTTCCATTACATAACCAAAGTAACTACTCAACATATTTTAACTTCATTTTCAATAATGACATAAGGCTTGTGTATACCGGGCCCTGAATTCAATCACCAATACTTCAAATAATAATAATCATAATAATAAAATAAAGGGAAAATAAAATTTTGGTTATTAAAAATTAAATCAAAAATACATAACCTTCCAGAGGAGTAAAACTTTTACTGAACAAAATATCCATAGGTAATTATACAATCTTTCTTAGGGATCAGTGATCAGTTTGTCTTAAAAGGTATTTTGGCAAAACCAGGCATGTCAATCATGTCTGCAATCACGTCTGTAATCCCAGTATTAGGAGGCTGAGGCAGGGAGAATCACAGTGACTTTGAGATAAGTCTCAGAAAACCAAAGCACACCCTGCTGTGAAAAAAGTTCCTCAAAAAAAGAAAGAAAAGAAGCATATGATTTGCCAATTTATCTCTTTGCTATGTATCCAAGAGGTGAAATAAGGCCCGACACAGATAACTATACATTTGTACTCATAGTGTCATTATTCATAATCTCCAACAGAAGGAAGTAACCAAATTGTCCACTGGTAAGTGTACAGATAAGCAAACTGCTAAGTACACACAGTGGCGAGCATACCGCTATGTACATGTAGTGGACAGCAAACCTCATGCACACACAGTGGATAGCAAACAGTTGTGTACACACAGTAGATAGCGAAACTGCTAGGCATACACAGCAGATAGCAAACTGATAGTAAACCTCTGTGCATGCACAGAGGATAGCAAACTGCTTTGTACACGTAGTGGGATATTGTTTACTCTTAGATTAAACCTTGAGCCATAAAGATATTGTTCAAGGAGAAATAAGCCAGACTCACAAAGAGAGACGTCTTTTTTTTTTTTTTTTTTCAGACGTCTTATTTTACATGTAAAATGTACTTGGAATAGTTAAATTCATAGGGGCAGAAGGTAGGATGGTGGCTGCCAGGTGATAGGGGAAAGGGAGCAGGAGATGGGGAATTACTTATTGGGTATAGAGTTTCAGTTAGGATGATGAGAAACTCAGAGAGATGAACAATGGTGATAGCTGCTGAGCAACATAAATGTTCTTACTGCCACTCACCTGTACACTCTAAAAAATTAAAATAGTAAAATCCCATTTTGTTTCAACAAAAATACTTGACCCTAAACAGCTGTTTGTAGATAATCCATAAACACATGAATTAGAACACTCACAGTCACTTGTGTCTACTGGCATCAAATGAAAGGTCATCTTTTGGGGTGGCAAGATCATCCATCAGTTGAGTATGCACTGTTCTTGTAGAAGACCTCACTTCTGTGCCCAGCATGCACACAGAAGCTTACAATCCAGATTGTAGGGGACTTTGCCCTTTTCTGGCCTCTGAGGGCAATACATACTTCTGGTGTACATAATACACTCAGGCAAACATTTATACACATTCAATTAAAAAATATGTGATTTTAAGTTACATTATTTAGAAATATGTTTGCTAGTTAAATTAACAGATTTAATTATTTTTGTCTAAAGACTCCTTTTGGAGTTTGTAAGAATGATGCAAATTGATCAGGTGACTACATGATTGATAAACTCATTTCCCCCCACCTCTTACATTGCTGTACTACATTGGCCAACATGGTTTAAATGCAGTGACGGCTACATAGTGACAATAACAGTTATGAAAATGACTATCATTTATTGGCTGTCCCTGTGCCTCTCCCTAACCTAACACCCATAGCCCTTGCGGTAGTAATATAAATGCCATTAATACCTGTCTTTTACAGATTCTCAGAGATGTGAAAATTATTTTTGTTTAAAATCTCATAATTAAATCGAGGTTCAAATCTAGGATTTACTGAAGCTACAATTAAAACCACGAGAGCTAGTTAGCAACTCTAATAATGTTGCTGAACTCTAGCTCAGTACAGTGCATAGCGGAGGACTCAATAAAAATGTGTTAGTATTTAGGAAAGTGGTTGAATACCTAATAGGGAAGACCAGAAGCAAGATAAGAGTTAAGCTGGAGACACAGTGAGGCCAGGCTCTCGATACAGTGTATGGAGGGGAGGATGTGTAGAGGAAGCAGGGCAGCAGGGGATAGGAGCTGGAAGAGGTCCATCTGTGAGTAAGGTTGACTCACATTAAAGAAATCAAGTAGCCAGTGATTTTGAGTCCCAAGTATTCGTCTTCTTCTCAATAGTTTAGAGAAGAGAGTCTGGAGGCTTTGATAACAAGGGTGTTGGAAAGGCAAGCTAACACTTTACTTGATTGTTCCAGAATCTGTCCCTTTTAGAGCCAGAAGAAGATTTTAAGAAAAAAGGAAAAGAAAAGCCTAGTATCTGGTCCTCTCCTTGTGGCCTTAGGCAAAGGACATCTCTGGGATTAAATAAAAAAAATCACCAGCTGCTGAGAAACAAGCAAACTCTACAGGGCTTTTAGCTTAAAGAGCCAGGAGCTGGGAGTCTTGGGAAAAGTTTTTGACCTTGGAGAAGCAGGGTGAGTCAGAGGCACTTCATAATCAGGGCATGTGTACAAGAGTGAGCTAAGATGCTTGCCAGTGGTATCCAGAGTGCTGGAAAAACTGCGAGATTTTGGCATTATTGTTAAGATTCTTTAAACAGATTATTATTTATTTATTTTTTTTGCTATTGTGATATCTAGATAGTAATTTAATGTGAGGATGGTTTGGAAATTTTCATAAAATTCTGTTTTTTTAAATATAAGCTATATAAATAAGTGAATGCTTTAACAGTCAATCATATCTGAATATTGGAAAATCCCGTTTTTGAAATGAGACAGAATGGCATATCAAATGCCCAATAAATAAGTTATAAAGCCCAGTAATACAATGAGAAAAGAAAGCTTCTGCTAATTTTACTATCCTCATGCCCACTCATGCCCTATATTTACCTTCTCTTTAAAGTCAGCTAATGGGGTTAAGGAGGTGATTTGGTGGGTAAGAGCACCTGGCATGCTAGCATAAGGGTCTGGGGTTGTTGGCTTTCTCAGGTGTGGCCACCAAACATGATCTGTTAAGCTGAGCACTGTGGGGGACAGAGACAGGAGGACCTGGAGCTTGCTAATTGTTAGCTGTCATAGTGTAACGTCTATTGCTGTGATGAAATCCATGACTAAAATCAATTTGGGGAGGAAAGGGTTTAATTTATCTCCCAGCTTGCAGTCCATCATGAAGGGAAGTCAGGGCATGAATTCAAGGCAGGAACCTGGAGGTAGGAATTGAAGCAGAGGCCATAAAAGAATGCTGCTTAATGTCTTATTTTTCTTGGTTTACTTAGTTTACTTTCTTATACACCACAGAGCCTCCTGACTAGAAATGACACTGCCCACAGTCAATAAAATGTCCCACTGGTCAATCTGATTTGGACATTTTCTCAATTGAGGTTTCTTCTCAACTCTAGCTTGTGTCAGCTGATTCCTCCCCAAAAGGAAATAAAACAAAACAAAAAGGAAAATATCTCCCAAACATCACACCAGCTTAGCTCCAGGTTCAGTGAAAGAACCTGTCTCAAGCAAGCAAGTAAGAGTGTCATGGGGCAGGATGCCAGTCACCCTCCTCTAATATATACACATACACATACACATACACATACACATACACATACACATACACATACACATACACATACACATACACATACACATACACATACACATACACATACACATACACATACACACACGCACTTACACACTGGCTAATGATAGCATTTTTCATACACATGAAAAATAAGGCAGAAATGACTTTGTCACATGGTCTTTAGGACCTCTGTTATACCTGAGGAATGCAAGGATGTTCGTGGGTATCAGGTCCTCCATTCAAATGGGGCTTGAGTCTCCCAAGGAAATGTGTTGTCTTCAGTTATGAGTGCTACAGATCTGCTAAAGCAATCACGTTCCATGACAAGAAGGTATGCGACTTTGTCAGAAGGTGAAATGGTAATGAAATTTATAAAGGGATAAAGTAAGAGAGTGCTGCCTTATCTTTCTTCCTCCAACCTAAGTAAATGAAGACCATAATGGCAAATAACATGTTTTACTATTTTGAGGGGAACAGGGTAATGTAATTTCTGATTTTTCAGTTAAATTTGACATATCTTTCTCTGTCTCTGCTTGTGGGCTCTGGACTCAGAGTTTCAAAGCGGAGATGTTGGTGGCTGCTCTGTGTCTGCTCCAACAAGATACTGTGCTTTGTGTTAAAGCAGTCATGTGCTCATGGAAAAATTGCTACTCTACCTCACTGACAGGATGGATACACGTCTGTCTCCTGCCTTGCATAGGCACCTGCTGAGAGCTCCATGGGAACCTTACACGTTTGTTCATTGCTCATGCCTGACCGTGTGGTTACACCTGCACTGAGAGACTCTTGTTCAGACTCAGGGTCTTCAGAAGGCCTTACCTAAAGATGCCTTCCTCACTAGTGGGGGATAGACAGAAAGGCAAAGATGCAAAAAAGATTGAAAAGACAAGAGTTGAGATGAATAGGGCTTATTAGGAAGGGTACATTTCTTCCACTCACATCATTAGTTAGAGTGATAGAGACACCTTTCTACATCTGAACAGCAGGCAACTTCAATATCGTACAATAGTAAGATTTCACAAAGACCCCCCCCCAAGAAATGGAGTTATTGCTTCCCCTTGGCAAGGGTAGACTCTTGGAAATGTTTGTTTCCCTGACTTTTTTACTTGCCTTCGTTCCTCCTTCAGGTAACAAGACAGCCTCACTTATCAGCATGCACACACACACACGCACACACGCACGCATGCGCACGATTTCCGTCAGCATCCAGGGAACACGGAGTAAGTGTAAAAGGAGAACAGCTATGTCAGCCTGTGCTTTTATCCTAAGCCCAAACACCAGTAGCTTCAGTAAATTAATAAAAAAAAAAAGTTGCAAACTGCCGTGTTAATTAACACTTGATAAGGTAAAAATATAAGGGGCAGATTGCACCTTTTGACAGGTAGTAGAAACTTCTTGTGAAAATATTTCATTGAATGTGAGTGTTAGGGTGGAAAGCATGACTGTGGGTTGGAAGAGAAAAAAATAAAACAAAAATATGGTTAAAGTCGGACCTATTGCCCCTTCAGTCAGAAAGGTATGTGATCCCAAATCACAGCCACATAAGGAGCCTTTGCTGAATTACAGTACCGACACGATGCTCAACCCAACCAAGCTGACCCCCTACCGCTCTGCTTCTACAGAGAGGGGATGCTGGAAGTGTTCTTAGAATCAAGTGAACCCCTGAACTTTTAAAACCAGCACATTTAATTTTAAAGTTCTGGTGGTATTTGTACACAAGCATTCAGTCCTCACTGAAGGTTTCCTTAACAGAACAAATTAATACTCCATGGTGCTAACTATTGAGGGTGCTACTCAAAGGGGAAAATCTTCAAACTCTCATTAAAGGAATAAATCCAAATAGAGAATTTAAAATTGTGTTCTTTTAAGCAATGATTGTAAATTATTCCATTTTGTGGTAAAAGGGAAAACATTAAAGTTTGATGTGTGTGTTGGAGAGCTAGCTTTGTGCATAAGAGTGTGTATGCTCTGCAACTTGAGGAACTGAGTTCAAGGCCCCAAGGATTCACTTAAAGATCGGGCCTGGCTATGTGTGCCTATAACCTCAGCATGAGTATAGGATGAAGAAAGTCAGCTGCAGCAACTGGAAGCAAACACAGACAAAGTAGCAAGCTTTCAGTCCACAGAGAGACCCTGTCTCAAGGTCATAAGTACAGGAAGACATAGAGCATCCCTGATCTCTGTGTTCTGGCTTCTACATGGGCATGCAAAGGGGTGCACACCTGCATATGGATGCACACAACACACACACACACACACACACACACACACACACACACACACACAGTGAAATACATTTGGAGAGTCATGGAGTGTTAGTGTTAGGCACTGACTGTATTCTTCTTCAGCATCCCTACTACCTTACTCCTTGAAATTATGCTCCCTTAATATTGATTTAAGGAAAAATATTTTATGTAACTTTCTGTGAATGTGAGGTCTTTAATGGCTCACTGATGTATTGGAATTTTTTTTCCTGGCTAGGCTGTTCACAGGCAAAAGATTTTCATGAACAAAAACTGCTTTACTGCCTCCTGCCTTTCATGCTCTTCACCTCTACCACCACCTGGTTGTGATTCTATGTACTGTCGTGGGAATCCCTATTATATACTCTCTCCTCACAATAAGATTTAATTGAAAATTTTTTTTTTACTTAAAAAAAATTATTTTTCACTTTATTCACCAACCCCAGATCCCTTTCCCTCTCCTTCTGCACCCTACCCACCACCCTTTCCATCCCCATTTATTCCTCAGAGGGGGTAAGGCCTTCACTGGGGAGTCAACTAAGTCTGGCATTCCACGTGGCTCCAAAAAGCCAGCTCATGCCCCTGGGATAGATCCTGGTGCCACTGCCAGCACCCTCCAACAGATTATGTCACATAACCGTCACCCACATTCAGAGCTTCTAGTTTGGTGCCAGGCCGCTGTCAGTCCAAACCTTGTTAGTTCCCACTAGCTCACGTCAGCTGTCTCTGCGGTTTTCCCCATCGTGGTCTTGACCCCTGTTGTTCATATTATCCCTCCTCCCTCTCTGCAGCTGCACTCCAGGAGCTCAGCCCAGTGCTTGCCTGTGGGCCACAGCATCTGCTTCCTTCAGTTACTGGATGTAGGTTCTGTGATGACAATTAGGGTAGTCACTAATCTGAAGGCTTGTTCAGATACCTTCTCCACTATTGCTAGGAGTCTTAGCAGTGGCCATCCTTGCGGACTCTTGAGAATTTCTCTAGTACCAGGTTTCTCTGTAGCCCCATAATGGCTCCCTCTATCAAGATACCTCTTTCATTGCTTTTTCCCTGTGGCCCTCCCCCACCTCAATCTTCTCGATCTCTCATATTCCCAGTCCCCCATCTTCGTCCTTCTACCTCCCTCCCAGTTTGACCAGGAGATCGTAACTATTTTCACTTCCTGAGCCTTCCATCGTCCCCCGTTTTACCTAGCTCTTCTGGGGTTTTGGATTGTAGCCTGGTTATCCTTTTTGCTTTACATTTGATATCAGTTTATGAGTGAATATATACCATGTTTTCCTTTCTCTATCTGGGTTACCTCAGGATGTTTTTTTCTAGCTCCATTCATTTGCCTGTAAATTTCAAGATTTCATTGTTTGTTACTGCTGAGTAATACTCCATTGTTTAACTTTGGTTAATGGGCATCTAAGCTGTTTTCAGGCTCTGGCTATTTCAAATAATACTGCTATTTAATAAAGTGGTATGACTGTGCATCCTTTGGGTATATACTTAAGAGTGTAATCACTGGGTCTTGAGATAGATTGATCTCCAGTGTTCTGAGAAACTGCCATACTGATTTCCACAGTGACTGTACAAGTTTGCACTCCCACCAACAAGTGAAGGAGTGTTCACTCTCCTGACACCACATCCTCTCCAGCATAAGTTGTCAACAGTGTTTAGTCATTCTGATAGGTGAAAGATGGTATCTCAGAGTTCTTTTGATTTTCATTTCCTTGATGGCCAAGGACATAGAACAATTCCTTAAATGTTTTAGGCCATTTGAGAATCTTCTGTTGAGATTTCTCTGTTTATGTCTGTACCCCATGTTTTAGTTGGATTATCTGGTATTTTGTTGTCTGATTTCTTGAAGTCTTTATATATTTTGGAGATTGGCCCTCTTTCAGATGTGGGGTTGGTGAAGTTGTTTTCTCATTCTGTAGGCTGCTGTTTTGTCTTATTGACCTTATTGGTTGCCTTACAGAAGCTTCTTAGTTTCAGGATGTCCCATTTATTGATTTTTGCTCTCAGAATTTGTGCTACTGGCGTTATTATTTTATGTGTATGGATGATTTTGAAGGGACCAGACCCTCATCCAGCCCCCTGTTTTAGCAGCCATGACAGGCTGCAGAAAAGATCCAGCAAGTCAAAAGGCTCCTGACTCAGTAACATGTGCTTGCCTGGCCTTGCCCAACCTCCTAGTCACTAGAAAGTCAGATACCCTCCATGTGGCAAGAACCCAATCTGAAGTTAGCTGGCAGGCTCTGGATGTGCTTTTTGTGCTTTATAGTGCTTTATGGTAAAAGTGGTGTAACAGTGGTGAGCATAGCATTGCAACTGCCCTGGAAGGGCTTATAGGCCATAAAACCAGTTGACCAGTCAACACAGGACAGGTTTCCCAGGTCCGGAAGTGCACCAATCCTGAGACTGTTGTGTACCCCTAGACACTCCCCTTGAACACCCCAATAAATTCCCTGCCTTGAGGGTTCTCCGGGTCCTTCTCACTCCAGGCGTTGTGATGGATGATGAAGGGCCTGATTTAAGGCAGTTATCTTGTTAAACAATAAAAGACTCTTTGCTTTTGCATCAGAATGGGTCTCTTGGTGATTCTGGGGTTCAGAATTTGGGCACAACAGTTTGTGTACATGTTTGTCTGTGCACCACATTAATGCCCTGCAGCTGGAGTTACAGATGTTGTGAGCTGCCTTGGGGCTCATGAGAATTTAACCAGGTCCTCCTGAAAAACTGCTAAGCCATGAGTCCAGCCTCACTGGGTGATTTGTCATAGCAGATTGAATAGTGTTGTTTTTTATGTCTGTTTGTCTACCAGTAATCCTCTGCACACCCACCTGTCATTAAATGATTCATCAAACCAAAATGAAAATCCCTGTTGCTTCAAGTTTGTTATTTTGATCAAAAACTAAGATTGACACTTGAGTACTCATGCACAATCGTGGACTCACAGCTCATTCAGTGTTATTTGCACCCCTTTCCCATGATCACACATACATACACACACAAAGATATTGTTGAATTTTTATGCTTTGAATATTTGTGCTTGGGTTGTGATTAAGCTATGAGGAGCCTCCTTAAAATACTTAGTGTTTTCATAACAGAAATAGCAGCAAGTTAGCTCTCTTCTTCCACTGTGTGAAGATGCAGTCAAGGCCAGGAGCATCTTACCAGGAGGCCCGGTGTCCAAAAACATGAATCTCTAAGGGGTATTTCATATGAAAACCACAAAAACTAGGAAAAAAGTTGATGTATTTCACAAAGATATTAATCAGTAAGGACTGGAATAAAAAGGGTCTTCTCTCTAACCAAAAGTTTATGGTTAAAAATTACCAAAGATACTCCAAAGTACTTTGAACTGGTGAATATTTATCTAAAGGAGTAATGTCCTTTAAGAAGAGGGTGTCAAGTTTCTAAACCTTTGCTTCTTGGATTCTCTTTAACTAATTGTGTAATCCTCTGTCATCTAGGATTTTAAAGGACTGTAAACATGGGACAGACACAGCCACGGGATGAAGGGTCTTCACAGAAACACTGAAGATTCTCTGGGAAAAAATTTAATACATCTACAACCATTTACCAAGAAGAGAAAGGAACTTTCTAGCTGAGCTAAGCTTTATCCCATGGCATTCTGTCATTAAGCCTAATAATTTAGCACATTAGCCATGTCTGCAGCACCCGTGTTGTGTAAGGACGGTTAAGGAACTTGTTGAAGCTAAGTAGGAAAGCACCCATTTACACAAATAAACATCTAGTAGGGATATTATGGAGAAAGGAGGAAGAAGATGAAAGAGAAACAGAAGGAAGACCATGAAGTGGCAGAACCTCAGTACCAGTTTGGAACAGGCATTACCACTATGGCTACTTCTGGGACAAGTTGCAGTCCTCTCCTCGATACCCTTAAATCTGGGCCAGCATACCTGGGTTCTGCTCTTTAGAGAGATCCACAAACATATACATTGGGGTATGTTTAATATTTGGGTGCTGGTGCCCAGTGCTGGCATAGTGTGATATAATCCTAAGCATCTGTTTCAGAGACAAACACATTCAAGCCCCAGAAAAACACCTCTCCATCTCTCTTGCTCCGTATCTTTAAAAGAAAAAGGTGCCAAGAGCTAGTGCTGTGAATATCTGTGGGAAGCATCTTTGCCAACCTTAGAGATGGACAGTGCTTCCAAGCACAGAAAGAATTTTAGCAGCAACTGGATGAATCAAAAGAGAATAATTACCTCGTGGATCAATACTAGATCATAGAGAAGTTACCCTCCCCATCAACAGTGATGTTCCTAAAGGATTCTATGTTTGTGGCTTCATGTGGTATTTGCTACAGTGTTACATGGAAAGTGAGGAAAACTGTGTGTTATGAATTCATTGTTTTTACATTTTTGCATGTGTTGTCCCACTTAGACATTTTCTCAGAAGCTGGATGTTGATGTTCCTTCTAAATCTAATCAAGATTGTATGTACTGGCAGATGAAAGATCCATATGACCAATAGCTAGCTGCATGTTTGCCTGTAAGCTTAAGTGTTTGGTATTTTGAACTTCAGTAGTAAAAGGTAGACTTTGATTCACATCAATTTTCACTGGCTAAATATTCTCCAAATACAAGAAAAGGGTGAGCTGCTAGTCAGCAAATAACAAACCAAAGCAAGACATCAAAATAACTCTTGTAGTCATCTACATTATTTAAAATAGCACTGACTATGTGAGTTACTGATTTGTACTTGGGCGTTGAATAATTTTTTTTTTAACATTGTCAACAATGGATCTGAGTTTGTCATTATTGAAAGCAGGAGATTTTACATTATGTAATGTTTGGCTATTTTCTATCCTCAGTATATTGTTGTTCATGTTATTTATTTTCTGTGTTCTGGGAAAAATTTTCTTACATTTTAATTAATTTTTTTTACTAAGTATATGTATTTGTGTGTATGTGTGTGTGTATGTGTGTTGTAGGGAGGGTTTTGTGCACATAAATGTAGATGCTTATGGAGGAGGGGGTTGCGTCCCCCTGGAGCTGGAGCACAGGTGATTATGAGCAACCAAGTTTGGGAACCAAATTTAGGTTCTCTGGAAGAACCACAAGTGATCTTAACCACTGAGCTAGCTCTCCAATCCCTTCTTTTCAAAATCTTTTATTTTCCTTTCCACTTCTCTCTTCCTTTCTCTCTTCCCCTCTCTCTCTTGCCTGTTCTCTTCTCTCTAACAGTTTCAATCTTGCTCTTTCACCCTTAGTGTCTCCCACTCTCTCACTTTCCCCCTCCTTCTTTCTTTTTATTTTTGGGGTAGGGTTGTGTTACATAATTCAGGATGACTAAATTCTCTATGCAGACCAGGGTATTCCTGAGCTCTCAATATTTCTTCCTCTGTCTTGTAAATGCCCAGATCACAGGCATGTACAAAAACACTTTTATTTAATTTTTTTTAAATCCTACTCATGGCTTCTAAGAACAGTCTTGGACATCACTGTTGCAAGACAATGTACAAGGTCATTTTATTTTCTTTGTACATTTTCTCCAAAGAGAAATGTCTGTTCTGTAGTTGTTGAAGGTGTGGATGCTCGATTCCTTCAGAACCCTTCTAAGTCAGTCTCCCGGAAAGTCCATTTTCCATATCTGGATTTCTTGGAGATTCTTATACAAATCTGGAGAGATTCTACTTTTTCTTTCTTAAACTTGCTTTTACCACTAGTTTCTTTCAGAGAAAATGGGAAGAAGAAAACTTTGGAAATCCACACCAATGATACAATGAAGTAACTAATTACAAACATGAAAATGTACCATGCAATGAAGATTGCCTTATTGTCATTTTCACTAAGACTTGGTACCTGAAGAGACTTTGAAGGGAGCTGAGACACTGCTGTTCTGTGTTATTTCTGAAAAATTAAGAAGGTACCAGGGACTGGCAGAATGTGAACTTCTTTCCTTTGAGGCCCTGTGAAATGGGGGTTTGGGGATGCGCCAAGGTTTATTTGTTCTGAAACCTCCTCTGAATCCTTTTAGGGACCAGGGCATTCATTGGCACACACAGGGTAAACAAGTAAACAAAACTATCTCTAAATTCCATATATATAATTTTTTTATTTAAATTAGAAACAAGCTTGTTTTTACATACCAATCCCAGGTCCTGAACCCTCCTGTCCTCTCCTGTTCCCCCCACCAACCTCACTTTCTGCTCCCCGGGGAGGTCGAGGCCTTCTATGGGGAGTCTTCAAAGTCTGTCATATCATTTGGAGCAGAGCCTAGGCCCACCCCCATGTGTCTAGGCTTAAGGAGTATCCCTCTGTGTGGAATGGGCTCCCAAAGTCCATTCATACACTAAGGATAAATACTGATCCATTACCAGAGTCCCCACAGATTACCTAGTCCTCCTAACTAATATCCACATGCAGAGTCTCTGGGTCAGTCCTAGTCTGGTTTCCCAGCTATCAGACTGGAGTCCATGAGCTCCCCCTTGTTCAGGTCAGCAGTTTCTGTGGGTTTACCCAGCCTGGTCTTGACCCCTTTGCTCATCACACCTACCTTTCTGCAACTGGATTCCAAGAGTTCAGCTCAATGTTTAGCTGTGGGTGTCTGCTTCTTCTTCCATCAGCTACTAGATGATGGCTCTAGGATGGCATATAGGGCAGTCGTCAATTTCATTATCAGGAAAGACCATTTAAGGTAGCCTCTTCGCTATTGCTTAGATTCTTAGTTGGGTTCATTTTTGTAGATCTCTGGACATTTCCCTAGTGCCAGATTTCTCTTAAAACCTATAAAGGCTCCGCCTTCTATTATGGTATCTATTTTCTTCCTCTCCTCTATTCTTTCCCTGGCTCAATCTTCCTGCTCTCTCATGCCCACTTCTCCCCTCCACTTCCTCCTAACTCCCTCTCCCCTCCCCACAGGCTCTCAATTTGTTCAGGAGATCTGTCCCTTTACTCTTCTCAGGGGGACCATGTCTGTCTGTCTTATGGTCCTCCTTGTTTCCTAGCTTTTCTGGCGGTGTAGATTGTAGGCTGGCAATCCTTTGCTCTATGTCTAAAAACCATATATGAGTGAGTACATACCGTGTTTGTCTTTTTGTGACTGGGTTGCCTCACTCAGCATGGTTTCTTCTAGTTCCATTCATTTGCATGTGAATTTCAAGATGCCATTGTCCCCCCAACGTCTCCCCCTGCTGAATAGTATTCCATTGTGTAAATGTACCACATTTAATCCGTCCATTCTGCAGCTGAGAGGTATTTAGGTTGCTTCCAGGTTCTGGCTATTACAAATAATGCTGCTATGAACATAGTTGAACAGATGTTCTTGTTGTATTAGTTTGCATCTTTTGTGTATACCCCTAAGAATGGAATTACTGGATCCTGAGGTAGACTGATTTCCATTTCCATTTTCCTGAAGAACTGCCATACTGATTTCCAAAGTGGCTGTATGAGTTTGCACTCCCACCAGCAGTAGAGGAGTGTACACCTTTCTCCACATCCTTTCCAGCATAAACTGTCTTTGGAGTTTTTGATTTTAGCCATTCTGACAGGAGTAAATTTATCTTACAGAGTTGTTTTGATATGCATTACCCTGATGGCTAAGGATGCTGAGTACTTTCTTAAGTGTCTTTCAGTCATTTTAGATTCCTCTATTGAGTAATCTCCATTTAGTTCTGTGCTTTAATTTTTAATTGGATTATTTGGTGTTTTGGTGTCTAGCTTTTTGAGTTCTTTGTATATTTTGGAAATCAGCGCTCTGTCAGTATATCTTTTCCCATTCTGTGGGCTGCCATTTTGTCTTGTTGACTGTCCTCTGCCTTACAGAAACTTCTTGGTTGATCTCAGTGTCTGTGCTACTGGTGTTATGTTCATGATAATTAACACATGTTGTGTTTTCTAGTGGAAGCATGAAATTAAATCAGAAGCTAAAGTGAAAACAAATGAAGTTAGGGACTTTCTGAAACAACAATAAAGATATAGCCAACCTCTTTTTTTTTTTTTTTAACTATTTCTTCTTTTTTGTTTTGTCATTTTTTAAAAAAATAAAACACACTATTTTTACTATTTTGAGAATTTCATGCAAATATATTGTTTTCTATGACATTCATCTTCCTCCTAACTCCTCCCAGATGAACTGCTCACTCCTTATTCTCTCCCAGCTTCATGTAACTTTTCTTTTTTTTTTATCCCACTGATTCCAATTAAATGTTTTTTTTTCCTTAAACATAAATGTAACAATCCAGACTGAAACGTTTTTTTCAGTGGTAAAATCATTGACTGTGAGGCCCAATAACCTGAGTTTTAACTCTAGAACCCATGTAAAAGTACAGATAGAGACCAACTCATCACACACACACACACACACACACACACACACACAAACACTGAATATTTAGAATAGTAAAAGTACTACATAACAATAAAAAATGCTACATAAATCATAGTAGATACATGTGAGGAAACAGAAAATAGTATTGTGTGAAAAATCAAGTTGCAGAAGAATTCAAATAGTGGTTCCATATATATAGACTGAAAATATCCAACATATATACCAAGCTACAAGGAAGAGCAAAAGACTAACAGACCAAAATTCAGGGCAGCAGTTTATTCTGTGGAGGATAGGTATGCCATCATGCAGAGGCAAGTAGTGTCATATTACTATGACATCAAAAATTATCTTCAGTCGTGCCACAAAACCTTTCTTATCCTGGATGGTGGACACAAGGTATCAATCTTCTTGTAATTTATTATGCCTTAAATGCATTAAAAGTATTCTTTCACTTTCATTAAGTTTGTGTGTATGCATACACTTAGTGTTGTTTTATCCACACGTGTATGTGGGTGTGTGGAGGCCAGAGGTTGACACAGGGGCCTTTCCTCAATTATCATCCATCTTTATTTCATTGTTTGTATTTTGAGACAAAGACTCATATAATCTAGGCTGGCCTCAAGCTCTTCATGTAGCAGACATTGGCTTTAAAGTTCAGATCCTTCTGCATCTATCTTCCAAATGTTAAAGTTGTAGGTCTAATGCTCATCACTTTTAGTTTGAGGCAGGGTCTCTCACTGAATCTAAAGCTGACCAGTTCAGTTAGGCTAAGTTGACCAATGAGCTTAAGGGATCCATTTGTGCCTACTCCCCAGCACTTGGGTTGTAGGCACATGTTGCCGTTTCCAGACTTTTACAAGGCTTCTGGAGCTCCAAGCTCAGGTCTTTGTGCTTACATAGCAAACACCTTATTGCCCCTGCCATCTCCCCAGACATCATTTAGTCTTTAATAAAGACTTCATGAGAAGCAAGTAGAGTAACTCTTACACGAGTGGTTATTCCTATACAAAACAAAACAACATGAATAGCACAAGGAAGGAGGACATCAGCAAATATGTAACATGCACCTTTCCTAAATGAAGGCAGAACTAACATAGGTTGTGAAAGGCATGCATTTGTGCAAACCGTGAACATTAGTGCCAGATTTTCATAGCATCACTTTTAAGAGATACTATTAGTTCCCACATTCAATTTACATAAGTTCTTTTTTATTGATAATATTAGAAATGTTATTCCTTCTTTTGTTGATCATGAATGCAATTGTTCATGTAAAAATATCATTTCCTAAGTTGTGGCATGCCTGCAATCTTGGTACTCAAGAGGATGAGACAAGAGGAAGTAAATCTGAGGCCAATGTAGGCTAGATAACAAGTTCTGAAGCCAGCCATTCTGGGCTTCATAACATGGCTTTATTTTGTATGTCCTGGGGCTGGAATGTAGCTCAGCAGCAGAGCCCCTGTTCAACATGTGTATGGCTCTGACTTCAGCCTTTAACACTAAAAAAAATAAGCAAATCATTATTCATAAGCTGTGTTGCAAGACTTTTCAAAAGAACTCCAGAAGATATAAAAGTGGAGTCTGGGTTTCATGGTTACAATGTTGAAACTAGCAATTTCTTGTCAGTAGCTGGGTATAGTTTTGAGGTTTTATAAAATGATTCCTTTCCTGAAGCTGGCCAGTCAGTGAGGCTCATGGGAAATAAAATGTTCAGAAATGTGGGGAAATCAACAAAGCAGCAATGATTTTAGAGCTTACAAATCTTCTAACTCTTAGGGGTCTCACCACTAACAGTGGTACCTGTTACCAGGGTTTTTCCTGCTGGTCTGGTCCCACTGCCATGCCAGCCCCAAATACCACACAGAGACACTATATTCGATATAATTCTGTTGGCCAGTTACTAATTTCTTATCGGCTAGCTCTGTCTTAAATATTAACTCATTTCTATTAATCTAAGTACTTCCACGTGGTCTCATCTTACCGGAGAGAGAGGAGCTGGCGTTCTTCTCTCTCTGTCCTCCATCTTGGATCCCTTCCCTACTACTTCTGGAATCCTCCTTGTCTCCTAGTCCCCATCTTGCTTTCCTATTGGCCAACAGTGCTTTATTCATTAACCAATACAAGAAACATATTTACAGAATGACATCTGCCATCAGGTACCATGTTTACTCATATACAAATGTACAATTACTTTCTTTTTCACCAAAGCCCTTTCATGATTGATAGCCTTGGAGTCATATAGCTCTACATGTATGACCAAGTTCCCTTATTACACATATAACTTCTCTATCTCTGAGATTTTATAAAATAAACAAATCTCATGTCTCATGCTAGCACATAAAAAAAGAAATTTACCTCCCTAAAATTGAACACCTAACATTAGTAATTAAAAATACAACACAAGATAGAAATCATTTGCTTGGTTTTGAGGGGTGCACTATAAACTTTGGGATGTGTCTTACTTCTGAGTGTTACAGAAACACCTTTAAAATACAAGAATAAAAGTAGCTCATGGCCATTTATCATAGAGAATGCAAAAGAAAGCTATATCCTCCCTTATATGTTGTTGTTATAGAACAATTTGCAATTTGTATATACACACTAATCTGTTTTCAAGAATGGAATAGACAATGCAACAAAAATGAAAATCATTATAATTCTGAACATTTCAAGCAATGGTGGCATAGAATTTCTCTTCTATAGAGATGAAAGCAAGCTGAGCTGTTTGCCATTTTCTTATGGGGACATATTTTATATTTGTAAATAGTGTAACAACTAGATGTGAAGGGGTAACATACACAGCACCTAAAAATGGATCTTATGAGAGATACTCAGATATGCAGAGGATAGGAGCAAGGAAGAGCTATGTACAGAGTACTGACCAGAGAAATACCAACAGAAGAAGTTGCTGTCAGATGCCCATTTGCTGAAACCAAGACAAATGCACAGTATTGCCAGGTAAGAGTCCAGCATTGTGCCAAAGCATATCAAACAGCTCAGTAGCCAACATGATACAAAGCAGCCAAGATTTCTCACACTAACCCATTCTGAAGCTTGGTGAAACTGTTTATGTAACCATGCAGACTCCCAGAGAAAGAATCTATTAAGTCAAACTAAATTGTACCAAGTGCTTTAAAGAGATGCCTGTCTGCTTTAATTTTCCCAGCACTCCTCACGGAGGCTTGGTCTAATAGTGCTTCTACGGGGCTATTAGGAATTCACAAGAGAGAAAAATGCACTTGTCAGCTTCCCCTTTATAATTCTGATGCCTTACAATAATATTTTTCATGACCATTGTTACAGTTAAAGCATATATTGACCTACTACCTCCAGTTCCAGTTAAATAACTAATTTTGTACTTAAACTGTGTTAAAAGGAAACACTGTATAGGGCACTTATCAAGTTTTACTTTCTTGCTTAAGTGTCTATTGTAGACATAAAGAATCACACTCTGTGAATGAAATTAACTATGTGATGCATATTTTGGGAAATCTAATTATTTAAACTAGTCAAAGTTTTAACACTTCCTCTCCTTTAGTGATTCAGGTTTTCCATAGAGTGAAGAGATTTTCCAAGCACCTTTTCCTTTTAATGTGTCACAATAATGAGGACAACGGAAAGATCAAATTTTATCAATAGTATGTTTTGATTCTGAAATAGTAAGCCAATCCACAAAACAATGAACAAATAAAATGTGACAGAAATGGAGAGTGTTTTTACAAACAGATATGCAATTAAAATTTAGCAAGAAATCAACGAGGTTAAAATAGTTGGCCAGGGAAATACAAAGAAATATAGGATTATGACTGTTTGATTCATTTGCATCTATTTGGGACTCATTACTGTTCACTTTCACTGCCAGCCATTTTTTATTTCCATTCTTGTACATCCATAAGTCTTTAAATTAAATTTTGAAGTGTGTGTGTGTCTGTGTGTGTGTGTGTGTGTGTGTGTGCTTGTATGCTTGTATGCCTGTGAATGAATGCAAGTACTCATGGAGACCAGAAGAGGGCAGCAAATCTTTTGGACCTGGAGTTACAAAGTGCTGTGAACCCTTCCAAAACTCAGGTCTTTGTAAGAACAATATATCATCTTAACCACAGAGCTGTATCTCCAATCCTCATTGTGATCTTTAAGCTGCCTTCAATGCTGCAATGCCCGGGTAGTCTGAGTTCCACTTGGGCTCCTGTTTACCTTTCCTGACCACTCCTTACTTTTCAACAGTGATGATTTTGATTCTTATCTTAGTTCATCAAATATTCTCAAAACAGACCTTCATGTTAGCCTTAAACTGTAGCCAACATGCTCCAGTTCCTTATGAGATTAGTATCTCTTGACTTCAATTAATCAGCAATATTGCCATAGGATAGTTAAAATTATTATATCTAGACACTTTTGATGGGAGATGTTATTCTGTAAATATGTTTCTCATACTGGTTAATTAATAAAGCACTGTGGCCAATAGGAAACAAGATAGGCGGGGCTAGGAGACCAGGAAGAGGAAAAAGGAAGTATCTGTATCTCCAGGGGATCCAACACTTTCTTCTGTCCTCTGTGGGTACTTGCACACACATGTGCACACACATACACTTGTGTGTGCGAAAGAAGAGAGGAGAGAGAAACACACATATAAAAATAAATTTTAAAAATATTGTTTTTGTATAAGAAGCCAAGACTTAAAGAATAATGATGACTAAAATATTCCAAGTGTTTTGAGTTCTAAAGGTCAAATCTGAACCCAAGGTAGCTAGTTCTGCAATGAATGCCATCTATTTCCTGCTAGGGCACTCTCTGTAGAGAGCTTCATCAATTAGATGTATGCCTTGGTTTGTGCTTGATCTCTAATGAACTACCACTGTACACAACAGAAACACCTGTCCCACTGCTCTGGAAATCGAGAAGACCAGGCCAAGATAACAGCAGGCTTGGAGTCTGATGAGAGCTCATTTACTCCTTTGGGATAGCATCTTCTTACCTCACCTGTCAGAAGGGGTGGGGGTTTCTCTGGGATGTCCTTTAAGGCACCAATCTCATATATACGGGGTCCCCACCAACAGCCTGATTGTCTTCAATGGCTCCACTCCCTGGGGTGAGGATTCAATCTGTGACTTTTGGGAGGGACACCAAAGCTCAGAGGATGATATTAGAGTTGTCAGCCATATGATTAAGAAAAGAGAAGTATCTCTCCATATAGAATGGGCTCCACTAAGTCAGTTTGTACATTAGAGTTAGATCTTGGACCCACTGCAAGTGCCCTCATATATTGCCCCAGCTGCACCATTGTCACTTATATTAAGGGAGTCTACTTCAGTCTTATGTGGGTTCTCCATTTGTCAAACTGGGAGTCAGTGATCTCTCACTATTTCAGGTCAGCTGATTCTGTGGATGTCCCCATCATGGTCTTGACTGCTTTATTCATATTATCACTCCTCCCTCATTTTGATTGTATTCCAGGAGAGATGCCTTGCTCAGCCTAGGCACAGGCATGTGTGTGTGTGGGGCGCCTTGGTCCTGCCTCAATGATATTATGAGACAGACTTAGTAGACTAGGGGAGGCCTTACCTCTTCGAGGAGTAGATGGAAAGTAGGGTGGGGGAATTGGGGGGAGCAGGAGGAGAGGAGGGAGGGGAAACAGGGATTGGAATGTAAAAAATAAATTTAAAAAAAAAGAGAGAACTAGTTTGTACAAGAGGATTTAAGGGGACATAATGGCCAGAGTCACTCACTAGCTAGGGAGGTGTGTTGGCCCACTGGAAGTGAGTCCTGAGCTATTTCACAAGTCCTTGGTGTTGCCTTTGGTACAGAGAGCAATATACTGCTCAGTGGAGAGTAGACATCAGTGGCTCTGAACTGGAATGGGTTTGCATATTCCTTCCCCTAGGAACATTTGCCCATTCTAGAAACATCTTTATCATAACATGTGTGAGGAATGACTTCAAGTTTCTAGTGGTTAAGACTTAGGACATGCTGTAAACAATGTAAGACCCTGGGCAAGGGAGATGCTAAGGTATGTAAGAGACAGATGGTCCATTTCACTGCATCGATAATTCTTTATGGGATCAAGAGTCTTATTTTTTTTTTTAATAGATTCTTAACAAGTGTGTGTGTGTGTGTGTGTGCGTGCGTGCGTGCGTGCGTGCATGCGTGCGTGCGTGTGTGTGTGTGTGTGTGTGTGTGTGTGTGTGTGTGTATGTATTTGTGTGCACATATGCTCCAGTGCTCCAGTTAGTGTGTGGAGTTCAGAGGGCAATTTTGTAGTCAGTTCTGCTCTCTCTTTTTCTATCTTACTGTGTGCTTGGGTAGCAAATGCTTCACTGAGCCCTCTCTGCAGCCACCACTAAAGTATTTTAAGGAGTTGCATTTAAGTTACTTCGATGCAAGTTGAACAGTTTTCAGCTTGTTTATTTCTGATGACTTGTCATCAGGTTAAATGATAGACTCAGACTTCTCAGTAGTCCATCTTCCCTCAGTATTGTCTGATCGTCATGACTTGGCTCTAACTACCCACTCAAAATAGCTAAGCAGTTTCTGAGATAACACTACATTTTTTTTTTGTTTGTTTTGTTTAAATAGTGGGCTTATAAAAAAAACCTCTCACCTTGCAATCTCCACACATTCCTTCTGTTTCTAGGATGCTGTGAGAGCTTCTAGCAGAGACAACTCAGAGTGAGGTATCACAGTGGCTCATCTTAGAGTAAGGGAGGTTGCTCTTCACTCTCGGGGGTTTCTTTTCAAAGCATCACAATGAGATCATTCGTTTCGCCTCCGAGATGGAATCTCAGCTCTGGTGTAGCATTAGCAGCTCATATATTCATCAGGCGTTTTTTTTTTTTTCTGCTTTGGAAGATAAGGTTTCTTCTGTGTCGGGTGTGAAAAGGGGCTTTAATACTATCTTTCCAACTTATTCTCCTGCGCCTTTCCCTTTACATGTTCATATTATCCACAGCAACGCTCTCCCCCTCGTCTTTCTTTTTAAGTAGCATGCCTTTTAAGCGGAGCAGACCCTGGTGGAAATGATCAGAGAGGATTGCATGGAAATATTGCTTCTACAACAGGCTGTCATTTCCCCTCCCAACAGATTGAGAAAAGCAGTGTTTGTCTTCTTGTAGCCCCACCACAGCAAGGATGTTTACTGCTCTTCTTTATCACGATCCCCAGCTCTGGGATGAAGCTTGAAAGACAAGTCAGAAATAAACTGTCTTTTTCCACTTTGGTTATTGATAGGCTGCCCGGTGATAAGGAATATTGATTATGATCTTGGCTAAAGAATGCGCCTGAGGGGCAGAAAGGAGCAGTCCTCTGCTACATTGCTCATTTTAACTCAGATGAACTGGTTTGCACAAAGCGGAGTCATTCGGTGGCATCTCACTTGGGCCTCAGCATCTTCATGTGCTGCAAAGATTAAGCATGTCCCCTCTGGCCTCTTCGCTTCATGCAAGGAACTCTGCGCTCCATGGAGGATGGTCTGGAATAGCTATAGTATCACCAGAATATCAACTATTTGCTAACGGCTATCAAGTACTAACTAATAACCAGAATACTGATGTCTAAGAACAACTTTTCTCATTTAGTGTACTCTGACTGCTTCTGATCACCATCTATCACCATAAAAGTTCAAAGTCACATGCTATGAACGATGTTCGAAAGATCAAAGGTGAAATGGAAGTCCACTGAACCTCTCATGTCTGCCTAACCTCACTACTGTATTGAATATAGAGTCTCTTCTTGTCAGTCATGGGGTAGCTTATTTTGTTTTCATTCAGCTTTGGTAAGAAGTCCTCGTTCTATGTCCCTCTTTATTTACCTCCTCAAGAGGCCTGAAGCAATCCAAACAGGGCACTCCTTCCCCCCTCTCTCATATACAGGCTCCTCTTTGTTTGACTTCCTTTCGTGTGTGTTCAGGTGCCTGTGTGGATAAGTATGTTTGCAGGCGAGGTGTGCGTATGTGTATCTAAGAGAGCAACCTTGAATGTCATTCCTCAGGGACTATCCAACTTTTATTTTTCCTTTCAGACCAGGGTCTATCTTGGACTTGGAACTCTCCAAATAGATTAGGCTGAGTAGCCAGTGAGCCCCAGGGATCTGGCAGTCTTCACTTCCCTCGAATTATGTCTGGCTTTTTAAAGGTGGGTTTCATGGATCGAACTCAGGTTCTTGTGCTTGCAAGGCAAGCACTTTATCGACTTAACTATCAGTTGAGTCCTGCTTGATTCTTCTTCAGCAATGTTTCAGCTTTGTTCTGATATTTATTGAGCACCAAATGCACTCCAGGCTTAAATACTCTGACATTTCCAGGAATTGGAAACTGTGATTAGTTCTCATCTCATGAAAACCGGACAGTTAGCATCTGTCCCACCATCACCCAGTAAAGGACTGACTAGGGCCTCTTTGAGCCTAGTGGTTTGATTTTGGCCTCAGTGTTATGTGCTGTATCCGACAGAGTGATTTACTGCTCTGCACCACAGAAGTGAATCCGTAACTGGTGAACATCTTGCTCTTTAAACAGTCCCCATCGTGATTGCCATGGGGATCCAGAAATAGTTTCTGCCTTCATAGATATTTGAAGGTCCTCACTCTCCTGATTCTAGTAACTACCTAGGTCTTTCATTTGTTAGCAAACATCTTGAATTTCTCAGGTAGAGATCAAAGAATATAGAAAACAGTCATGAAAATCGGAATCAACAAACATTTTGGGACAGTGTTTATCTTTTAAAAGCAAAGCAAACTTATGTAAATTAGGGATATTTTCATTTATTTATATATTCACATCTACCTTTATTTAATGGGGACATGGGCCTGATCTGATTCTGGATTATTTATTCCTTCAATTATCAAGAGAAGTATGTGTGGCTTTGCTGTGTCCTTCTAAGTGGCCCAAACATTTAATCTTCAGAGACAGTCACTGAGTTCTTCTTTAACACCTACTGCTTTTTAACATTTGCTTGTTTTTCATGACTCTTGTACCAAGTGATTGCTTCTATTCTGTTTATTTACTTTTTGCAGTTTCCCAATGACTGTTTCATCAGATCATTCAAACATTACATGCTCTCCATTTGCAATTCAAAATAGTTCCTTAAATTTGCAGTTTTGACTGTGTATTTGCTCTTGTTGCATATTTCTTTACTAAACTCTTTGATACAATATTCTGGGGGCATTCAGACTGCCACAATGCAAAGCATAAGAGGGCTTTCCTTTTGTGATGCCAATTTTCAAGAATTTAAATTTTGGTTTGGGTTGTGACTTTTTCTGCCTTTGAAAGCTGTATTTTTTATGTATAACAACTATACTTTTATTTTTCTATATCTTCTAACTCCTGAGTTTTTCTTTTCTGTCCCCACCCCAAAGCTACACTTACGCATGAAGCATGTTACCAGAAAAGGCAACTTGATGAACAGACTAGGACCAGAGATCTGACCTTTCATCAGTGCTCTCTTTAGAATAATTAAAAATGAAGCCTAACCAAACCTAAAGAGCATTCATCCTTTATTACTGTTCTTATTAGGTTTTAAAGCATGTCTCTTGTACTGAACCATCAGCCAGAACTTCAGTTAGTTTATGGACTGCAACACCAAACCCCGTGGTTTTCTGGGAAAAAGAAACTGCAGTGACTTGAAGTGGAGAAAGTGGGTAGCACCTCACTCACACACACTCACTCTCAGACTATGAAATCCCCCATGCACCTTCTACATCACATGTAAACTACCAACTGTAGTGGAACAGTGAAGGTGGGATCAAGATCCAGGCTCCTTCTTCCTGCTCAGCAGCAAAGGCCAGACTGCCTTGTGCAGCACTGCCCTGTATACGCATCCAGGTCCTCCAATTCCAAACCAGTCATCCCATTTGAGACCAGTCAAGACAGGAAAGATAGTTCTAGCTTCACATGGGGAAAGACAGATTTTTTTTTTTTAAAAAAAAATAAACAAGAAATCTTTCATTTTTCTTTTCCAAGATGTCTGACAGCATGTTTTTCTACAAAGTCAGTGATTGCTTACCTCACTGACAGCGCTACTATTGTCAGAATATTCACTTATCACTTCAGTCTCTGTGAACCCCTATGAGCCTTGCTCAGTTGATTCTGTGGGCTGTGTTCTGTTGGTGTTCTCAACTGCTCTGGCTCCTACAATTCTTCCTCTTCTGCAGGATTCCCCCAAGATCCACCTAATGTTTGGCTGTGTGTCTCTTCACCTACTCCCATCAGCTGCTGGAGGAAGCCTCTCTGATGACAATTGGGCTAGACTATCTTTTACTATAGTAGATTATTATTACAAATAATCTCAATGGCTTAAATTTTATTATTATTATTATTATTATTATTATTATTATTATTATTATATTTATTTTGCCATTTGTGTTTGGTACTTGTCTTAGGTCTCTGAGAATTCTAGCTTTTGGTTTCTGGCTATCCCAGCAGTGTCTGGCATGGGCTTCCTGTTGCAGGAAGTTAGACCTCAAGTTAGACCAGTCATTGGTTGCTCATACCCATAAGCTCTGAGCCACCATTGTCCCAGTACACCTTGCAGACAGGATAGGTTGTAGATGGAAGGTTTTGTTGCAGGTTGGTGTCCCAGTCTCATCATTGGAAGTGGTAGCATTTTCAATGTTTTCAAACTTCAATCACTCATCCTCTCATTCCCATTAAGCAACCATGCACAATTTTCACTTCTGGGTTTTTCAAAGATTGGAGATTTCCAGTTGGGGTCTCAGGTCATCATTACTACAAAAGGAGATCAATCTTAGTTCTCCACTTTCCTCAGTTTGTTCATTGCACCTAGCAAAGGTCTCTGACAGTCTTCTATCTCCAACCTTGAGTTAATAGTTCATGGACTGTCGCTGGACTAGCTTCTCCTACTTAACACTTATTCCACTTTAACATTTTTTGTTTTTCACTATGCTTATAGGAAATCACTTATTTTTTTTTTTTATGTCTTGGTCCTTGGGTAGACCTTCACTCCGTTTAGAGAAAATTGAAGGTTTCTTTTGCTGAAAACAAGAAAGATAAATTGATATTTATATATATTAAATAAAAACATTATGCTAAACTGAATATGAGAATAGCAAGTCATAAAAAGTACCATCATAATATATTCTACTTCCCTTAATTTGACACTAAACTGCTTGCTTTCCTTCATCCACAGTCAACATCGGCTCACCAGAAGGTTGGTAGTTAAGAAACAAGCTGTTAAATATTAAAGTCGTATCCATGTAATTGAATGTTTGGGGTATGGTTGTGTTCTAAATATATGCTATTAAGAAACTGTTCTGCCGAGATATTTAATTACTGACATCTAATCATGTTATTGCTGTTTCTTTAACCAGGCAAAATTACAGAGTACTGGAAAGAAAACAATTTCATTTTGAACAGCTACATTTTATTAATCTCAGCAATAAAAGCAAACTCAAATCTCAAAATGAAATCATCTTTTTTTTTTTTTTAAACGACAGCTCTTCTCAGCTTGATAACCCTTGCATACCATTGAGAAATATGGCCATACTTAAGGTGGTAAAACATTCTCACAAATAATGCACACAATAAAAGCTAATTATACTCATTTATTACATCAAAATAAAATCTGAACTCTGAAATTTGCAAGGAGAATTTCACAGTCAACCATCAAGTGTGACCGCAGATGTTCATGACCATCACATTCTAAACACCAACCATAGTTTGGAAAGATGTCAAGACCAAAATCATACAGTAACATTGTCTTTCACTGGTTCTTACCCTGAAAAATTCACTAACATTATCTCATCTTATCATGAGATCGTTTTGTGAGTTGAAGGGAAAAAGACATTGGTATAACTATTTTATACATTTGTGGAAATGGATAATGAGGAAATACACGACTTAAGTTTACACAGCAAGCTAGTGAGCAAAATTGGGATAGGATATAATATTCTTAATCTAGTTCCTATGAAACAGAAGCCAGGTTAAATGTTAGTAGGTTTAGAACAAGAATTCAGCAATATATGTGAAAGGGGTCCCAGGTAAAAGGATTTGGCAAAAGACAAAGTAGAAGCAAAAATTGCTGGGAAGGAGAACAGGGCATAAGAGAGGGTAAGAGGGGTTGAATATGATCAAAATGCACTATATACATGTGCAAAATTATCAAAGAACAAATAGTAGTCATTTAAGAAATGACTTGAGCAACAAATATTTTCTCTCTGTTCAAACATGGTTAAATTTCTAACTTTAAGCAAATACCATGAAATAGTGGTGTGAAAAATGCAAGCTAATTTTCCTTCTGGGAGGGGGAGACTCATGGTCCCTTCCTCATTCATGATGAAATAGTGACCTGCCTGTCTTGTGCAGATCATTGGCAGGTATCTACAGCTATAGTGATTGCATGCCTGTAGCAGTTATGTCATGTCCAGAAGACATTTTTTTGTACACCTCCCCATTCTCATTCTTACATTCTTTCCATGTCCTCGTCCTCAATGTTCCTCAAAGCCTGAAGGAGCTGTTATAGATGTCCCAAGTTAGATAGGGCAGTCCACTATCATTTATTCTCAGTATAAACATTTGTTTGGGAAGGGTGTCACTTTCTTCATGGGTATAGACATGTACACATTGCCCTTTCTCTGCTGAAAAACCTCCTACCCACGCTCTGACAAGTAACTCTAATCAAACTTAGTGCCTACAGAGAAAGAAGGAACAGGAAGAGAACTTGGTGGGGAGGGAGCTGGGGGAAGGGTGGAGGAAAGGGAATGGGTAAAAATGACTAAAATTCATTATGTAAATATATTTAAACAGAATAGTAGCATTCATCTTTAGTCCTAGCACTCAAGAGGCAGAGGCAGACAGATGTCTGTGAGTTCAAAGACAATCTGGTCTCCATAATGGTTTCACATTAGCCAGGGTTACATACACAGTTGAGACCCTGTCTCAAAAAAAGTGTAAGTTGCCAAACCAAAAAAAAGAAAGAAAGAAAGAAAGAAAGAAAGAAAGGAAGGAAGGAAGGAAGAAAGGAAGAAAAAACCTCAAACTAACCAGCCCAGTCTAACCTAGGCATCTAAAGCAAAAGAAAACACTAGAAGCTGGCATTTGAAGGTTTGCTTCTAATGTTCTAATGGAAGTGCTGGGAGGACTGAGGCAGAACAGCAAGTTCTAGGCCAGCCTTGAACCATCACCCTAAACCAAAACAATCAACTCATCAACAAAATACTCCCATATGGCAAATTCATCCCTGTCATCCCTGTGCAAGTGTCATTTTTATCATCAAAGTCTGATTCCTGGTTTCCTTCTATTCTTCATTTTATTTCCTCTTACAAATTATTCATGTCTACAAGGGAGAACCAAGTAACTATTTTCTCTCTGACATCTATAAATATATTCAGACAAGGCAAGAAGGAAGGAGAAGTGACACACCATGAAAGCTTGAGTAATTTTCTAAAGGTACTGCCATTCTGTACTGACAAGGCAATTTGGTCTATATTCATCATGAAAGAGTTAGGGGAGAGGAAGTTTGGTCACTGCTTAAGAAATTTACATGCCATTGTGTTATCTAAGCTCTGAAGATAAAGCAAAAAAAAAAAAATGGAACAGCAATATAATTTTATGACTATGGATTAAAACACCTATTAGCCCTCTAATCAAACAGGTAAGTGACATCTAAACAACTGGACATTCAGACCTGACATTAGAGCCAAATCTGAATTCAGCTTTCAGAACAGTTAATCCAACCACCTTCAATGAAACATAATCAGTGTAAGTATCTAGACCAAAGATGAGCAGTGTAATTTAGTAAAGAGTTAGATTAGTAGGTTGACCAGGCTTTCAGTGTATATAGTCTCCATTGCAACTATTCAACTCTTCTGTGATATAATGGCAGCCACAGTCAGATGGATAGAGACAGCTGTTTCCAATAAAGTTTTACTTATAAAAACAAGAAGCCGTGGCCTGACTTTTCATGTAGGTGGGTTAGATTTTGTTTTGTGATTATCTATGCATCATTATCCCCAAAATATTAGTTGGAATTCATTTTCAAACAATTGGTTTTATTATAAAAACCTAGATATAAATTTTGTTCATTATATTTTTTTGTCAAATAGTAACAATTAAACACTCCTTGCTGTTTTTCTTTCTTGCTAGGCACCACAACTTAGTGATTTGGAGAGAAATGTATTTCATGGATTTTCTTAAGCAGGCCTGTTGAGAAACTCTAACAAGATTGTGCAGAGGAAAAGTTGTAATGGTGTCATCAATACTTTTCACAGAGACACTACAATATACTTCCCAAGTGCTCCACTATTGCGGGTAGAAGGGGCCAATACAGCAGTTAAGCTAACTCACTGGGATCTAGTAGCTAGAGCCTGCACATATGTGCCTTAGTCTTTTACTTTGTCTCTTTAGTGGTAATTGTCAAAGCAATGGAGAAAAATGCTTCAAGATGTGCAGTCATGGCCTGGAGGATGATTGATTTAATAATCTCTTTCGGAATAAACCCTGGGCATTCACCCAAAGAAGGAACACAGTCACATGCCTAGAGGGTACTTACAGAGTAACCTACTGTTGAAGCTGACCACAGCCCCCTCTACAGAAAAGATGAAAATGGAGGTTGTTTTTAACTGAGCATATCACTTTTAGTTGATACCGGGTGTCCCCTCCATTGCTTGCCACTTCGTGTTTTGAGCCCAGGTCTTTGAATCTACAGCTTATCTTTTCAGCTAGGCCAACTGGCCAGCAAGCCCCAGTGGTTTTCCTGTTTCAGCCACCCCAGCACTGGAACTACAGATATGCACTGCTATGCCTGTCTTCTCTGTGGGTGCTGGGGAACTGAACCAAGCACTCACACTGAACCAACCAACTCCTCAGATCAGTGCAATAATCACCTTAAGACTGAGTCAACTTGCCAGCCCCATCCCCCTTTTATGAGACAGGGTTTTTCTCTGTAGCCACTGACCAAAAGTTCATCGCAACCATCCTGTCTCAGCCTCCTGCACGCACTACCAGGCATAGCTTCATCAAGTATTTTTAAAGTACCATTTTCTGCCCAAGAAAGGGAATCTGAATTTTTTGGGTCATGTGTGTAGATACCCATTTTCAAACAGGTATAACACTGGTCACTGGTTAATTCTATTTTTGCCAAAATTAGATCAAAAGCAAAGTTTACTTTTTCATTTGAGAAAAAAAGACTTCACTTTGTTTACAGTGTTTACAAAATGTTTTTCAAATCAGGGACCTGACTTCATGGGGAGCCTTTTCACTGTTTTCAAGTCAGATTTAGGCAGACACATAAAAATGGAAGGATACAAACACAAACAATGTTTCAGCCAGTGTTTTGCTTGGCCTTAGACTCACTCTTTCTTTGTAAAATTGGACTTCAGGTCTTCAAGAATTAGTCCAGAGTAAGTGCTACATTTGAGAGGAAGCTGTTTGAAAGTGGAAATCACAGCTAGTCTTCATTGTTACCTTCTGCACAGTTCTTTACCCAGTATCTTACATGGTCTCGGATATGAGCTAGTGAATGATGAAGAAAGATTATGACCAAAGGGGCCAATGGATTGTCTGCTTTACATAGGGCAGTTGGAATCAAGGCAAGAATGGAAACATCAGTGGTGATTATCCCTGTTATTTATTGCTGTGCTTTACTGCCTTTTCTAGATTGCATGATTTCTTTGATCTATTTGTCAACCCCTGTTTTGTAAGAGAAGCACTCCTCTTTATCCTAGGGTGGTGTGCTGCTGTTGTTGTTTTAAATCTTACTTTCACTCTTCCTCTGGGACTGGCTGGGTGGCTGGCCCCTAACATCCTCCTCTCCTTCTTTAGATTCTTCCCCCTCTCCTCCTTCTCCTCCTATTCATTCTCTCTGCCTGGCAGCCCTGCCTATCCTTTCTCCTGCCTCACTACTGACCATTCAACTCTTTATTAGACCATCAGGTGTTTTAGACAAGCAAAGAATCACAGCGTCACAGAGTTAAAAAAAATGCAGCATGAACAAAAGCAACACATCTTTACATCATTAAGCAAATGTTCTAGAGCATAAACAAATGTAACACACCTTAAAATAATTCTACAACAGTGGAATAAAAGCCCCCCAGGTTCACAACAAGTTGGGTCGTCTTTCAGCAGGAATTCAACATGGCTCTGATAAAGTATTAACATTCTCTACCCTTTGCCTACCACAGCATGCTTTGAGAGAGGCTATCATATTGCAAAACTTGTAATAAGATTCAGTCATTCTGATAAATATAAATTATTTATCACTTATTCCCAATTTTATGGGTTTCATGGTATTTTAAATTACATTACCCAGCATCATCTCACTCCCTTCTATACTCACAGTACTGGGACCCTCTGCTAAAGGGACAAATTGGCCAATTTGGCATAGGAATGACAGGCTTTCAAACAGATAGATGAAGTGATTGCATAATTTAATCCTAGCCACTTACTAAATTGAAGCCTTTATGAAGTAGGGAATCACAGCAACAAATTTTCCTCTTCAATGACATATGCAATGACATATGATATTAATCTATGGCTGAGGTACTGGTTTGACTGGATGGCAAGAATGCAGCAACCCTCACCAAGTCAGAAGCACTATGTGACCTATTGAGGTTTTAGTCCTCTATAATAGCATGATGAAGAATCCTCAGCTGCTGGTTCAAATTAGAGCATATCTGTGAAGAGGTCCCTTGGCAGATTGTTGTGTTTCTAATTCCAGGGAGAGAAATATGAGTGTTATAGGAAACCAAAGATCAATGTGTGGTGACTTGCTGAGGTTATTAACACAAACCTCCATACAGTTGACCTCCAGAGCCCAGTAACTGTTCCTGCGGGTGAGCAGAACTAAGCAGAAACCAGGCATAAAAGCAAAGAGAAAGTGAGAGTTTGATTACTGAAGACCATTGGAGGTAGAACAATTCACTGCTAAAGATGTTTATGTATGACAAAAGCTAAAGATGGCTTTTAAAAAATACAAGGTAAGAAGATTATATAACACAGAGTTCACAGTTCCCTTAAACTGAGACCATAAGAACCAAGGTTCAAGACCAATGAAGCAGACACTGGAAACAGCAGCTGCACAAATCAGGCAGCTGAATTTGTAATTGGGTAGACAGTATGGTCTTGTGTCTACACTGATAGAATGAGTAATACATTAATTAGAAGGGAGGTTCTGGCCAAAAGACAAGGAAGATGAAATAATCAATATGTCAAGGGGTACTTGTTTGTCTTGATGGATGTAACATCTGGTAAGTGGTGACCCTGGAAAGCAATCAATATTGATGGAGTTAGATGGTCATTTGGGGGCACTTAAAGAGGGGGTTGGGGTAGAAAGGTACTGCCCTCTGAATGAATAGACTGCCGAGCATTGGAGAGAACTAGCAAAATCTTAATGTGGAATAAATTTCACTGATAAGCAGTCTGGGGATGTATTTAGGCTGACTTGCATTCATTCTAAAAAGTCCTTCTTGGCACAATTATGCTTTCTTTTTAATCCCCACTTTTTTTCCCTTTACGCTCTGTTCTAGCAGGAGACAAGGACTTCTCATAATGACTCCCTTCTAGGATATAAACCATACAGAGGTGAGGATTTGGGTGGAATCCCCCCACCCATCATACCTCCAGTAGCTGCAATAGAATCTGTCTATTTGCCCCATATCTCACACATATCTGCTGAGTGTCTACAGTCCCTTAAGTTTTCTTGTCACTTCTACTTGCATTCTGCATATTCTCTTGCTTCAACTTGCTGTCTGAATCCTGAGCTGGCTAGTTTTCTTTTCTTTTCTTTCTTTCTTTTCTTTTTTTTTTTTTTAAGGTGGAAGGCCTTTTGTGGTGCAGAAAGTGTCACAGATCCATCTACTCTACTCTCAGAAGAGAGATTTCATCTGCTAGTAGGATTGGTTGCATCACCATTGAATTTCTGCTTGATAACTACTCCCTCCCCACTCCATCCTTATATTTAACTTAATATGCCTTCTTAGAACACCCACATGTCCATAGTTTTATTAATGACCACATAGCAAGCCTACAGACAACTGATTTTGAAGAAAGACAAACTCTTTCCCTACAAACTAAGCAAGGTAGTTTCTAGATTCCTTGCTGCCCTTCTAAGTCCATTTTGTCTCACTGGTAATTTGAGGATATGGTTTCTTAAAAATATTATGCTCAGAAATGAATCTGTTAAAAAAACACAAAACATTGAATGAGTAGGATTAGCTCATTGCAAAAGCCAAGGAAACAAATGTATACACAAGAAAGAAGATTATTAGGTTAATGGTGTCTCATTGTCTGTTATAGTAAAACTCATGTTGGTGACATTCCTCAAACTGTTCTGAGATTCCCACTCTCATTTGAGCTCCCCTTTTTAATCTATCCTATGATCTAACTCACTACAGTCTAATTTGCAACACACCTAACTGTGGTTCCATATTTAAGATTAAAATTTAAATGCATACATTTCTAGAAGTTGGTTCCTCTATTTCTGCCCTGAGGTATGACATATTTTTGGATGTTTTAAACATTGTATAAACTATGAGCATTATTAGATGGTATTTTTTTCTGTTAAACCCAGATTCAAACATGTAGTCTGTTAGCTTAACTTTATGAAAATAATACTACTTATGAAGGAATTACTCTTCTTTTTAATCATCAAGCAAACACATATGCAGAACTTAGAGGAGCTAAAGTTCAGACAAATTGAAATTTGTTTAATAAAAAGTACAGGGCCTCAGATGAGACTCATGCAATTGAGTCACCCATGGGCTTCATCATCTCTGCAAGTCCAACCAGGTCCTTAAAATTATAAAAGCCAGGTGGGCATTATCTGTGGCATGCTGAAAGGTCAGGGACTCCTGTAGGTTTCAACACTTTCTTGGGACCACATGAAAGGAACAATGAGTTTCTTCAAAGGCCATGTGTCCTGGCTTGGCTTCCAGATGCTTCTAGTTGATGCTGATGATGGCATCTGTGCAGAGATATATGTAAGTGGTGACATTCTTCCTCAGCTTCTCCAGGACTCAATAAACATAACTCCAAAGGACTAAAAAATTCTTTTTCTGTGCTTTAAAAGCAACCTAGTAAATAGAACTTTGTGATTTAAGATATTTAACACCAAGATTTGACAAAAAAGGTTTTCAGTGAATGAAAAGGAAGGGAGGGAGAAGTACCATTGATTTTTTTTTTTGAGAGAGTATTTTGCAACAAACATGTAATTCTCACCAGAAACCTGTGAAATACACACACACACACACACACACACACACACACACACAACACTTCAATTTCTTTGAGCACTGAGGACGAGGATGCTGAGACTCACAGATCAAGTATGTAGATTAAATTCATTCAACTATCACACCAAAGAATGTGGCTGCTGTGTGTTTCAAATGGCAATGGTTTTAAGCAAAGCACAGCTCTGTAAAACACCCTGTCAATTTTACACTTAACTGAGTACAAGTTAACACAACAGAACACAAAGGAAGACGGGTGGATTTTAGTTTTGAAAATATAAAGCATGATCTATCCTACACAGCATAGCATCGCTGTATTATTTAATTGCAGTCCATTTAAGGTCTTAATTAAAAAGAATAGGGAAGACCTATTAACACTCAATACAAAAAAAGAAAAAAAAAGTGACAGAACAGTAAGAGAACAGACAATTCCAGCATCTAATTGTGAAGTCATTCTGTGTTTAGGTTCAGTAAAGCAGTTTCCAGCAAGCTCATTAAAGTCCTGCAAGCGGCCAGCCATCTTCCTATCCAGAGCTCGTTGCCAGGAGCCCCCCTGAGAAGTGGTCCAACTGATAGCCCACATCTCTCCTCCCTTATGGGGCTGTATGTCAATCTTTGGCCTTACAAGAGTAGGAAGTTGCAATGAGGAATTAAAAAATATTTTGCTCCTAGATGATCTGTTAAAAAGTGTTCCTAGATTATTTTCAGTGACAAAGGAAAGGAAATCTGAAGGCTCTGAAGGCCTTTGTACTCACAGAGTTATAAAGGGAAATGTGTGTTATTCCTTTTGATAATAATGAGAATGCACACATTCACTGTGTCTGGCCCAGTGTTACTCATTGAGAATTCTCTGACTTCTCCCCATAGTAGCAAAAAAGGTATTTGGTCCTATGTGGCACACATTGAGGTTTTATTATAATAATTGAACAAAAGAAGCATATTTTCTTACACATTTCTCCTGTTTATACTTTAGTTAGTTATTCTTCACAGAGGGGATGCTTCAAATAAAAAGTCAACAACCTATTTGGGGTCAGTATAGCAGAAAGCATTTAATTAAATGTAGTTTGCTCTTTAGCAGTTATGATCTTCACAGAAGTATCATAAAGTGTAACCTCATAATGAGAGTAAGGTTGTGATTTAGACGCCTGTCACTTTTTCTAGCTCTTTTGTATGATCAGCAGCTGACCGATTGCTATCCAGTTATATTTCTGTTAATATCCATCAGGACCCTTTCCTGGGGCTGCACGTATCTTCCTCAGTGCTGACCCAGACCACCGGAGCAGAGGCAGCTGGGCAGCAGTAGAAGTTGGCATGTTTTCCCAGCTCAGTTTCCAACCATATGTCTCTCTCCACACTTTGGCATGGACCCTACGGCGTGTGTGGGAGCAGTCTAATCGGCGGCAGCAGCCTGCTCTGAGGAGGCAGCTCTTGAGATAATCAGATATGCTCCTTGAGAGGTTCTGTGGATTTTACCTTGTTCCTCTATAGGATGGGAGCCTCTGATTATTACCATGGAGATCAATTTGTCTCCTGGGAAGTAACCAGAGACCATCACACTGATTCTATGCAGGCCATTAGGTAATACTGAGACTCTTGGAAAGAATTGCATTTTTGTATGAAAAGAATCCCTGTGGACAACCAGCGCTGGGCTTAATTGGCCTGTGTGGTTAATACTGATGGAGAGGTGACAAAGGGTCTAGGGAAATAGTCACCCAAGTGAACCGAGTGATGGGTTAGTCATATTTCTTCCATGCTTTTTCTTCCCTTTTTAGGTATTTATCAGGAAGAAGATGAACCTCTGTGTCTTTGGGCCAGAAGCTATATGCTATTTTCAAGTAATGGATTTGCAGATAACACATTGTTGGAAAATTTTTAGAGTGCAGCCTGCATTTAGGTCTTCATTGCCAGACACCGGAAAAGTAATTGTCGCTTCTTAGAGACCAATTACTGGACATCAGCCCAGTGGGAGACCACATCCATGCTCTCCCCTTCCCTAGTTCAGGCTGGGATTTTGTCATAAGCAAACTACCCATCCTTGGGGTCCTTTCTGTACCTTAGGAACCTTAGTCTTATGCTTACTGGCATTTTCTCATCAGCACTGCTCTGAACCAGGAAGTCTTTCTTCAGTTCAAGCTCTGTACGCTCCTACTTTGGTCTTAAACTGTTGGGTGTTGGGTGAATACTGTAGTCGTTAATGAGAGTTTATGTAGTTTTATAAGTTTGACAATTTGGTTAATTTCTCTACCATTAAGTGTAGGCAATGCAATGCTATGCTGTATCTATAAACCCCGAAGCACACGTGGTCAGGGTTGTGCTAAGGTCATTAGAGAAGGGGGTAAGATTAATGTTAAAATCCTTTGTTAAATAAAAAAACATATTGTGGTTATAGGGTTGGATTTCTCTTGCTGTTCCTTTCTGTTTGGATATTGACTTCAGTGTTCATTGAGCTAATCTTACACAGCCCAAGTATGCTAACTCCTACATTAAAATGCTGCCTCCCTTTCAGTGACTTCCATTCTTAGAAAATAGGAATTCCAGGAGGACATCACACTCTGGAATGTTCTGATCTAAAAGCCACAAAGCCCTTTCTGCTATCTTTCAAATGTAACTTTTCAGAATCAACTCATTATTATTATTATTATTATTTTGGAAATATACAGGGATCTCTGTTACTGACTGACATCTTCCCATAAGCTCTTCCCAGATTCCCCTTATCTCCAGCATATGCAAAGGATGCCATGAAACTAATGAGGGTCTAGCCCAAATCCCTCTGCTCTTGCTTATTTCCCACCCATATCTAGCAGTATATTAATATCTATCCTGACTCTCTGCAAGCTTTCCTAGAGAGGAGAATGAAGTTTTATTTATCATAAGTCAGTTAAATTCTGCAGCAACTTTCCTCCATTCTACTGTGACTATTTAACATTTCAGCATATTTACCAAGATGTATTCTCTGGGTGACTGCTAAGTGATAGACTGAAGACCATTTCTGATTATTTTTCTCATTAATATTTCTGAACTAGATGATCTTTTCTTCCTAACAAATATGTGCACTCAATGTGTAAGGGAATAATATTGTAGGGAGAAGGTAGAAATATAAAATTATTGCAGAAACCAAAAGCCCTAATGCCAGAAGCTAGCAGAACATACCAGCCATGTGAGCTTAGCAATTCTTGGATGTTTCTGGAAGGTGATGATGATGGTTCATGACAACTGGTTATTACATCACATCTATTCAAACTGTGACTGAGAAACTATCCAATTTCAGTTGTTGTTTCAAAGTCCTTTGAATCTTTGAATTACTGTTACTTTCGCATCCTGCAGTAACTTCTCATTTTATATTACACCTGTAGGGTTTATCCTTTTTTAAAGGTCAAACTTTCTTTAGTTCTCTCCTTTTATGGTTACTTTTTCCCTTCTCAAGCCTCAATTTCTATTTGTATTCTTTCCCCATAGGTTCAGTACTTCCTGAAGAGGGAGTTTGTCACAATTCAGCAACACCCTTCAATCACTTCTCTACATTCTGGTTGCCATAGCATCCTCTTCTGGTTCAGAAACTGTAAGTAACCAAGAAAGAAAATTCTTGACTCGACTCATTAATCATTTGCTTGGTGTCTATGCGCATTGTACCTGAAGCAGTTAATCATGAGACAGTTATCCATTCTTGCAGGGCAATGTTATGGACAGAGATCACCAATGAGTCATCTCTAAATGAGGAACTTGTGTGGGTCATTATTTACTTTTCAAATGAAGGTTAACCACTGAGTCTAGGTTAAACCATTATTGAATCAAAGTCCAGAAATTAACTTTGCAGATCAAATGGTTAATCAATCTAGTAAAAATTAATTTATAATGGTCTGGACCTCAGCACTATTCAGTCAGTTTTTGTTCTTTATGTAAGTCTTTTTATCTATTTCTTTACTAGAAAATTCTTTAAGGTAGAGTTGTTTTAAATGACACTGAAAATTTCATTAAACTGCATTTAAGTCTGTTTTACATCTTATGAGACTCTACCTTATGAAAATTTCATCACTTTTTAAAGTTAATCCCATTAATCTTTCCAGTCATTCCCTGATCTTCATAGGAGATATGAACTAAGTTATGAGTTCTCAGTGAAGAAATACATTTCTGTTTAAATTCCTAGATAACTTCTAATGAAACGAGCTTAAATGTTATAATATAGAAAATATCTCATTGTCTTCTTTTAAAAAACATACCAATATCAAGGCCATATTAGGTTTCAATGGGTTCAAACATTGAATATAAAATTTAAAAAAATGCAAAAAAGAACAACTTGAATATAGAGAGTCGAGGTAGGAATGGCATCAAATAGAGGAGATGGCAGCTTATAAGGTACCACTATGCACAGCAATCAAAGAAAGGGAAAAATAAAAATAATGGGCTTTGATGTCAAGCAGACATGATCAGATGGGTCACAACCCAGCTGTGTGACCCTGGACAGGTAACTTAATGGCTTAGAATTGTTACTTGTTAAATCCAGGGAGGTGGGAATGTGTTCTAGTCTTCAGTGTATTCTGTAGAAGATCCATATCTATCGCCATGCACAAAACTTAAGTTCAAATCGATCAAAAACTTCAACATAAATCCAACCACACTGAACCTCTTAGAAGAGAAAGTGAGAGGTACCCCTGAACGAATTGGTACAGGAGACTGCTTCCTGAACATAACACCAGTAGCACAGACATTGAGATCAACAATTAATACATTGGACCTCCTGAAATTGAAGAGCTCCTGTAAGGCAAAGAATACAGCCAACAAGACGAAACAGCAGCCCATAGAATGGGAAAAGATTTCACCAACCTCATATCTGACAGAGGGCTAATTTCCAAAATATACAAACAACTCAAGAAGCTAGTTACCAAAACACCAAATAATCCAATTAAAAAGTGGGGTACAGAACTAAATAGAGAATACTCAATAGAGGAATCTAAAATGTCTGAGAGATACTTAAGAATGTGCTCAACATCCTTAGCTATCAGAGAATGCAAATCAAAACAACTCTGAGATACCATCTTACTTCTGTCAGAATGGCTAGAATCAAAAACACCAAAGACAGTTTATGCTGGAGAGGATGTGGAGAAAGGGGTAAACTCCTCTGTTGCTGGTGGGAACGCAAACTCATACAGCCACGTTGGAAATCAGTATGGTGGTTCCTCAGGAAAATGCAAATCAGTCTACCTCAAGTTCCAGTATTCCACTCTTAGGCATATACATAAAAGATGTACATTCATACAATAAGGACATCTGTTCAACTATGTTCATAGCAGTATTGTTTGTAATAACCAGAACCTGGAAGCAACTTAAATGTCCTCAACTGAATAATTTTGAGAAAATGTGGTACATTTACACAATGGAGTACTACTCAGCAGAAAAAAACAAAAACAAAAACAGAAACAAAACATAACAAAAAACAATGGAATCTTGAAAGTCACAGGCAAATGGATGGAACTAGAAGAAACCATCCTGAATGAGGTAATCCAGTCACAAAAAGAAACACATGGTATGTACTCACTCATATATGGTTATTAGACATGGAGCAAAGGATTGCCAGCCTAGAATCCATATCGCCAGAAAAGCTAGGAAATATAGAAATAGAAAAGCTAGGTCCCTAAGACATGGTCCCCTGGAGAAGGGGAAAGGAACAAAATCTGCCAAGCAAATTGGGAGCATGGGGGGAGGGAAGAAGGACTTAGGAGGAAGAGGAGGGGAGAAGTGGGCATGAGAGAGCAGGATGATTGAGCTAGGGAAAGAATAGAGGAGAGAAAGAAAAGAGATACCATAATAGAGGAAGGGAACCATTATAGGTTTTAAGAGAAATCTGACACCAGGGAAATGTTCAGAGACCTACAAGGATGACCCCAACTAAGAATCTAAGCAATAGTGGAGAGGCTACCTTAAATGGTCTTCCTTGATAATGAGATTGATGACTACCCTATATGCCATCCTAGAACCATCATCTAGTAGCTGATGGAAGCAGAAGCAGACACCCACAGCTAAACACTGAGCCGAACTCTTGGAATCCAGTTACAGAGAGGGAGAAGTGATGAGCAAACAGGTCAAGACCAGGCTGGAGAAACCCACAGAAACAGCTGACCTGAACAAGGGGGAGCTCATGGACTCCAGTCTGACAGCTGGGAAACCAGCATAGGACTGACCCAGACTCTCCGAATGTGGATGTTAGGAGGACTGGGCCTCTGATAATGGATCAATAATTATCCCTAGTATATGAATGGACTTTGGGAGCCTATTCCACATAGAAAGGATACTCCCTCACCCTAGACACATGGGGGAGGGCCTAAGCCCTGCTGCCTGGGGAGCAAAAAGGGAATGGGATGGGGGTTGGTGGGAAGAACTGGGGAGGACAGGAGGGTTTGGGAACTTAGATTTACATGCAAAGCTTGTTTTAAATTTAAATGAAAAACTTACTTTAAAAAAAGTGGAACACTGTAACCACATGCTTAGCTCATAGCATGTACTAGCATTTCCGTTGTTTGATGTGGTGTTTGTCATTTTCTGCTTCCGTTTATGTGTACAGATCAGACAAATGTTATTTGACTGTGCACTAAGGTGGTGGGCTGGAGATGCACATTGAGGTGTCCCTGTGCATGGGAAAAATTAAGACACCATGATGCAGAACTGAGATACAAAGGAAGCAAGATTTTTCCTACTTTAAGTGAAACTTAGGTCTAAACATGATTAGTCCTGCATGGAGAAGCTGTAGAGTAAATTAGAAATGTCTTTCTCAAGTCAGGAAACATCACCAGGGTAAATATTAGAAAAAGACCAATAACAGTTCAACATGATATAGTAGTTTTTATTTGACTTTGAGCCTATAATAATAAATATTTTAAATACCATTTTGTACTTGGTAGATTTAATTGTGAGAAGTTGAATTTAAAGATATTCTGTCTAGAAAAATAAATAATAGAAAACAAGATGGCTGTTAAATCTTTGGGACCTTGGGATAGGCCTATTGAGATGTGGTAACAAAATGATAATCACAAGCCAAAAATCAGACAAACTGGACTTACCAAATTAAAAATCTTGGGAGCATTATTAATATATTTTAATAAGTGAAGTGACAGTCTACATATGGTAAAAGAAAATAGAACATATTCTGGTCAGATTCTCAGTTGTTTGGAACAAGGTGCCATAAATGGGGCTCCATTTCTTAGATGATGACAATGATACTACAAAATTCACCAAGTGATGAAAAGCTTTTATAGTTTTAAAATAGGAAATTGTTTTGATTTAATAAAGTTTTGTTTTTCCAAATGTACACCTGCTTGAACCTGCTCATGCATCTTCATTAGCAGCCTGGTCATCTTCACATTTTTGTTTTTGGTGTAAATTACTCGGGCTCTTTGAAAACAGCTTTATAAGTCCTTTACTAAGTAACTTCTGAAGGACTGTCCTGGCCAAGGAATAGTGAATCTTCAGTCTCTCAGAGCCCACAGCTTGGAGGAATTAGCTTATAGTTGAGAACTTCCCCCACAGAGTTTGTCATATAGAACTTTGTCTAACAGGACTAGATTGTTGAGCTTACGCCGAATTTTGCCTTTGGACCACTTCTCTTTGACCTTGCCACCAGTCTTACTCACTGGCTCTTTGTCTCTTTTGATTGACTATGACATCTTTCTTCTTGTCATCCTTGGGTAGCATGATGAAATTCAGAGAGTGAATGACCACGACAGTCTTCACTTATAATATGATCATATATATATATATATATATATATATATGAAAGATTCATTAAATACTAAGAAATTTCTTCTTTCAAAATACAGCTTCAGGGTTGGGTTTTGTAGTGTTTTTAGATTGGGATGGGGACCGTCAGCTATTTCCTGCTTCGTACCCACAAACCTGAGGGCTGTGACAATCACAGAGAGTTTGTGCAACAATCTTAAAAGACAGCTGACAGTGGCTTCTGAACAGCCACTCACAGTGGATTTGGTTTGAGCATTGTGTCTTGTAGGTTCTCAAAGTGTCTATAACTGTTTTCAGGTTCCAATGCCTGGAAATGTGCTTGGCTTCTACATTTTGTTCATCTCTTTCTGTTGTGTGATCACCTGGTCTGTGTGTGTTGAGCATAAAAGCGGTCCTTTACAATGTTGATTGAGGGATCATTCACAAAATAAGACCAATTGCAAATGTTTTATTTTATAAATACATTTGAGATTTAATTTCAGTTTTAATATTCACCTTCTTAAAAATTTCAAAAGCTAAATGGTTGCTGAATGATTTGAATTGGACTAAATTAAGATTTTGGACATATATTAATTATACAATTTATTTTGTTTACTTTAATTCATGATTCTATTATTAGGAAAAATATTTTAAATTTCACATTTTCATGAATTTATATTTGGGATGAAAATATCAAGTTTCAGGCACAGTAAAAAATGTAGTAATTACTAAATTAAACATTCCTTAGGTAATTACTGTAATTGGTAATTATAAAAATTATGCAAATATCCCCACTATATATAAATCATTATTTTATTGTTCATTTAAATAGTATTGGTGTATTTACTAATAATATTTACTAATGATTTTGATATACATGTTAGTAAATTTACCCATATGCTGAGTTTATTAGTTTGTACTTACATGAAAGACATTGCTTTATAAACTACTAAATTTTGATTTTTAAAGGCATACACATCAAGATGAGAGACCACTTAGGTCATAATTTGTAGCTGGCTTTTTCATGTGGAGGTGCTTACAAATTATTGCTCAACTTAATCCCTCTACAAACATCAGTTGCAGATGCAGACAGGCAGAATAGGGCAACCATAAGAAACAGTTTCATAGCTCCGGTGAATTCTAGCAGCAATGTCATTGGAGCATCTTTTATGGCATCATGACAGATGTCTACTCCACACTGACTTGAAAAATTGAGTCTTGTGCTTTTACACACAATTCTATTCTCACACTCGATTTAAAAGCTTGCCTCTGTGCTTCTTGCAGCCCATGTCTACAGAAACATGACTGCTAGAAAATCTGTATCAAATACTGAAATACAAAAAGTAATTAAAAGTCAAATTAGTAATGATCTTTTTAAAAAGTCAGACTGATACTTTATTTTGGGAAGAATTACAACCACCTTAAAGATGTCACTTTACTTACTACCATGATTATATTTTACACAAGATTTTTATTAAAAAATGCACCTACCTACTCACTGTGATATTTGCATGAGAAAAGGATGTTCTCAAGGGGTCATCACACCAAGAAATTCCTCCTTTTCCAGCTCTTCCCTGGGCCAGCTCCCTGCTGTCTTTTGCTACCACCAATTTCTATTGTAGAATTTTATAAAAATGGAAAAATAGTATATGTGTGTATGTTTGTTTTCCTTCCGATTGTAGTATTTTTGAGAAGTGATTTCCTCTTTTGTCTATCATTTCTATTGATCTTCAATATTCCAATGTTTATATAAACCAACACAAATTTGCTAATAGAATAGATTTCATGGGTGGACTTGGTGTGGTTGGGGTTGGAAACAGGAAGAATCAGGTCATGGGGAAGTAATTACTGGGAAAACCGACTGGAATTGGGGGGGCATTTCAGGGTCGAGGTGGAAATTTAGTGCAATGGAAACTCCATGGAATCTACGAGAGTAACCCTAGCAAACACTCCTAGCAACAGGGGACCCAGAGCCTGAACCGGCCATCCTCTGTAACTGAGTAAATGGACAGGGCACCGGTCTGGGACACCAACCGAGACACAAAACTTTGAACCTGCCACTTGTCCTGCCTGCAGAGCTACCTGGGACTGGGGCCTAGCAGAATGCTCATCAAAAAGACCAGAGAGGCTTCAACTAGCAACCAATGGGAACAGATGCAGAGTTTCACAGCCCAACATTAGGCGGAGCTCTGGAGTCCAGAGGAGAAGAGCGAGGGTGGAAGGAACCAAGGGGGTCAGGAACACCCAGAGAACACAGTAATAACTCATGGGAGCTCCCAGAAATCACAGAGCCTGTAGGGGTCTGACCTAGGTCCTCTGCATATATGTTAATGGCTGAGCACTTTGATGTTCTTGTGGAACTCCTAACAGTGGGAGCTGGAGCAGTTCCCGACTCTTCCGTCTACTTGTGTGACCACCCTTCTACTCTACTGTTTTTCCTCCTCCAGCCTTGATATGATGGTATATTGTCTGGTTTTATGGTAGCTTATTGAGGGAGACAGAGGGACATGGATCTGGGACCGAGGGGAGGTAGGAGGGAACACTGGGGGAGGAGAGGAAACTGTGGTTGGGATGTAATAAATGAGACGAATAAAAAAATGACCTAGACCATTTTCTTATTATGAATAAAGTTAATATGAATATTTATGAATGTCTCTTCATTTTATATATATATATAATATATATATACATATATTCACATATGTACATGTATACATATGTAACATATATTCATTTTTCTTGGTAAATAGTGAGTGGAAAATTCTTGGAGAAGGAAGGTGCATGTTTAACTTTTTGTTGTTGTTGTGAAATTTAGTGCCCACTAGTCTTTTAAAAATACTGTATCAATTATTATTTTTATTATATATTTTATTTAATTTAGAAATAATCTTATTTTACATATCAATCCCTGTCCCCTCTCCCTCTCATCCCCCCATACCCGCCACTGACCGCCCCATCCCACCCCTACCCATTCCCTTGGGAGGTTGAGGCCTTCGATAGGGGATCATCAAAGTCCATCATATAATTGGGGCAGGGCTTAGGCCCTGCCCCGTGTATCTAGGCTGAGAGAGTATCCCTCCATGGGGAATGGGCTCCCAAAGTTCATTTGTGCACTAGGCATGAATACTGTGGGAGGTCTCATAGACTGCCCAGGCCTCCCACATTCAGGAGGCCTGGTTTGGTTCTATGCTGGTTCCCCAGCTGTCCAACTAGGATCTGTGAGCTCCCACTTGATCAGGTCAGCAGTTTCTGTGGGTTTCCCCAACATGGTCTTGACCCCTTTGCTCATCACTCCTCCCTTTACAACTGGATTCCAGGAGTTTGGCTCAGTGCTTAGCTGTGGTTGTCTGCTTCTGTTTCCATGAGCTATGGATGAAGGCCTAGGATGGCATTCAGCTTTATTAAATAAAATGTGTAATACTGAATTTGTAAGCAATGAATATATTCACCAATTTATCCATGCTTTAATTATACTCAATAAAGTTTTGCAAGTTTTAGTTTCTAAATTTTATAAAGCTGTCCTTAAATTTATTTCAGACATATTTGTTGGTGTTATAAATTTTTAAACAATGTTTTCAGGTTTACTAAGTAGTAGTAGCACACACTTTAGAAAGTCAGATACAGGCATTTAGAGAGACAGAGAACCTTTTGACTTTCTTCACAGTTACTGTGTGTGTGTGTGTGTGTGTGTGTGTGTGTGTGTGTGACCTTTGAGTCATCTCTCCAGACACTTGATGGATTTTCATTTGTAAATAAAATGGTGCGATGGGTTTATGAAGTCCCTTGTCTAGATTTAGGATGAGAAAGGCATGGTTAACACAAGGCCACAAACATTTTGACCCTGTGTGAATAGAGTTCACCATTTGTAATGTCTTGAGGACAACACTCTATCTGCTATTTTTACAATTGTGTTGAAGTTTCCAGGAGGGCAGGTCCTGGGTGGGAAAATGATTTCTATTCCAACATCACCTCATTTTTCCTGATTTTTATTCTGTCTCAAATAATTTGCTAACTTCCTGTTTGCAGATTTTAATACTAAAAGTAAAAACAAAAAATTCTCTCATGTGTATGGATGTTTACTCTGCATATACATCTGTGTACCACTTGAATGCCTGGTGCCTGATGAGGGTGTGTGGAGCACTGGAACTGGAGTTCTAGAAGAAGTGAGCCACCTTCATGGAATGATTGTTTAAAACTCTATTTTTTTCTTTTGCTGGCTACTGATCTTTAGAACGATAACTGACCTTTATGGTTGACCTTAGGTAATTTTATAATTGTTTCTAATTCTTTTGCGCAAAGCAACTTAGTCATTAATTCTTGTATTTTTTTTTCTTGTCATATGCATGATGGCTAGAACTATATGACACTGAATATAATTTCTGATGATATCCTTGTCTTTTCCCAATTTGGAGGAATTTTGAGTATTTTACAATTAAATATTGAATTTTACTGAACCATCAGATTGAGAACATGCCATCAATTTCAATTGTTCTGTTTCTTTGTTGACAGAAATGAACAATAAATTACCACAAACAAATTTAGGGAGATTTATTTAAATGATTATCTCACAAATTCTTAGTAGATTGGTTATCTGCAGGTTAATTTAAATTTTAAAGAACCCACTATTGTGATCTGGGGAGATAACTCACTTGGTAAAGTACTTGAACAAGCAAGAGGACCTTGATCAAGCCTCAGATTCAAGTAATAAAAAAAGCAAGGCACAGTGTTGCTCGTCTGTACCCCCGATGCTAAGGAGATGTAGGCAGCAGGAACCCTGACACTTGTTGGCAACTGATCCAGCTGAATCACTGAACTCCAAGTTTAGTGGAAGACCCTGTCTCAAAAAATAGAGTGGAACCTGATTGAGGAGAACAGCCAGCATCAACCTGTGGCATCCTCACCCAAGCCATACACATATACCTGCACTTGATGATCAAATCCAAACACATGAACATGTGCGTACACGCACATGCATGCACATATAGACACAAGAACTTACTTTATCTCTTTACTTCTACCTAGGATAACTATTTAATTCCATATTGTCATACTTATTTGCATATTTCCAGAACCTTGAAGAAAACTCATTATAGTACCGAATTAAAAATAGAATGTAGGTTATTCAATTTGTATCTAATGACTTTTTTATGAAACTAGTAAAATAATTTCATTGTACATGCTATTTATGAATATTCTCAAACGTGTTTTAAATTTTGTGCATACTTATTTTTTTCAACCTGTTACAATACCAAAAAGTTACTTCATTTCTTGTGATATATCACAAGTAATTTCACACATAATTCTAAAATAAATAAAATTAACAAAATAATAATGTGAAGTATATATGATCCAGCCCAGTAATATATGGTAGATAAAAATGTTTAGAAAACTACATGTGCATGGTTATTTATCATATGCTCAAAGAATGACATTGTTTCTGACTTTTGGGACCAATGTCATGTTTGTGGCCAGAGGTTACACTGTTTAGAGAACAGGCTCTAGGTTGCAGGAGGTGTGTAAGAGGTCATAAATGTGAGTAAGGCTTCTTCTTAAAGAATAGCCTTAGTGATTCCCACAGGTACTTCCAAAGCTAAGCTGGTCTTCTGCTGCAAGGTATGAAGACTTAACTCTTCATGAGGCTGCCCTCTGGACAGATATATAGCCTTCCTGTAAGCCTTCACTACAATTAGACTGTGTTAGAGAACAAGCTGCCAACCTTTCCAGCAGCTAGAAATGGAAGTTGTTTAAAAAGAAAAAGAAAACTGGGTAGCATACTGCATTGCCCATCATACCCCAGTGTTTAGGAAGGTGTGCAGGGTGTGTCTCAGTCAGAGAGAACTTACATAGAATGCTTAGGTTGATCCCCAACTACAAGAACCAAAAATGATAGGCTACGTTAAGTCAGATGACTTAGTTCTGGGTTCTTCCATCTTTCTTGATAGTATTCTGACTTTGTCTATAGTGTTCTATAATACAGTGTCAGTGGTAGTATGAAGGGTCAGAATTTGGACTTCCAAAAGTGTTTTTTTTTTTCCTTTTTTAAATAATTTTTTTTATTTAAATTTGCAACAAGCTTGTTTTACATGTCAATCCCAGTTTCCTCACCCTACCCTCCTCCCCTACCCCCTCCCAACCCCTAACTAACCCATCCCATTTTTGCTCCCCAGGGAGGGTGAGGCCTTCCATGGGGGATCTTCAATGTCTGTCACATCATTTGGAGTAGGGCCTAGGCCCTCTCCCATGTGTCTAGGCTGAGAGTGTTTTATAGCTTCTATTCTGTTCCCTTGTCACCCTTTGTTCACTCTTTATCCTGATTTCTTAGTCTATTAACTCAAAAGAGAATACTTACAAGTGAACCATGTAGGAAATGCCAGATTTTAAGTCATGTCTCTCTTCTGCAATGTTGCTGAAGAATCTTCCAACTATCATGCTGGTTATTTATTTTAGATATTTTGACATTAAATCACAGAAAATGGCTTGTAAAGCCTTATTTTAGTAGTCAGGTGATGGATGTTTTGGATATCCAAATTAGTCTCACACAGAGCTGACTTTCTGTCTCTACATGGGACAGAAACTAAAAGGCAGTAGATAACTACTGAACAGTGAAGAGTTTGACCTTATGACTTATACTTTATTTCAAAAGAAGACTATGTCTTGACTGACTTTGTAAGTTAATAGTCCTGTTTAGTGCATTTCACCCCATATAGTAATATAAAAGAGGAGACAAAAGGAGTAATACACACAAGTTACTGATTGCTAGAAAAGTGTCTCTGAACAATTCCCTCTGAGCTGCACAATCACTCTGCTTTAAATAACCCTTTTCTAGTCTCTTTGACACAGGGACCTATTTTTCCAACATGGTAGACATGGACACATTTTTCTTTCTGTAATGTAGATTATCAGTTTGTAAATGGTGGCTATTTGTGATTTGTTATGACAGGTTGTTCCTACCCGCCGGCTGCTGCCGGTCCTGCCATCATGGTCCCACCACCACGTGAGCCCCAAATAACACTCAGAGACTCTATATTTGATACAATCCGGTTGGTCAATTACCATTATTGTTTATGGGCTAGCTCTGCCTTAATTATTAACCCATTTCTACTTATCTAAGTATTTCCACGTGGTCGTCTTATCAGGGAGCCACGGCAGGCGTCCTGCTTCTTCCCTGGGCTACATCTCGACTCCTCCCCCCTACTTCCTCTTTCTTCCTTGTCTCCTAGCCCCACCTATCTTGCTATCTCATTGGCCACAGAGCTTTATTAACCAGTATGAGAAACATATATACAGAATAACATCTCCCATCAGTGATTGAATTCCAAATTCATGTGAAGTAGGCTTGATTCTTCCTCCTCCTCCCTTGCGGTGCATCCCTGAAGATAGTACAACATTTCGCAGCTTGGAGACCAGGTAAATGAAGTGCAGTGGGGAATCCTTCAAGATCAGATGGCGGTGAATCTTTGGTCAGCTCCCACCTTTGTTATTCTGCAAGAGTATGAGATGAGCTTCACTCCCCCAAACCCCACTCTCCTTCACTTCCTTGTATTTCCCCTGAAATGACATTATGTGATTTCCCTTTGTTTGCAACTTAGTTAATAGCTAAATCCTGTCATAATCAATTTGTGAATGAATAAGCACCCCTAATAAACAGCATACTTTCAAAGCACATGTTCTCTGGATTGATCTAAGATTATCCCATAAGTTGTGCCAATATCATATCAAGTTGACTTCTGTCATGTTTAATGCATTTATAGGCTAATGGAGCAGTTTGTAATTTCACTAAACCTACATACTACTCAGATATATAGCATATAGTGGATAAATAAGATGTTCAAAAGTTAGCTGCATTGAATGTTCATGAAGGGTTCCCTTTCTTGCTGCCCTCACTTGCAGAAGCTATCCTGGGAGATGAATGTGCCAGGATAAGTTATCTGAGGCTCATAAAATCTTTTCCAGAGATTGAAATAAAGTCAGTGCTTGCAGAAGACAAATCAATTGTGACATTTCTGAATAGAGTGCGATGCATTTAATTAGCACAAGACATACTGGCAAATGCTGAATTACCCAATAAATCACTGGATGCTGGAACCCGTACATAGCGGGAATCAGCTGTCTTGTGAGACGTACAGCAAGTGATAATAGGGATATCTGGCCATTTGTATTGTCACTTTGACCCATTCCCCACTATTATTTTTTTTCTATTTTGACATTTGCACATAGGACACTTTTAATTATTTTAAACCATCAGCCTTCTTGTTCCCTACCTACTGGGAGAATATTCACCAAATATTTGCATTTTTAGAGGACATTCTGCTCTGTTGATGCAATATGGCATGTGGGGTCCTCTATCGAGGGGGGAGTCAGTATGGATTAAACTCCTCAGCACAAATCTACTGAAAAGGCAACTAATAGGGTCACTGTACTTCAATCCATTGAAAATATTGAAGGTGTTACTTTAGCCATTTCTGAATCTCACAGTGCTATCTACCAGTTTGAGCAGAAAAATGACCTGCTTTACTGTTTGACACTTTTGTTTAATTTTTTTTTAACCTAGAACTCAAATGCTGCCTCAGACTATCTTTGAAATGCTGGAGCTGAAGAATACCAAGGTTTAAATTCAATGTTTTGGCTTTTGAAAATCTGGGGAAAAAATTGAAAATGAATTCCAAATGAATCTTGCTGGCTTAGGAGGCCAAAGTAGAGCGTTTCCTCTCACGAGGGCTGTTTTACAGATAAATTGGAGGTTGTGCTGGCACTTCTTTCAGGGAATAACTTTCCATGATATGAACACTCAGGCAGCCCATGCGACAAGCACCAGATCATACAGATGACCTCTGCTGCACACCACCCTACACAGCCTTCAGCACCATGTTAAGTGGTAGACAGGGGGAGGTGGGTGGTGCACTATGCAAATGTAAGGGATGCAATGTGAGGAAACCAACAGTCTGATTTTCATTAGGACTGGCTGGAAACTCTGGAAACATTATTGCGACATGTCTGCAGGCACAATAGCCAGCTGTGTCCAGGGTTGTTTTTTTTCTCATCAGAACACAAAGGGGTAAGAATCTCAGAATCAACTGGGAATTCTTTTCAAATTATTCAAAGTCTCATTTCTTTAGACTGGGTATCCAAAAATGTGGACATGGAAGGACTTTCCTTCTCCAAGGATGTATATGGTTTGGGAGGCAAGCATAATGAAGTGCAGTAATGGACATCCAACACTACAGAAATTCTGGAGACCAGAGGCACTCCAACTTTCTTTCTTGTTGGCTCCTCACTGTACTGGGCTAGAGAAAGGTGAAAGCCACAGTTCAAGTGGCTGGGTTTAGATTGGGCTGAATTGGTTATGTCCATTTCCTTTATGTTGCCAGTGTCTGGTTGGGACAGAAGAAATAATAGCATTCTAGCCAATACAGCATATTTAGAAGCATGCTGGACTTTATCTGGGGCATTTTATGGCTTTTAAATAGAGGCACACAAAGAGAAATATCCTTTACTGTCTCTAAGTACATTTGCATGAAGTCATTTTTTTTTTAACAATATAAAAGATAGGCATGCGGAGAAAAGCCACAGTACCCAAAGGATGAAAGGGCTCATGTTCATAACCAACCATCAGTTTTGTCTGGTATGTAGGTGGTCCCAGGACAGTTTGAGTATCAAAGCTAAGAAAGTCTCATTGGGTATCACCAGAAAAGAGAGTGAAATCTTGAGCCACATAACCATCCTCCTAAGTTAAGCAGTTCTGCAAAAGCCCAACACTTGTACTTCAATTCATATGTGAACATCACCATTATCTGTTCCATTTGAAGATGTGTTTTCTTTCACGAAGCTGAAAGTACCTCTAATGACTGATATGGAAAGAATTATATTCTTTAACAAAGTTAGAGGGCCTGTCATAAGAAGGGCCTCATCCTTCCCAAATGTCCTTCCTCTGTTCTCTTTTCATGTGTTTACATGTGTGCAGTTGCAGTGTTGCAGTGTAATGCATGTGTTGGAGTAATGACGTTTATTTGGGCACATGTGTGCAGGTGTGTTGTGTACACACATGTGTATGTGTGTTGGCATTTGTGTGTGCACGCCTGTGCAGGTGGAAGTCTGAGGTTGATGTCAGAAATCTTCCATTGCCTTTCCCCTTTGTTCTTTGAAGCAGGGTCTTGGCCCGAAACCCAGAGCTCAGTGAAGTGGCTAGCCAGTTTGCTTTAGGGGGCAACTGTCTTCACCTTCTGAGGCTAGACTATAGGCAGGCTACAAGGACCACCTGGAAATTTTGTTCTGGCAACCTGAACTCTGGTCTTGCTGCTTGAGTGACAAATACTTGAATCACCGGGCTGATGGGAGATGTTATTCTGTATATATGTTTCTCATACTGGTTAATAAAGCTCTGTGGCCAATGAGATAGCAAGATAGGCGGGGCTAGGAGACAAGGAGGAAAGAGGAAGTAGTGGGGAGGAGTCGAGATGTAGCCCAGGGAGGAAGGAAGACGCCCGCCGCACTGCTCCCTGATAAGACGACCACGTGGAAATACTTAGATAAGTAGAAATGGGTTAATAATTAAGACAGAGCTAGCCCATAAACAATAATGGTAATTGGCCAACCGAATTGTATCAAATACAGAGTCTCTGAGTGTTAATTGGGGCTGGCGCGGCTGTGGACCCAGACTGGAGGGCTGGCGGAAACATACACACTACAGATGGTGCCCAACGTGGCTATAAGAACTTTTACTTAAAACTAATAAAAGTTTAAAAAGGGATTTTAGAAACAAGGGAACAGAGACTAACAAGACTTCTTAGTAGCAGCATTTTCTCAGTTGGATTTGTTTTGCTGTAGACAGAGAGTTGCACGGCTCCTTTAAGGGAGGTTTCCAAATTTAGCATAAGCGGCAAAAAAGCTGCCTTGCTTTTAAAGAGCTCTGCTAACAATTCATTGGTGTGTACAAGAGCTGCAATGAAGATTTACACTGTGTTTTAAAAAATATGCTGGCTTGGGAGAGAAAAAGAAACGGGATACAATGGTTTAAAAAAGAAAAAAGGAAGTAGAATGAATGGGTATGGTGGAGCATACCATTAATCCCAGCACTCGGCAGACAGAGGAAAGCAGATCTCTGTGATTTCAAAGTAAACCTGGTATGCAGTGAATTCCAGGACAGATAAAAGTTACACAGAGAAACCCTGTCTCAAAATATGTAAAAATAGAAATAGAAGAAATAGAATAATAAAAAAGCCACATAAAGATGGAAAACACAGAGAAATTTTGGATACTATATGCGATTCTGTTGTCTTTAAATTATTTGATTGTTGAGATAACAACTACTGATAAAAGAAATGCTGCTAGATTAATTCAATTTATATATTTTAAAAATGCTTTGACTCCAAAATTTAAGCCTAAGGACAAGTTACTGGGGAAAAGGATTTCTATTTTTGTTTCCACAGAAAATGAAAAGCTATGGATTCTTTCCAGACTTATGTGGTTTGATCAAGCCAGACCCCCTGAAACAATGCCCCAGATGATCCAACATTCAAAGCAGTTGAGACAAAGCCTTGCAGACTACTGCCAAGATTTCTGCATCTTCTTTGGAACCCCATGACAGCGCCCTCTATCAGCAGGAAGTAGTTTGGAAAGAACAACGCCCAAATTCCCAAATATTGTTTATAAATGTTTTCATTTAAATGGACTTGGTTATAAATAGCTATAACCACAAACAATCTTTTTAAAGGTAAAAAGGGAATTATGGTATAGATATGAATACTTTGCTTTGGAATGGATTTTCTTTTATTGATACAATTTAAGGTCAATTTTGTGATATGTGTATTTCTCCTCTTGTTTAGGTATTGTGTTTATATTGCTCATTGGAAAATGTAATGTATAATTGAGAGTTACCTATGATAATTAAAACTTGGAATTAAGTTAATTAGGATTTCTAGATATGCAGAGATGTATTTGAGATGGATAGGCATTCTTCAAACCTTTCAAAGACCTATAGAATATGGCATTTAAAATGGTTCAGGGTTTTTCTTGACAGTGAGGCACAACTGCTCCTGGTAACACCACCTGCATCAAAAAGGAAGATTGATATCGAAGAATCGTGTTATGAAGTTTGCTTCTAATATGGCAAGACTGGCCATTTGGAAAAGGTACTTCTCTTGTCTAGACTGTTTGACTTTATGTTATAGAAACTGGACATGCAGGACCCACAAAAAGGTGACTGCTGATGCAAGATGGACATTGCTACAGGATTCCTGCTTCATGGAAGAGGCTGCCAGACAGCCAGACAGTCTACAGGACACAGAGAAAAGATTCCTGCCTTGTTGAGGTGTCTGGACACACACTATGGCCTATGGGCTGAAGATGGAACATTACAGAAGAACTTCGGGTGACTGACAAGACAATGAGTTGTCTCTGTCATTTCTAGAGTTTATATATTATCCTTCTGTGGTCTTTGAAGGAATTGAAGACAGATAGTTATGATTATAGTTTTCCTTAGTTAGGATTAAAGATAAATTACATATAGGACTTTAGTCTCACAAAGATAGGATAGATGATATTTTCTTAAAGTCTTACAAAATGTTAATGGACTAAATATTGTTTACTGTGATTCTTATTCGATAACTATTGTATGTTATATTTTGCTATGTTAAGGTTAAACCCCTTCTTTTACTTTAGACAGAAAAGAGGAGATGATGGGAGATGTTATTCTATATATATGTTTCTCATACTGGTTAATAAAGCTCTGTGGCCAATGAGATAGCAAGATAGGCGGGGCTAGGAGACAAGGAGGAAAGAGGAAGTAGTGGGGAGGAGTCGAGATGTAGCCCAGGGAGAAAGGAAGACGCCCGCCGCACGGCTCCCCGATAAGACGACCACGTGGAAATACTTAGATAAGTAGAAATGGGTTAATAACTAAGGCAGAGCCAGCCCTTAAACAATAATGGTAATTGGCCAACAGGATTGTATCAAATACAGAGTCTCCTGAGTGTTATTTGGGGCTGGAGTGGCTGTGGGCACAGACTGGAGGGTCTGGTGGAAACATACACGATACACCGGGCCATCTCCACAGTTCCAAAGGTTCTCTCCTTAGTCCCCAAACCTTCTCTTATTAGCCAAGTAGACCCTTATTAAAATTAAACTACTTGATTAGCAACTGATAATCTTTCATAACCAAACATAATTTTGATTCCTCTTTTATACTGATTTCCTGGGACTAATGATGGGCATAAAACAGATTAAGCATGTACTAACAGAGGTGTCTTTTACAACAATAGTAAATGCTAAGTGAGCAGGTAAGAAGGTGAAAGTTTAACAAAGATTAGTCCTGGGAAGTTTATCTGTTCTACAGAGGTAGCTCTCATTCTGTGCTTCCTGGAAAAAGGATTGTTTTGGAGGTCTGTCTCAAAGACTAAGCCAAGCATTAGATAATGTTCTTCAACTTGCTGCTTTCTTGGTGCCATCCTACATGCTTCTGGGTCTTAGTAGCGTGGTTTCCCAGTACCTGTCATGCTTATGACTATACCCTCTGTTTGAACACAAGAACAGCAAAATTTTACACCAAAAGCATCACTAAAATGGGGTGGGAAAGAGGGTTCAAAGGTTAACAGCACTAGCTTTGCAGTCATGAGGATAAAATTTGGATCCCAGGACCTGAATAACAAGTTGGATGTGGCTGCTGAAATGCCTATAGCTCTGGTGTGGAGGTGAACTGAGAAAAGGCAGTTGGTTTGCTGGGTTACAGCCTCTCTGAGATGCAAATTATGGGTTCCAGAAGATATCCTGCCCCAGAGGAAAAGGTGTAAATTGATGCAGGGGATACCCTTATGGAAAAGAGAAATATTGGCAATAGCATTGCTTGCATGCTTGGGACACCATGCTGCTGTTTCTTCCCAGGTCAGAGCTGGATGGTGGTAGGTTCCAACTGAGGTGAGGGATTAGATGAAACTGGTGGGATTTGTGATGAAGGTCATTGATGAGAGTCACCCGAAGATAGTCCTAGGGGACTTAAGATCTTGTGGTTGATGGGAGGATCTATAAGTTACATATCTTCCCTGGACAGATCTCTCTCTAGAAAAGGAAAGGAGTTTTGAAAGGAATCCCTACCAAGCATTTCTATGGCTCCATATTTTCTAATTTTTAGATCAAATAAGCCCAATGAGAAATTTTTCTTTCAGTTGCAATGACAAAACATTCTGATCAAACCAATTTAGGGAGGAAACATTTTTTTAGAAGGTTTATACTTCTAGGTCACAGTTCATCAGTGAGGGAAGTCAGGGAAGAAATTCTATCAGAGATGAAGCAGAAAACATGGAGGAACTCTGCTTGCTGGCTCCTTCACAAGTTCACACTCCTCATCTTTTTTTTCTACAGACAGGGTCCATCTGCCTATAGACAGTGCTACCCACAGTGGGTGGGGTCCTCTTGCACTAATTAAAAATCAAGAAAATCCCTCACAGACTAACATGATCTGGGAAGTTCTACAACTCAGTCTTTTCTGCAGGTGGCTATACTGCTATACTGCGTGAAGTTTATAATCAAGGTTAACCAGAAGGCCTAGGAGGATGTACATCTCTCACAATATATATATATTCAGGTGTTGAAGTAAGGTACTTATTTTTACCCCCTCTGGTAAAAAGATATGTGAACAAATGCTTGGTTATATCCATTTGTTATTCCTTTCATTTTCCCAAAGAAGCTTCACTTTGTGCCTCCAGATCTCCAATTATTCCTAAGAATAGACTACATCAAACATATATTCCATAATAAGTTCTTTCTTATCTCTGTAAGACAATGAAAAATTAAAAAAATCAAACATAAAATCAAATGCCAATTCAGCAAAGATTAATGAAAAAAATATCATATAAATAATTTATAATAGCCTCCAAAGAAAAAGGAATTCTAAGTTTTTTTTTCTTCACAAGTGGCGTGTCAAGAGTTGTGTGTGGAGATTTGACTTGGTCAGCCATCTCATAACAGCCTGTCACTTCAGCTCTAGGGGATCTAATGCCCTCTTCTGAATTCCAAAAGCTCTGCACTCACATGCACAAACCCCAAACAAACACACATAATACACAGGAAGAAAAACCAACTATATCTTTAAAATAAGTAGGAATGGAATGCAATTTCTCTCTGTATATTATAATATAATATTAAAACAGAAGTTTCAAGATCTTGTAGACTTTGGATTCAAATTCTCATTTTACCACTTGCTTGTATGACACATGGCAAATTGTTTCAATACTCAATCCTTCAGTTTTTCACCTGCCATAATAATGTCATCCACACAAGTTTGCTTTAAATTAGACGATGTGGTAGTTGTGTTGATATATTGTTATGATCTAATAAAGCTTGCTTGAAGACAAGAATGCAAAGCTAGCCACAGCCATAGAGGATAGGCAGTGGTGGCCACAACTTTATTCCCAACAAACAGGAGATAGTGGCAGATGGATCTCTGTGCGTTCAAGGCCATCCTGGGCTACATGAGAATGATTCAGTCTAAAAGAGAAATAGCTCATGCTTTTAATTCTAGCACTATAGAAAATATAAGGAGCCCCGTGCAGTCTCAGAGAACAGTCCAAGGTTTTTATGGAGAGCATTGCAATCTCAGAGAGTCTAAGGAGTAGTGAGTCTAGAGATGCAATCAGGGAATACAATCATGCCTTCTGTTTGAGCATTGGTAGATGTAAAAACTCTCTAGTGGCTGCATGCTTTGCTTTTCTGATCTTCATCTTTAGTCCAATATCTCTCTGGGTTTTTGATTGTTCATGCTACAGTGGTGGTGGGATGAAATGGCTCAACAGATAACAATGCTTCCTACCAGGCTTGACAATCTGAGTATCATCTCTGGAACCCATATGGTAAAAGGAAAAAAGCAACTCTTTCAAGTTGTCTTTTAGCATTTACATGTAGGTTCTGGTGATGGTGCCCCCCTCAAATAAAACAAAAAGAATAAATATAAAACAATAATTTAGGTGGTGCAAGATCAGTGGAGTTAATAATCGGCATCATTGTCACTAGCAGTAATTAAGACTTGTGTTATTTCTGCCGAGGTGAACACTGTCTCATGAACTCAGACATTCACTACCTGGCTGATATCCTTGTCAAAAAACTTCCTTTACTTAGTATTTTTAATGCTTATATTTATGTGTGCAAGTGTTTTCCAGGCATGAATATGAGCACACAATATATGTTTAGTGCCAGTTAAGAGCAGATAACAGCATCAGATCCACAGTAACTGGGATTACAAAAGGTGGCAAGCTGCTATGAGGATGCTGAGAACTGGACCCCCTCTACAGTAGCAACCAGTGCTCTTAACCACTAAGCTGTCCTGCTAGTTTCCTACTTAGTGCTATTAAACATTTTCTTATTTCCCCAGATTTCCAGGCAAGGGATTTTGTTAGCACCATGGTGTCTCTATCATTTATTTATTTATTTAGTTTTGTTTCTGTATTTGGAAGTAATTCTCCTTTAAAGATATCTGGGATAAACAAATAAGAAGACAAACAATGAGTCCTTTGCTCACATTGCAAGTAATTATCAATGTCAGTATCAGGAAGCTAAAGAAAGAAAACCAATCAGAAAATCATCTTGCTTCTCTCACACTGGTTATTTTTAAGAGAAAGGTATTGTGTCAGTTTCCCAGGTTGCTATAGAAATTCCAACCTCCCCAACCCTAGGTGTCCTAAAACAGCAGAAATATATTCTGTCAAGTATGGGAAGCAGGAGTTTGAAACGGACATGTTGGGATTGGTGCCTTCTGGGAAAATCTGTCCTATGCCTTTGTCAGCCATTGGCAGGTGCAGCTATCCTTGATGTCACCCAGCTATAGAAACATCATTCTAATAGCTACTCCAGTTTAAATCTGATTTCAGTTTAATTTTAATTTACTATTTTATAGGGTGTGTGTGTGCACGCATTTAGAGGTCAGAGGACACCTTTTATGTTGTTCCTTGGGAGCTATCTACCTACCCTTTTATGGCAGGATATGGAGCTTGCTAATTAGGTTGCACTGTGTGCCCAGGGGGTGTCAAGCATCCTTCTGTTTCCATTTCTTTGGTACCAGGGTTGTAAGCACAATAATGAAGCTCAGATTTTTTTAAAAAATATGGGTCTGGAGATTGAACTCGGTTCCTCATACTTGGAAATACTTTACCCTACTTTACCCACTAAGCCATATCTTCAATCCTCTGCCCCATCTTTAAATGTCTGTATTCTCCTATGATTCCTTTGTATCTCCATACATTTGCAAATCTCATACTCTCCTAAAGATGATAACCACTGGAATTAGGGCTAACCATAATCATGATTCTATCTTGATTCTATCTTAGTTACAGCCCATGTTTCAAATATCTTAGAGGAACAAAAGACAAGTAATCTTAGAGAAATACAAACAAAAGTTGATTTTGGGGGAGCAAAAGAAGAACTGACTGTAGACAGTTTCACTTTTCTGAATAACCAGTCATAAAACTCACCATTTGTATTTGTTTTCCTTTTACAGCTACATGCTCACATTAAGTCAACTATGAGGTCATACTCACATATGTGGCTCGTCACAGGCTTAAGCATTCATGTGTGGCACCTGACTGAACTGAGATTGGTATTTTGATGCAGTGAAGGAGCAGTCATTGAGTTTAAATCCTGGTTCTGCCACTTCATATGAGTATACAAGAGAGGTCACATTTTATAGTGATACTATTTTGAAATGTATGATCTGGCCAAAGGTGGTTTCAGTGTGCGAATGTGGCCTTACTGTTCGGCAACTTCCATCTGCTAGGGAAGCGAGCATGGAAAGAAGAGAGAATTGGGCTTCTTTTAGAAAAATAGACATAACATAAGCTTTTGATATTCAAATTAGTTTTTTTGTAGCCAACATCATTGCATTATAGATTTATCTATTTGTAGAGAAGGAATTAACTAAATTCTTCTGGTACTAGTGTCTATGTTTAGGCAAAAATCGTAAAGCCAGGGATTTGGGTCATTGAGTACTCTCAAAATATATAGAAAATGCAATATTCATGACTAGTGTTTCTCCAGGCATTTGGAATTGGAAAGAAAGAGGTGTAAAACAACTCTGTTTTCTAGTTATGGGAGGGACATTGAGAGAAAAAGGGAAAACACAAGATTTAGGTCAAAACTTTATGTGCTGGATAGGATGAGAAAGTTTATCACAGCCAATTGTTTCTGCCATAATAAAATGTGTAGAGATGTCCATGTCTTCAAATGTCAGCATCATGGGTGCAAAGAAATCTAAAGACACCACATTCCAGAGAAGGCTCTATGTTTCTAAGGTAAACAGACAGTAGCCAATTTTATCATGGGCAAATGACCAAATTAGAGCACAGACAGGATATTATGTCTGCTACAGCCAGAGGGACTGCCTGGGGAAATGAGATAGGTCAGCTCAAAAAACACAGCTCTCACAGGAAAGGGATTAAGAAATTATTTATTTTGTGGCCAAATATGTGTGACCATGGCCAGGAAACATTGATTCAGATTCTGCAAATCCTATGTTCCAAAGTCACAGCATGTTTCATGAGGTTTTTTTTTTTTATAGTAACAGAAAAAAGTCATAAATCAACAAAATTTTGGAATACATTGGTAAAAAACACTGTGAAGGTTGATTACATCAAAGTGGGGAAAGCCTATGGTCTACTTGAGAACAATATAATATGAAGTGTCTTTGTAATTGTACTAAAGCAAAAGGAATTATACATCATTGTCACAAGACCCAATGGTGTGCTTTTACAAGAAATGCATTTTAAATATGAAGATAATTATTCTTAAAAGGGGATGAGGGTGAAAACCCTGTGCTCTGAAAATAGTAACTCTGGTAAAGCTGGTGTGTTATGTCAGACAATATATTTAAAGATCAGAAGCATTTTTGAAAGCAAATAATTGTATTTTAAAGTAATACAATAAGTAGATGACACTATTGGATGCATATTGTCTCAGCTACTCAGGAGGCCAAGGCAAGGAGATACCCTGATCCCCAGAGTTTGAAGCATCCTTGGATACCACATATGATCCTGGCCACAAAGGGGGGGAGCAGAATACATAAGTTTCATTATTCTAGCAGCATTGAGATAACTTATACCTGTGTCACTGATCTAAAGGATACAATATTTTCATTTATTGACTGCTATACTCCTTTCCACTATTAGATGCCTCAATTAGCAGGAAAGGAATTAGCTGTTGACAGTTACTTAAACTCAACTGAATAAGTGATAAAGAAAGAGGATTTGAACATGTATTTGGTCACATTAAAGCCAACAGACTAGCAAACAATGCAGATAGTGCAGAGTTAGGATCAAACTGAGACTCCAGGGCCAGAGGTCTCTGCACCAGCAAAGGGAGACAGGGGAAGTAGCGACAGCTGAGCAAATGTAGTCTTGTTTACTGCTATATTTGGTCCTACAGTTACACTGACACAGAAGTCATTGTGTGTAGTTGAGTCCCATGGAATGGCTATAGAGAACCTTCTTGAAAGGTTCTCCCTAATCCTATCTTACTCTTATGTAATAAATGAACCAGTCTCATGGTTGGTTGAAAGTTAATAAGACATACCTAGAAAGGAGTCCAATGATTTTACTGATGTGTGACTCTAATGTGTATTGTAAAGTGGAGAAATGGGAACAATACCAAATGTAGTCTGCCTCCCTGCCTCCTGCAACTGCCATATGGCCACATCCTGCAGAGAATATCAGCAGGTTCTTACTTCAAGCTGCAATAATGGGTCCTTGACACAAGAATAATAGAAATGAAATGTCTAAGGTTAGACCACAGGATATTTTTGGGTTAAGGTTCACGTTAACACACTTGTTTGAGACAGGATGTTAGGACTGTGATGATGCCAGGCAAGTGAGCTGCTGTTTAAATGGCAGCAACTTCTTAAAAAGAAGACTGGCTGGAGAGATGACTCACTGGTCAATAACTGACTGCTCTTCCCTAGGATGCTGGTTTGATTCCCAGGACCTACATGGTGGTACACAACCACCCGCAACTCCAGTTCCAGGGGATCTTCTGGTTTCTGAAAGCATCAGGCATGCATGTGGAGCACAGACATACAGGAAGGTGAACACATAACATGAAAATAAAACTTAAAAAATTAAAAAAATATATATAAGAAAGAAGCTGCGGTTTCTGTCCTCCACAATACTGAGGATTTCTCTGAGCCCACCCCTTCAATCTTCATGTGCTAAACATCCAGGTAACTCAAGCCTTTGAGGACTCCAAAGCCTCAGATCAAGCACAGGTAGATACAGTACTGCCTGCTGCTGGGGAAATCATGGAACAAGGAGGAGGCGGGGCTCAATTCAGTACTTTTAGTTCCTTCGGGACTCCATGGAAGCACATGCCTTCTCACCCAAAAGACTTGGGAACCATACTTGCTTTATGTTTCTTTCCTGTCTTCCTCCCACCCCATTTCTCTCTGCTAGGATCTCCTGTGCTACCCAAGGTTGCTCTAAACCCTGGGGCTCAGGGGACATTCCTGTTTCTGTTTGCTGAGTCTAGCTGAGATTCCAAGAATTTGCTTCAGTAATGTGTGATCTACCATGCCTGACTTTAAGATGCCTTTGTATCAGTGAATTTTTAGATCAGTAAGTCCGATTTCATATTCAACTGTGACATGAAAATGACTACAAGGGAAAGTGCCACACGAATCCACATGACTTTTCAAACAACAGTAGCAGAGAGCAAATAATACTAAACACTGATGAATCTTTTTGATCTCTTCATGACTTGCATTCAAAAGCTAGGGGAGGAGGCATCATAAAAATGCATTCTAAAGCAAACTCAGGACACAATTTCAAAAAACAAATCTAAATTAACAGCAGAAAGCAAAAACAGAAGGTAGGGTAAAAAAGACACATAAACCAACTCATTCATTCAGTCATTCTTTCATTCATGTAACTTATACACCTACTCTCTGGAGACAGAAGTGGCAGGAGGCCGCTCCTGTTTATGTAATCTCTGTCATGCCTTGAATGAATGGCTCATGAGGCATTGTGTCCAACTCATGCAGGTGTCACACACAGAGCAGGCACAGTGGTTAACCCTGAACAAGGAGCTACCAATCAGACTGATCCACTACCTGACAGCTTGACCATCTCATGTGCATGTCTCAGCTAAATGAGTCCTAGCTAACTTTACTGGCTGTATGGAGCCTTCTATGTCATAAAAATGATTCTTGGATGCTGAAGAAAAAGTTATCTTTTATTTTGTGTGGATGTGCTAAACATTTGGGCCAATGTTCAGTTTGCAATGTTTTGAATCCCGTACCTTGGCAAAGCAAGGGATTTCTGTGGGTGACTGTTCTTCTGAACATTTTTCCTGGATTAGCCATGCCACCTACACTGTCCTTTTATTAACATGGCACTGTCCTACTAATTTTTATTTGAAGATGCTAATATGTACAGATTAGATGTTCCCTGTTTACTTGTGAGCTTATCTGTCATACACCTATTATTCATACTACTTTGATGTCCCATATTACTCTCTCTAAAATACTCTTCTTAAATAGAATTTAAATTTGATAATATAAATCCTTTGGCATAAGCTAAAGCATATTTAATGGGCAGGTAGCATTTAGAACATTTTGTATTGGCCCATCAAGCTTGTTGGGATTTACGAATACAACTTGAGTTATATTTTGCTTTGCCAAACTGGGACCAGGAGAATTGCTAATTGGAATCATGACTCAAAGCTGTTAGGAGTGCTTATTGATTCAGATCCTGAGATATCATCACTAGGCAAAGCAAACATTCTCCTCCTTCTTCGCCCTGGTTCATGGGATTGAGTGTAGTTTGTCTCTGACCCTCTACATGAATTCCATGGTTGCAACTGAGGAGATGATAATCATCTCTCTGGTCATTCACTGTTAGGCTGTAGCATATTCATTAGGAAAATTGCTCAATTAACAGCCCTGGGTGACATGCACAGCTTGTTCCTCACCTTCCCTCTTCTGCTTGAGCACATGAGCAATTGTCACATTAAAGAACATCTGAAGCTCCGAGAATGAATCCTCCAGTCCTATTTCAACTGCACTTGGCCCACCCCATCATCCACCCCATCTATAATCTACTGGAGCACACAAAAGAACCTGACCTGCAGACCCAAAACTGCAGGGTCTCCACAACCCAGGGCAACAGCAGGATGTCCAGAAGGAGTCCTAGTGAGAGTTCAGCATTGATAGGATAGTAGAAACCAGAGGCCTCAAACCAGATCAATGACTCTTTGCAAGGAACACTTGCAAGTAAAGCTATATGAACAAAGGGGTTCACAGCATGTCTCACTGTGCCACCCTACAGCTTCCATGATGTTGTTTTTTAAGTCTTTCCCTCTTCATTTTTTTTTCCTTTTTTTTCTCAACTGCATCAACAATCGGAATTCCCAATTTTTAGACAAGGATTGACACAACACACAGATAGTGCTTTTATTCATTTGCTATTTTAAGTGTATCAAATGACATAACACCATTGTAAGCTTGCATCAGTCACTTGGCATTTTATACATCTGAGGCCACAGAAAAGTCGAGTAACTACTTAAAGGCACATAACTGGAGTTGGTGCTAGAGCTCAGCTCATAACTTATGGTATAAAATATCTTTAATCTGTATTTTTTTAAATCCTCTATGCTAAATGGCCTCACAGGAATTCAGAAATGTTACAGAATAATCAGGGTTGTTGTTAAATATTTATGTAACATGCTAATGTTAGTCATTTTAGCATTATTTAAAATGGTGACAAATTAGAAACAAGCATTAAATGCCCAACAGTTGAAAACTGGCTTAATAATTTATGGCACAAGAGAACATTACTCCATCATTAAAATCATGTTTTCAAAAGGCACAGCCATTTGTAGATGCTTAATACTATGTAAAGCAGCGCAGTAAATCAGCTTGAGAATCATCAGAGGTCACAAGCTAACTCTAAAAAAAAAAAGAAAAAAAAACATGTGTATACATACATTAAAAAGTACATTCTGATCTTAAAAATAAAGGAATAATTAAAAAGTATGTGAAGAAACAAAATTGGAAGTAAACAGACAAAACAGGACTGACACCTTCTGTTTTGTTTGTTTGTCCGATGCTGGGAATCAAGTCCAGGACCTTATTCATGCTAGATAAGCATCACACTACCGACATAGATTCCCAGCTTGATACTTCCCAGCTTGATACATGTATCAGATTTGGTCTGATACATGGTTTTGATTCTCTTTGGCACACTTACATCTTTCACTGTATTAGCACAAGGTGTACATGACAGTGTTGTGACATGTCCAGTGAGGTGAGTATTACAGGAGAGCTATTCAGCACATTTGTTATCTTCATGACACCTCTCTGCTGTGTATGTGGGAAGTGAACCTGAAGTCTACTCTCAGCAGCTTTCAGTCTATGACACAGTATTGTGAGCCTAGCTCTCCTGTTGTAGGCTACATCTCAGGATGTATTCATTATACTATGTAGCTTCAGATTCATACCCATTGAGCCACATCTTCTTATTTCCTTTCTCTTCATTAGTAACCAGAATTCTACTCTTAGCAATGAGTATGCCTTTTAAAAATTGAAAAACGATCTCATTTAGAATAATATCCATATTCATTAATTCATGCTGTTATAATATTGGAAAATTTTTCTCTTGCCTTTTTTCTTTGTCCTTCCTTTCTTCCTTCCTTCCTTCCTTCCTTCCTTCCTTCCTTCCTTCCTTCCTTCCTTCCTTCCTTCCTTCCCTCCTTCCTTCATGCTCCAGACTGAACCAAGGATCTCTTGCATACTAGGCAAGTGATGATTGATTACTGACTGAGTCACACCCCCAGCCCTGGGATTTCCATTTATTTTAAAGACTGAATAATATTATTCACATCTACACACCTTGAGTTTTATATCCATTTATCCACCAATGAACATGGAAGTTAGAGACTTGCACCATCACATTCAGTTTTGCAACACTATTTTCAATAGCCAAGATACAAGACAGGAACAATTTTAATAAATACTTGGAGAGTTAACATTAATTCCCTCAAATTCTTCCAGGAACTGAGGAGCAGAAAGCAGTGTAAAGCTTTTTTTTTATGGATCTATCATTATCCTCATACCAAATGTGGATGAAACTATTAGAAAAAAAATTAAGGCCAGTATGCCTCATACACTAGATGCAAAAAGTCCCAAGAAAATTCAAACAAGCTAAATTTGAGAGTACATTAAATGGATCATGTGTTATAATCATGTAACGATGGTTCAACATATACAAGTCAAATGTGAAGGATGGAAATCATGTGATTATTTCATTAGATGCAGAAAACCTTTGGCAAAACTCAACAACATATCATGGTGAAAATTCCTAACAAACTAGCCGTTTATTTATTTCAAAAAAATAGAGGTCACTGATAGATCTAAGACAATGTCATGCTCCCAAGTCATTCTTAATCACAATATTCTGCCACGACTTTTTGTTGTTGTTTTTGATAGTTTTTTTTTGCTTGTTTGTTCATAATTGACTGTCCTTCTGCTATAGAGCAAATATTTAACCCATATCATTCATGATCATATAGTCAGTACTTATGGAGTGGTTGGTTCACAATAATTGCTTAACTAATACTTATGTCTAGTAATTTCTGGGGCAGGCAATTTGAGGGTGAAGGTCATAAGAAAATCATCTCTTCATAACTTGTAGGACTATGTAATTATCTAGAATATTTGTTAAATGAAGTAAAGAGTTCTTCAGATTTACTCTATGCTAATATATTTTCATGTAATCTTCAAGTGAACTGCTCTATTTTCAAAGGTAACTAGAAGAAAACCTTTGTCTTCATAAATTTAACATCTGTGGTTGTCTCTTGGCAGGTGATAAGAAAGTTTGTGGCATTAAATAATTAACAATTTTGTTGAGATGATTTTGAATTCTAAGTGCAACTGAAAAGAGCTAAATCTCATAGAAATTAGCATGACCTGGAGCCACGTGTGGTGCAAGGTGTACACCTTTGAGGGTGAGCTGGGGCCCAACTTATAATCTTGTGTGTTTATGAAGAAATTTTTTTTCTGGCAGGAAGCCATGCCTTAAGTGAAGTCTGCTTCAGGTACTGATGTTGATATAAAGAAAAAAATAGTTCTTAGCAGGAAAACAGACCTTTTGGATAAAGAGTAAAATGTTACATTCTGTGCTATAACAGGCCAGCCATATGTTCTTTATGTAAATTTTTAAAAGAAAAAATTTTAAAATGGGTTTAGTAAGTGTTTCTTCCAGGACAGAACTGATCACCAAGTGAGAGTTGAATAATTTACATATATATATTAAGTTATATTACACTCTATTGTATATAGAAACTGAAATGATTTCTGTGAATTTGGTGATTTTTTTAACAGTTTCAAAAACATGCCTTCTGGAGTTTAAACAAAATCTATTGTTCTTTAATGAGCTAATAGGGAGTTGGCATCTTCACAAACAGGAGATAGAGATTAACCTATAAAGGGAGTTAATTAGGAAGAGTACAAACATTGACAGGCTTTGTGGAGAATGCTAGTGTTGATGATTCCATCCCTTCTCCTTTTCTCAGAAGCCCCTTGCACATCTTCTTCCCATCACTATACACTCTTGTTTTTCCCTTCCCTATTTCCCCCCACCATCCATTTTCCCTTGAAGCATTCTACCACCACCAGTCCTCTTGCTGCTTAATGCTGTCCTTGAAAACAACAGAGATAATGTCTAATTATTAGCTTGTGTCATAGGACCAGTGAGGACCTCATTCGCTCGGTTTCATATAATTTCATGGGCAGAAGTTGTTTTACTTAAATATCATCATATTAGTTTACTCTGGACCAATGAGCAGGCGGGTGACAATCAAAAAATGATTATGTAGATTAGGTAAATATATTTCATTCTAAGTTATCAAGAAGTCATAGCACATGGATTCTGTTGTGCTTTTACATTGTTTGTCTTCTCTAATTCCTCTTGCCTTCCCTTCCCTACTAAGCAAGTCAGGTAAATATTATATCAGATATTATCTAGTCACACTTGGCTTAATTGGTAATTGGTATAAACAGACATATGATTATTAACTTTGGAGCCACGAGAGTTGAAAATCAAGTACTAAGTCTCTTGATTTGGAAGAATGTACACTGGGTAGTTTTTCTTATTTCTGAAAATATACCCAGATTGCATGGAGTAAGAGATGGAAAAGAAGACCCTGAGAAGAGTTCCAACCTCAAACCAGCCTGAAAAGACCCAGATGGGGATGAATGGGGTGGAAGAAATTCTGATATTTCTGTGGAATCTGAAACCAGAGAGAAGTTTAGTCCTGTTCTACAGAGCTCAGGAAGGCTGTGAGACTTTGAGTCATCTACCTAATGGAGAATGATTTCGATTATCCATTCACTTAGGTTTTCATTCAGCCCCTAATTTTCTGCCTGGCAGAAAAGAGGTCCTGGGGTAGCAATGAACAGAAACACAGCCCACGAAAAAGTGTAGACCTGATCTTTCTCATATCCTTGTTTGTTCATCTTCTTCCCTAGTAGCCTGACAGTATCTTCATCAGTATTCAGAAGCAAACACCAACATCACGTGTCCCATCTGATTTGGTTAAAAACATCCATTGTCTTTATTTTCAAAATGCATCAAGAATATAAGTACCTTCATCTCCACTACTGCCAAATACTAACTGACTGTTACCTACTTTTCCCCATAGAGTGGCCTCAACATAGTCTCTGGGGCAATCAATCCTTTTGATGACTGTCAAATCATGGTACTGTTTTATTAAATTCTTCAAGAATTTCCCACTTTATTCAAAATAGGAACCCAAACCAGTCCATGTCCCTCCATTGCTGCTCTTGGTCTCCTCATTCTTGCTCTCATGATTTGCCTACTTTGGTCTTCCAAGGTTTTTTGAACAATGCCCAATTGTTTTGTCTTTTTCCTGACCCCCTTTTTACTAGTTACAAAGAGTTCAAAGGAAGAGATTGTGGGATCAGAACAGGGGCATGCCAGCAGAGAAAAATGTGAATAAAAATGTGAATAAGTTTCTACAGGGTGACTCAGCAGAGGGCAAGACAGACAACTGGCTACTGTATCAAACAGGGTTCTCTAGAGAAGTAGAACCCATAGAATGTGTGTGTTTTATAAAGAAGGACTAATTAAGTTGCTTACATGTTAGGAGCTGACTACTTGCAAACTGGAGAAACTGAAAACCCAATGGTTTCTTAGTCCAGAAGACTACATACGTCACCTGTCCTTATCCCCTGGGGTATCTCTGGTATTGAGTCTATGTTGAAAGGCCTAAAGCTGCAGTCTGATGTGAGTGGGGTGTAACAGATATACCAGCAACAACAAATGGACTTGCTCAGAGAGAAGTGAAGCTATTCAGATGTAAACTGCTTTTCTTCTGGACCTTTTTGTGACACCCATTGGAACATGCCACCTACTTTGAGGATAGAGTTTGCCCTTTAAGTCAATCCTTGGGAATTCCCTCTAATACACACTCAGAGGTATGTCCATAGGTGATTCTAAATCCTTCAAGTTGACAATCAAAGCTAACTGTCATAGCCACCCATAAACAGACAACCCAATCCATGCAACACCAGTATTTGTTTACACATTTCCAACTCTAATAATTCATGGATAAATAACTTCTTGATATTGACCCTTAAATTTCAGTGTGTAACATAATTTATTGGCATTTAAGTAAATGTTTTAAAATTAATTGTGAAGTGAATGCACCATGCTTCTTTAGGATATTCAGTGATCCAGACCTACAAGAAGATTTTGCTTTTCAGTTTATTGCAAAAATCTGGACAATAACACATACAGACAGGGATTACTGGACCTCAAGTCTCCCACTAGCACTTTCTAAAAGAAACTGTGACCTACAGCTAGTGCACAGCACAGATACTCAGATTCACACACACAAAAAAATGAGTTGTCCAGGATGTACACAAATTTATTCAAAGGCCATCAGAATGTTTTCTGTAAAATCACAGACAGCCAATTTTTTCCAGGTCATTTAGGCAATGCATAGACATATTCTAATGAAACTTTATTTAAAGAGCACATTATTTAAATTTATTTACAATGTATTTATAACAATACAAATTTGGCCTACTACTATAACTTGTTCAGCCCAGCCTTCGTCCGTTCTTTCAGTGTTTCATTATCAGAAAGTAGCTAGTATTTGAGATAGGATACATGGCTAATTATGTGGTCATGTGGGATGTGCTAGCTACCTGACATTATTTTAGTCGTTTTTTTTATAGCAATAAAGAAGGGCATCTACAAAGTCAATGTATAACATTAGTCAACTTGACAGAGAAGAACGATGAAGATAAAATTATCTAAGTATCTTGAAAATATTACATATGTGATAAAGATGATTCCTCTTAATTAAAATGAAATTAGAGTGATTAGAAAGCTCACATTAAATTATTATCTAGAGTTCAATGTCAACTGATGCTTTGATTTGAGAGAAGCAAATGGTGTCAACATTAACTTTAGTTGTTTGTTATCAACAGTCTGGAGAGACATGGACTGGGCTATTAAGTCTAGTCAAATGATACCTTCTATGCCAATGCATGTTGGGAAATACAAAACAATGTGAAAATGGTTTAAATTTCGGTGCCTATAGGAGACTTTGTGATTCTAGTGAGGTTTATTTAACTTTCCACAAAGGAAAAAATCCAAGAGCAGATTATGTTCCCAATTCAACTAAATGTTCATCCAAGACCAGAGAGGCTTGTTTAATGCTGTTCTCATTCTGAAACTTAAGCTAAGAACAGCTAAGAACTTCAACCATTGGGGTATTCCTGTGTATCTTGGTTTCTCTTCCTACTGCTATGATAAAATGCCATGAAACAAGCAACTTAAGGGGAAAGGGGGTTATTTTGGCTCTCAGTTCAAAATTGCATTTCATCATAATCAAATAAGTCAGAGTAACAGAATCTTAGAACTGTGTTTCCAATGAAGAGAGAGTTCCCAGTAAAGGTACCCATGTTAGTGCTCAGCTCAAGTTCTCCACACATCTCAGAAATGGTCCTGACCACAGTTAAGATGGATCTTCCCACATCAATTACATAATCGCGATAATCCATCATAGGCATGCTCAGAGGCTCATTCCCAGATGGCTCTAGAGTCTGTTGACAGTTAACATGTGACTATCACACTCTCTGATGAGAGCAGAGGGGCAGATCACACACTGCCCTAAGGCTTTGGCTCAGAACAAAGGTACATTCTTTCCCTTTGCTGGCTAAAGTAAACCAGATGTTTCTAATTGTTTATTTTTTAAAATTAAATTCAAACAGGAGCATGTTGCTTTCCATGTGGTTTGGATGTAGCAAACTATAGATAGAAGTAAAGAACACTAATGACTACCAGTTCACTAGAGAGTAAATTAAAATTTTTGGCTAAGTAGATTAAATGTCAGAAGATTTTATATCTGAAATCATGCCAGTGGGAGAAGTGTGGGTGGGAGAAGTGGAGGTCTAGATGCCTTCAGAACATATTAATGTTAATATCACCTTATGAGTTAATGATGAAAACATTCTTTCTGGCCCATTTACTTCATTGTATATTAGTAACACCCTCTTTAGGCATCCTGGCAATGGTAAACAGAGGCATTCCACAAAGCACTTGACAAACACTTAATGAAATTGCTGTCAAATTGTGATTTGACGGAAATTTAGTAACATTAGAAGCATTTATGTGATGGGGTTATTCTATGGAAGGTCAAAATGAAGCCAACTGAGCCTAGTGGTAAACAATGCAAATCAAAGAACTGAATAAGGATGAGCTTAGTTCTTTAGCTGGGGTTGAGCCAAACTGTCTTTAATTATCTATAAATAATTTTCACCCTCAGAACCAGGTTATTTGTATACATACAAATACCCCTTCAGCTGTCCTTCCGCAAGTATAAGCACTGAAGCATTGTAGGATAATTTATAATAACTCTTGGAGGGTTGTCACTGAACAATTGAACTGGTTGAAATGAGTATGTCCCACAAATCTTACAATGTTTACTACTTGAACCTTAACATAAAGAGTAGAAACCATACATAATTCCATTTCATATGCTGAAGAACACTCTGAACTGAGTCTACACTTTGGAGACTATATTTATTCCTTAATAAACTATAAAAAACCCAAAGTACTTTAAATTAATAAGGCTTATTTATAGAAAACAAAAAACTACAAAATAAGTCTCAAACAACTAAGTAATGCAAAGATACATTCCTTTGGAATTCTTTCTTGGAAGAAAAACACTTTCTTGTACTTTTGAACTTTTAGAACATTTCTTGGTTTCTATTCCTTTCCATCTTCAAAGAAAACAGTGAATCTTCCTCACATTAAATCACTACTTCTAACTTCCATCTTTGTATTTCTAGGGTAAAGGACCCATGATACTAGAGTTTTTTGGATAATTCAGGGAAGTCTTGTTTAAGATAAGTTGATCAACAACTTTATTTATATCCATGACCATAGTTTTTCCTTACCGTGGAAGATAGCATGTTTTTAGGTTACAGGCACTAAGATTTTGACATCTTTACGAACGGGGAAGGGCATCATTCTGTCTACCAGATAAAACTTGACAATGGAGAAGAATTTGTTATTCTATAAATCAGAATGTGGGTATATTATATTAGCTGGGGATTTAAGATTATAAAAATTAGAAGGCATGAATTCCTAGAACTACTCCTAACTAGCCACGAGACCTTATGGAGCAAAAGCTATAGCTGGCAAACTAAACTGTCTTCTGTCCCAACAGATAGGGTTATCTTAATTGGCAAAGGCAATGCATTTCAAATTCTAGTACTTAGAAAGAGGGGTAGAATTTGCTAATCTCCTGTGAGTTTAGTAGTAAATTCTAGACTCATGAATCTGTATATAAATACATATGTTAAAGCCAAGCATTGTGGGACCAAAACTAATGGAACATTGACTTTGGTTCATATGTCTTCCCTTTGTAACCTCTCTATTGAACCTCATTGACTTTGTTAGAAACTTGATCTTTAGTCAAACAATGAGATCACTACCTTTACTTAAAATCCAAACATACCACTACAATAAGGATTGACCTTCCTGTACTGCAGTGTACTGTCCGTACTCTGTAATCAAAGATTTCCTAAAAGTTAGAAATTAGCCTTTACTCCTAGTTTCCCAAATGGAAATAAAAAAACAAGTTGAAAGTGATAAAATGTTACAAATAAAAAATAATCCTGAGGCACTCCAGGAATAGGCTAAAGAATTTTCAACCAATTTCAACAGGTGCATGTGAATTAGACAAAGTGACTATAAGGCTGCAGATGCACAGTGAGATGGGACTCTTGTTCATCATGCACTGATACCAAGAATCATGTTATCTGCAGGAAGATGACTGCTGTGAGTCTGGAACACGTGCATCGTTAAGAAAAAATTATATCAGACCTATTTCTCCAACCGTTTATTTTTTTCCTTCCAAAAACCATAGTAATAACCTTTTCTAACTACATGAAAACTGCATTTCTGCCAATAAATTGCAAGAACATATGCTAATCCAGTGCCATAGTAACTTCATGACTCAATATTGCTTTAGACATGAAAACATCCCTGAAATATAATTTGAAAATGACCCTCTGAACAAAACTTAACTGTGAATGTAAGTTGTATTGACTATTAAAGGGCAAAAATCCAGCTCCTAGCAGTAGATGGATAAGACCCCTTTGAAGCACACTTGTCAAACTGAAAACAAGGAAACAGACACAGAGATCATAGATGAGGGCATGAAATCATTTCATCTATAACATGGGCATATCCTAGTATATCATCATATGCAACTGAGTCATGACTAATGACTAAACTCATTACAAACTGGGAACAGCTAATGCAAACACTCTGGGAATATTGTAGGGTTTTCTTTCCTGGGTCTGTAAAATTATCAGTTTGCGTATTCATTGAACTAGGATAATTTTGATAAAACTGTATATGGAGAAGATTGATTTCAGGTTAAGAGTCAAATGGAACACCTTGCAAATTATTGAGGGCCATTGGCTATATACAATCCAGACCAGAGAACTGACCCGTCAGCAATTCACTTTAAGACAATGATATTAGAATAATAGAGGCAATAATACACAGTCCATGGCTATCAAGGAGGTAAGAAGCTAGATGAGGAGATGGCATATGAGCATTAGTTGATAATAATCAACACAAGATGATACTTAAGAAATGTTTGCTGATACCTGAAGATTATCATCTCCTATTTTGTGCTACCATTTATATTTCAATCATTTTGTAAAAATCTCTTCAAAGAATCCTTTCAAATCAGGAAAAAGAACATTCTTTTCTCCTATGTGTATCTGCATGACATCATTTATCACTTTCTTTGAGTGTGTGTTATGTCTACCCTCAGTGGGAACAATACTGGAGGGCAGAATGTACAGTCATCAGTTTATTAACCAGGGTTTCTGTTGTAAAGGGTTTAACACACCATGTAGAATAGAGAAGATTGAATAAATTATTGAACAACACCAAAGAGGACACTTTTCTCAAATATGTATTGCTGATCAACAATGCTTCATGTTGGGAGTAATGTATGAAGATGCACTGAGACATCTCTTGTGGCATGGCACTTTAAATTTTTTATAATAAAGCTATGTGAAGCTGACTTTATTCCCATAATTTTTTGCAAGTAAAATCTAAGGTTCTACGAGAAGTTTATAATTTTCCAGGTCACATTGTCAATAAAGGAGCACTCAGTCATAATCTTTCCATTACTGAGAAGATATGGAGAAAGCAATTGACGTCAGTGTCTCTCCTTGCTGAGTTGGTTCCTATTCTAAAATACAATCATTATTCTTATTTTTAACCAGCTTTCCACGAGGTAAAATTTCTTCAGCATCATCTTCATAAGTGAGTGTGACCTTTCTTTGGAAAGTGCTTAAATCTCCTGTTTCACTCAAAGACTTCTGGTTTAGAGACATGCTCATAAAACCTTCCCATCTTCTCCACTGCATTATTTCAAACCTCATTTCATTTTTACATTAACACATCCTCTGGTATTATATATATAAATAAAATAAACTAAATTCAGTGCTTCTTGTGCATTCTGATTGGCCAGACCAGATGGAGTGATTTCTGAACTAGAACTGAAAATCAAAACACAAATGCTTTTTAAAGAGGTTGAAGTTTAGAAGCAACTGTTCATGGCAGACTTAACTTTAATTCTGAGCTGGCTTGGGTGGTTTTCAGCTGTGTTCAACTGTGGAATATTGGAACCTCTACTCTTGAACTACTATAAATGTATTTCATGCATATATGGCCCTTGACAGAGAAGAAAGTACAGTTGAAGCAGAGCTGTGGAGTTTTGTAGGGGAATGTATCTGTAATTATCATCGTCACTGTGGAAGTGACAGCTGTTTGTTTTGAGTTTAGCTTGGACTCTTAAGAGCCTGTGTGCAGAAACCAAGAGATGAAAAATTCTTTTTGCATATCGGGTTCTGGAAGTCCCTTGAAAACCAAACTGGTGAGAGGAAGACACATGCATTTTAAAGTGTTCATTCTGAAGGAGTCGTCATTCACTTGGCATCCATTAACTCCTCAGGATGATTCTTGAAGTCAGGACTGTACTAAGGGTATCAGAACTCCAACAGCAGAATGAACAGCTGATGATGTAATATCAAGACTGAATCCAAGGCTCTTAATCTGCATTGATACCCATGAAAACACTCCTAGGAGTTTAGATCAACTAAAATACAAACCTTTTCTTATACCGTTGAGTGGAGAAAGAAAGATCTAGTCCACACTTCTCAGTTAGGAGAACAGTGTTCAATAGCACAGCAAATGCGGACAATATCGCACTTTAGAATGACATTAACAATGATGGGATATATGGCTTAATAACTTCTATAGAGGATTGGGATCTTGAAAGACTTGAGGCTTTACTTTTGCCTTTCCCTGTAGCCCTGCTAACTTAAACGAATTATTTACCCTTTCTACCTCTGTTTCTTTATCCACAAAATGAGGACAAGTCAGTCAACCTTCCTTGTTTTCAGGTTCCATATTGATAAATTTTCCTGTCAGCTAAAAATTATTTATGTTCATGCCTAAAGCACAGAATAACTCAAGTGGGTGTGTGTGTGTGTGTGTGTGTGTGTGTGTGTGTGTGCACCCAGAGTTTGAATGAGGTGACACTCTACCTTATTGTTTCAGCTCTCATAATGTAAGTGGCCTTTTCAGGGTCCATTTCGTGTTACATTTCAATATTTTTTTGTGTGTGTGTGCTTTCTGGAATGTGTTGTCTATCCAAAATGATCCTAAGCATGGGTGCTGAAATTTTGTATGGAGATTCTGAGAGTGAAAAGCCAGGTGAGTCTTCCATGCCTTAGGTAAGTTTCATTCCAACATGAGTTGTGTTACTGATGGCCCTGAGTTCAATATTAATGAATCAACAGTATATTACAATCAGCAAAGGGAAGAGTGAACTTACTTATTTTTATGTAAGTCTGCTTTGGAGTGTGCTAGCATTGTCTGCAGCAGACAATGGGATGATGGCAAAATGGAAGTGTGGATGAGTTTGTGGTTTATTTAAAAAAAATACTCTTACAACTACATATCTCTAATAACAGTTAAAGAATCTTTTCTCTATTAAAATTATTTTCTAAGGTTACAGTATTATCTTCTAGAGAATATATAAGTCACTAGCATAGGTAAATTTACTGAACTAGATATTCAACAGACAAGAGAGAAGGGTCATTGGGAAATAAGTGACCAGAAAGATATATTTTGTCAAACATCTGTCTGGGTCACTGTTCTGTTCTGGAGAGCACTACTTTCATGATTGGCGGTGCTGGGTGTGATGATGGATTGTGGAGTGGCAGATAGGGGCAGTCCAGATACCTACAAGGAGATAGGATGCTTCAAGTTACCATATTGGGTTGGAGGCACAGTTCTAAAAGTGAGAGATGACATCGATGGGCATAGACTCTGAAATGATAGATTCTCACTTGCTTTATTTGCCAAGCTTTCTCAGACTTGTCAAAGCTCAAAAGAAATTGTTTCATTAAAATGCCTTGGAGAATGAAAATTCAGCCCATTTGGCTCAGAACAACAGTAATGAGTGTTAAGAATTTGTGCTAAATGCTATTTGTGTTTTCTACCATCAAATTGCATTGTAGTCATTAATTAAACAATTACTAAGATTGAAAATGTGTCTCTTAGACTGTTAAAAATAATCACAAGGAACATAATCCTCATTAAGAACATTTAGTCCACATGTGACAGACTTCATTTCGCCTTATAGAAAACAGAGGTACAACTCAGTATTTGGTGTAAATAGATGGGTTATGACACATTGATCCTATGAAACATTCTGAGGCTGGAAGAATTAAAAGATCTGCAGGTGGTATGCCAGGCAAAGGCATCTAATGAACCCAGTGTTGCTACGCAGCAACAGATCAGCAGCCCATTTGCTGGTATGAATTGTGTGTTTTCCAGTTTTTCAAAAGGTTCAGGCAGCAATCTTTTTGTAATGGTGTCACTAATTATTAAAAATGAACAAAGACTTGCAAAATGGGACTTAGTGACAAAGGTTGCAAGATATGAAATGATCAAATATGAGAGAAGGACTTCTCAGGGCAGGAAAGGGATTGCCCAGAAAGTATTAACTAGCTGGTCACTCTCTCCATGAGTTTGTATGCTTGGGAGTTCCTGGAATGAATAGTAGAAGAAATCCCCTGTCCATTTTGGTTGGAATTACTAAAATAGTTTAGTAAAGATATATGTTATTCCTTTAAGCAGTTTTTATTGTGTCTTCTCCCTCATCACCATCAATTCTTTTTGACCTTAGAGATGTGGGAATTGTCCTGTCTGAAGAAAGTAGAGAAGTTGATGTTTTGATGTCTCCATCTTAGGAATATTCATTGTTGTCACAATAGATGCTGGATGCTGTATGAACCCACTGCTATTCTTTTAAGATTGCAAGACTTAATTCTTTTTATAAAAGAGATCTCAAATTAGAAGTTAAACGCGTGAAAATGACTAATACCTTCACCCAGAGGAATTCTTAAAGCAAATCCATTTGCTTTGCCTCCTGTACATTCAAGTTCATTATTGGCAAAAGCAATTTTACTTATATTTCCTCACTCATCCCTTGCTTTCTCTTTCCCCTCCCTACATTAATATAACCCGTATAGAACGGGTACTCAAAGGAATGCTTTTGTGAATAGAGACCGTATCCTTTGCTTAAGAACCTTGGCATGAGATTATAGATTAACATTCTCATTTCAAGAGTCAGAGCAATGCACTGCCTTAAAATAGCAATAGCAGCAGTATTTTAATTACATCATGTAGAAACATAGGAGATTCAAAGCAAATACAGCACTGAAGCTTCAGACTTCAAGGGCCATGTTCTAATTGTGCTGATGCCCATTCTGGTGCCCAACAGCCACTCCTGGGGCCTGAGGGAGGTTTTTCCAGTCTTATACACCAGTTACATTGGTTTTATCCTTTTTGTTATTTCTTTTACACACTTTAGTTTTATTTGAGATCCCATTATTATTGAATTCCCACTCTATTTAGGAACTATGTAAAATTTGGAGCACAATATGCATTTATGTAAACATTTGTATATTTATATCTTTTAAAAATCGTGTATATATACCTGGATGTTTGTGTGTGATTATGTGCATGTGAGTGCAGGTGCCAATGGAGTCAAGAAAAAGATCCCAGGTGCCCTGGAGCTGGAGTTATAGGAAGTTGTGACCTGCTCAGTGTCAATGCTGGGAATCAAACTCAGGTCCTCTGTAAACGCTGTACACACTGTTAACCATTCAGCCATCTCTTCATTCTCTTTTTTCTTTTCATAGTGTGTGTGTGTGTGTGTAAAAGAGATGGAGAGAGGGAGGGGGAATATTACACATGTATGAGTTTGTACAGGAACATATAGAGGCCAGAAGAGAATGTTGAACATCGAGTGTCCTTATTCTTTTCTTTGTTGTTTGTGTTTCTCAAGACAGGGTTTCTTTGTGTAGCTTAGCAGATCAGGTCAGCCTCAAATTCAAGGCATACACCACCACTAGCTGGCAGGTTCTTATTCTTAAACAACAAACTCTTCATCCACTGAGCCATCTCTCCAGTCAATTTTATTTATTTATTTATCCTTTGAAGCATGGCTTCACTATACATCTCAGTCTGGCTTTGAACTTATAATCTTACTACTCTATTCTCCCCAGTGTTGAGATAGTGGGTGAGTGCCACCATGCCTGACAATCTTTTAGTGTTTTCTAGCTACCAAGCTTAGTTGTTCTTCACAATCTATATTGTCTTGTGACATGTATGTATTTATTTTCTCTCCCTATTAGCATGCAAATGTCATGAAATTAAGAAACTTTTGAAGCTGACTGCTGAATGTACACTATTAAGATTGCCTGAGATATTAAGCCCATATTAAGTCTTCACCTAGTACATAAAATATTATGAGGATGTCAAAGATTCAAAATTGGGAAAAGAATGGACATCTGGGTTAACGTATTGGTGCGTCTGCTGTCCTAGCAAATCAACCATATGCGTTAGTTTATCAACCATAGCATATCTTACCATAAGAATGCATCTCGCTGACCAAGCTGGGTAGGTAAGAGGACCCATCACTGGTGCTGCTCTTACTATGAAGATCATGGTTACACAGTTCCCAGAAGTAAGTAATTTGATGGTCATGAAAGAGACATCCACAGATGAGGAATAGATATGCACAACATCTACATGACCCTTCCTAGATTTTTTGCATCATATGACCCAACCCTCCTTTCCTTTGCCGTCACATCTTGATCACTTTGGAAAATATGCTCCTGAATACTTAATATCTCATAATTCCAGTCATCCTCCAAATTGGAGGGAAAAAAACATTTTCCATAAAGTAGAATAATATATGTGGTAGAGGGAGATGAGAGAAAAAGAATGATGAAGCAAATATGGACACAATGTGATATTTGCAAAATCTAGATGAGGAACTATGGAAATTCTTTACATTACATTTTTCTCTATGTCTAATGTCCACTTATGAGTGAGTACATACCATGTTTTTCTATCTGTGCCTAGGTTACCTCATGCACGATGGTTTTTCTAGTTCCATCCATTTGCTTGCAAATTTCAAGACTTTATTTTTTTTTCACTGAGTAGTACTCCTTTGTTTAAATATATCTGCCTACAATCCACAACCCCAGAAAAGCTAGGAAACAAGGAAGACCCTAAGAGAACATGCATCTCAAGAAAGGGAAAGGAACAAGATCTCCGGAGCAAATTTGGAGTGTGAGGGGAGGTAGGAGAAAGATGAGGGGTAAAAGAGAGGAAGGGGGACGAGAATATGAGGGATTAAGAAGGTGGAGTTGGGGGAAGAACAGAGGAGAGAAGGAATGAGATACCTTAATAGAGGGAGACATTGTGGACTTAACCAGAAATCTGGCACCAGGGAAATGTTCAGGAATCCACAAGGATAACCCTGACCAAGAATCTAAGCAATAGTGGAGAGGCTACCTTAAATGCCCTTTCCCTATAATGAGATTGGTAACTACCTTAAATGCCATCATAGAACCTTCATCCAGTAGCTAATGAAAGAAGGGATTCACAGTTAAGCACTGAACCAAACTCCTGGAATTCAGTTGCAGAGAGGGAGGAGTGATGAGCAAAATGGTCAAGACCATGCTGGGGAAACCCACAGAAAGAGCTGACCTGAGCAAGTGGGAGCTCATGGACCCCAGACTGACAGCTGGGGACCAGCATAAAATGGAACCAGGCCCTGAATGGGTGTCAGTTGAGAGGTCTGGGCAGCCTATGGGGCCTCTGGCAGTGGAACCAGTATTTATTCCTGATGCACAAATGGGCTTTGGGAGCATGTTCCCTATGGAGGAATATTCTCTTAGCTTAGATACACAGGTCAGGGTTGTGGTGGTCCTTGGTCCTGCCCTGAATGAGGAAACAGACTTTGATGATCCCCCATGGGAGGCCTCACCCTTCCTGAAGAGTGGATGAGGGTGGGATAGGACATTGGTAGGGGGAAGGGGGAGATGGGAGGGAGAAGGAATTGGGATTGGTATATAAAATACAAATGTTATTAATTTAAATAAAAATACATTTTAAAAATTTGCAAATGTGTACATCTAAAATTACTTCTAGATAGGAAGTCAAGACAAGAATCTCAGACTCATGACTTGCACCCTAATTTCTACGGTCTAGTTGTTCTCTATCTCGTGCATGAGGTTTACCATCTATCCTTGTCACCTCATTTCCATTTCTGAATTCCTGTTTCCCTGGCTTTCAGCTCTTATCTAGAATTTTGTAACAAGGCCTGAACCTGGTCTCTTGAGGCAGTTACTAGTGGCTGCTGTAACCTCACTTACCCAGACTGCTTCACCTGAAAGAGAGCTCAGAAGTCGGCGCTGTTCCCTTGATGCTACAGAGGAGCTCAGCCTGAGATTTGACAACTATACATAATTAGCCCAAACAGCCTAGCCCGACCTGCACTGAGCTCCATTTAATTCCCGTGTGTGTGTGTGTGTGTGTGTGTGTGTGTGTGTGTGTGTGTGTAGGTCAGAGGCAGCTCTCCGTCTTAATCACTCTCCACTTTGTGTACAGCTTCTTCCTCCCTGGAACTTGTCAATCTGACCAGACTGTCTGGTCAACAAGCTGTCTTGACACCCAACACCCAAGTCACATGGGTGCTGGAACTCCAAACTCTTGTCTTTGTGTTTGCGTGGCAAGCACTGTACTGAAATAAGCAGGCCCCTGACCCTGGGTACGCCCATCTCTTTCTCTTCCCTTTGCCCTTTCTCCACATCTTCCCACTGAAGGGTTTCTCTAGAAGCTGCCCCCTCTGGAGGCCCTTCCTGATTCCCCCGCTAGTAACACCTTTCTTATGAGGGTGGGAAGCATTGAACACCGGGATTTTTGTGATTTGCACTTGGTTATAGAGTTTGGATCCCTGGCTTCACCCAGAGGCTTTGAGGATTTTGAGAGAAAGAAATGTGTTTTGTTCAATTTTGTATCTTCCCAAACTCAGAACACCTCCACAGCCTGACATATAAAGCTAATAAATGTTTGCTGAATCTCACCGATTTGACTTTACATGTCCTTATCACCACACCAGCGGTCATCCACTACCCTGTTTCATTTGAATCCCATGCACTTTTACTATAACTTTCAAAATAATCAGGTAAATTCTTCTTTATTGGTATTCTGATTATCAGTTACAGAAATAAACCAGTACTTTGGCCTCTCCAAGAAAACTATGAGAAGGTTCCCCTCAGTGAGCAGTTATGTTCAGAGTAATTTAGAAAGGTTTTTGCCACTGTGGAAATCATGCATTTTTTTTTTAAAATTTTATCTTTTAGTAGAGACTCTTATACAGGTTTCTGTTTCTGCAAAATATTGTCACGAGTCTTCATTTATACAAATGAGTCACTTTCCGCATAGTTTAGGACTGGTTAATTTCAAACTTAAGGAAAATCTTAGTGAAATTTTAGTTAATTGACTCAGTGTGACTTTTTGATGTAATAGACACTGGACTTGGATGCAGAGGCATGCCTGCTGATAGAATGTGAACTTATTAAATGTCAGGAAAAGGGTGGATGATTTCTAAAAATCTTGTAATCAATATTATTAAGCATTTTTTTCTGTCCAATGAAATATTCCAGAACTATATTCAAATCAACTTGACCTAGTAATTGCTGATTTTTCACTCTCTGGTTAAGAGCTATGATTTTTTTATATGTATTTATTTTTTCTTATTTGACATATAGATCCCAGTTCCCTCTCCCTCCCTCCCATCACCCCCCACCACCAAGCTCCCATCCCACCCACCACTCCACAGAGAGGGTGATGTCTTCCAGTAGAGGTCAACAAAATCTGTCAAGTCATTCAGAGTAGGGACTAGGCCCCTCCCTCCTGCCTCTAGGCTAAGGGAGTATCCCTCCATGGGGAATGTGCTCCCAAAGTCCTTTCATGTACCAGGGATACATCCTGGTTCCACTGTCAGAAGTCCCTTAGATTGCCCAGGCCTTTTAACTGAGACCCATATTTAGGGGGTCTGAGTCAGTCCAATGCTGGTTTCCCAGCTATCAGTCTGGGGGGAGGGGTCCATGAGCTCCCCCTTGTACAGGTCAGCTGTGTCTGTGGGTTTCTGTAGTCTGGTCTTGACCCTATTTTCTTATCACTCCTTCCTCTCTGTAACTAGATTCCAGGAGTTTGGCTAGTGTTTAGATGTGGGTGTCTGCTTCTGTTTCCATCAGCTACTAGATGAGAGCTCTATGATGGCATATAAGTTAAGCATCAGTCTCATTATCAGGAAAGGGCCTTAAGGACATTTAAGGTAGTCTTTCCACTGTTGTTCATATTGTTAGTTGGGGCCATCATTGTAGGTCTCTGGACATTTCTCTAGAGTCAGTTTTCTCTTCAAACCCATAATGCCCCCCTCTATTATGGTATCTCTGTTGTTGTGTATTTCTTTCTTTCTTTTTTTTTTTTTTTTTTGCTCTCATCTGTGTGTCTTCCAATTCTTCCAGCTCAGTGGTACAGCACTTGCCTAGTAAGCACAAGGCCCTGGGTTTTGTCCTTAGCTCCAGAAAAAAAAAAAGATAAAATAATAAAAAAAGACCAAAAACAAACAAACAATCAAACAAACAAAAAATAAACCACCACCAACAAGGGCAGCAACAAACTATGATTTTTATAATTTTTTAAAATTTAAATTTGAAACAAGCTTGTTGTACATGTCAAACCCAATTCTCCCACCGTCCCCTCCTCCCCTGTTCTTCCCACCAACCCCCATTCCATCCACTTTCTGCTCCCCAGTGAGGAGGAAGCCTTCCATGAGGAGTCTTCATAGTCTGTCATATCACTTGGAGCAGGACCCAGGCCCTCCCCCATGTGTCTAGGCTGAGAGAATATCCATCTCTGTAGAATGGGCTCCCAAAGTTCATTCGTACACTAGGGATAAATACTGATCCATTACCAGAGGCCCCACAGACTGCCCAGTCCTCCCAACTAACACCACATTCAGGGAATCTGACTCAATCCTATGCTGGTTTCCCAGCTGTCAGACTGGAGTCCATGAGCTCCCCCTTGTTGAGGGTAGCAGTTTCTGTGGGTTTCTCCAGCCTGGTCTTGGCTCCTTTGAAGAGCTATGATTTTTAAAGAATGAAATGTCCTAGAATGTTGATCTAGATCAGCAGTTCTCAACCTGTGGGTTGTAACCCCTTTACAGGGTCACAAGTCAGATATTTACAATGTAATTACTAATAGTAGCATAATTACAGTTATGAAGTAGCAATGGAATAATTGTGTGGTTGAGAGTCACCACAACACAAGGAACTGTCTTAAGGTGTTTAACCACTGGTCTAGATGCACATGACACTGATTTTGTGAATCCTTACTCTATGCAAACTCAAGGTGACATTTCCTTCACTTTAATGTACTTCACAATGTCCAGCCTTGATGGATAGAAAACATCAATGACTAAACGCACTGAAACGATATTAATTTGTTTATATGTTTCTTCTTTGAGCTTTTGTTTGCTTTTGAAATTATTGGCGATATTTTCCCTAACATGTGCCTGATCTGGGTATAAGGAGAAATTGATTTTATTACTTTTATTTCTATACCAAAAAAACCCAAGATTTGTTTTTAACCCATCTTCTCAGTTTATTTTTCAAACTGTTAAACAGAATTTTGTTCAATTTTGCTTTTGGATTTGTCACAGATAACTGATTTATGTGTGTTCTAAATTCCCCCATAAAGCCTGGCCATTTTCTGATGGACTCGTACAATTTTTTAATCTAGTTCCTTTCATACTCCAATCCCTGTCCTCAAGTGAGTGTAGTTTTTCCTGCTTCTGTGTGTTACCTTACAGAAGGGGTCAGCGTAGCTCCATCAATAGGGTGAATCCTGTTCAGAGGGCAGCTGAGGCATTTTAGACAAGTCCCTATCTAGGAGCCAAGACAGCTGGAGATTAGCCCTCATAGTATACATTACATGTCTCTAGCTGCTGCCAACAACTGCACTGCATAACTTCTATACAGAAGACTCTTGCATTCAAGTCCTCAAATTGCCTAGAGATCTCTCAATGACGCATTGGATCTTAATCATAGTCTAAGACAGATTACCTTGACCATGCCCCAAAAATCTTTCCCTCCAACTTTTTCCTAATTGCTCTGTTATGATTACCTTCTTTTTTTCCCCACCTCATCTTTTCTTATTGATTTTGCATTGATCCATTTCCTTTAATTTATATTGTTATTTTTTCTTTTTAAGGAGAAGTTTGATTAATTTGGCAGAAACTACACAGTATAGGAAAGGGCCTTGTGTGTGTTCAAGCCATTCCAGATCTCATCTGTTTGCCCTTCCAGGATTACATCATATCTGCTAGCTTCATATCTGCTTCTTGGGATATGGTCACACCATGTGTCTGCTAATAAGCAAGCGTGTTTTAATAGCAATGGGTTTATTTACTGGTGCCAAATTGCCATATGATTTCTTCATGTTCAGAAATTATACAAATCTATTTTTTATTTCACAAACACACACACACACACACACACACACACACACACACACACACACACACTCTAATGTTCTCTTGTTCTGATTCTTTTCCAGGCTTTGCATTTTATTGTACAAGCTAATCAATATTTTTTATGTGTTATTTCTATACTAGACTTACAGGCCAACATACCAATAATCCCTCCACCTGATTTGTAGACATTTAAGCCAGCTTCATCTTCTAAGAATAGCTTGCTCCAGACACAGGCAAATCCCTCTCTAGGGTCTGAGCCTGCCTGCTCCCCAGTGGGAGCTAAGCCTATTTACCTCAGTGGAGCCACAGCTCTTCTAGCCTCAGATACCAGAATCATCTTTATTTTTTTCCCAGACTCACATAGCATCATTCACTAAGGATGGCTTCAAGTGTGCGATGAAAAGAGCATTAGTAAGGATATTAGGGCTGCATCTTCTATTTGGCCTCTACTTGTAATTGAGTAGGGATCAATGTCATGCCTACTTCCCTCTAAGCATGGTTTCTCTTGTCTTGATCATAGGTTCTCAAGTTTTTTCTCCTGTCCTCTGCTCATGCTTCCCATACCCTTTGATAAACCAGAGCATGCTCATAATACAAAGAGGAGCAAGGCTCCAGTGTAGACAACACATACACTAGACACTGTATTCTGGCTATAAGCCACATTTTATTTTCATTGCAAGTCTGAATCCTGTCCTGCTGTGTAGTAAAACCCAAAGTCTCCATGGAGGAAGTTGCAATAGTTTTCCTGCTACATTTAGAGATGAGAAAAATATTACAACCTGCTTAGATTGTAAAATAAGAAAGAAAATGAATTTGTTGTTCCTCATTTTCCATCCACAGTAGGATTGGATGTTCCATTACATACGCATGTGTTCTTTCTGCATACTTTTGGTCTGGGTGCTGAAATATTGGCAGTAGGGATACTCTTCTCCTTAATCAAGCATAAGATTTTTTGTTCATATAAATATATTACACAATTGTTAGTGGGAACAATAAATACCTATTCTTGATTTTTGTTGGATTTATGATCAAAATACATCAGATTAAAGAAGCCTATATATTACTTAATAACATACAACTTTATACATATGCAGAACTAGATGTAACACATATACTTGTATACATATATAGAACTTCATCCATAATGTAGAACTTTCTAAGTTCTAAAATTAATGAATTGTGAGAGACTTAACGAGATGTATGAGTTTTTGTGTGGATCAGTTATTCTTGTTCAACTGGTTGTACTGAACACCGATATTGATGTATTTTTGTCTCCTACAGAAAAAAGTAGGTGCTATGACTTATTCTGCTTAAATTATGTTTAAATAGAAGACTTTACTAAAGTGTGTTTCTGTTGCTGGCAGAACATTATGATATGCCTTGCTCTCTGTTGGTGATTTCATCTTGAAACTGAGTATGCAAAATGACTTCTCTAAAACAAAAACACACCAAATACCATTGACCAGGCATTGTGCATAGCCTATAACTCATCAACATCTGTTCTAGATGCTAAAAAGCTTTCACACATTTTTGTGCACTGAACATGTGTTTTTAAAGATGATTTTTTTAATAACCAGGGGGAAAGTCTTATGAAATCAAATGTATTGAGTATTGCTATTTATTCCAGTGACTTTAGAGTTGAAAACCTACCCAGTACTATAGTAATTATCTTGAAAAATTCATAGGTTGGTTACCAGACATTTGAGCTCATTTTTCTTTTGGTAGATTTCTAAGCATTGTCATGAGAAATTTGCTTTCTTATTACACACACACACACACACACACACACACACACACACACACACACACGTTAATATAATTTATGAAATTTCCAGTTGATGCTAGAATACAAAGGTTATAGACTCATCCTAACTTTAATGTCCTAATAACACTGGTATCTAACACATAAGAATTTGCTGTTTTTAGGTCCCGTGTAATGAATTAATAATTACAGTGCTTTGGGATAGATTTAATTAAAATTTAATAAAAAATGTGTAATTTCTCAGTCAAAGGATAAAAAATTAAATAAGAGGGGTCACACACTTGATTGACTCCATGCAAGTAAAAACAGATGTATTCAAATTAATGTGTATTTTGTTTAGATATATTACAGTATTTAATATCTCAGAGCTAAAACATGTAATGACATAAAGTATGAAATTATTTGTAACTGTTCGAAGAAAAGAGGACTGGAAAGTGAATAATTCAAACAGAAATTATTAAAATTTGCTCTGAGGTTGTGATAATTAAAGTGTGACATTAATTCAAGCACAGTGCATGGTTCTTCTTGTTAAATTCTAGTCTAGTGACTCAAGCTTGTCCTTTATCTCATTCCCTTGTCTTTTCTGCTTTCTTATTTCTACTTGTTTCCCAGCCCTGTCTCTTCCTCCTACCCACCACTGAGATATCTTATCATGCATAGTTTATCTCTGCCATCTTTTTCTTAAAGGCACAGATAAAATATTATGTGCTTCAAATTCATAGCATGAGCCTTATTCATATATATATGTATATATATGTATATACATATATATATGAATATATTCCTTTTTTATAGCAGTACAGGGTTTTAACTCTTTGGTAGTGCAGACATTTTTACTCTCACAAACTCTGTCTTTATTCTACTTGCTAAACTTCCATGGAAGAATGCACTCTGATCAAGTTTCCTCTTCTGCTGGCTCCTCCCAGACACTTGTACCTTGATGAGTCACTGAAGCAGATTATAGTCTTAAAAGAACAGCTGGGGAGCAGACTTGGAACCATTGGTTCGTGCACGCATGCGCGCGCGCACACACACACACACACACACACACACACACACACACACACACATACTTAAAATAAAAACAAACAAAACTTGAAAAAAATCATTAGGTGATATCTCCTTAGCTCTGATATTAATGTAGTAGTCATGTTTGTCTTAGTGAAGTACCATATAAATTATCTGCAGGATAAAGCATCTCCAGGGTTTGAAAGAGTTCACAACAGACTCAGCTGGCCACACTTCACACCTGGTCAGGAGAGAGGCTAAACACTGACCAAGAAAAGGAGCTGCCACTAGCAGGGTGTGTTTTCATCTTCTGTGACACCCTACTAATCCATGAGGTGTCTGGAATCAGAATTCTCAGTTGTATGGCATTTAAGTTCCACTTTCATAGATGCCAGAAGTCAAGGCCAAACTTTCAAATAATTTTCCTAAGATTATTTATTTGCCTAATTATGTCTTTTTCATATTGAGAAACCATCCACTATAGGTGTTTTGTGCATGTGGGGAGGTCACAAAGGATAAAGGAAATTTGCTGACCATTCTGAGTGAGTAGAATCTCATAGTGAAAGTTTCTCCTTGGAAAACCTCTGAGGGTTTCAGAGAGGAACACTTAAGGGTTACAGCTCTTCTGGGGTCTGCATGTGGAACTCCTCAGAATCTCGTCACTATGAGTATAGGTTCTTCCTTTCTGTCCTAGGACTTATTATTATGGGCTTTGCATACACTCATCTATCTTTTTCTTCACTCCGATATGGCTCACAATTGAGAGAGTTCCTTTAACTCTTACGTTTTCCTCTATAGCATCTTATTTGGATACATTTCATCTATTCATTTTTATTCCTCAGTGATTTCTATTTAGAGATTCACAATACATATTTACGTTAGTGAAATTCAATTTGCTTCAGTAAGCTTCCTCTGTTTTAAATATTTTTTAACATACATAAGACACATTAAAGAAAAATATCAGGATGCTTGTCTGAGTAGATCTTTAATATCAGACCGTTAAGAGAAGTCACATTTGGTCTGTGCCTATATGGTGTCTAAAGAAGCAGGCAGTTCTTGGGGGTTTGGGGTAATGTCTGGTAACTCTTGCTCCCAGAGTTTGAGCTACTTCTGTGATATATCAGAACACATTATTAGATAAGCAAGAATGTTCAAGTCTAGTATGTATAATAACGTGAGTTATGGCTGGGGTTGATTTTACTGAGGTAATAATGATTTGTTTTTGTAAACACCAGTGAACTGAATAGTTGAAAGGGAAAAGAGAAAAAAATAGATGTATCATGGGATGGGGATGGCTTAGAATGTAGGGTGACAGTAGAGAGTTAACTAAGAGCAGGAATAAAGGACTTGTAAGAGTCAATATTAGGATGCCAAATAGAACTGATTGACAAAGGAAAGAGCAAAGATAAAGGTGGTGGCAGCCTCCTGTATGGGCAGGGACAGGGACAGGGACAGAAAGACAAGAACAAGAAGAGGATATTGAAATGAAACAATGAATGGAGTACAAAAATGTAAGAAAGGTTGTGTAGCATGAAAGGATGTCAAGGAGCTGGAGATGGTGTTGAAGCAGAAATCCATGGATTAAGCTACAGAACAAATCCTTCAAATAAATACATATAAAGGAAGCTAAGGAACTGGGACTGAGGGATAGCTTGGTGATTAAGATGGTTTGCTGCACAAGGACAAGGACCTGAGTTCAGATCTCAGCAACTCTGTAAAAGATAGATTTGGAAGCATGTGCCTATAAACCAGGCTGCTGTGGATAGAGACAGAAGGGTCCTGGGGCTTCATGGTTGTTAGCCTAGCTCCAGATTCAGTGAGAGACTCTGCCTTAAAGAAATGAGAATGTGTAGGAGAATGTATGGGAATCCACTAGAGTCTAAGTAAAAGGATATCAAGACTTATTAGAAATCACTCACAAATAACAAGGTAGAGAACAATTAATGAAAACAAAGGCCATGTATTTGAAAGAGGGGATATAAGAGAATATGGAAGTGTTTAGAGGGACAAAAGGTAAGGGGTAAATGATGATATAATAATCACAAAAAATTAAAAATTAAAAAGAAAAATTTGAAGGGAAGTACACAACATAAAGATGAATAAAGAAAAGAAGAATTGCAAATATATCTAGAAGTGAAGAAAATACAGAAGGCCACTTATAATTGGTGATGGACTAGGGAAGGATTCCTTAATCTTAGTACTTTACCTCTATTTAGAAATCATCTAAATGTGATTTTGCATAATTCAATTGCTCTAAAGCAGAAGGTGCAGTAAAAACTAAGGTCTTGGGGGAGGATCTGGAAAGATGTGGCGGAGAAGAAAATATATTCAAAATATATTTAAAGTTAAAATTATTTCAAATAACAAATGTATAATAAAAATCAAGAAGGGATAGCTTTGTGAAAATAGCAATGTAGTTTTTTAAAACAAAACTTAGGAAATTTCAAAGTCAGCAGACAAATTTTCTGAAGATAGAAAATGGCAATGCTATGGAACTATGGTCCTCTTTCCAAACATGGGTCCTGAGCCCAGCTGAATCTTCCTCAGATCAACCACATCATTCTCACAGGTTCTCTGATGCAGTTAATTGGCAACTAATTCATTGCATGGACCTTGGAAACCAACCAAAGAAGGGTTTTCTTTAAGATTATCTAGATTGAGATGAATAATGGTAGTAGAACACTTGGCTATCTTCAAGCTCTAAGACAGAAAAATTCTTGTGTTTCTTTTTAAAAAACATTTTCAATTGACATAGAATTACTTTGCCCACTTTCTTCCTCTAGCCCCCCTCACTTACCCACCCTCAAAGCCCTCTTATACATCTCATTCTCAAGCTGAGTCTCTTTTTAATGATTATTATACACATCCATTCACACATGTCACACATGTGCATTTATACAACTATATAAAATTTATGCAACTATATAAAACCAACTTGAGTTGGTTTTATAGCTTACATGTATATGGTTTCCATGTTGACAACTTTGCACTGGACAACCACCATGAGGGCTCTTCCCTGAGAGAGGCTAATTCTCCTCCCAGAAATCATTAGTTGCCTGTAGCTCTTTGTCTATGATCAGATTCTACAAAACTCTCCCCCTCCTATGTTAATGTGCCCATAGATATTGGCACTGTTCTGAATTTGTTTATGTAGCCATTTCTAGGACAGATAGTTTCATACTAGACTTTCTGGTGTTCTGGCTCTTACAGTGTTTCCATCTTCACTTTCCATGAGGTTCCCTGAGCTATAGATGCAGGAGCTGTGATGTAGATGCATCTGTTGAGACCGAGCATTCCCCAATCTGTTAATCTCTGCACTGAATCTGGTTTGTGATTTTCTATAGTGATCTTCATTTTCTGCAAAGAGATCCTGCTTTGAAAACGGTTGCTAGCCAAAGTTATGAATAGTTTTGGGTTATGGTTTAGAATGCATTTAGAGATTATTTTGGTCTAGAAAAGTGGTGGTAATATTCTTTCTAGAAAAATCATTCCAAAGGTGAGCCCTCATATCTACTGTCTGAACATATGAATTCATCTCTCATCCGTGTTTCTTTTGTTCGCCTTTTCCTGCTTTTAATAGCTCTATCTTAACAGAAGAATTTTCTTGAAGCATCTTTTCCAATGTGTGAATTTCTTCTCCACTTTAACTCTATATAAAAGTAAAGCATATTCAGAGAAATCTAGAAGATGCTCTCCAATTTCATCACCATGACTAGTTCCCAGTTTTCTTTCTATTCTACACATAAAAGTGTTCAACAGTCCAGTGAGTTCCATTTTCTTCTCATTATCTACTGGTGACATTTTAGCTGTGAAGAAATTAGGAAAATTAACATTCCACTGATAAAAATCATAGAACGTTGGAGCCGAGGAGTTTTAGAGATCATCTAGTATAGCTCACAATGAGTCATTTGTTGACAGCTCCAAGGGACCCATTCACAACAGGGAGTATAAACAATTAAGGCCTCTTAAAACAAGTTCGTAGTAAGAAAAATTGTGGGATTCCCCCAAGGAAGGAAATGAAGCTAAGTGCACTAATTTGGCCAGCTGTTTCAATAGCATCTCCTGTACATGGCTGTGCAATGCAGGCCTCTGCTGACTCGATGCAGTAGATGAGACTTCAAATCAAACATGGATGCTTATTAAGTGTGCTATCATAATTAAGATATGCCCAAGGTGCAAGAGAGCCAAATATATTTCAGAAATATGAGAGGTACTTATTGGAGCTAAGACTGACAGCCAAATTAGTTTCTTTTCTGAATCTCTGGCTTAGTAGTTTCAGTGATCAAGATGCTTCTGAGAAACTACATCACTGAATAGGTTTATTCTTAAATACTGGAAAAGCAGTCAATTGGTGTGAGACATACAGGGTTCTAGGATAAGATGCTCCCTATGGAGGTATGTTCAAGTCAACAACCATACCTTACCCATACAAACTGTGAATTAATTTGGAATCTTCTGTTGTACTCCAGGTAGGCAATGATGAGGTTAGAAGTGTAATGAGGCCTGTCTGAAGCTGAGGAGATGGAGATGTCTTTGATTCAGAAGTCTTACCCTACATTTCCTTCATCGGGAAAACTTTGTCAACCCCAGATTGATCATGCAACTTTTAAATTCCTCTCCTTTCTCTCATAGCTCTCGAATGCCAGGAGAACAAAGGGTCCCTAAAACTATTGTTACCCTGTCTGTGGTACTTTTAAAAATACATGATATAACTTGTTAGAATGGTAACAGGCATTGCAGGGATTTAATGGGGAAGAGACAGTTTAGCTAATTGTATTGTTTCCAGCAACTTTCACACTATTTTTTACTTAATGTATAGTGACTTTCTGGAAGTTCAATTAAGATCTGATTGAAATTTGGCTTATGTAATGTAACCAGCAGTCCATGACAATGGAACTCTTGTATTTGAGCCACCAGTACCCATTTTTTGAAACATTGTATAGATAACAATTGTGTCAAGTCTGTGTGTAAATGCAAGCATTTGCTTCATTATACCTTCTATTTTCAGATCTAAGTATTTTTATGTATATTATAACATTATGAGTTGATTTTCTTTTATTTCTTAATTATTTTGCAATTAGGACTTCTTATTGATTTTTTTCAGTACATATATATTCAAGTATACATTATCAGTGAATTGCTTTAAGGACAGAAAAGAGGCTATAAAATATTTATTTTTGAAAGAAAGCACACAGTGTGATAGGAATGAGCTAGAAAGAACATGAAATTTTGAGATGAGTACAAGACTCTAGATTCATGTGTTACTTGACACTGTCAAACTATCTTTCTGTATGTGCAAAACAGAAATAAGAGCAATCTCTAATAGCCACAGTTGTTTATGAAAGTTCCTAGTACATAGCAGATTTATCATACTTCCTACACCTTCATTCATTCATTTGACAAATATTTATTGATCACCTACTTTAATCAAGGCAGCAAACATTAATTAATTTAGAATCTGGCACACAAATCAGTGAAGTAAAATAGCAGTCATAAAGATTTGTCTTCTAGAAGTGAATAAAGACAATGTGGTACAGTTACATGATGGAATATTACTCAGCTGTTAAAAAAATGACATCACAAAATTTTCAGGTAAATGGATGGAACTAGAAAAACCCATCCTGAGTGAGGTAACCCAGACTCAGAAAGACAAATGTGATATGTGCTCACTCATAATTAGATACTAAATGTAAAGTAGAGGATAACCAGACTACAGTCCACAGACACAGAAGAACTAGGACCCTAAGAGGTACACTCATATCTCCCTGGGAATGGAATTTAGATGAGATCTCCTGGATAAACTAGAGGTGAGGGCAGGGTGGAAAGGGGAGGGAGGATTAGAACATAAAGGAGCAAGAAAGTCAAGGGGGGGTGGAGTGGAAGAGCAATAAAAGAGATATCTTAATAGACACAGCCATTAGGGAGAAACCCAGCACTAAAGTAATTCCAAAGAATCACAAGGATGATCTTAGCTAAGACTCATAGCAATAGTGGAGAGGATGCCTGAAGTAATCAAATTGGTGAATACCCTAATTACCATCATAGAGCTTCCATCCTATACTTGATGAAACCAGTTGCATAGAGCAACAACAAAGCACCAGGAATCCAGTCAAAAAGAGGGAACAGGGACTATATGGTTAAAGGAGGTCAAGATCATAATGGAGAAATCTACAGAGACAGCTGGACCAACCCATGGTACTCATGAACTCTAGACTAACAGCTGTTGGGAATCCATGAGACTAAACTAGGCCCTCTATATGTGGAAGACAGTTGTGAAGCTTGGGTTGTTTGAGGGGTCCCTAGCAGAAGGACCAGGATATATCCCTGGTTCATGAGCTAGCTTGGTGGAGACCTTTCCCTATGGTGGGATGCCATGTTCATACTTAGTGCATGGGAGAGGGCTTGATCCTGCCCCAACTTAATGTGCCAGACTTTGTTGACTCCTTATAATAACCCTTGCCTGTGAGGAGGAGTGGATGGGAGGGGGGAGATTGGCTGGGTGGACAGGAGGAGGGGCAGAAGGAAGAACTATGGTTGAAATGTAATAAAAGATTAAATAAATTTTAAAAAGATTATACAAATATTAAAGAAAAAGATTAGACTTCTAGGAATTTATCTTCAAGTAGAGACATAAGTTTTCCTATCCCTTCTATTGATTTTAATTACTTTCTAGGATAGACAGACCATAGACTTCTGAAGTAGGTGCAGTACCCAAGAATTGAAAATCACAGTATCAGAAGGTGCTATGCAAGCTGCCAAGGGAAGAGGATTAGCTGGTATTCTTACCGATGCAAAGCCTACAAACCACAATGGTGACTTGACTGGCAAGTTATCACTAGTGGTGCAATAGGGAACTCTCACCTTGGGGTAAACCAACAACTGTCTTGGACGTAAGGGCTGCTCAGTAGGAGGGAACTCATGCCTGGTACAGAAAATCTAGTCAACTGTATTCCTAATACTTATGTTTATACTCACTCACAGATAAGTACATCTCTCACTCATTAGAGAAACTTCTTTGTATAAAATAGCAAGGGGCTATTACAGAGAGCCACATCAGATCAAATGTAAAGACAAAGGAACTGTATGGTACCCAATCCCAATCACACATCTATAAAGCAATCCTTGAAACCAAGGCTTGAGTAAAATCATGGAAGATAGGACAGAAAGATTTTATGGGCCAGAGGCCCAGGATGCCTGTTGTTAAAAAGTGTTCCTTAGATACAACATGGAAAATGCATTCAACAATATGGTTACCTGGACAAGATCAGCAAAAATTTCTTCCCAGACCTACAATTTTAGAGATGGTTCTAGTTTGAATTATTTTCCTCTCATTAAGACAGATTACATGGTGGTGGTGGTGGTGGTGGTGGTGGTGGTGGTGGTGTGTGTGTGTGTGTGTGTGTGTGTGTGTGTGTGTGTGTGTGTGTGTATGTGTGTGTGTATGTATGTGTGTGTGTGATATGAGTATAAGTATTTGTGTGTGTACATGTAGTGTGTGAATGTGTGTGCATATGTGTATGCATGTCTGTGAATGTACATGTCCATTTTTATGATTCTTCTTTCCGAACTTCTGAGATGGTAGGCATCCTAAAGGAAATATTTTACATTTTACACACACACACACACACACACACACACACACACACACACAACCTTATTTCTGGTTTTTTTTGCCATCAATATAAAAATTTGCACTCCCTGAAATTGTATGCAGGATTTCACTTCTCAGTAATATTGATACATATGTTTTCTTCTTTGTACATTGTTGTGGAATATTAAGATGTGTTACATTCATTTATGTTGTGGAATATTTGTTTAATGATGCAAAGATGTGTTGCATTCTTTTATGTTGCATTTGTTTAACTCTGTGAAGCTGTGTTACTTTGCCTGTCTAAAACCCCTGATAAAGAGTTGAATGGCCAGTAGCTAGGCAGAAGATGAATAAGTAGGAATGCCAGGCAGAGAGAATAAATAGAAGGAGAAAAGGAGAAGAGAGAAGTGAGAAAAGGAGGAAAGGAAGATACCAGGGACCAACCACCCAGCTACACAGCAAACCATGGAGTGAGACGGGAAGAGAGATATATAGAATAAAGAAAGTTAAAAAGTCCAGAGGCAAAATGTAGAAGAAGTTAAAAAAAGACAGCTAGAAACAAGTCAAGCTAAGGCCAGATATTCATAAGTAAGAATAAGCCTCCATGTATTTATTCAGGAGCTGAATGGCAGGCCCACAAAGGGTTACAAGTAAACAACAACAACAACAACAACAAATAAAACAACTACAGTATATTTTCCTGAAGAAATTTCCAAGCATATTAGTAACCCTATCTTGGACATATCATGACAAAGAATGTTTGGCTTTAAAGCAGCCCTAATATTTTTAGGTTTCTGTCTAATTTTCTTTGGCTAAAATGTCATAACAGCTCCTTTAACAGAAAGAGAGCCATGCATTTGTTTGAAATTTTCCTGTTTTGGAATCTTCTCTGTTTTGCGTGAAAACAATGAACCGCAGATCCTCCTTGAACACTTGGAGTATTTTTGATTTTACAGACATTTATAGTAACAAATTATAAAAAAATGTATACCTACATCTTTAGGTCTGGTTTGTGTGGATCTTCATATATTTCTTTTTCATAATATTTACTTAATATATGAATGCATCCCTCCTCATTTACATGTTATATTCTCTCTTTCAATGCATATTCATAGTTTAGTTTGTTTCACTTATACATGGAATATTAAAAGGTCAAGCACACATATGTACAGTAGAGAGGTATTTTACAGATCCTACAGGAGCAAGGGTAGACAGTGAAGAGCAGACAGTGGTGAAAGCTTTAGGTAAATGGTAGGCATAAATTTTAGTGCACAGGTGTTGATTAGGGTTAATAATAATGAACTGTGTGTGTCAAAAAACACTGATGAGATGACAGAATTTAATAGTTCTCAACATTTGTAAAACTAAGCATGTCAGGTATGACTACATTCGTTGTCCTGTTTAATCATTACATAGGGTAAAAATATATGAAGACATTACTTTGTAACTATACACAATTATTAGCCAATTAAAAATTAAGTAAAAAGTATACATGAACTTATTTTGTATATTGTATACTATGTGATATTATTAGCAATATGTTTCTTGTGGATGCAAAAACTAGTTCTTCATAATTTTCTTTTTAAAGAAGTTTTGTCTATTTTAATGATTTTCTGTCAACTTATTAATTATATTGATGTAATCAGAAAACTATATATCATTGTCATCTTAAAGGACTTTGAACTTATATTGATTTGTAGCTAGTTAATGTCATACATACTTAATGGGTTCAATTGATACCTGGCTGTTCTTTGCCTAATGATACCAAATTTACCCTTTAAGACACTAAGTAATAATACAGCTCATGTGTAACTTCTATTATAACTGAAATTCATTCATTTATTTCTTCAATAGTTCAACAAAATCCATTGTGATGGCTATTTTTGGAGATCAACTTGACTACATCTGTAATTAACTAAAACCCAATGGCTGAATACACTATGAGGAATTTTTTCTTAATTAAAGCAAATTCTAATCCAGATCTTTAGGGTGAGAAGACACATCTTTAATCTGGGATGCACCTTTTGCTGGCAGCCTTTATAAGGATATGAAAGAAGAAAACTTGCTTTCTCATTACCTGCTTGATCTCCCCTTGCTAGTGAGGCCATACACAGTTCTAAGTTTCTCAACATTGAAGAGAAACAGACTCTGTTCCCTGTTCCCATGCAGTAAAGATAGCACTTTAGTAATCTCACTGCACCAGATTTCTTTGAACTTTGGTTTTTATTCATCTGCTAACTCAAGAACACAAAAGATTCACACTGTTCAGACTCAGAGCCTATGATTTTTCCACTTCCTAAACCAGGCACCACTGTTTAATTGTGAAAGCTGAAGCTGCCATTGTTGATAGATTCTTTTCTTGTATTCTTAAATCCATAGCCACTTCTCTGTCTCATGCCTTAAATACTCTCAAAGTCACCCACTTCTTCCTCTGTCAGCTGCAACCATCCTATCAATGTTTCTTTCCTCATGCTCCTGGATTCCCTGTAGATTTCAAACAGAACTCAAAGCACCTATTTTCTCTATTTTGCAGACAGAGTGTTTTAAAAATATAGATTTGATCTTATCTATATAAGTCCTAATACCATCAGTAAAAAAAAAACACTTGAATCTCTCTCCCCATCAATTAAAAACTATGTTTTCCAAGTACCTGAGCAGATTTCAGTCTCGCTTACACACCCACTCTCTCAGTGGCCTTCTTTGATGTCTGCCAGAGGCCAGGGTTTTGTGCACCACTGTTGATGCATGAGGCCTTTGTTTTAGGACCTCCTTCCCAACACTGCTGTATCCACATGCCTTCGTTTTTGTATAGTTGAGACCATTTGCTATTCTTTCGTGAAATGTTCTCTGATTTCTGTCTCTTCAGTATTAGTCCCTTTGTCCTGTAAATGAATATAGTCAGTTCTATCTTTCTCTGTCTGTAGTGTTAGATTTGAAAGTATGACTCACAGACCAGTCCTCTGCATGGCAACCGAAAACAAAATAGTTTTGGTAGTCACTGCATTACCAGATTTGAAAAGTGTCCTTAGATACAGAAGAAGTCAACATGTTTTTTTATTTTACTTAAATAACATTTTTTTTTCATTTATTTTACATGCGAACCACAGTTTCCTCCTTCCTCCTCCCCTTTCCCCTGTTCGCTACTCCTTCCCCTGCATCCCTATCCACTCCTCCTCAGTCTCTATTCAGAAAGGGGCAGGACTCTCATGGGCTTGAACAAAGCATGGTACATCAAGTTGAGGCAGGACCAAGCTCCTCCACTTGCATTGAGGCTGAGCAAGGTAATCCATCATGGGCAACAGATTCCCAAAGGCCAGCTGAGCACTAGGTACAGGTCCTGATCTCAACATAATTATTTAGTGAATGCAAAGAATATATATGATCAGTATATTAGGAAAAAGGAATAGGACTTATATAGAAGTTATCTATAGCTGACTAATAGCAATGGAAACAAAAATTGTGAATGAAACTTATTATTAGCTATGCAAAACATGAATTGTTCTTGGTTATTCAGAATGAATATGGAAGAAACCAAAGCTAACATACATCTGTGTGGAATAATATTTTTCCATCAAATGATTCTAAATAATACTTTTAAAATCAGGTCAGGCGACTATGGGGTGCACTGAAATTATAATATTGGGTTTTTTTTTTTATTTAAAACATTGAGGCATCTGACTCTCAGAAACCAGCTCTAATAGTTAATCCTAAATTGCATTTGGCCTTACATCATTGCATTTCATGCCTTGGCCAATTCTCAAAAGATGAAGGGAAGACAAAATCCAGGGAAGAATACCCACAATTTTTTCCCATTTGATACTGTTCAGGAAAAGTGGACATGCCAAAGGAAACATGGCAAGGTGATAAAATGAGATCCCAGGAGGAAATAAGCTTGGAATAGGAGACACCAGGAGAAGAGCAAAGAAATGTAAGCAATAGGAAGGGCTAGAAAGTAGGTGCAAACCTAGCCCAGCAGTGGCCGAGCACGCCTTTAGTCCCAGCACACCGGTGACAGAGGCAGGTGGATCTCTGTGAATTCGAGGCCAGCCTAGCCTACAGAGTTAGTTCTAGGACAGGCTCCAAAGCAACACAGAGAAACCCTGTCTCGAAAAACAAAATAAAAAATAAACAGATAAATAAACAAAACAAAAAAACAAACAAAAAAGAAAGAAAGAGAAAAATATGTGTAAACTAATAACAATTTCATTGAAATTGTAACTACTTGGGAAGAAAGAATGGATTTTTTTACATTATACCAACCTCTAAGACTTTTCTCAATGAAAATTCTAAAGAAATGGAGGAAAGACATTTGTGAGAAGTGGTCTGAGGTTTCCATTCAGAATAATGCCAGATAAATCCAAGATGCTGTTAGAAATCAAAATGGCATAAATACTGGTTCACTGTCAGAGGTTCTGTCCCTGGTGTACAAATGGACTTTGGGAGCTCATTCTCGGTAGAGGAACACTCTCTCAGCCCAGATACACAGAGGAGGGCCTAGCCCTTGCCCCAGATGATGTGATAGACTTTGATGATTCCCCATGGAAGGCTTCACCCTCCCTGGGGAATGGAAGGGGGGAGTAAGAGGGCATGGGAGGGAGAGGGAACTAGGATTGATATGTAAAATAAGATAGTTTTTAAATTAAATAAATTTAAAAAAGAAATCAAAATGACACCGTTTACAAAATAGTTCATGACCATGTACACAAAGCAGTTTGTGACTCAGACAATGCACAGTGTAGGTGCATATGGAAAATGTCAATGCCCCAGTGCAAAGGTGAAAAACATTGACAAGAAAAACTTGGGATCTCTAGGTTAGGTTAGCAGGGTTAAGTCTCAGGCAGTTGTTGTCTAGGTTAGTGTAGGTGTTCGCAGGCTTCTCCCTCCTGTGCTAGAGACTTGGATATAGTTTTGAAGCTGGGAAGTTAAAAGTGGCAAGGCTTGGGCCACAGGATACGAAAGGATGCTTGCTTTGTGCTTCTCAGGAAGTGGGAAGAGAAGCCCTTCAGAGAGACTTGGCTATAGCTTGGACAGAAGTCAAGAATATCCCTAGACTGGCAACAGGGCACTGAAGTCAATGTCCATGATACTCCAAACATTTGTTTAGGGCTGGCCAGGGGCTCCAAGTCTCACAGCTGCTCTGCTGAGAATTAAAGGTTCCTATTTCCATCAGGGCTCTTCCTCTTGCCCCCTCCTTCTTTCTCTATGGCCTCTTTACAAGCCTCCCACTCTCCTCAGCTGCCACAGTATCTACTCAGCACAGTTGTTCTTTCCAAAGCCCAGAACCTTCTCTCACCTTTCTTTCTGCCAACCCTCCAATGCTGACGCTTTCTGCAAGCTGCCTCTTTTATAGATCCAAGACCTCCCCCTGCCCCCTTGTTCAATTCAATTCTGTGGATTCTGTTCTTGTCTTTGAATTTGAGTCTTGGTCCAGGAAGCCACAGTACTGCTCCAGGAGATATGAGAGTGTTAGAAGGACAATCACTAATGCACTACCTGGTTTAGCCATTCTCTAGGTAGAGGCGCATGTGCACACTTGCGTGCGCATGCACACAGGCGTGTGCGTGCTCACGCGCATGCGTGTGTGTGTGTGTGTGTGTGTGTGTGTGTGTGTGAGAGAGAGAGAGAGAGAGAGAGAGAGAGAGAGAGAGAGAGAGAGATGGAGACAGAGAGAGACTCATTTCCAAACATTTAGTCAGTCTCTTTAATATCACTTATTAAATATTTATTTGTTGTGTGATCTCACAATATTTAGTCAGCCTCTCAATACCACCTGTTAAATGTTTATTTATTTATTATGTGTTTGTGTGTGTTCAGGTATGTACAAACCATGATTTGTGTGGAGGTCAGAGGGTTACTCTTAGGACTTGGTTTTCTCCTACCACCTTGTGGGATCTGGATATCTAATTCAGGCCATCAGGTGTGAATGCAAGCTCCTCTACCCACTGAGCATCCTTTAAATGTGAACTATATATTAAACTTAATTTCTGAGAATAAACTAATAAGCAAACTATTTATATTTCTTTCTTCAGAAAGTTTATAGTTCAGTGTGAGTGAGACAGACAAGGAGAAAGGTGAAATATGAGACCATGACAAAGTGCTACAAATGGAAGTAAATTGGCTTGGATTTGAGATCCAGATAGCAAAAAGACCTTGAGAATAAAGAATTGACCTTTACACAGCCATGGTCTCTGAAAAACTCTTCAAGATCTTAAACTGATATGAAAGCCAAGCAGTATTGAAACTTCACTTATGTTTCCTGAATGTCCAAAAACACACCATGAATAGGTTGTTGCTCATAAACAGGTACAGACCTGTAATTCTGTAAGTCTGTGTGAATGTATACATACACATGTACTTCACAATGCATTCATGAGTAATATATCCCTCTTATTTTGTCTTCTTGATACCATATTTTCATGGTCTATGGATTCTAGAAATCCTGGAAAATAAGTTAGACATTGGAACTCAAGACCCCTTATTAATTCTCAGTAAAGGAAAGTAAGGAAAAATAAGAGGAGGGAAAATCAGAAAGAATGTATATTTAGAGTTAACTCCCACCAGCACCCAAGTCCAGTTGACTTTGCCACTCTGAGTCAATGGCTCTTGAAGAGCTCTCAAGTTACTTTTGACTACAGTTAAGTTTTGCTGACTCCCAAGCTTGGTCATGACTCCCAGCAGCCAGCAACACTGCAGTGTGAGAACAATACCTTGTGGGTCAACAATGTCAGAGGCATCAATATTCAAGTGTTTGCCTTAAAGCATGGTATATGTTCTTTAATTCCAATTCTCCAGAGACAAGGGCAGGCGGATCTGTGAGTTTGTAGCCAGTCTAGTGTACACAGTGAGTTACAGGATAGCAGGACTATGTAGAGAGACTCTGCCTCAAACAAACATAACAAAGACCAAATCGAGTTTTCTAGCTTGCTTTTGATCCCAAATGAGGGAGATTTTCAAGAAATAGAAGATCAAGGGTGCTTCTCTGAGAATGGCATGCATCTCTAAATGAGAAGTCTAACCTTGTGTTTGTCTATCACAGTCTTGTGAGTCCAAAGGTGATTTAAACATGCCCCTTACTTCTTTCTCTTTCTCTAAATAACCCTGCAGTAAGTGGGACACCCATCACTGTCAAACCTCTCTTACCTTTCATTGACTACAGCCTAACAGTTTTCCCCAAAGTAGAAAGCAAACCTCTGCCTGCAGTGCTCTGTGCCATGTGTTTGGTTAACCCTTCCTCATAATAAAAGAGGTGTTGAGAAGGTGGACAGGTCCCATGGAACTAGAGCTACAGTATGCTTTTTCTAATTTCCCCACTGTGCCTTGCAAGCAAATCAAGCCACTGTTCATTTTCATACTACGGATGTAATGTTCTGGGAGACAGTGTTCTCAGTCCTGCTCCCGACGGATGAGTCCCTGAAGATCACAAATAGCACAGCCTGTGTTAACAGTTCCTTATCATCCTGAAGCTTCTCAGATGGTCTGCAGAGGTGGCAGGGGAACTCTTGGGCATGGAAGCATAGCCTACGTGCTACATTGCATTAAAGCACTAAGGTCCGATGTTGTGCAGGTTTCAGACTTGTTCGTGTATCTTGGCTTTCTGAAACTAAAGGGAATAGAATCCTATCAAATGCTGGCATATGCAATCCTGCTAAATGGACCAGTTACAAAAATAGACAGATACAACATATGAGCTCTGAAAATTCGCAGCCCACATGTCCATGAACATAAACAAGTTCAGCCTGGCCACTTTACAGGGTTATTGTGAACTTTCATTCTCTTCTTTCTTGACTTTATTGTTACCACTTGATGCCAGAATAATGATAATATGCACCAAACCCTAAAGACAATTTATTGAAGTAGAATAGATGTTAAGTGAAAAAATTCTACATACAAACCATGCACATCTTTTTTCTTTCTGTGAATCAACCATGACTTTTTTCTCTGGAAGGATCTCACCACTTGTTTCTTAGAACAGGGCTTTCAGGAACCATAGCTGTTGGATCAAGTATTAGTCAATGTGACCTCCAGAGAAATTATAAAGAAGATTAAATTTGATTTATTCCTCTGCTCTTAAAGCATACTGAAGGTACAAATGTTTCATTAATTAAGCCAATCACAAGAATGAATGGAAAATTCTGTATTATTTTGCTTATTTTTAATTAATAACATATTAAGAGAATGCTTAAATTTTACTCAAATATTCAGGAAAATAAAAATGGTGAAAAACCATACACAAAGGCTCTTTAGACCTTATATTGTATTAGTAAAGTCATAGATGTCAGAACAAATAAGATGTTATTGGTATGTAGTACTGTATCCCTGGAGGTCTTTCTAACATGTTAGTTGGAATACTTTGTATCTGTGATAAGCATAGATTGATGGCATCCCAGAAGTTTAGAATAAAGTTTTAACATAGCTCCATCACATAAAGAATATATCCTAAGCCTCCTTTCTCCATTCTTAAGTGCTCCTTCTCCTAGTCACATCTGAGCCAGGCATGCTGAGCCCTATTCTCTTCCCTAAATCTAAGCCCCTGTGTCTCCCTGTGCTTCTGTTCTCATGTATTTATTTATTTTTAAACTTATCTTTCAAACAAATTATTGGAAGGCTTCCCTGAGTCTGGGTGAGTCCTCCCTGTCCCAGTTGACTCTGGTACTGATTTCTACTAAAGATCTTGCCTCAAAATCAAATGAAAACTGCAATAGTTCACACCTTGAGTTTTTCCAAAAGGTGACTCCCTGTGCTGAAGACAGCAGTGCTGTTTGCTCAGAAATGCCCTCATTATCTATCCTGCACCGTCAAAGAGAAAAGTCATTCTCTGAACCATTATCTTCCCTCTAAAATAGACTCACTGGAGAGTTTCTAAGTGCGGGCTGATAATCCTGAGAGTTACTGAAGACCGATGACTACAACCCAGAGTGAATAATGTGACGATCTACTTACTTGTTAAACCTTGTGACCTACTGTGGGCAGTCAGTGGCCATTCTGCAACTTCTGTGTGTTTATATTTATTATATGCTATGTTTATTTTCAATACATCATGGGCTTTGATGAATTCTATAAATACAAGAAAACCTTTTTCTGAAATTTAGTCAGTTAGCAGTGAGATATGGACCCTAAAGCTCATTTCTACAGAATCTCATAAGAGCTGTTAATCATATTCATGATTAAGTACCTTATGCTGAACCTCAATATAAATCCACTTCATACCCCCATGTTACTAAGAAGTCACTCTGATGACTGTTTCCAATTTAGTTCTTTACTTACTGAAAACTAAGGTTGTCCCCCCCACAATATGTTATTTACAGAAATGTACTTGTAAATAGGAACCTGAAACTTGTTGATATTTTGAAGCCCCAAATGCAAAAATACCAAATATCAGATGGTGAAATAATTTGTAAAATGGTGTTTAGTAAGTTATTAAAATTTAATGTACATCTTAATATGTATTTAGTTCTTAAACCAAACATCTCATGGTTAATTTTCTATGTTGATAGAAATGTTTCTCTTGTGAGATTTAAAAGTAAAATGAATCACCTACAACTTGCATTAAGTGGAAAACAAATTAAAATTTATCTGTACTTACTTTGAATATTATTAATGCTGTTCCTCCACAAACCTTCATGATTCATAGAATCATTTACTTCTGGCCTTCACCCAAAAATCACATTCTCAGCAAAGTTCTTCCTGGTCAACTAATATTAAAAAACAAAAAATCAAGTTTACTTCTGGCCTTCACCCAAAAATCACATTCTTAGCAAAGTTCTTCCTGGTCAAATAATATTAAAAAACAAAAAAGCAAGAAATATTCTAACATCATTCCAACTCATCTTCTTGCTGTGGTTTAGCTTCTTGGAACTCCTTTTGCACATAGTGGATCATACTTTTGGAGACTGTATTCACTATCTCAATGAAAACAGAGAGATTGTCTGCTTAAATGCTATTAACATTATTAAAGAACATGCCTAAATTTTATTAGAGGTTCAGTTAAATGTTACTGAAAATATAAGATAATCTTATAATAAATATTTCAATCATCCTGTCCTAGAAGACATTTTATACTCACATGCACTCATTTATCCATACATCATATTATACATACCATCGTGAATATTTTACATTGGTCTTATCTTTTAACAGTGGTCATATTGTGAAATGAGGCATTGTTTTCATCGTATATAAATTAGGAAAAGAGAGCTTTATTGTATTTTTACTGTACATTTGAAAATGTTTTCTCTCCTTTTTTCTTTGAGAAGTTAGCACTAAGCTTAAAAGTTATTGAATGAAAAAAATGAAAAATTTCAGAGGGAAGTTGACACGATAGGGTGTGAGAATGAATTGTCAGGACACGTATATTCATTTGTTACAGATATATTTAGTCCAAAGTAATTAGTAGAAAAAGATGTGCTAGAGGACATAGAACTTCATTGATGTGGCAAATTTGTTAAGTAGAACTTAAAATGTTGCTACTGGTAGTGAGCAGTCACCAATTACTTCCTCAATATTTTCCCTGTCCTCTTTCATTCTGAAATGGTAATTCTAACTATGGTTAGAAATGGAAAGATATTCCCATGACAAAGAGTGGAAGATGAAATGAAATGGAAATGAAAAGAACTGGAACAACTTCTTGTCTACTGGAGTATTGCATAGGAACATGTGCATAGGGGCATGTATACACGGACATGTGCATAGGAACATGTGCATAGGAGCATAATCAAAGGGACTTGTGTATAGGAACATGCACATAGGTACTTGTGAATAGTAACATGTGCTTAGGAACATGTGCATAGGGACATGTGCATAAAGGCATGAACATGGATCTTCAGATTCTGGCATGAGAGGATGTGATACTCACCTTGAGTCACAGAAGTTAACATTAATGAGGATAATGTGAGGCATCATTGTGTCCTTGTTATCTGTTTTAGTTGTCCAGAATATAATTCATATTGCTCTCAAGGAAGGGGAAAAGGCTCTCTTGTCCCTGTGAGGACACCTAAGTTGGAGGTTGCAATAAACTACGGCCTGGTCTCCACTGAAGAACTTCAAAAAGAAAGGATGAGACTTGGGAGCCAGTGACTGTCCCATCAGGAGATGATGGACATTTCAGCATCTTTTTCATGTCCTGCAACCTTTCTTCACTCCAGATAAAGTCTGAGACTTTTGCTTATAAATCATGGACTATAGCCAATCATTAGATCATTTATTTGTTTAACAAAACAGACCTTTTTAAATTTTAACAGGATTTCTCCCACAACCTGATCATCCTACTCTATTCACTCCTAGCTGGACATGTTGAAATTCTGAGGTTGTGAATCTAGTGGTTTTGTTTTGTTGTTTGCTTGATTGGGGTTTTTTGTTTGTTTGTTTGTTTGTTTGTTTGTTTTTCTTTTTGTGTAGCAAACCTCAGCTTTGACTACCTCAGCATAAACAATTTGCACGCACAAAGCTTTTCTCTGAATTCTCCAGAAGCATTGTGAGAGGGTAATTACAGCAGTCTGTTTTTCCAGCACGTTCTGTCTGTTTTTTCTTTTCATTATTAGATGTGATGACACATTTGCCTGTGTGGCTTCCCACAGATGGCAGCGGAATTTTGTGATCAAATGGTAAGAGTAAACCAACTGTTGTCTCCGATCACAGCTTTCCACCCTCTTCCCCCTGTGCAGGAATCTCACTTTAATAAAATGTTGGCTTCTTTTAAATAATCATTTTGTGCTACACGGAAGACTTCAGAATACGCTGGGAGATGCTGAAAAGGCAACCAAACATGTCACTTACCAGCTAGCTTCATGGCTGCCCTTACTTTCACTTTGATGCAAAAGAGAATTGCTTTAAATAAGCCCATCATGGAACAATGAATGATCAAGAAATAATTTAACCCAGCAAACTTGTTCATAAGAGAGGTAGAAGAAATAAGGATGAGAATTCAGGGCTTTCTTGAGCTTCATGAAACAACAAGGGAATTCTATAAATTGTCATGGTAGTTTTTACATTGATTCTAAATGGATTTAGATTGTTCTAATACTTAGACACATGAAACAGACATGTGTGTGTGTGTGTGTGTGTGTGTGTGTGTGTGTGTGTGTGTTCCCAGACTAATTAATGAAAATAAGGCTTTCTAGATGATATGCAACTCATTAGTGTGGCAAGCTTTGTATTTATTAAATAAAACTTAAAAATGAGCTTTGACCTACAGCGCTAAAGGCAAGAACTTTCCACATGCCTCCTATGGAATGTGAAACAAATGGCTGGAACCCTGTGCCACATCTCATGATGCTCTGCACTTTTATTTTGGTCAAGACCTGACTTGGAGAGATGAGGGGCAGTAAATAGCCTGGGGTGGAATGAGTTGGGCTTGACAAATGATTTTTTTCAAAAAATAGAAAATAAGCAATTATGAGATACACACCATTACTCATTAGGTAAATCAAACCACAATGAGATGCCACTCTTGACTATTAGCATAAATATGATAATAATAAATGCTGGCAAGGAATTATAACCCTATAAATCGCTGATGGGGATATAAAATATTGTATCCACTCTGGGAAACATATGACAGTTTCTCAAGGGGTTAAAAATAAATTTACTTGATGATCTAGCTGTTCCATTGTATACCTACTGGAAATGAAGACATATGTCCAATTTTTTAAAAAAAAATGTATGTAACCAATATTCCTGGTAGTACCACTCAGAATAGCCCATACATGAAAACAGGTTAAGTGTTCAACTATTGAAGACAGGGTGAGTGAAATACACTTTGGTTGTAACGCAGGTTCAGAAGAATTTCTGTCTACAGTTAATAAAATGAAATACATTAAGAGAGATGAAGAGGTGGCACAACGATTAAGAACGCCCATGTGATGGCTCAAAACTCCATAACTTCACTTTCAGGGGGTTTAATAACTTCTTTTGGCCTTTGTGGGCAACAAGAACACATTGGTATAGGAGACTGCTTCCTGAACATAACTCCAGTAGCACAGACATTGAAATCAACAATTAATAAATGGGACCTCCTCAAACTTAGAAGCTTCTGTAAGGCAAAGAACATGGTGGACAAGACCAAACGGCAGCCCACAGACTAGGAAAAGATTTTTACCAATCCTACATCTGACAAAAGGCTGATCTCCAAAATATACAAAGAACTCAAGAAACTAGTCAACAAAACACCAAATAACCCTATTAAAAATGGGCTACAGAATTGAAGAATGAATTCTCAATAGAGGAAATCAAAAAGGCTGAAAGACACTTATGAAAGTGCTCAACAGCTATGAGGGAAATGTAAATCAAAAGAACTTTGAGATACCATCTTACTCCTGCCAGAATGGCTAAAATTAGAAACACCAATGACAACTTATGCTGGAGAGGATGTAGAGAAAGGGGAACACTCCTCTACTGCTGGTGGGAGTGCAAACTTGTACAGCAATTTTGGAGATCAGTATGGTGGTTCCTCAGGAAAATGGAAATCAGTCTACCACAGGACCAGGCAATCCCCCTCTTAGGCATATACCCAAATGATCCACATCTATGCAACACAGACATGTGCTAAACTATGTTCATATCAGCATTATTTGTAATAACAAGAACCTGGAAGCAACCTAGATGCCCCTCAACTGAAGAATGGATAAAGAAGATGTGGCACATTTATACAATGGAATACTACTCTGCAGAAAAAAGTAATGGAATCTTGAAATTCGCAGGCATGTGGATGGAACTTGAAGAAACCATCTTGAATGAGGTAACTCAGTCACAAAAAGAAGAACATGGTATGTACTCACTCATATATGGATTTTAGACCTAGAGCAAAGGATCACCAGCTTATAATTCTCAACACCAGAGGAATTAGGGTACAAAATGTATTCTAAGAGATTCATATAAGGTCCCTCACAGAAGGGGGAAGGGACAAGTCCCCCAGAGCACATGGGAAGTGGGGGGGTGTGTGAATGGAGAGAGAACTAGGAGAAAGAGAAGGGGAGGAGAGGAAAACACATGCAACTAGGAAGATTGAGTCAGGGTAGGAATAGAAGACAGAAAGAGAGGGAGAGAGAGAGAGAGAGAGAGAGAGAGAGAGAGAGAGAGAGAGAGAGAGAGAGAGAGAGAGAGAACATAAAAGAGGGAGCCATTATTGGTTTGAAGAGAAAACTGAACATAAAAAAAGGTCTAGAGACCTACAAGATTGACCCCACCTAACAATTTGAGAAACTGTGGAAAGGCTCCATAAATGCCCTTCCCTGATAGTAAGATCAACAACTAAATTATCCACCATCATGGAGTCCTCATCTAGTACCTGTTGGAAACAGAAGCAAACACCCATAACTAAACACTGAGTCGAACTACAATCCAGATGCAGAGAGAGAGAGAGTACAAGATCAGGATGCAGAAACACTTAAAGACAGCTGATCTGAACAAGGAGGAGCTAATGGGCCCCTCAGACTGATAGCTGGGAATCCAGCATGGGACTGACTCAGACCTCCTGAACATGGGTCTTAGCTAGAAGGACTGACCAGTCAAAGGGATCCCAGACAGTGGAACCAGGATGTATTCCTGATGCATAAAAAGACCTTGTGGACACATCCTCCATGGAGGGATACCTACCCCCTTAACCTAGAGACAGGAGAGAAGTCCTAGTACCTACTTCAAATGGCTTGACAGATTTACATGACCCCACCTGGATAGCATAGCCCTACATGTGGAATGGGGTTAGTGGGATGGGAGGGGAGGTTGGCCAGGGTGCATGTGAGTGGGGAGAGAGGGTAAGAGGGAGGGAAGGAGGGATGGTGAGGAAACTGGGATCGACATGTAAAGTAAAAAAAAATAATAATAAAGAATGGAAAAAAAAGAGCGCCCATGTGATGGCTCAAAACTCCATAACTCCACTTTCAGGGGGTTCAATACCTTCTTTTGGCCTTTGTGGGCAACAAGAATACATGCGGTGCACATACAAACATTCAGGCAGAACAGTCATATACATAAATAAAGTAAACAAATCTTTTAAAATTACATTTGTAATAGTAATAATACATTTATATTGTTATAAGTCACTAGATTTGTGGTAATTCATGGTTTCTGGAAGAAGCCAGTAAATCATTCTTATTAGCTACAAACATTTTGTAGTAGTTAAGCTTGACTGAAGAAATACCATGTGTGCAGGAAGTCTTGCTTCTCTATTGTACGTATGCACATGCATACAAAAACACATGCTCACCTCTGTGGATTTCAATGCTGACTGGAGAATTCTTGCAAAGTCACTATTTCCTATGAGGGATACATTTCTAAGTTGGAAGGAATTTATAGATATTATTTAATTTGAGAGGAACTGAAAATTTCAGATGCTTTTGGGGTGTGTAAGTAAACATTTCTCTAAGCTTTCACAATGCCCCTCCAGTTGCATTGGTCTTTCCACTGAATATTAGCTCGAAAGCTTGCCTATTACCGTCTGCATGGTGCAAACTTCTTATGACTACCAGGGTGGAGCTCAGGAGGAAGAAGGGTAAAATTTCCATAGGTGGGTATATGAGGGACACCTGAGAATCACCAGATTCTTTAGTCCAGAAGCAAAATATTCTGTTAGTCTTGAGTCCTCACATTTTCAGAAATAGAAGAAAAGTATGAAAGGGAAAACAGATTGAAGGAGAAATTCTTCAGGATAAAATATATAGACTTAACAGTGGCTCCAGATTATAGGTAACTAACGGAGTCCTGACAATGATTGCCTGAACTCCAGTTAAGAAACAAGGGGAAGATTATGAGATACTAAAATTCTTTGAATCTAAAGACAATATCTTTCAGAGTCCCCCATTAAAAACAAGAAGATCCTGCTTCTCTGAAATCTGCCATACTTAGGATATTTTGTCAACAAAACCTGTTTAACATATCAAGCAAAATTTTCACTGATATGAAATTAGTTGTGAATGGCATTTATTTATCTGAAAAGAGGTTAATAGCATTACTCCACTAAAATACCTCTCCTTGATATAATAAAATAACATGGTATTTACACTTTTACCCTAAAGAAAATTTTATGGGAGGAACAGTAAGTCTTACTATTTGTTCAGAAAGTGAGTTAGCCCTTTAGCTGCATCACACAGTCAGACACCTTCTTATGGGTAACTAGAAGAATATAGTCCCCCTCCAATGGATGTCAGCAGAACCCTCACATCAACTGTCACACATAGTATCCATTCAAGTCATCCATCACACACAAAGCCCAACACCACAATCTTAGGTGTCGCTCTTTAGAGTTTTTCCATTCACCTTGTTATGCCATAAAATTAAATAAAATTACTTGCAGAACTGTAGAAAATAATTTGCATAAATACGTATGATATTATTTGCAAAAGGTTTGGGCTTTTTAGAAGGATATACTTGCTTGCTTTGAGACACTGTCCCCCTGGACTGTTCAGGTTTGTCTCTATATCCTTATTTCTAGGGACCCTCCTACTTCATCCTCTCAAGTGGCTAGATGTTATAGACATGTATCACTTTGCCTGGAATAAAAACTCATTTTTACAGTTAAAAAAAACCCACTTCATTCTTTTTCTTATTTTAAAATTTTCAGTTTTTCTATGTGTAGGATTTTTTGTTCACCATACCTATGCAAACATGATTTGTACTGAGTAACCACCTAATGATGAGTCTCCATGACTGTTTTTCTGTCTAGTGTGCTGATACTCCATTTATTTCTCTTTTTGGCAAGTTTAGTTCACATCTACTGAAGCATCCTCTGTTTTGATCTTTTAAAATCACAAATGATACTACTATACCAATTATATTTTTTCCTTCCCTTCTAGAGGCATGGCATAATTGGAAAGTAAATTTGTGGCTTTGTATAGATTATCTGTGGGGAGAGACTGTGTCACACTTACATAGTGAACATCAAAACAGTCCTCCCTAACAAAGGTGGGGTGAGGGTTTTGTCACCATGGATGCCGATAGAACAAAAGGACATGATGGAATGAAATGGTTTCCAAATGAGCAGTTGGCTTAAAACTTTCACTATATTTTTTTTCTTTTACTTTTTCATTGTGTAGTGCAGAATAGTTGTCTACTAGGATCACAAACATCAGTTAGATAAAAAAATGTTTTCTTCCTAAACCAATAACTTTTCCCTATCAGTTCTGCCTTGTGTACTATTCTGTCAGCAAGCTCATGGTGCAAAGGTAATTACTGTCATTACAGGATGGGAGCCAGAGGCTCAGAGTCATTTACTCAAGGTTGTATGACTATATTGGAACTGTTTCTTTAACCAAAATCGGATGGTTTTAACCATCTAGTAACAGAGCTCCCAGTTGCCACTAAGACATTAACACATCCTTGCATTTTTGAAATATTATTGTCATCAATGTAAAATGATAAGATTGGATAGTGGAATGTCTAAATAGCAATGCATAGACTAAGGATATGCTTGACTCATAGACTTTTGTTTTTGTGATTTAACATACATGCGTTACATTTTATTTAATTTATTTTTTTTTTGAAGTTGCTACAAAGTGTTTAAATCAAGAGGTTTCGCAAGATTTTGGATTCCTGGCTATTCATTTAAATTCAGAATCTGTGTCATTCTGTGCCTGCATTCTCCCCTGGTGAGATATGATGGCAACTAAGTGTCTCCTTTAAAGGCCTTGGGTTATTCCCAGTTTACCATCACTCCTTCCTAGAAGTATCACTTAGGAGGGATGTTTGATCCCTGTACATTTGATTTTTGGCTTCAAGATTAGCTAATTCTTAATGAGCATTTTGTTTTCATGCCAATGATTCCATATTCACACACAATACAGTATTAATTTGTTTGTAAATTAACTTTCCTATTCCCTAAATTCAAACTTTAATGTAAAATGACTGGGAGTCTTCATCGTGAAAGTTTATACAATAGACCTAGGCATAAGATCCATCTTGTATTCCACTGAGGAAATGCAAGAGTGACTTTGTGCCAGTTTCTGCCATGTGTTATTAAGGAGTCCCTCATACTTAACACTGTATCTTCACAGTTGCTTAAGCAAAAGTGAAGAGATTATCAGATACATTAGAACACTGGCATGGGTTTTCTTGCAAGAGCAATGCTACTGCCTGCTTTTTGCCATGCTTTCTGCCATGATGATAATGGCCTCATCCTCTGAAGCTTAAGCAAGCTCACAATTAAATGCTTTCTTTTATAAATTTCCTTGGTTATGGCATCTCTTCACAGAAATAGAATATTGACTAAGACAGCAATAAAAATGACTGTTATTGAAAATGTTCATGGGAAATGTAATAGAATTTTTTTAAATATGTAATTCTGTTATTTTCCTTTTGGCTTCTATCTGGGTATGATGCTTTTTAGGGAGCCAAACTAAGTGCTATGATCATAATATATACATACATACACACACACACACACACACACACACACACACACACACACACACACATTTGTGTGTGTGTGCATATGTACTGTGTGAAATATTTTTATATTTTATGTGTCCTAATAGGATATAAAATTAAATACAAGAAAAAATTGCATGAGGCCAGAGAATGTGACACAACGGTCTTGTTTCTATCATATACAAAAACAAACAGCATGTTTTAATAATCAAATATGTTTCCTAAGGGTCTTGTTAAATTGTTGAATGTAAATTGCAATTGGAATTGACTATTAAAGATCTTGGTAGAGTAAGTTAAACATCTGTTCAATTTATTACAATTTTATTTGTACTTCAGCTGTAACTGGGGCAATTAAGCCAATCAGAGAAAGCAAATCAAATCTAATTTACACTCTAATGGACTGAAAATGAATGAATAAACACCGTACTACTGGATTCGAATGATTAAACATGTCTCTAAGGATTTTTTTTCTATTTTAGTATACAAAATCATATAGTATTTATATTATAATTAACCATTTAAGATTCATGGAAACAAATAGAGTGTCTGTTTTTTTAATATGTTTTTAAATAAATTTGCTAACTAAAATGTAATAACATAATGAATTAGATTTCTTAACCGAGATAAGATTGCTCATAAAGTTGTTCATTCAATCTAAGTTTATGCTTAATTTGAATGCAGGCATTCAAATGGAACATTCAGACAAATTTTTTAAAACAAAAATTCTTGTTTTTTTGTCTTAGTTGTGGACTGCAATAAGGAAGATTAATAATTTATTTAATACTGTGAACTAAAACTTTATTGATCTTTGTAGTGCTCATACAATTTAGGAACGATAAGTTGACAATGTAGAAATGTAATGCCTAGCACAGTCCTTAGGTAAAACAAGCTAACATCCATCTTATTAGGCTCCTGGTGTCACTAAAACTGCCAAGAAGTTATAAACAAGAGCACAAATCCCACGGTACTGGTGGAGCATTATAAAGTGAACATCATTTTAGATGCAGAGCCAGACAGGATGTACATCAGTGTCCTGAGAGATAGTGTTTCAGCTCAGCAAATATCAAACAAAATATCATTAACTAATGTGAAGTAGCTTGAACATTGATTGGATCATCTTTATGGAATAACATAGCAGATGAAGCATTAGTGTTTTTGTATACTACTTGTTTGGAGAGCTAATTTGAGGTGATACTGCAGAACAACTATCATATCATTTTCTCTAGTTCAGGAAGATATATCCCTTGATGCTTTACAACTGGTCCTTCAGTGAACCCATTGATAGCATTTGCATAATTTAACTGAGGACCACAGGGCTTGGAAGAGGCCAACTAGTTCATTCTTCTGCTTTCAATATATGCTGAAAGCCCAACAATGTCTGTTTCCTCAAAGGGAGGGTCTAACAATGGCTTTTGGCCATGTTTCTTAAGAATGCATTGCATTTGGAAGGTGTCAACTAAAACCCACCAAACTGGGAAAGCCACAATCAACTTTGACATTCACTGCCATGTCATACATCTGTCCCTTTATCTTTCTGATGTACTTTTTCTTACAACTCTCATCATGCCCCTCTGTCAGTCAACTATTACTGCCTTCTTCCCACACTCTGTGAATGAAGCAACAGTTCCTTATCAAGAAGTGCCTGCAAACATAGTAGATCCTAGATCTTAGAACTTCAGTGAATATAATGTATTATGTTTTGGTAAAATCCTCTATCATCACCCACTGCTCCTTCTTTTACTTTTACTCCCTTATTTTTCTACCTCCACTTTTTCTCTTCCTTTCTCCTTCTTTTCTTCCTGTCTTTAACTTGCTTAAATAATTTTTGAGATGGAACCCTGTGTTATCTAGACCCCAAGAAAGTAACGGTAAGCAATGAAAGCATATCCTCACATCTGTAGATAGGGCATGTCTGTTGAGGGCGAGCACAATCAATATTTACACAATGAAAGTGAAAAATTAAACCTTGATTAAGGTTATGGTCAAGATGGGAAAGAAACAAAACACACTGAAGGATTGTCTACTCACTCTAAGAAAGGCTCTTTGATGACTTAACTGTTGGAGTGAGGTTTTAAGGGCTGAATTGGAGTGAAATGAAGGAAGAAAAGAAAAAAGTCTGGGGCAGAAGTGATGGGTCTGTACATCTGGTCATGTCTACAGAAGACTGAGGGATGAACTGTAAGATTTGCAGAAAGGAAGAGGGAAGGGACAATGTTCATAGGTTTTTAATGTTAGCAAAACACAGAAGTGAAATTCTTTTACCTCTGCAGAGGTGTGTTAGATAGTGTTTCTATGATTGTGATAAAATATTATGGCCAAAATCACCTTGAGGAGGAAAGGGGTATGCTGTCTTTCACCACCAGTTAATACTCTATCACTGAGGGAAGTAGGGGCAGGAACTCAAGCAGGGCAGGAACCTGGAAGTAGGAGCTGAAGCAAAGGCCAGGGAGAAATGCTACTTACTGTCTTGTTCCTCCTGGCTCACTCAGCCTGCTTTCTCATATCACTCAGGGTCTCCAGTCCAGGGGTGGCACTGCCTGTGGTGATCTGGCCCCTCTCATCATCATTCATCAGTAATCAATTATCAATCAATATACCACAACCTTGCCCACAGACCTGTTAATTGAAGCTCCTTCTTCTAAAGTGGCTCTACATTGTATTAAGTTGACATAACACTAGCCAGCACAACCAGAGAGACCATGCAGAAGCAGACAAAGAGTATCTGCAGTGTGATCAGTGGGTCAAAAGGCTATAGAATCCAGTTGCAAGAACATGTTTCATATATTAAGATAGTGGTGATAAGAGAGGGAGATGAGAAACGGGTTGGGTTATATTTGCCTGGGATCCTAGCACTTGGGAGGAGAGGTAATAGTCATAGTTAGAGGCCAGCATGGATTATATAGTGGCTCTGGATACATAATGACATAGTAAGACACTAGCAAAAGAAAAAGAGGAAAAGAAGGAAGAAGATGGATTTGAGAACCTATGTATTGGTCTTGAATATTCTTTGTTTTAGACTCATTATATCTACCAATTGTATATAAGTTTATCCTTGACTAACAATACATTTCCCAAACAAGATTCCTCTTTTCTTTTTCATTTTCTCTAGCTTTATCAGTTTTTTTCTTTTGGTTTGCAATGGAATGCAACCTGGGGAAAATATTCTAAACAAAATATTTCAATTATGATGCTTCCTTCCCCTTCAATGGTCCGTTTTCTCCTCCAGGTGCTGGTGGAGCAGCTCTGGAGCTGTGACATGTGGAGGGATGAGAAGCTAAAGAACACATTTGGAACACACCCCAGACATCTTTATCCTTATTGAGTCCTGATGAAGTCTGGCTATTATAAATCCTGATTGAGTGCCATGATGTTTTCCAAGCAAATGTGACCACTTTGTAAAAAGCAAAAGCAGCCTGTCACCATGTGCAAGAGGAGGAGGTGTCAATGGAGAGGAGCCACCAGCATTTTCAGAAAGCTACATGATGTAACAGCCCCTCTACACTGTCTCATTTGTGCTGGAAATTTTTAAATAGAGAAAAATAATCCTGTGCCATTAGCATAGCAACAAGTATGTTCTTTGCATAATAAACTTGGTTCCAGGGTGGCGTTGATCTTCATTTTGCCTGCCCTTATGTCTCACCTTTCATTGCCAATGCTATTGCTGTCCTAATGGAAAGACAGCCTTTGAAAGAACCCTGCTGATTTCTTGGCTGCCTGTTGGCAACAGAGGAGAATAGGAGGACGGAAATATATATTTGTAAAGTTCCATTATTTATCTTACTTAGGGACAGCATTTTATCTTTTCAAGCTCATCTCCTAGCCACTGTAATTAGGCTTTCCAGAATCATCTTGCTGCTGTCTTGACATCACAATAGCATTTTGATAAGCTTGGACTGTAACCAGCTCCAAACTCTGGCAAGACATTGCTGCATAGCAAAGAATTCTCTTTACCTTGGTGGAAACCATTGGTTCCCAGGAGGGGAAGAGAAATGTTTTTATGACAATATTTAAAGAAGCCATTCAGGAGGAGGCTCACAATCTCAAAACTTTTGTCTCTGATCCTAGCAACAGTTTTTCTCCTATGAGTCATTTGCTTACAGGTTTTTAAATGAGGACAAGATGCTTTTATTAATGAGCAGGGAAAAAAGAGAGAGAAGCAACCAAAAAGGGAGGGTGACAAAGAGAGATGCTCAGACAAAAGGGTGAGGGAAAGAAGGTGAGAACAGAGAGCTGCTTTGAAGGGAAAGCTTCTTATTCAAGTTTCAGTGTGGCTCATGTTCTGAACTGGATGGCACAAATGGTCTCCTTGATACTGTGATAAGTAAGAACCCATCCTCACTCACAGCCTAGCACCAGGAGATTTGGTCAGAGCTAATACCTCCATCAAGTACTGGGGATATTTCTACACTGGGGGCATCATAGTTACAATGCTGGCCTCATGCTTTTAGGAGCTTTTAGCTGGAGGAAGACTGTCAGAAAGATTTCACTTGGTGATGGAGAGATTCTGTGCTCTGCCACCAAAGCACCAGAAGGTTGGCTATTGCAACTAGAGTTCTAAAGTTTAATTAGCTAAGATCCATTTGGCTCATGGTTATCATTTGTCAGTGTCTAGAAGAGTAAGGCTGTCCTCTGTAGTTATATGTGTAGTATAACACCCCAAAGCATAGACTACAACCTTACTGTACCAAAAGAGAGACATAAATTTTACTCACTAACTCAGCTCTCTTCAATGACCTTCAAACCTACAAGTCACAGAAAACAACATCTGAGGGTAATACCATGCTGCCTCAAGTCTTTGGGAAAAGTCATGACCTGTGCTAGTCATAATTTTACTCCATTACTTTTTATTTTACAATCAATGCAAATATTTCTGGCATTAATATATGAGTCACAAGAATAACTACTTTTGGTTAACATGCAGGACTGCACCTGGTAAACCTCCAGTTCAAAGATTTTCATTAAACAGACTTGACAAAACAGCTCTGGGAAGAAATCTTCAAATATCATTGATACATGGCCACATTTGCCACAAAACATGCTTTCCAACACTTGTAATAGAAGAGTAATACTTTTCTCTTCCAGCTACAGTAGCTTGGTTGCTATTAACAACCCTTTTCCTTTAGGCAAGACCTTCAACTGAGCTATAAACATACCATGCTTCTTAGAACGTTTTTAACTGGTTTGTTGACCCATGGAGGCATTCATGAACAGGAAAACATACTCTTGAGGTCAGCACCTTGCACTGATTTATATCAATGAGAGTTCCGTGGAGGCAAATGGGGGAGGCAGCATTTGGCCCAATGATTTCACTGCAGCTGCTACATCAGAAATGCCAACATGAAGCTGAGCCACTAATTGGAAGTGGAATAAACTAAAGAAATCTTGGTTCAAATGGCAGCTATATTTTTTAAAGAGAAGATTTCAGTTGAAATGCCAAAGGAGACAGTTACCCAAAACATTTGTCTATGGAGATTTCTTCTCAATTTTCCTCAGATCTACAGCTGGGTGCTAAGTGAGGCATGTCTTGAGAACACATGCCATGGATAAACCAAGATGCTTGTTTTCATCAATAGCAGATCAGCTTGAACTCATAACAAATAGTTCACGATTACTAACACGCTAATTAATTTGGGTGACAAGAAATGAAAGATAGTATGGGAGAACGGAGCTCTTAGGAAGTAGTGTTAGATCAGGAGACAGAACTGAGCTCCTAGGAAGTGGGTGTGTAGTGAGATATTCAGTTTGTCTGCTTCAGTGACACTGACCACGCCCATTGGGGGGTGGGGCCAGGGGCGGAAGTGACCTGTGGAACTAGATCTGAGGAGGAGCCCAGGAATGCATGCTTGCTGGCCAGATGCAGAGAGGAGAGTATCTGTGGAACTTGCTGGTGTTAATCTGTCTAGGTTGTAAGTTATTTCTCCCTGAATAAACACCAATTTGGCCTATTGGTTTATCCTGATACTTATTAAACCGTGAGATGGGTGAGACACAGGAGCTCTAAGTTTAGAGGGTGTCAGACTGAAAAGGTAAGATATAAACAAATAAATAAACAAATATAAATAAGAAAATAAATAAATAAATGTGATAGGAGCTGAGGAGATGGCTCAGTGGATAAATCACTTGCCTCACATCTGTGAGGACCAGAGTTAGGATGTCCAGAACCCACATAAATATCTGATGGGCATAGCAGCTTCCCTATAATGCCAGTGGAAGGTGCATATTGTGGAAATCCCCCGAGTAAAATGGCTTGCTAGTATGTTCTAGTCTGAAGGCTGTGGGTTCACTTGAGAGACTCCACATCAACGCACAAAGGTGGAGAGCAAGAGAGGATGACAATCAACTTCAACATCAAGCCTCCACATACATGCCCATGTGCCCACACACACACACACACACATACTCACACACACCTCTCATATCACATACACATGTGTGTACATAGTCTGTAAAACTATAATCTACTTAGTATTTTGTGCAGGTTATATTTGTGAGATTCATGCACAGGATTCACTGTCCAAGTTCAACATTATCCTTAGAATTTTGTGTCAGAAAACTACTTGGCTCTCCTAATGAGCTGATATAACTCTTTACACCTGTCAACAGAAGTGATATATCTCATTTTATTGTTCCTCTTCCCTGGATTTCTAAAAACTTAAAACTGCTCACACTATTCACTTTAGTTATTGTCTTTGGCTTTCATTCTCCCCAGTCTCCACCTGGTTGGGAACAGGCTCCAAAGACATTAGAAGCCAGTGGGAATTTTTGTTTTCTTTCTGACTGAATCCACTTGTCTGTGAAATGGGGTAATACTTCTTATTTCCTAAGAGTTTGTTTGCAGTGCTGGTCCACAGTACATTTTCAATTTTTCCAATTATTAAATGTAAAAGTATTCATTTGGTGTGAAGCATTGCAAACAATTTTGAAGAATTTCTGAGTGTGACAATGAGGTAATCAATATAATTTGCAGGTAGCTGTTGCAAGAGCTTAATAAGAGTACATATTTACTCTGTCTTTTGTTTATAGTCCCTTCTAAGAGTAAAATATGCATCAGCAAAATGTTCAAATATGAAATATACAAGTCAGTGAATATTGAGTAATGTGAATAATTTTGAATTTGACCCTGGGTACTTCTGAAATATATACTTTTTCCATAACCCAAGCCATCTTCCTTGGGGTCTTCCAAGTTAACACTTACCTTTCTGGAGATGGTTCTTTCAGACTATATCACTGTAGTTTCTTTTTGGCTGTTGTATAATTTCACAAATATATTATATGTTCTTTCTTGTCTGGATCCTTTTGTTCCCAGTTTTCAGATATTTACCCATGTTCATGAGAGTATATGTGGCTTGACTCTTCTGATTTTAATGTATTCTGTCATACAAATGTATCACATGACTCAATCATTGACTCATTGAATCAAGTGTAGTAGTATTTTCTTGTCAGGACCAATAGCTAACAAATAAAAACATGGAAACTTATTATTAATTATGAATACTCAGCCTTAGTTTGGGCTTTTCCCTAACTAGTTCTTATAATTTAAATTAACCCTTATTTTAAATCTATGTACTGGTGCATGGTTTGTTACTCATCTTCATACTGCCCACCCTACTTCCTCTGGGTCTGGCTGGTGATTCTGCCTTTCTTCATCCCAGAGTTCTCTCTCTGCCAAGAAGTCCCACCTATACTCTTTGGAATGGCTATTGACCATTTACCTTGTTATCACACCAATCAAAACAATACATTATCACACAGTGTACAACTAACTCACAACATTTTCCCCCTTTATCTAATTAAAAAGAGAAGGTTTTAACTCTAATACAACAAAACTATATATAATAAGAACAATTATCAGGTAAGAATTACACTCAATGTTTAGTCCATATGTGTTTGGCATATTCAGAGAGAATACTCTGTTAATCTATATTATCTAGATGAATCTTAAGTTTCATACCTAAAACATTTTCTATCATAACTTGTATTATAATCCTAAAAATATCTTCTTATACTTAAAAACATCTTCTTAGATAAACACCTCAATCTTTTATGTTTTTTGACCCTATAAACTTTACAACTTTTATGTGAGCTTCTTTTTTTAATTTGGAGACAAGGAAAGCAGTAACTATAACTATTCTTTAACCTCACCAATACCCGAGAAGGATATAATATTACCTAAGTAAATAGGAAGTGCAGAGCAAACAATTTCCAAACTAGAAATGACAGAAGCAACTGACTGCCTGGACAGTCACCCAAGATTCTTTTGCAATGTTGGGGCACCATATTTGGCCTAAAGGCGTAGAATATTTGACAGACTTTCCTGTGAAGCAGGAATTTTTGAGGGCAATCCTACCTTGTCTTGGCAAATTTCGGCAGTCACTTTCTTTTGTGATATGCTTTTCCAATTTGGACAACATACTGTCAGCAGTAGAGGCAATGGCAGTTTTATGCCCAACTGCTAGCTTTGCCGCACTGAAAGCAAAAGTTCTTTGATGCTCATCATCTTCTCTGAAGTAAATTGGTGCTGCCAGGAGTAGATGAGCCTCAATGAGCCTCACTGTCATCAAAAGTGTTAATTTTTTTGTTTTGTTTTCTGTCTGTTTTTTTTGTTTATTTTATTTTATGTTTATTTTACATATTGATCACAGTTCCCTCTCCCTCCCTCCCTCTTTTCCTCTCTCCCACCCTCTCACCCCCTCCTCTCCCATCCCCCCCACTCCACATGTAGGGTGATGCCTTCCAGGAGGGTGTCTGTCAAGTCATTTGGAGTATGGACTATGCCTTCTCTCATGTCTCTAGGTTAAGGGAGTATCCCTCCATGGGGGATGTACCCCCAAAGTCCTTTTGTGCACAAGGGATACATACTGATTCCACTGTCCAAGGTCCCTTAGACTGTCCAGGCCTTCTAGCTGAGACCCATGTTCAGAGGGTATGAGTCAGTCCCATGCTGGAGTCCCAGATATCAGTCTGGGGGACCATTAATCCTCCTTGTTCAGGTCGGCTGTCTCTGTGGGTTTCTGTAGCCTGGTCTTGTCCTCCCTCTCTGCATCTGGATTGGAGTTTGGATCAGTAGCTGTAGGTATCTGCGAGTGACCATCTTTGCAGTGAATTCAACACGTGTGGATTTGAGACTGGCTGCCAGATTGTCATCGTGGTTCCTGTTGCCATGGATCATCTGAAAGAGTGGGCGGGAATGGGAGCCATGGCTGTACTCTTGTTGCTTACCTCCTTTGTGGGCCTGTGGTGCCTTTGCAAGATGAGGTTTGCTCTAAAGCGGTATGCAGCTATGGTTGTCCAGGCATTTACAGCCATTGAGGCAGGACAGTCTCCCCAAGCATGGCTCACAGTCATGAACAAGTATTGATCCTTCACGCTCAGGTTGTATGGCTTAGCACTGCACTCCGAGTTAGCTCTGGAAGTGAGCAACTCTGAGACGGGCAAGTCTGGTTGCATGTGGGTTGGTGTCCCAGGCCCCACCTCCAGGAAAAAGACGCCGGATGGGTGTGGCACTGACTTGGCTGACTACCAGGATTCAGGGTCATTACAATGTCCACTGCTTTACTGGAGACCAGACCACTACCCTTGCCTGTTGCGTTATTAAAACAAAAAGGGGGAACTGTAGAGAGCCGTGTAGTGCCACACCTTAAAGTGGCACTGGCTTCTACCTTACACCTTCTCGCTGGTGTAGACTCTCTGGGTAAACAAGCCCTTAATTAGTTAAGTCTGTTCAGCCTGTCTGCTTCCACATTAGAGTAGCCTATCTGCAGAGTCCACATGGCTCACTGTGTTTGGTTAGCTCAAGGGTATTTAAGCCTGTGCAGGGGTTCTCCCTCTCTCTCTCTCTCTCTCCCTGTGGGCCAGAAGCAACATGTTTAAAGGATCCTGATTAAAACTGCATGAAGAAGATCTACCCGGAGTAGCGTCTTCCTTGCTGGCGAGGGCAGGCGCGTACCTCTCTCTCTCTCTCTCTCTCTCTCTCTCTCACGGTCTCTCTCTCTCTGTCTCTGTCTCTCTCTCTCCTCTTCTCTTATCTATTCCTCCCCTGACTCAATCTTCATAGTCCCATGTGCTTTCCTCTCCTCCCCTTCTCTTTCTCCTTGTTCCCTCTCCACTCACTGCCTCCCCACTCCCCATATGCTCAGGAGATCTTGTCCCTTTCCCCTTCTGTGAGGGACATTATAGGAATCTCTTAGAATCCTCCTTGTATCCTAGTTTCTCTAGCAGTATGAATTACAGGCTGGTGATCCTTTGCTCTATGTCTAAAATACATATGAGCAAGTACATACCATGTTCCTCTTTGTGAGACTGGTTTACCTCATTCAGAATGGTTTCTTCAAGTTCCATCCACTTGCCTGCACATTTCAAGATTACATAGTTTTTTTCCCCCGCGGAGTAGTATCCCATTGTGTAAATGTACCACATCTTTATCCATTCTTCAGTTGAGGGGCACCTAGGTTTCTTCCAGGTTTTTGCTATTACAAATAATGCTGATATGAACATAGTTGAGCACATGTCTTTGTTGCATGGATGTGGATCATTTGGTTATATACCTATGAGGGGAATTGCTGGGTCCTGTGGTAAACTAATTCCCATTTTCCTGAGGAACCGCCATACTGATCTCCAAAATGGCTGTACAAGTTTGCACTACCACCAGCAGTGGAGGAGTGTTCACCTTTTTCCATATCCTCTCCGGCATAAGTTGTCATTGCTGTTTCTAATTTTAGCCATTCTGGCAGGAGTAAGATAGTATCTCAAAGTTCATTTGATTTGCATATCCCTCTTAGCTAAGGATGTTGAGCACTTTCATAAGTGTCTTTCAGCCTTTTTGATTTTCTCTATTGAGAGTTCTCTGTTCAGTTCTGTACCCCATTTTTTAATAGAGTTATTTGGTGTTTTATTGACTAGTTTCTTGAGTTCTTTGTATATTTTGGAGATCAGCACTCTGTCACATGTAGGATTGGTGGAGATGTTTCCCCAGTCTGTGGACTGCCATTTGGTCTTGTCAACTGTGTCCTTTGCCTTACAGAAGCTTCTAAGTTTGAGGAGGTCCCATTTATTTATTGTTGATCTCAGTGTCTGTGCTACTGGAGTTATGTTCAGGAAGCGGCCTTTTGTACCAATTTGTTCAAGGGTACCTCCCACTTCCTCTTCTAAAAGGTTAAGTGTGGCTGGATTTATATTGAGGTCTTTGATGCATTTGGACTTGAGTTTTGTGTGTGGCGATAGACATGGGTCTATCTGCAGTCTTCTATGCAACATAATCCAGTTGTGACAGCACCATTTGTTGAAGATTCTTTCCTCCTCCCATTCTATACTTTTAGCTGTTTTGTCAAAAATCAGGTGTTCGTAGGTGTGTGGGTTAATATCAGGATCTTCGATTCAATTCCATTGGTCTACTTGCCTATTTTTGTGCCAATACCAGGCTGTTTTCATGACTATAGCTCTGTAATAGAGCTTAAAGTCAGAGATGGTGAGGTCTCCTGAAGTCCTTTATTGTACAGGGTTGTTTTGGCTATCCTAGGTCTTTTGTTTTTCTAAATAAAGTTGATTGTTATCATTTCAAGGTCAGTGAAAAATTGTGCTGGGATTTTTAATGGAGATTGCATTGAATCTGTAGATTGCTTTTGGCAAGATTGCCATTTTTACTATTTTTATCATACCTATCCAAGATCATGGGAGGTCTTTCCATATTCTGATATCTTCTTTAGTTTCTTTCTTTAAAGACACAAAGTTCTTATTATTTAGGTCTTTCACTTGTTTGGTAAGCATTACCCCAAGATACTTTATGTTGCTTGTGGCTATTGTAAAGGGTGATGTTTCTCTGATTTCCTTCTCAGCCTCTTTGTCATCTGAATAAAGTAGGGCTACTGATTTTTTTTTTTTAGTTTATCTTGTATCCTGCTAGTTTGCTGAAGGTGTTTATCAGCTGTAGGAGCTCCATGGTAGAGTTTTTTGGGTTGCTTATGTAAACTATCATATCATCTGCAAAGAGAGACAGTTTGACTTCTTCCTTTCCAATTTGGATTCCCTTGATCTCCTTTTGTTGTCTTATTGCTTTAGCTAGAACTTCAAGTACAATATTGAAGAGATATGGAGAGAGAGGGCAGCCTTGTCTTGTTCCTAATTTTAGAGAAATCACCTTAAGCTTCTCTCAATTCAGTTTGATGTTGGCTGTTGGTTTACTGTGTATTTCTTTTATTATGTTAGGTATGTTTCTGTTATTCCTGATCTCTCCAAGACTTTTTATCATGAAAGGGTGTTGAATTTTCTCAAAGGCTTTTTCAGCATCTAGGGAGATGACCATGTGATTTTTCTTTTTCAGTTTGTTTATGTGCTAGATAACGTTGATAGATTTTCGTATGTTTAACCATACCTGCAACCCAAGGATAAAGCCTACTTGGTCATGGTGGATGATTTCTCTGATTTATTCTTAGATTCAGTTTGCCAGTATTTTATTGAGTATGAGTTCATGTGGGATGTTGGACTGTAGTTCTTTTTCTTAGTTCTGTCTTTGTGTGGCTTGGCTACCAAGGTTATTGTGGCCTTGTAAAAAGACTTCGGTAATGAAATTTCTGTTTTTATTTTGTGGAACAATTTGAGGAGCATTGTTATTATAGCTCTTCCTTGAATTTCTGGTAGAATTCTGCACTAAAGCCATCTGGCCCTGGGCTTTTTTTGGTTGGAAGGCTTTTGATAACTGCTTCTATTTCATTAGGGGTTATAGGTCTACTTAAGTTGTTTGGTTGTTCTTGATTTAATTTTGGTAAGTGATACTTATCCAGAAATTTGTCTATTTCCTTTGGATTTTCAAATTTTGTGGAGTACACGTTTTCAAAGTATGACATGAAAATTGTCTGGTTTTCCTCAGTGTCCATTGTTATGTCCCCCTTTTTGTTTCTGATTTTGTTAATTTGCATGTTCTTTCTCTATTTTTTGGTTAGTTTGGATAAAGGTTTGTCTATCTTGTTGATTTTCTCGAAAAAAAAAAAACTCTTTATTTCATTGATTTTTTTGTTATTGTTTTCCTGGTTTCTACTTTATTGATTTCAGCCCTCCAATTGATTATATCCTGGCATCTACTCCTCCTGGGTCAATTTGCTTCTTTTTGTTCTAAGGCTTTCAATTGTGCTGTTAATTCTCTAATGTGACTATCCTCCCTTTTTTTCATATGGGCACTTAGTGCAATGAACTTCCCTCATAGCATTGTTTTCAAGGTGTCCCATAAGTTCTGGTTGTTTTGAGCAGGTTTTTCCCCACTGCTGGTCTGATTCCACTCTTTGTTCCTCCCTGCTGGCCACCTGGTCCCACCACCACACAAGCCCCAATAACATGCTGAGACTCTGTATTTAATACAATCCTGTTGGCCAGTTACTATTATTGTTTATGGGATATCTCTGTCTTAATGATTAACCCATGTCTACTTATCTAAATATTTCCATGTGGACATACTGGTTTCTTCCTACAGGATCCCATGGAAAAATCATCGTCCCATTTCAACAGGAAGTAATCTTAAGATAATGACGCCCCCTTTCCCCATTCTTAGAATTTAGGGATGATATTCATCTTCTTAGGGTTGGTCTTGGTTACTTGTTGTTGGGTATGGAAGGTGATACTTAGACTCGGTTATCTCTTTTAGACAGGAATAGTGTATGGTTGGGAAAGGTATGGTTCAAACTGGATATAGGTAGATTAGCCTATCTTCTTGTGAATTATTTAGTAAGAATGAGACATTAATATTACAGCTTACATTGTTATATATTCTTATCTGTGGTAACCTATGTAAAATTAAGTTTATTCCCTTCCTGGAAGAATTGTATATTATATTTTGTTGTATTGTGTGAAATCTTTCCATTTAGGATGCTTTATGCACATTATTCTTGCTATATTCTATGTATGAATACTTTTGCTTTTGTTCAAGACATTTTGTATATTGATACAATTTGGGATATTTTTCTTGCTGCCCTTTAAAGCTCTACCTCTTGTTTAGACATCTGTATTCTACCTCTACTTTAGGAATTATATATATGTGTGTGTGTGTGTGTGTGTGTGTGTGTGTGTGTGTGTGTGTGTGTGTGCATAGTTATATTGTTTAGATATTTATCCTTGCTTTACTCAAGGAAGTTTTATTCAGGTTTTTTAGCTAAGTTCCTGAGTATTACAGATTATCTTCACCCATGTTTCCTTTGCCTATGAGATCAGTCAGACATAGATGCTTAATCTTCAATCACTCCATAGACCTACAGAACATGGCATTTAAATGTTTTTAATATTAGTACTCTGTTGACATGAGACACTGTTGCTCCTGACAACACCGTGCACTTTCCCAAAAATATGTTGGACACTGTGGTTGCTCCTTCTGGAGTTCATCCTCGCTTCAGCTAATGGCCTCTTGGGCAAGAAACTGCCTCAACCTTGACCACTGTTCTTGACATGTGCTTGCAGGAGACAAACATAAAAGACTACTGAACCTTGCCAAGTCAGGGTAAGACAGCCTTTCTACCTCCCTGCTTTTGTTGTGGTCTGTCAAATACTCTTGGCCTTAGCCAAAACTGGTTGTACCAACGTTGCTATGAGACCTTGGGTGACTGTCCAGGTAGCTTGCTATTTCTGTCCTCGCTGCACCTTTTGGAAGTTGCCCATCCACACTTCCTGTCTACCCTAGTATCGTTATTTTCCTTCTCAGGTCTTGATGAGGTTGTAGATTAAACTATCACAACTATTATTCTCTCTTCCTAGTTAGATATATTAGGTACTAGACTTAAGCTTTCTAGCTTAGGACAACTCTATTGTAAACTTCCTTATGCCTTCACCCTAGGACTAGATATGTAGGTGGTTTTGTTCTCGATTTTCCTCTTCTTAGAGCACACTTGCTATTCACTGTTTTGTATATAGTTTTGTATCAAGCTTAAATCTTTTCTTTAGACTATAAGGGGAATTGTAGTGGGATATTCACTTTGTCTGCTTCTGTGGCACTGACCACACCCATTGAGGGGTGGAGCCAGGGGCAGAAGTGACCTGTGAAACTAGGTCTGAGAAGGAGGCAGGGAACGCTCTCTTTCTGGTTGGACGCTGAGAGAGGAGCATGTGGTTCCAACTGCTGTGTTCATCTGTCTGTGTTGTGAGTTGTTTCTCCCTGAATAAACATCTATTTGGCCTATTTGTTTATCCTGACCCTTATTAAACTGTATTATCGGGTATGTTGTGTCCTCATTCTTGTTGAATTTTAGGAAGTCCTAAATTTCTTTCTTTATTTTTTCTTTGACCCAGATATGGCACATATTTAAGTTTCCATGATTTTGAAGGGTTTCTGCGATTTATGTTGTTGTTGAATTCCAACTTTAAAGTATGGTGGTCTGATAAAATATAGGGGACTATTCCAATTTTTTTGTATCTTTTGAGGTTTGTTATGTCACATAGTATGTGGTTGATATTAGAGAAGGTTCCATGTGGAGCAGAGAAGTTATATTCTTTTTTGTTTGGGTGGAATGCTCTATAGATGTCTGTTAAACCAAATTGAGACATAACTTCTGTTAGTTCTTTTGTTTCTTTGTTAAGTTTCTGACTGATGGTCCTGTCTAGTGGTAAGAGTGGGGTGTTGAAGTCTCCCACTATAAGTGTTTGATATTTTATGTGAGCTTTGAGTTTTAGTAGCATTTCTTTTACAAATGTGGGTGCCTTTGTAATTGGGGCATAGATGTTCAGAATTGAGATTTTTGTGCTGATGGATTTCTCCTGTGATGAATATGAAATGACCATCTTCATCTCTTTTGATTGATTTTTATTTGAAATCTAACATGTTAGATATTACGATAACAACACCTGCTTACTTCTTGGATCCATTTGATTGGAAGATCTTTCCCCAACCCTTTACCATGAGGTAATGTCTGTCTTTGAAGCTTAGATGTGTTTCTTGTATTCATCAGAATGATGGCTTCTGTCTTCTTATCAATTCTTAGCCTATCTTTTTATAGGTGAGTTAAGACCATTAATGTTGAAGGAAAGTAAGGACCTTTGATTGTTAATGCTTGTTTGTTTTAGATTTGTTGTTGGCAATGGTATTGTGAATATATTTGCCCTGCTTTACCTTGGGCTCTGGTGAAGTGGGATTATCTATTGCCTACGTCTTTGTGAGCATAGTTAACATCCTTGGGTTGGAGTTTTCTTTCCAGAACATTCTGTAGGACTGGATTTGTAGACACATATTTTGAAAATCTGGCTTTGTCATTAAATATGTTGTTTTCTCCATCTATAGTGATTGAGAGTTTTGCTGGGTATAGTGGCCTGAGTTGGCATCTGTGGACTCTTAGTACTTGTAGAACATCTGTCCAGGACCTTATGGCCTTGAGGGTTTCCATGGAGAAGTCAGGTGTAATTTTGGTAGGTCTGCCTTTATATGTTTCCTGGGCATTTTCCTTTGTTGCTCTTAATATTCTTTCTTTATTCTGTATGTTGGGTGTTTTGATTATTATGTGTCGAGGGGCCTTTTTTCTTTGGTACAGTCTATTTGGTGTTCAGTATACTTCTTGTACTTTCATGGGCATATCCTTCCTCAGATTGGGAAAGTTTTCTTCAATGATTTTGTTGAGACTGTTTTCTGCACCTTTGAGCTGATCTTCTTTGTCTTCCTCTCTGCCTAGTATTCTTAGGTTTGGCCTTTTCACAGTGTTCCACACTTTCTGGATGTTAAAGATTTGTTGGACTTAAGATTCCCTTTGGTCAATGAATCTATTTCCTCTAGTTTATCTTCAGCACCTGAGATTCTCTCTTCCATCTCTTGATTCTGTTGGTTATGCTTGTGTCTGTAGTTCTGGATCATTTACCCAGTTTTTCTATTTACAGCATTCCTTCAGTTTGTGTTTTCTTTATTGTCTCTATTTCAGTTTTCAAGTTTTGAACTGTTTCCTTCATGAGATTAATTGTTTTTTTCTTGGTTTTCCATACTTTCTTTAAGAAATGTGTTCATTTCTTCCAATTTTTCTTCCATTTCTTTAAGGGATTTTCTCACATCATCTTTGAGGGCCTCTATCATTTTTATGACTGTATTTTTTAAGTTGTTCTCTTCTGCTTCATCTGCTTTGGGATGTTCAGGTCTATTTGGTGTAAAGTCCCTAAATTTTGGTGGTGTCATGCTTGCCTTTCTATTGTTAGGTGTTTTCGTGTATTGCAGTCTTCCCCGTGCCTCTTGCAGTGGGTGCAGGTGGGGTTTCTCTGTTTCTATGGTACTCCCCTGTTGGGAGTAGGTGCGTCAGAAGTTCGATGTATGTAGCTCTGGGTAGTCTGAGGAGGTCTCTCCTCAGGCATGGGCCCAGCTATGGGTGTCAAAGATCAGGCTCCAGCGGAACCTCGGTGAAGGGGGTCAAAGTTCCAGCAGGCAGGGAATCAGGATGGTCCTGTGGGGATAGGCTGATCTCTGGTCGGTGGCCGAGGCTCTGGCAGAGGACCAGCAGTGTGTGTCAAAGATCAGGCAAGCAGGCAGGGATTCAGGGTGCTCCTGCATGTATAGGCAGGTCTATTGTACTCAGAGAAGCTCCAGGAAGTTCCCTGAATGTGGTGGGATTGTTGGATCTGCCCCCTGTTCCAGTGCTCAACCAGAGAGGTGGGGCAGTGGGAAAATTATGGCAGAGGGTGGGAAGAGGGCAGGCTTTTCATGGGGGTGGGGGGTGGGTATGTATCAGAGCACCAGGAACACTCTTGCTGGGAACAGGACACAGGGGAAGTGAGATTCAGGGCCAATCCTGGGAGTTACCAGGGAAGGGTGTGGGGAGATTCAACCTGAACTTGTCCCAGACTCATCTCTAGCAGAGGCCCAGTGATGAGGGCCAAAGATCTGGCAGGCAGGGACTTACCTTACTTTATTAAAACATCTTAAATACCATAAATGCCATATTCCTTAGGTCTCTGAAGTGTTTGAAGACCACCTATTTATCTAAAACATATCTGTTTAACCTTGAACCAATACCTAACATGACTACTTGTTTGATTATTATAGGTGACTACTAACCTGTATTTCTTAATTATACATTACATTATACATTATCAATGAGCTGCATTGATATAATACTTTAAACAAGAATAGAAACATATATATATATGTGTGTATATATATATATATATATATATATATATATATATATATATATATAAAACAAAAAATAACCTTAAGTTTGTATAAATATACAATCCTAAGCTAAGGCTGAGCATTCATAATTAATAATTAGTTTTCATGTCATTATTTGTGAGCTGGCTGGCCCAATGTACAGCTACATATGGTATCCAACATGGAGGCTTGAACATTCAAATATAGGATGTGAGAAAGCTAAGAAAAGTTCTGAACAAGGAGCCAGATGTTGCTCCCTAGTCCCACAGTTTCTCAGGTGGGATGCTTATAGCATACAGATGTGTGGCTCCCAGCCACTGCTTGTGGGCATAAAGCTCACCTCTCACAGACCTGTGTGAGAGAGTGGATCCAGCTGTCAGCACCACTCCACTGCAGTAGCCTAGCAATTTACTATTTGGCTCATGCAGTCAGAGAACACTGCAGGTGCTCAGTAAAGCAGAGTCCAGACAGAGGAAAAAAAAAACCTCTAAAATATACTGTGTGCTGTGTGCTTTAAAAGGTGCTTAGGTGCTAAAGAAAGAAAAAATGAGTATGGACAGTCATACGAAATATTTTAAAATAACAAAGTCTTTAGAAGAGTAAAGTAATATAAAAAGAGTAGGCCACATGAGGTTTTTTCCTTTACAAGTGACTGTCAGTTGGAGATAGCTTCTGAGTTATGAATGGGGGCTTGTGTTCACTTCCCTTCTCAGTGTTGGGACTTCATCTTGCTTGGCCCTATGCAGACACTGTGCGTGCTGCCACAGTAGGTTCTTGATTACCCTAGCTGTAGGTTCCATCTCATAGTGTGGGCTTTAAATCTAATCAGATTGTGGTTGATTATCCATACAACTTTTGTGTCAGTATTGTACCAGTATATCATGTAGGTAGGTCAGTATTGTAGATCTCAGAGTTTGTAGCTGAGTTGGTGCTTACCTTTTTCCTCTGGCAGTGTGGAGAGTACCCCTCAGTTCCATGAACACTAATTAGTAGGGGTGAAGGCACAAGGTAGACATCAGCACAACTTCTCTGTATTCAGTGAGATACACAAGCATTGGCTTGAGCAGCAGGGCGTTACTGTAAGCTTTTATTCCTGAGTTGTTTGGAAGGTTTCTATGAGGTATCTTTGGCCAACAGCTCAAATAGATGTAACACATTTCTAGCACTGGGATTTTCGGGTGGTGAGAAATGTCTTGTTGGGGGTTGGCCTTCCCTGCTGTTTGGTGATTTCATTCCTATATTTACAGGTTCTAAGAAGCTTCTATTGTGATAGTTTTTTTTTTAATGACTCCTCAATTGGTCATTAGTGTTAGTTGTACCTCCCTTTATTCCCTTTTCTTACCCTGCTCTTTTCTCCCCTTCCTCATTTAATCTTCCCATTCCAGCCCTCCTTCAATCTCTCCATAATTACATATTTTCCCTTTCTTGAGAGATTCTTCCCTCTTCTCTAGTCTCTTACTCCATATATAACCTCTGTGGTTATATGGATCATAGGATGCCTATTATAATCTTCAAAAGCTAATATTCACATACAAGGAAATACACACTATATTTATCTTCTGGGGCCTGGGTTACATCACTCAGGATGATTTTTTTCCTAACTCTACCTCTTTACCTGTGAATATTATGATTTCATTTTTTAGCAACTGAGTAATATTCTATTATGTAGATGTATCACATTTTCACTATCCATTCATCCACTGACAGACATATAGGGTGCTTCCACTTTCTGACTATTATGAATAGAGCAGTGGCAAATGCATGGGCAGGTGTCTCTGTAGCAGAATCCTTTGGGCACATGGGCATGGTTCTCTAAAGATTTATTTTAACTTGTATATGTAAATGTGTATGTATGTATCTGTGTGTGTTCATGCACATGTGAGGGCTAGTGCCTGTGGAGGCCTGGTGTGGTTGTTGGATTCCATAGAGGTGGAGCTATAGGTGGTTGTGAACCACCCAATGTAGGTGCTGGGAACTGAATTTGTGTCCTCTGCAAGAGTGGTACTTACTTGGAACCACCTCTCCAGCCATTGTGTATAATTTTAATTTGTAAATTGTCTCAGATGGCCTGGGGATGATACACTGTGTAATCTACCCAGACTTCCCCATTATTGACATTTTACTTTATTTAACTCACTACATCTGCCCCAATGATGGATCAGTATTGGCTCATTCTTAAATTAACCAACACTTTTAGATTCTTCATTTACCCTTAATGTACATTTCTGTTCCAAGATTTCTCCTCAGAGAGCCACATTACCCTTTTCATAATCAAAATTTTATTTAAAATGATCATATTATTTCCCCTCCCCTAACTTTTCCCAGATCTTCCTCACCACCTTCCCCCGCCAACTTAACGTTCTGCATGCCTCAAAAAACAAAAGCAAAACTTTAAAAAAATCAAACACTGAAAATCAAAATAAAAATTCACTAAAAACCAAAAATAATAAGATAACAAAAATGAAAACAAGACAAGGCAAAACAAAAAATTCTCAAACCAAGAAAACAACAACAACAATAATAAACCATGAACTCTGTTTTGTACTGCCACCTACTCCTGAGTATGTTGACACTCCACTGGAGAAAACTGGTTTTCCTTTCCTTGCAGGTACCAATTCCAAATAGCCACATTACATTTTAAATCATATTTTCTTATATTCTTCTTTTATATGGCAACTTATCTGATTATCCCTGTTTTGATGACCTTGAAATTTATGAAAAGTACAGAACTTCTGTAGAATGTTTCTTAGTTGAGATTTTTTTCTCCATGTTTTTTCTCATAGTTATGAACCACTAAAAATAAAATGAAGGCTTGTGTTGGGAGATGTCATTCTGTAAATATGTTTCTATTGGTTGATGAATAAAGCCCTGTTGGCCAATAGGAAGGCAAAATAGGCAGAACTAGGAGACAAGGAGAATTCAGGGAGAGGTAGGAGGAGAGTCAACATGTAGGACCAAGACAGTAGAACTCCGGAACCTCTCTCTAGTAAGATAAGACCACATAGAAATACTTAGATTGATAGAAATGGGTTAATATTTAAGATAGAGCTAGTCAATAAGAAATGCTAGTAACAGGCTAACAGCTTTATATCTAATACAGTGTCTCTGTGTGTTATTTGAGCCTGATGTGGCACTGGGACAAGGTGGGCAGGAAAACTACTTATAACAGACTTGTAGACTGTCATTGTAGCAAGATGCTTTTGGAATAAAGTATGACAAAAAAGAAAGCATCATGTTAGAATCACTTTTGCATTCAAGATATATTTGCAGAAGTTTTGGGAATCTAACTCAGAGTTACATACTGGTTCCACTGTCAGAAGTCCCTCAGACTGACCAGGCCTTCTAACTGAGACCCATGTTCAGGGGGTCTGAGTTGGTATAATGCTGGTTTCCTAGCTATCAGTCTGGGGGTCCCATTATCTGCTCCTTGTTCAGGTCAACTGTCTCTGTGGGTTACTGTAGCCTGGTCTTGACCCGTTTTCTTTTCTTTTTTCTTATTTATTTTTCTTTTTTCTTATTTTATATATTGATCCCAGTTCCCTCTGCCTCCCATGCCCCCCAACCACCCTCCCATTTTAACCACCCCCCACTCTATAGGAAGGGTGATGCCTTCCAGGAGGGATCAACAAAATCTGTCAAATTATTTGGAGTAGGATGTATCCCTGGTGCTCGAAAGGACTTTGCGAGCGCATTCCCCATGGAGGGATAGTCCCTTAACCTAGAGGCAGGAAGGAGGGCCTAGTCCCTCCTCCAAATGACTTGATCTGTTTTCTTATAACCCCCCCCTCTGCAACTGGATTCCAAGAGTTCAGCTCAGTGTTTAGCTGTGGGTGTCTACTTCTATTTCCATCAGATACTAGGATGAGGGCTCTATGGTGGCATACAAGTTAGTTATCAATCTCATTTATGGTGGCATACAAGTTAGTTATCAATCTCATTATCAGGGAAGAGCATATAAGGTAGCCTTTCCACTGTTGCTCATATTGTTAGTTGGAGTCGTCTTTGTAGGTCTCTGGACATTTTACTAGAGTCAGTTTTCTCTTCAAACCTATAATGGCTCCCTCTATTACGGTATCTCTTTTTTTTGCTCTTGTCTATTAGTCCTCCGACTCAATTTTCCTGGTCACATGTGGGACCATTTAGAAATTTTGAAGTAGGACTTGGAACAATCAAAGGGCTTACTTCCTTTGTTTTTTTTTATTGTGCAGGCATCTATACTCAACTGATTGCTATCCAGCACTTCCAATATCACTTGATTTTAAAACAATCATCATTTTATGTGGGAAGCAGAAGTTATTCTCATCATTTTATTTTAGATTAAACAGGAACTGTCCTGGAACTTAATAACATAGATTATTTCCTGGGTTCTGGATGCATTTCTTCAACAACAAATGCAAACTACAAGTATTTTCTCTGGGGTTAGGTTAACTTTTCATTATTTTAACCTTTAGAAGAAATTCTAAGTTTTGATGAAGCCTGAATTACTCACTCTTCAATTATAGACAGATTTATGTATATGTCTAAAAAACATTTGCCAAACAGAGGCATACATATTTTCTTTGAATTTTTCTTGGAGAAATATTAACTTTATGCTTTTTAAGTGGCCAATTTAAAGTTAGTTATCATATAATGCATGGCTGCTTGTTAGTTTTTAACATTGAAATTTTTATTGTCATTTGTACAAAAGACTAATCTTTCTTCATCAATTACTTTTTCACTTTTACCAAAAATCAGTTGGCTGTATTGGTTGGACTGTGTTTCTGGACTTGCAATCCTGATGCTGTAGCTGGGGGTCTCTCTTGTTCCTGACATCACAATGCCTCGTTCAGTCTGTGATGGTTTATGCAGCAGTCTAGAGATTTTCTAATAAGTCCTAAAATAGGTAGTGGGATTTCTTACTTTATATTTCCAAACCATTTGCCTTCTACTTCCTTTTTCTTTAAATATAAACTTTGGAACCCTATGTTGTTCGTGTAAAAGTTATTGGTTTCAGGAAGATTACATCAAATCTATAGATCCATTCAGACAGATTCCACCCCTTAATGACATCAAGACTCCATTCTCTGATTAAGCCATAATTCTTTACTTAGGTCTCCAACTTCTCTTGCACATTTTTATAATATTTATACCTGAGATTTAATCATTCAGTTAGCATTCAAATAGGACTTTAGAAAATTTCTGATGCCAATTTTCCTATCATCCATATATAATGTTACAGTTGATTTGTAAAGTACTTACATTTTATCCCCAGAACTTGTGGAATCACATAATTAGTTCTAAAGCTTTTCTTGTAGGCTGAGACATTCTTATTAGAAAACCATATCATCTGTGAATAAAGACATTTTTATTCTCTCCCTTCCAAGAATTATTAGCATGTTCTTCTGCAAAGGTTAGTATGTTCAATATAGTACTCGACAGGCATGAGGACACAGAACACACCTAACTTGTTCTCATATTATGAGAAGATAAAAACTTTTACTATTAAGAGTGATATTATTTCTCTTCCTATCCCTCCATCTCTTTCGTTCCTCCTGTTTCTCTTTATCTTCTCACTCATTCCATCCTTTAAACACATTGGTTAGGTTAAGCAATTTTTATTCTCATGTTGTGACCAATTTGTTACTATTACTATTTTTATGTTAATTTAATATCATCTAATGATCCTCTTGCATTCTTTGATATAATCATGCATTTTTCTTGAATGTGAAAACATGGTAAAGATATTGATTTTCAAACATCCAAAGTCATTTTAATTTTGTTCCTCCTGGAGCTTTCTTGATATTCTAGGAAATTCAAGTATGAAGATGAACTCTTTGGAGCACAGCAGTAGCTTCTGCTTCTTGGATCTCTATCCTAGACAGACTTCTTAATGAATGTAAAAGATTTTTGCCTTGAACATTTTTTTTCCTGAAATGAAAGCCTTATATGATAATCATCAATACATGGACCTTATGTTCAGGTTTCTGGCCTGCAAGAATCTAATGCCACATCACCTGTTATTGCACCTTCATTTTTGTTGTTTGTTTGTTTACCTGCTTTTATACATTTGCTCTTGAGTACTTGAGACTGTCTTCCAAGGTTTTATGTCGTTCACACTTTATTATCTAGGTTGCCAGAGCTATTGATTGCTTTCCACAAACTGATAGGAGGTGATTGTTTTTTAATGTTTGACTTTCTTTCCTTGAATCATTATATTGCAACAAGGATGAGGAACCATCCTCTGGCATGTGAACATGAATGCAGAGCCATCCTCTGGCATGTGCACATGGATGCAGAGCCATCCTCTGGCATGTGCACACAGATATGGAGCCACCCACTGGAGCGTGTTAATCTACCAAGAGCTCCCCTTGAAGAAAATGTATTTTCTGTCCCTTGGCAGCCATCAACTTCCAGTAGTTCCAGTAGCTTCAGGAGAGCTGGGACCTCCTCAACTCTCCCCCCCTCCCCCCATCTATGTTAACACTGGATTGTTTGATCTTGTGTAGGCCTTGTGTAGACAATCACAACTGCTGTGAGATAACGAGTGAAACAGGCATGACATGTTATGAGAACATTTTTATAGGAATTCTCCTGGATCTTTGGCTCTTACAATGTTTTTACTTGCTTTTTCATGTTGGTCTCTGAACCTTGGGAAAATAGGGTACAATTTAGCTGTCCCATCTTGAAAACCAGTGTTTTATGCTTATTGGGAATATAGGATCACAAGCTCCAATAAAGAAATATATCTGATTTTTGCCATATCCCCAACTGTTACAATGTCATCAGGCTCAAGGTATGTGAGTTGAAAGAGCAGCAAATGTCCTTGATGTTGGATGGAATAATTTGTTTCCACTTACTCCTCAACATCTATTGACTGCATCTAATCTATAAGCCCTTTACCAGCCAGTGTTTCTAGTCCATGTATTTCTAGTTCACTGAAGATTCTATCAGCTCTCTTTCATGTGTAAATTCTTGAGTTTTTGTTACACTTTCATCAACTGTTAGCAGTTGAAGTTGGAGTATATGTTGCAAATAAGACCACCAAACAGACAGTCTTAAAACTTTATTGAAAGTCTTTATTGCTGGCTATACAGAGAACATATAATCATATAGCCCCAAATCATATAGCCCCAAGCCTCATAGCTCTTTTGTCTTTTGTGAACAAATCACATCCTGTTGGTACACTTCAGTTAGCAAGTACTGGAATTGCAGAGACAAAATAAATAAGTAAATAAAAAGCAAAGTTATCACATTTAGGAACTTTTTACCTGGATCTACACACCAGGTCTTTGATCCTATTTTGGTGGGTGTTTGAGCCTTCATGCTGGGTTTTAAGATCAGAGACCTGTTACATGTGACCCCACCATCAGAAACAAAAACACTATTGTTTCTTTGATGTGGTTTTCTGTTTGCTCTTTCTCTAGGCTAGAAGATGGTTCTTGTGCAACACATTAGAATCCCACCTACTTCCTTGTCTTTACTTGCACACATCATTTTACTGTTGCTATCATTTTTCTCGGACTTCGAAAAAGAATACTACCACTTTCTATCTAATTCACAATGCTGTCTCAGCATCGTCCAGTCTTCTTGTTCTTGCTTTTTTTCTGATTATGTTTGTTTTAGGTAGGGGCTCATTATGCAGACCTGAATGGGTGGGTTCCTCAGGCTCTGGAGGACTGGGATTACAGGTATTACCATATTCAAATTCTGAGCTTTTAAAAACACAGCAATTGTGTTTTTATTCCTGATGTCTTTGACAACTTTGTATTGTTCCTTATTTCAGAATATACACAGTTACCATGTATTCATTTTACTAATTAATGCATGCATTTATCTTCTGTGTTGAATACTTACAATTAAAATGCACAAAAATCATACTAGGTAGATACTAGTATTGCCCATTGGACTAATAGAAAAATCACATCAACGTAGCTTTAATAACTTGTTGCTTATAGACAGTGGAGCTGTGATTTTAAGCTAGTTGAGACCCAGATCCTTAACCACTACCTTGCATTGCCTGGGAATAAGTTCCCTCAGATTTTCCTGGGGGAAAAAAGGAAAAGGATTAAATAATCTTCTTCTTTTCTGAAATGACCGTCACATAGAAGGTAGTGATGCTAGTGAAGACATCCAGGTATGTGCTCTTTTCTTTGAATGTCTATACCTTTCCACATAGCCTGTCCCATCTTAGCAATCATCTTAACCCCAGCTCGTGTAGTAAGCCAAGTTGACTTTACTTTCAGAGACTGCTTTTCAAATTCTCCAGACCTAGTTCACCAAGAAGATCAGAGGGGCCTGGGGCTTGTGTTGCTACTGTGTTCTAAATAGTTCCAACAGTGGCTGTGGGAAAGTGAGTAAAGCTACCAGAAGGTCTCAACCAAAAGTCTCATCTCTTCAAATGGTTTTCCTTTTCTGTTTTCAACATAATAGCTACCAGTCTTTGCCAATCCTGCTCAACTTTTTCTGGCCTCAAAGCTCCTGGTAGGAGCCATTATTGCCAGTGAGAATTGAGTCTTCATCACTCTCAGTCACTAATAGGGATATGTACTCTGGTGCCTGGTACATTTCTTCAGGCCAGACAAGACTGAGTGATGTCTAGTTTTATGTCAACTTTAGATAAACTACAGTCATCAGACTGAGAGAACCTCAGCTGAGAAAATATAGATTGGACTGTAGGCAAGTCTGTAGGGCATTTACTAAATTAGTGACTGATGTGGGAGTGCTCAGGTCATTATGGATGGGGACACTCCTGGACTGGTGGCCCTGGGTTTTTAAGGTAGCAGACAGAGCAAGCCACAAATACAGCATGGCACTTAAGCTGCACTCCTCTATGGCCTCTGCATCAGCTCCTGCATCCTGATTTCTTCCCCGTTTGAGTTTGTGCCATGGCTTCCCTCAATCTACCACAATTCAGGATATGTAAGCCAAATAAATCCTTCTTTTCCAAGTGTCTTTGGCCATGCTGTTTCACCAGAGCAGTAGAAACCCTAAGAAACTGAGAAAAGAGATCTGAATTTGCTCATTTATAATTTCTTCCATCTGACTAACCTAAGGACTTTTAGCTTTGCACAAAAGCAGGATGTGACCAGATGGCCCCAGGCCCCCAGACTGCTCTATTTGCAGAAGTTTCTCGAAGTTTCTTTGCAGATCTAGAGTGTCTAGTACCTAGCAGATGAAATAGTTTTGTCTTCTTTTTAAACATTCCATTTTAAGATGAATTGAGAAAAGTTGTGTCTAGGACATGTAGACACATTTGTTTAAATTTTCCATTTTAACCAGAATTCTAAGGATCACACTGCAAGCCACCAAATGGAGAAAACCATGGCTCTTATAATTTTCCTGATACAATGTTCTCAAGTGCCAGGCTATTGTTGCATCTAGGTAATGAGAATGGATTTGGGTTTTTGTCAAGGCTGTTCATGGAAAGCCCAACAATTCAGCTGTAGGCATTATTAGAGGAATTTGAATGGGGGCAGATATGGAAATGTGGATCTTCGCAGAGTAATACATGAGGGGGAAAACTAGCTTGAATTATCTACAAACCATCTTCATTGACATCACTGCTCTGAGATGAGCAATTCTGTTTAGAATGATGACTGCTCATCTTTCTACCCAGAGAATCATTTGACAGAAACACCAAGAAGCAGATGTAACGTTTTAAATGACGCTCTGCTTTTGTAACTCCGATGGCTTCTAAACACCAACACTATTTCCAGCAAACCCCACAGCCAAACTAATGATCACCCTGACATTCCTATATGATGTGAAGACCTAAATGATGCTGAACAGCTGGCTTGTACCAGAGGAGCCCTGAGAGCCGAGGAGCATGAAAATTGGAATGCTTGCTTCCTCTGTTGTCCTCCATAGCGTCTCTTGCCTCTTTGCTAAATATCAAAGATATTTATGCTTAAACAAATGTCTTCCTCTTAAGCATCCTCTCCTTCTGGCAGATAAGTCATCCTGCTGAATTGGAGGCACTTTCCATGGCAACAGACTGTGATGTCAGAAGCACCGTGCCAAGCAATTAGATTTTGTAGGTGCCACAGTAGGAAATACGCAGCTCTGAGTATGATGGCAAGGCAGGGCTGCTGTGAGCCAGAAGGAACGTCAGCAGCCTGTGCGCCTAATGCTTTCTCAGAAAGGCCCTTGGTTGGAGAAGGTGGGAAGCAAATGAAGCTGGGGGAGAAGGGAAGAGGGTTGTTTTCAAGACAAGATTTTAAAGTGGAGATGTGTTGATGAAGGAATTTGCAGAGGGCCGCAGCCAGATGGCTGGCTTTGTGCCACAACCCATGGCTTTGATGCTTTGCAGGTGTTTTCTAAGGTGTTGAAGGGGAAAGCTCCAGAGATGCTGTGTCTCATTGAGAGACACAAAGACGTGGGACCTGGGCAATAAGCAACGGCTCTCTCCCACCTTGTGAGGCCGAAATGTGGGGACTTTGGCAGTTTGACTGCTTTCAAGGAAAGAGCACCTTGACAGCACCCACTGAGACCTGGGACTTGAGGGATGCTCCAAGGGGGCTGTTGGATTCTCAGCGAAACCCTTCGAGAGGAGGCAATGGATGTTGACTCCTACTGTTGCTGATGTGAACAAAGAGCCTGGGAATATTTTAAGACCGACTTTAAAGAAAGAATCCTAGCCAGTGTTTTGCAGGTCTTTATCAAATATACAAGAGTTTGAAACCAATACCTGTAAAAAAAATCATAGAAGAAGTTTTAAAATACACAGAGCGGTAATACAGTATAGATAAATTTGGACCACATATGGCTTCTTATGTAAAGGAAAATTTCTTCTCCTTTTAGTAACACATTGTCTGCTGCCTGTGATCAGCACCTCCTGCCATATGTTCCTTAAACAAGCTGCTGGGATTCAAGAAGCAGCCCCGGTAATTAAGATCAAATGAGCCAGATGAAGAAAATGAACTGGGTGAACCACATGCAGGCAAACCCAGCCTTTTCATTTTTAAACAGAGGTAGACAGACAGACAGACAGACAGACAGACAGACAGACAGACTCAGAAGAAAGAAAAATCTCAACTCTTAACCCATTATACACATTGCAGGGTTTAGATGCAGTCACCCACCTTTGGATTGTTGCTAACATTCATGCATTTGTTCTAGGTCACTCTGAGTTTCATTGTAGTACTTGTAGGAGCTCGGGACATTCCCATGGCACACGGTTTATTTTTTCATGACAAAATACAAAATGACTTGAAACACATCATAAATATATTTTGAATTAAGCCTGAAATATTTTGAAGATTTTTTTGGCCTCCAATGCCATGCTGTAAATAGGGAAATTGAGGTTCAGAGAGTGATAACTGTCCTCTGGTTGCTGAATTAGAGTAAGAATTTAGATGGGAACCTGGAGTTTCTGAATCACTCAGTAATTTTCAAATTTGAGTATACATTAAAAATCTTTGGAGGTCCCAAGGCATGGTACAGGGACCTGTATGCAGTCTCAGCTACTTAAAAAGCAAAGGGATGAAGATTGCAAGCTCAAGGCCCAGCCTGAACAATATCATGAAACATGGTCTCAGCATACAAAATACAGGTGTAGAGTACAATTACTCTTGAGGAGAATCCACGTTTTCTTTCTAACACTTATTTCAGGCCACTCACAAATACCTGTAACTATAGTATAGCTCAGTGGTAGAGTGTTTGACAGGAATTTTCAAAGCTGTAGGTTCAGTCCCCAGTACCAACAAAACAGAATAAAAAACAAACAAGTAAAAAACCTGCAGGACTTAACAGTCAGGTGAAAATTTTCACCCCCACCCACCTGGAAAGAGCCTTCAAGTACTCCTTCCCATTGACGTGATTATCAAGGTTGGTATAGGGCAAGAAGCATGAGGTGTGGAATTCCATCCTTCAGTTTAGATAGTCCACATTCTACCGAATTTGTGTAGGGATCCTTGGGTTTCCATGGTGATCGTTCAAAGAAAGTCAGTTGTGCATGAAGGCTTCAAGACACAGGTAGCTAAAGAACCAGCAGCAGGAAATAAATCAGAGGTCCAGGCAGTAAGTGCCATAGCAGCCTGTTTCACTTGGTAACAATCTTGGGGGAAAAAATAACCTGCTCAGGGATTAAATTCTTTGCATGGACCTCTTTCTGTTACCATCTCCATCTATCCACACACAGCCTGTTGATTAAAGGAAAAGTTCCTTCAATAAGTTATGTCATTAAATATGGGAGGAATATTTATTGCAACTGCTAGAGTGTGAGCAGAAGGAAATAGCACACAATTATTTACCTGGCATGTGGGAAAGGCTCTGTTAAGATGAGCTTGCCTTGCTTTTCTATGGGAGCCATGAGTTCTATATCAGTAAAATTGTGACAAGTGTTGTGGTTTGTCAGATAAATACACTTACCACCCATCTAATAACCTGAGCTTGATCTCCAAGCCCCTATGATAAAGGGAGAGATTGATTAAAGTTATCCTCTGACCTGACCTGACACACATACAATGGGACACCTGTATGCACACTCATTCACACATAAGAAATAATAAATTAATATAATAAAATAGTTTTCTTGGAGAGAACAAAAATTGTAAGTCTAGGTATACACTTGCAATCCCAGAACTTGGGCAATGTCTTCATAATCAGGAGTTCAGGAGCAGTCAGCTACATGGCTAGTTCAAGGCCAATTTGCTCAACAAAATCACATGGAAAAGACTTTGTAAACATGCATGACAGAAATGGATGATATTATAAGTTATGAGTAGTTCATGCAGTAAACATATATTGGCCTTTAGAAACATGCTATATCACACTCAAATAATGAATATAACAGAAATACAACAAGTGTGAAATGGGAATGAACTATGAATCCGCAAATCACAGGAGAATGAGACTACAACAGGAAGAGATCTTTACTGAAGAAATGCCAATTCAAACACTGAGGTCAACAGTTTGTCTACCATATTTGCAAACCTTGAAAATGAGGAAATACTTTAAGTATTTCTAAAGATAGACATAATGATGCTCTTTTGTGTTCTTTTGGAGAAATTGTAAGAATTTAGAGTCCGTATTAGAAAGCAATGTTATTAGCAATATGTACTGTTAAGTCATAACTTTATCTACAACTTTGAACTTATTGTTCCCTTATCATGAATCAATTCTAAATCAGCAATAACAATGAAAACTATAAAAAGATTTGTTTAAGAGGATATGTGCCATGTTAATATTTATGTTAGTAAATAGTTTGAAACAAGTTACATACTCAAACATGTAAAACAATTGAATACTGCAGATGTTTCTCAAAAAAAGGAAGAACTAAAAATTGTTTTATTATAATACTCAGTAATCCTACTTCTGGATATATAATCAGAGGCATCAAAATGGGTATGTATAAAAGACACTCATAGCCAGGTGATGATGGTGCATGCCCTTAATTCTAGCACTTGGGAAGCAGAGGTAGGCTCTGGGTTTGAGGCCAGCCTGGTTAAAAAAAAATGAGTTCCAGGAAATCCAGGGCTACAGAGAGAAAGCCTGTCTTGATAAACAAATGACAGAGGGAGTCAGAGAGGAATAGGGAGAGTGAGAGGGACAAGGACAGGGAGAGGGAGAGAGAGACAGAGATATTTATTTTAGCACTATTTAAAATAGCCAAGATGTGGAAACAACCTAAGCATTCCCTAAAATTAGTAAATAAGGAAAATTTACATATGTAGGCAGTAAGATATTACATGTATGTGTACATATACATATATATATATTTAAAATAATTTCTACACTTTTGTAACAATATGGGTTAATGTAGAGGAAATGATAGAAACTGAAAGTAGACAGATACTCCATAATCTCATTGTGTGCCAAATATAAAGATGAATAGGAACAGAATGAAAGAAAAGGTACCAGACACAGAAAAATATTACACATTTCTCATTATTTATGAAATTAAACACTTGTTTTGTTTCATTTTGTTGGTGGTACCAGGGAATTGAGCCCAGGTCCTTATGGATGTTAGGCAAGTACTCGAACAATGCCAACAGTTTCTAAAATGACATAACATTTATAGTTTAAAATGTGGTTGGAAGTAATTTCTGATTCCATGAAATGCTCTGCACTGTTATATTGGAATACTATAGAACATCAAAAGTGCAAAATGACAGTTATTGATACAGTATAGTCATAAAGTTAATTACAAGGTAGAAATACAATTGAAGGCCAGAAATGATGTGTATGTGGTGTGTCACCTGTGTGCACATGTGTGTCTGTAGGAAAGGAATGTACCTATGTGCAAACCTGTGGATGCTGGAAGACTTGAACATGTATATTCCTCTATCATACTTCACATTACTTTGGAAAACTAGGTCTTTCTCAGAACTGGAAGCATTGCTGGTGGACAGACAAGCTCCCAGGATCTACCTGACTCTGTCTGCAATCCTGGTATTCCAGGCACACATGGCTATACCCGGCTTCTATGTCAGCATTGGAAATGTGAATTCAGGTCTTCTTGTTTCACAGCCAGAAACTCTTATCCACTGAGTGACGTTCCCAGACTCTTATTAAGTTCTTTATTAATAAGTTCTGTTTAAAACACAACTTAAGCTATCTCTTTTCGTGTTCTCCTCTATTTCTTTCCTGTCTCAATCTTCCTGTTCCTCATGCCCACCTCTCCCTGCACTCTTCTCTCTTCTTTCTCCTAAGTTTCTCTCCCTTCCCTCCTTGATCCCAATTTGCTTGGGAGATCTTGTCCCTTTCCTCTTCTCCAGGGGACCATGTAAGTCCTCTTAGGGTCCTCCTTGTTTCCTAGCTTTTCTGGCAGTGTGGATTATCTGACACCAGGGAAATCCCCAGAGAGCTACAAAGATGAACCCAATTAACAATCTAAGCAGTAGTGAAGACGTTACCTTTAATGCCCTTCCATGATAATGAGATTAACAACTACCTTATATGCCATCCTAGAGTCTTCATCTAGTAGCTGATGGAAGCAGAAGCAGACACTCACAGCTAAACACTGAGCAGAACTCCTGGAATCTAGTTACAGAAAGGGAGGAGTGATGAGCAAAGTGGTCAAGACCAGGCTGGAGAAACTCACAGAATCAGCTGACCTGATTGGACATCAGCATAGGATTGACACAGACCTCCTGAATATAGGTGTTAGTTTATAATACTGGGAAGTCTATGGGGCCTCTAGTAATGGATAAGTATTTACTCTAGTATATGAATGGATTTTGGGAGCCCATCCCACATAGTGGAATACTTTCTCAGCCTAGACACATGGGGGAGGGCCAATGCTCTGACCCAAATGATATAACAGACTTTGAAGACTCCCCATGGAAAGCCTTACCCTCCCTGGGGAGCAAAAAAGCGGATGGGCTGGGGTTTGGTGGGGGTGATAGGGGAAGATGGGAGGGTGGGAGAACTGGGATTTACATGTAAAACAACCTTGTTCAAACTTAAATAAAAAAGAAAAGAAAAACAAGCAAACAAACAAACAAAAAACCAAAAAACAACTTAAACCTAGCAGTGATGGTGCATATCTTTAATCCCAGCACTTGGGAGGCAGAGGCAGGTAGATCTCTGGTAGTTTGAAGCCAGCCTGGTCTACTGAGTGAGTTCCAGGACAGGTTACAAACCCACACAGAGAAACCCTATCTTGAAAATACAACCAACCAACCAAACAACCAGCCAACAAAACAAAGTAACAAACAAAAAAACAACAACAACAAAAACCCTCAAAGTTGGCAAGCTAATGCTGACTATGCTCGTTCTCTAAACACAAAGAAACAGAATACTATTGAGTAACTATAGCTACATTCTATAAAATAAAATTATCAGGAAAAATAAAAGGAACTGGGAAAGTGATGTAATTATATTAATTAAAATGCACAAATAATTATTTTTATAAACTAAAAATATATCCTTTTCAATAAAAAAAAATTGGGTGAGCTTAGGGGACAGCAGTTAAAAAATTGCCAACAACTTAGTAGATTCACAAACCGAGAAAGCTGCAGTGATTCTGGATTCCATTTAGATGTACACAAGATTATGGCATGAGATTGTGACACCAAAGCAAACATGCATTACATGTTGTGATAAAATATCCAGTAAAGGATTCATTGTAGGTTACAATTCAAAGTAGATACAGTCCATTTTGACTGGGAAAGAATAGTGACAGGAGTGTGGGCCTGGCTAGTCACATTGTGTCACCACCCAGAAGTGGAGCTGAGCTCTAAGGCCTCAAGGCCTGCCCTAGTGATTTAAGTTTCCCCAATAAGTCTCCACCTCCTAAGGTTTCCAAAACCTTCCCAAATAGTACCATCAACTGGAGACTAAGTGTCCAGATATGTGAACCTTTGGGTCATGTCTAATCCAAACCAAAACGAAGATATTGACTTAGGCCCACCAAAGCAATGAGCTGGATATGATACCATTTTGTGGGTCAGGAAGTATTAAAAAAAAAGCCTAAATTAGAAAAATATAGATCTATAGCGTCATTGTTGAGTTTCTAGCAACATTCTAGTTCAAGAATTCCAACTTAGGGCACTAGCAGCAGAGATTAAGGTGAACTCAGTCTTCTGGGACACATCTATAGGAATCATTCTAGAGAACCTGGTACTTGCTATGACAAAGCCAATGGAAAACAAACAAGGCAAAATAACTATTCAAATATTTGACACATAACAAAGATCTGGAAGAGATTCAAATAAGAGTACTAAGGTATTTGGAATGTTAAATCATGAAAGCATACTTAGGCAAAACAAAAAGATATTTAAATAAAGAACACACAGAAGGATAGGCATTAAATAGAGGCCGTAAAGGAAAGTCCTCAAAGGTAAGTTGATGCAGCTCTAGAGAGATTTTGAGAACTGGAACACATTGTTAATGGTATTATACACAATGTCTGGAAAGCTGATATAGTGACATGAAGAACAGAGGGAGAAAGAAGTTCCAGCACATTTTATGGCAGGCACTCAATGACAGGACAGAGCCTGGAAGGCAACTGTTGAGAATTTTTAGAGTGACATTGCACAGTAAATTGAAAACTTTGATAAATCAAACTAATTCCATAAATGCATATTAAAATGATATCCTGGTTCTCCAAATGTAAACGAACAATGCATATGATTTTCAAGCAACATTTATGGCAACCAACCCAACCAACCAGTGCAATCACAGTATTATTAATAAAGTCTTGACAATCTAAAACAATTTAATACCAAGCATACTCTTTATCACTATAAAATGATATATGGGAATTAAGTATAGAAGAACATATAATTTTAAATAATTTTTAAAGGAACTCAAAACAAGAATAAGCTCATAAAGTATAAATCATTGAGAATAAAATAGCATATATAGTAGCTATTAGAGCACATGTAATAGTGCTTACAGCAGCATATTTATAAAAAATTATTGGAATATAGGACAAGCACAATAGGCACTTATGTTTTTCTCTTGAGATTTTAATAAAATAACAGGAGATCAAAGAGAAGTTAAAAAAAAGAAAATAAATATAAGACAACAAGGAAATCATGCCTGGTGCTGAAAACTTTCCTGATCAAGTGAAGTCATAGACCTTAGAAAATAATCTGCTACAATTGCTTTGTTAGACCAACATAATACCTTACTATACTCTAAATCTTATCCTTTGACTCACAGATAAGCATAGCTACTACTGATCATTAAAGGAGCCCATCTTTACAACAAATGAAGACCATCATAGAAAACCACAACTGTAGTGTTTATGATTCATTAAAGGTTGCCTGAGGGTTCAGAATGCAAAGCTAGCCACAAGACATGGATCAAGGCAGTGGTGGCATACACCTTTAATCCCTGGACTCAGGAGAGGTAGACAAATCTCTCTGAGTTCAAGGCCACCCTTTCCTACATGAGGGTGAAGAGTAACAGAACTCATGCCTTTGATCTAGCACTTGGTATCACATACCTTTAATCCCAGCACTAGGAAGGTATAAAAGGAAGAAGCAAAGGGTCTCAGTGTAGATTTAGTTTCCAGACAGGAAGAGCTATTGTCTCTGGGGATTTGTAGAGAGAGCATTCTACTCTGAGGATTCGTGGAGCCAGGATCATCCTTTCAGAATGAGGTAGAGGTAAGAGCCAGTGGCTGGCTGCTTTACTTATCTTACCATCAGCTTATCTGACCCCAATATCTAGCTCTGTGTGTGTATGTGTGTGTGTGTGTGTGTGCTACACATAATAGGACACAACACGGATCAAGAGAGAGTGGGGAGCCCAGCCCCAAAAGATATATCTGCAATCACATCTACAAATACGTCCTCATATATGGCTTGGGAAACATAGAGAAAAAGGGAGCAGAAAGAAAAAGCCAGAATACCAGGAAGTCTGCTGTGAAACAGTACATACTGGAAATTGCAGCATAAACAAGACCAGAACAGTAACAATATCAGTGGACATGTTAATGTAGAAATAGGAGAGTTTTTCAAGGTTCCAGACAAAGAACTACGCATAACTAATGACAGCTAGAAGAAGGACGATTAGTCCCTCCAAGGGATGAGCTACTTTATTGGTTGTGCAATTCAGAGTAGTCAGCCCTGAAATCATATACACACAGACAACAAAAAGGTACTTGCTGGCTGTGTTTTCATGATATATATTTATATTATATATATTTATAATATGATATATGTTTTATATATTTATTCCTACAAATATATATATATATATATATATATATGCATATAACAAGGATAAGGAAAAAAGGCTATCAACTTGAGAGTGAGGGAATGAGAGGGGCCGAAGAGAGGAGCGAAATTGATGTAATCTTTCATTTGGAAACATAATTTAGAAAATAAAAATTAACCACAATTACGAAACAAATGGATGGCTCTAAATAGGCACAATGGTAAAACAGACAAATGGAGAACTGGGCAATGGATCAAAAGAATACATTAAAAATAAAGACTAGAAAGGCAAGAGGATGGAACATAACATACTGTGTGCATATGTAGTGGGACATAGAGAAAGTAACATATGTACAGGAGACAAAACAATGGGAAGAGTATTTGAAGATATGATAGTTGAGAATTTTCTCAACCTGATAGGAACACCACGACACAGAATCAAATAGCTAATTACCAGCCATGTGGTGTTTTATAAATATAAATTAGTAGTTTAGGAAAAAAATATAATCATTTTGAGGAAAATTATTTAATTACTTTAGTCTAATTATGATATATTTTAGTTAATTATGAATAAAGGGGATTCTCTTAGATTTATTGTATATTATTTGTAATAAAAACCTCAAAAAGCCATTATTTTTTTACCAGAAAACAACTGTCATCAAAGTCATCTTGGAGTATCCTAAAGGATAAGTCAGGGAAGAAGTGGGGAAGAGGGGAGAGGAAGAAGAGAAAGAGAATGTCATTTGTGAACACAATGCTTCTCCAAATAGAAAAGTGAGGAAAGTGTATACAGTGCTAAAGATTAATATTTAAGTTATTCAAATACAATATAAATATTCTAAAATTTCTAAGTTCAAAGGCAACAAACAAATATAGTAATGATGCAGAACATTGCAATTTCTAATAGCAGTTGATATTATAAGTCCCTTAGGAATAATATAACCATGTGTGCACATGACCTTTATGTCAGATATTAAAAACTAGGCTAGAGAAGTTTTAATTAAAATGATTGATACAGTCATGCTCACCTATAAAAGGCCTAAATAGAGTAAAGATGATTACCACACACACGTTAATCTCTGAGTTAAAAGAAATTCTAAAGATATAGTTGTGTTTCCTCTACCCACTTTAACAAATTAGCTCTGTTTGGTTGATGAACAATTGAAATTTGTGTTCTTTTTGCTTTGGGGATCGGAAGTTCCAAATCTGTGATTGCCCTGGCATTACATTTTTATTTGACTACAGTCTCTAGAGCTCTAGGGCAGCACCATTCCTTGCTGCTAGTATAAATGTGTGGCTTATGGTTGTACCACTCTAACTGAATTGCATTAAATCCCACTCATATATGTGCTTAAATTTCCTTTCCCTCCTCCACCCTCCCATCTCAGTTGCCTCCTGCAAACACCTTTTTTTTCCTGTAAAAAACTTTGTGGATTTCAGAGGTTAGAAATCAGATGTATTCAGGAGGAACACCTTAGACCTTCCAAATTTTATACTTTGATTCCCAGTGCTCCATTATCATCAACATGAAAAATCCTCCAGTGTAACCTCTCCAGAATTCTATCCTCTGTATCCTATGCCACTTGGTTTCAACTTTTACGTTTAGACCCAAATTCTTCTGTCACATTTATTCTTTCTTGAAGTTAATATATGTTTATGACTCTACGTTATTATCAGTCTGTGTCCATCCTATTGGATTTTGGAAGTCTTAAGCTGCTTTATATTTCACCATGTCTGTCTCTTTCATTTAAGATGATAGGGGTTTGTTGTTGTTGTTTTGGTTTGTTTTTTGATAACATTGAATAGTTATGTGGCTCTTTTACATCTGTCATGATGATCTAGGCAACCAGACAAGATCTTTTATAGTTAATGTCATCTCCAATTCTACTCTTTTTCTAAGATATTTGAAATATTCAATGAGTTACATGTCCAATCACTTTATTACTATCCAAAGGTTGTCTTAAATACTTTTGGTCATCTTTGTAGAGTGTGTTTCCTCTAACAATAAATTTCAGGGTTATCCAGGTTTGTCCACACAAGTGATCAGGCTACTACAGCTGTGTTTAAGAGAGACCCAGCTACACCCACAGGTTCCAGTAGGACTTGTCATCAGACCCTTGTGGTGCTGATCTTGTAAGCATGTGGAAAGCAAGAGTGGTAAGGTCAATGGGGCTTACACCAGTATACTAGAAGCAAGGCAATGAAGTGAATCAAAGTACATGTAGAAGGGTCAGATAGTCTGAATGGAACTTGTTAATAAACTGTGCATGAGGATGTGAAAGTGAAGCCCAACTTGTTGTCTTAGGGTGTTGAAGATGCCAGGAACATGAAACAGGCTGAGGATAGCTACAAACATTTAAAGGTGGGCCAACAAGGCATTCATGTGTACTGCTCAAGCCCACTGTAGCTTAGGCTATGCCACCATGTGTCATAAATGTGACAAGCTTGGATGTTTCTCCTTGTGTTAAATCTCAGAAGAGACTTTGGAGTTTGAGCTTTGTAGTGACTGTTAAGATGATGGGGACTCCAGAAGGTGAACAGAAAGCATTTTTTTCATTATGATATGTCCGTGAACCTGTGGGGGCACAGGGCTGTGACTTGAGTCTGAAATATGTTCTTTATTTTTCTATATCCTTGATAGGATAAAAGAATAGATTATTTGGATCTACTCTTGAAAAGGAGAAAGGGAGGTATAGATATAAGATAAAAGGGTAGATTATTGAATCTACTTCTAAAAAGTATAGATATGATGAGATAAAAAAGTAAATTATTGAATATACTTTTTAAAGGCAACTACTAGTTTTAAATATTTTACATTGAATTGGAGTTTTGTATATTGTATACAAATATTGTATATTTATACAAATTTGAAATTTATTGATTAAAACCTCCTGAACAGATGTTTCTAAGGTATTGTTCAATGTATTGTACCTATACAGCTCATTTATCAATGTAATACAAATTTATAGTTCTTGAAAATTATTACCACAAACTGTAAAAGATAATAAGGAAATGTAGGTAAGTAATTATTCACATATTACAATTGAACTTTTAGTCAATTGTGTATGTTTTCAAAAATAAACAGAGATATGTTTTAGATACACACATTATCTTCAAACACTTCTAAGATCTACAGAATATGGAATTTAACATGTTTTAATAACATAGGTATTTTTAATGACAATGAGACATGTCTGCTCCTGGTAGAGATGATAGTCAACAAAGAAACTCCATATGGAGTTTACTTTCTTTGCAACAAAGGTAAGCCACTGAGTAAGAAAATACCTTTGCCTTGACTGCTGACACTATGCTGTCCAAATTGGACAATCAGGACACACACACACACACACACACACACACACACACACACACAAAGAGTAACTGAAAAACCTTGCCACAACAAGGCAGGACAGTCCTTCAGAAAACTCTGTTTCACAGAAAAGTCTTTCAGGGATGCTGGACCCATAGGCTGAAAATGAATGTCCCGATATTGTAGAGGAACCTTGGGTAGCCTGCTGTTTTTATCATTTCTCACATTTTTTTTTAAATTGCTTGCTCTCACTTTCTGGTTACTCAGTTAATAATATTTTCTTCTTGGGTCTCTGTGGAAGTTGAAGACTGATAGTTATAGTTATAACTATAGTTTTCATTGTTTACCAGAATGAGACAAGAACCTCATTAAAGATATGTAAAGTGTAAAAGGCACGAGAAACATTAAAAGATAATTTGATAATGCAAATTAGTATAGAAAGTAAAGTAGGTGCAAGAATTTGGACTCACTAAGATAGGGTAGATGATGAAGTATTTTCTCTGAATTTGTTCAAATGCAAATGAACTAGATATTTCTCTGAATTTGTTAAATGCAAATAGACTAGACATTGTTGATAAACTTGTTATCTGAATATATTATATGTATTTATTGTTTATAGTTTTTCTTCTGTTAGTTGCAGCCTTCTTTTTGTATTATACATAAAAGGGGATTTATGGTGATAATTTATTTATGATTTATTAAAGCTTATCTGAGGATTCAGAAATCAAAGTCAGCCACAAGTCACAAATGCCAGGCACACACCTTTAATTCCAGTAGCCAGAAGCTAGGAGGTGGTGGTACAAGCCTTTAATCCTAGGACTCAGGATTAAGAGGTAGACAGATTTGAGTTCAAGGCCATTAGTGGTCCATAAGATTGAATCAGTCTAAAAGTGTAGCAGATCACATGCCTTTTATTCCAGCACTAGAGGTGTGTAAAAGGTTGAAGCAGGATCTTCAATAAGTAAGCAGTATTCAGTAAGAGGCATTCATACTCTTGCTACTGTGAGGATAGGAAGACACTGAAGTCTCAGGATTCTCCAGTCACACCGAAGATGAGGAGCATTCATTCTCCAGCCAAACTGGGAATAGGAATGCCCCAGTCCTTTTAGAGGTAAGAGCTCTCTGGTAGCTTTTCTGCTTTGTTCCACTGATCTTCAGGTTGAACCCCAATCTCTCTCTCTCTCTCTCTCTCTCTCTCTCTCTCTCTCTCTCTCTCTCTCTCTCTCTCTGTGTGTGTGTGTGTGTGTGTGTGTGTGTGTGTGTGTGTTTGTGTGTGTTAAATAGTTTGTAGTACTATTTTAGGGGTTTGGCAAGCTGGTGGAACTGAGATCTGGAAGAGGCTGGCTGGGAAATGTTTGGAAGGCCATATCCCTCAATTCTGATCTTCCCTTTTGGTTTTTATCTAATGATGGTGTGAAGAGCATCAATCTCAGGCTCTTGCTGCTGTGGATGGAGTTGATCCTCTTAGCACACCTTCCTTCTATGATAGCCAATATCCATTAAAACCAGGAGCCAAATTCACCTCTCTTTCTGTAAGCTGCCTTTGTCAAGTAATTCTGCTATAGCAAAGAGAAAATACACAGTATTTGTAACAAATAAGCATAGCTTTAGTAATTGAAAACAGAAGAAATACTTTTTCATAGTTCCAGAGTCTCAAATCCAAAAATCAGTATTCCACAGATAAAATCATGATGCTTGCAGGGCCATGCTCCTTCTGAAGCTGTGGAAAAGAATCTATTCTTTGCCAGCTCTTAGTTTGTGATGTGTGTTACTACTCTAAATGTGCGTTACTACTCTAATTTCTGCTTGTTTTCATATTGTGTGTGTGTGTGTGTGTGTGTGTGTGTGCATGTGTATTCAAATATCTCCTTCCCTTTCTCCTATAATATATAATTTTATTAAATGTCATTCCAGATAATCTGGGTTCATATCCTATCTCACAGTTCTTATCCAAACATATCTGCAAAGCCTCTCTTTTTTCCTTCAGTAAGGGATATTTTATAATTTCTAAGAAGTATGATGTGGATATATAATGTGTCATTTTGCATTCACAGCCCAATGATATTTCTTTTGAAATTCATCAATGGTTCCTAAAATTCATAAGGAAGTGCAAAGTGTAAAGGACTACTGAAAAAACTTTGGAGGACAACAATAAGAGACAGTCACATGGAAACACCAAAACTTCTAGAGAACACTGAAGAAATGAGACATTATGTTGTGAGCAGAACAGAAAGATAAACTATTTTTTCAGAACAGATAGCCCACAAAATGGTCCACAAAGATAGAGGAATTAAGTAAGCCATAGAGTTAGCTTTCCATATCAAAGTGCAATATATGGATTATTCAATAAGTGATATTTGGACAATTAGCTCTCCAGATGGCAGAAAGGAAGATGAAATTCCTACCCAATGTGACATACAATAACTTCCATATGGATTAAAGATCTTGATGTTAAAAGCAACTCTTTAATCTTTACATGAAAATATCCTGTTACCTTGATGCAAGACAGGGTTCTTTAATTAAGGAATGAAATCACATACCAAAACAGAAATTAAGAGTATGACTACATTAAATTATTAACTTCTTTTATCCAATACAAAAATGCCAAAAACAAGTTTCATAAACCACATGCATATGCATGAGCTTAGAATTTACAAATTATAAAGGTACCAAATGATGATTAAGAAGAATAGAGGATTTTTTTTTTGCCGGTATTTAAGGAATGCCAAAACTGTAGTAAGATAGACGATAGATGACAGAGTAAATACCATGGATCCTAAAACCATGAGTTGTTTGCTCATCCAGTCACATCCATTATTATGGAAAAATAAAGCTTTGATGGTACATGTATAAGTGAAAATGGTTTTCAATTAAAAACTATTTCACAAACATGCATTAATTTTACAGTGATGGGCTTAACAAAGGCATTTTTCTATGTTTTGACCATATTCTCCCCCTTCCACCAGTCCTTTCTTTCCCTTAGACAGTCTCAATTCTTTTGTGTCATTCATATTAATGATTTGTATGTGCCTATATAATACCTGTGTTCTACAAATGACAGAAACATAATTCTCTCAATATGTCAGTGAAGTGTTTGCCATTACCTAAACTTCAAAGATGTTCATATCTATAAATTAGAAGTTCTATGGCTTGGTTTACATCATTGAAAAGTTCTGTTCAAAATAGTAACTTATGGGACTGGAGAAATGGCTATCATTAAGGCTCTTATTAGCAAAAACGAGGAACTAACTTAGGATCCCCAATACCAAAAGCCAGATCAGCAGGTGTCTGCAACAACAGCACCATGCGGAGATAGACAGATCCAAGCAGAGACAGATTTATTGGTTGATTGCCATTTCTAACCTGAACAGCTAGTTCCAGGGTCAGTAAGGGACACTGTCACAGAAAGTAAAGAGAAGAGTGGTGAAGAAGAAAGGGAAAGAAGAAGAGGGAATAGGGATGGGGAGAGGAATAGGGAGTGAAGGAGGGAGGGAAGGAAAGAGAGGAGGAAAGGAGGGAGGGAAAAAGAGAGGAAGGGAAAAAGAGAGGAAGGGAAGGAGGGTAATTTGATAATTTGGGTATTTGGCAAAGATGGCCTCTTTTATAAAATCGAATAAAACAAAAAGTTTTAAAAGGTAAGGAACTACATAATTTGAATGTAAATGTGTTTCTTTTCAACTCAATAAAAAAATGGAACCTCCTTCCTGTATTACATCCATGATCAAAAATTTAAATGCAATTATTTACCAAAAGCAAGAATGTTTCAGTGAGGTGGATTTTTTAATCTTATTATATTCCTGAACTTCACATCTTGTCTGCTCACACATGTTACAGGGCTGTTTATAAAGACTCAGGTTTTTGTTCTTGTTCTTGTTTTGTTTTGAGACAAGTTTTCATGTAGACCAGGCTGACCTTGAATGCTAATCCTTCCTCCACCTCCCAAGTAGTGGAATTACAAATATGTCTCATGATGTCTAGTTTATGTGCTACTAGAGATGAACCTCAGGGCTTTGTGTGCTGAGCACACATTCTATCTCTTAGTATAGTAGATTTGTTTTTTAGGGATAGGAACAATAGGATTTGTTGTGACGTACAGAAGAGTTGATGTCAGCAATAGTGTCTCAAATAAGACAGAGAGGAAGGTAACTGAGTTCTGTCATGGGACCAACCCCCTAGGCAGTATCAGACACCTCCCCATCCAACACTCTGCAAAGCTTCCCTATCTGATTCACCAACAGGGACCTGTCTCTTGCAAGGAAATCAAGCAGTCCACTGTCATTTTCACTTGACTTCCTAAAGGTCTCCTACTGTCACACTCCTGCTATCTACTTTAAGTATTTTAAAGTACTTTCTTATTTTCAATTGTTCTCAAAGTCTCTGTTTTGTTCATATTTAATTGACTCAGTTAAGACTGTGAAGTCTGCAAGAGAGGTCTTTATTCATCTCAGTTATTCAAAGGCAATTTAACTATACCCCCAGGACTACTTTGTAATGGAGAAACAAACACTCATGTCACATTCTGCCTGTGAGCTTCACAATGTTCTGCCACAGTGTTCACAAGTAAGTATTCAATGCACCTTTGTTATCGAGGACACAGGAACACACTTGTTCACCCACAGTCCAGGCAGAAGTGTGGCAAAACCTACAATCCTATTCATTCCTTAAGAATGGTACACCACTCATTATGTTAATCTGTTATGGTAACAGAAAAAAATGTACTTCAGTCAGAAATCTCAGTTTTTTTCTCTCCTTGATGGTAGAATAGCTTCAAGTGTTTCAGGATTATGAATGAATCATGAGTAGAATTTCAGTGTCTATCAGTGTGGGGGAAGTATGCACTAAGAAGACATTCCCATCCAGAAATGGAGTGACTTTCTTTAGGCCCAAAATTCTACTCAATTATTTAGAAGGGAAGTCATGTGAATTTTTAACAGTTGTTGTGATAGGCTTCAGTTGCTATAAAGACCTACAGGGCTGCAGTCTACATGTCCCTCATAAACTGTGAAGGTCTGCAATGTGTGCTGTTTCACAAGGAGTCTTTCTGGCTTGAGCAACAACATTCACTTCTGCATCTGTCTTGGTTGATAACCTCCACTCTTCTATGGTCATCAGATCCTTTTTGGCCTTCCATATATGTGCATGGTAGGACCTGATATGTCCCAGAATCTGTCACTAAAGGGTTATGAGGACAGAGTTGATTACAGAAGAACTGTCATGAGCTGTTAAGAAATCACAAGACAGGATCTAGCATTTTCGTTAATACAGGAATAGTCAGTGGCGGGTGATTTATCTTGCCTAACCCCTCCAGCCTCTGTCAAATGCCAGGGGTGGTGAGGCTGTCATCTAGGCAACGGGCTTATGCACAGAATAGGTCTGAGAAATGCTGCACTACAGGAAGGGGCTTTTGTGGTCTATGGTCTTCTTACAATCTGCGCTGACATGTAGTTCTTCAGCTATTCAGAGAAAAGACACCTCCCAAGTTATTTCCAGGCACATGGGTCTTTTTCTTTCAGATTACTCAGAGATCACAAAGAGCTTTGACAATGAAAACTGAGTTTGGATGACTCAGTTCCCCCACCACTGTGACTGCTGAAGGAAATGATGCACATTATTAGAAGTCCCCCCACACACAATAGATCTATAATTAATGTTTGTTTTTGTAAAAGCTGCCAAGCAATAACCTGTGACATTTTGTTCCTTCAGCTTTAAGGGAAGAAGGCCTGCAGGTAGATGTGACATGATGGATAACTTGATCCCCTTCCTGCCAAAGGCCTTGCTGTAGTTTGAAATCATGATGTCTGTCTGAGGCAAGATAATGTTAAAAGGTAAATTAACTAAAGTAGGTTGGAAGGTGTTTGGAGACAGGAGACCTTATTTGCTTAGATGTACTTTTATCATAGAATCATATTCATATTTTAATTTCATATTATATGCTGGAAAGAGGGGAAGGTATTTGGGTAGTAGAACTGTGAGCTATGAGCTCAACTATGAGCAAAGAGCAGGATAATGTAAGGCAATTACTGAATTTAAAATGCAAGGCCTCACTTAGCTAGAAGCAGAGGAGGCCAATTATATTTAGAGAGCAGAGCATATGCCAATAAAAGAAAAAATAGAAAAAACTATAAAGACAAATCAATGAGACCAAAAGATGGCTCTTTGAGGCATCAACAATATTGGTAAAGAGATGCATTAGATAGATGTATGTGAGTCTTTAAAAATGAATTGAAGGTCCTTGTGTCAATTTATCTTTTCCAATTACCAAGCAACTCTATTACTCATCTCATCAATTAACTCTTATTATAAATAAAAAACAAAAAGTCGAACACAGTGCACATGTCACTAATCCCAAGCTCGAGGAGCCTGAAGGAGAAGGAATATGAGCTAGAGGTCAGCTTGTACTCTGCATGGAGTTCTTGACCAGCCAGGATTTCTTAGTGAGAGGCTGTTTCATAGCCAACCTCCTCCAAATAGAGATGAAAAAAATAGTAAAAGAAAATTTTAAATAAATAAAATAATAGCTATCAATATCATATAGTTCAGCTATTAGGTTAGTTGGAATGTGAGAAGTGGGAAAAACCAGGCAAGCAGGAAGAAGGGCAGGGTATGGGTGGAGCTTTAGAGGCTTTATCACATCCATCTTGTTAAAGAAAGATCCAGAGCAATGTGGTTTAATCTTAAACATGATTTTCATTGTATTTACAGAATTGCACCCACTTGAACATTTGTACAAATACAAGAAAAATTAAATGTAATATTGGAACATAATATTTTATTTCTTTGTCCTTAATGTGAGAGAAGACACAGAAAGAATTTACCGTCTGTAGTTGTAAAAAAAAAAAAAAAAAAAAAAAAAAAAGGTGATAGAATGATGGAGAAATAAGGGAAATAAGGGTACTATTTAAACTATTTAAGATATGCAAAAGATACTACATGTGTATTCAGGAAATACACTCACCAACACAATATAAGTGATGGCTACTTCCATGTGCAAACCTGACTGAGCCAAGGAATGCCTAGATATTTAGGCAAAACCAAATATTTTAAGACTTTTTTTCTGGAGACAATGAGCAATGAAGTCAGTAGACAGTGAAGATCATTTTTACAATTTATAGTGAATATATGGAATCATTCCATCTATCCAGTGTCCATATAGAATGCCCATATTGTCATTTCTGGTGATTCCTACCTGCTTTCTAAAACCTATCATTACTCCCAAAGATAAGTATAGCTCATCTCAACAAAAAGCTGTTCTTTGTAACATAGGGAGACCATTACAGAAAAGCACAACTGCTTATAGTGCAGAGATTAAAGGACTGTGAGGATAAATGGATAAGTCAAAAACAAAACCCCTGCACCTACAGCTTAGGAACATCATGGAAAAGGAGCCAGAAAAATAAAATTAAGAGTCAGAAGACCAGAAAGTCTGCTGAAAGGTTATTTCTCCTAGAAATGACAGGGAAGTTACACCCATGACAACTCAACATTAAGGCTACCTAAATAAGACCTGTGCACTGACAACATCAAAAGACACAACAATTCAGAAGAGGCTAATCTCACAGAAGAGGCTAATCTCTCATCACTAAGCAAAGAGCCATAGGCAACTAATAATGGCTAAGAAAGGGAGAAATACTCTTTCTCAGTGATGATACTCCAAGCTGATTATCCAACACAAAGTGCTCAAACTTGAAATCACACACACACACACACACACACACACACACACACACACACACACACGCAATAAAAATTGACTCACCATGTTTTAATTGTATATTTATGAAAAAGAATTAGTAGAGAATACATTACTACATTAGAATTAGTAAAGAAAACAACTACACTAGAATGAATTGTTATCTGAATGTCAGAGAACAGAAAATGAAATAAACTAAATTTGGGGAGCCTGCTATGACAATGAAATCTTTAGGATTTTCCTTCTAAGATGATGGGCATTATTGAGTCTGAGCTTACATACAAACAAGAAAGAGATACCATGCCCATTTATTACATTGACTTTCCAAGATACTCCTTATTTAGTTGTATTTTTATTGCCATTTACTGAATGGCATAGAAAGCTGGGGCCAAGACAAAAGAAGGCTCTGCAACTGATCTAGTCTGGTGTATCACCTGCCAAACTGCTCTGCCACTTGGGTCATGTAATCCAACAGGTCTGTTTATGATTGCAGCATCAATGGTGATAGGTTTATCATTTAGACCTGTTGGCATGCCCCTGTAAGTGAATCATGGCATAGACCCTTAGGATTTTGAGTTTATCTGTTGAGAACTATTCTCCTGTGGAGAGGCAACTCTTAAACTGCCTCTGAACCTCAGAAGAAACTAAATGCTTGACATTAGACAACCAAGTAACCATGAGATCCAAGTTACTCATCATGAGTTAAGTTCATAAAGTTGAGCGTACTCAGTGCTACACCACCAAACTGAAGTGATGTATAGGGAATGAACCAAGCAGGACCTGGGTCACAGGAAAATTAAATATAGAAGTGATCCATGTACCTGTAGTCCCCATATCAGCCTCAGTCTTTCCCCAAGATTGCACAAATGGTCTAAGGAGAATGACTTCTCTGTAGAGAGCCGCGAAGTGCCTCGCCTTAAAGATGGCGCTGGCTTCAGCCTTCCACCTCCCCAAGGGTGAGCACTCTCTGGCGTAAACAAGTCCTTATTTGGTTAAGTCTGTTCAGCCTGTCTGCTTTGCGTTAGAGTAGCCTATCAGCAGGGTCCACGTAGCTCACTGGGGTTGGTTAGCGCAAGGGCATTTAAGCCTGTGCAGGGGTCCCCCGGGCTCTCGTGGGTCAGAAAAACATGTTTAAGGATCCTGATTAAAACTGCATGAAGAAGATCTTGTCAGAGTCGCGTCTTCCTTGCTGGCAGGGGTAGGCGCGTATACTTCTTAACTGACAGAGAAATCAAGAGAGGATTTTTATTTGGACAAGTGCAGAATGATCCCCTTCTGGGACCCTGCTGAAGGACAACAGTAATTAGAACCTCAGGCAGTGTATGTAGCTGTGTACTTTACATAGAAAGAGAAATGCCTGAATATGACTTTATATACCAATCTACTGAATGGAGTCAGTGGTTTGGATGCTTATAGACTTGAAAGAAATGTGGTTAGAAAACTGGCAGCAAAGAAAATTGGGAAAGTAATATTGACTGAGGGACCTCACATGGGAAACCTTGGCAGATTCCACAGCAGGCAAAGGTGACCGAGGCAGGAACAAACCCGCCAGACAGAATGCAACACATATTTGCATCATTAAACAAATGTTTCACAGCATAAACAAATGAAACACATCTTAAACTAATATCCCACAACAGTGTTTAAATGTATTTCAGTGTAGAAAAGAGAACAGAGAAATGCTGCTGAAACAAGAAAGGTGTGGGTGGGTGGGAAGGAGTGTCTATGACAGAGAGCAAAAGGAGAGGAGATTCACTTCCACGAGGCCAAGCAACTCTCTCAGGTCAGAAGCCTGAGAGAAAGTTCTAGAGAGAAAAATGGACAGGAGGTGAATAGGAGGCAGTGGCAGGGTGACAGGGCACTCCAGGAACAATCCTCTTAACTACCAGATGTTCTGTGCATACCACATTAAAACATGTCTTCGCAAAAGCATTCAAAAAGAATAGATAAATGTTCATAAACATGTACTGATATGGCATCATTTTACTACTTGCTAATTAATTCACTAAGATTGACAAGGATTAAATTGGGATAGTGAGCTACTGGATGGAAAATTTTATTTCCTGATCCTACGCACTCACACTCAATAGAAGCCAAAAACCCTGGTTGTCAATGGTTACACCACTGTGATTCAGAAGAAAGCTGTTTCACATTAGTAAATTAGATTAAAAACACATTGTTACTTTCAACATTAGCAAAAGCCACATTGTATTTTGCAACAGAGCAGAAGATTTGTGAGCATAAAATCTTTCCCTGCTAGGCCAGGTGGTCCAGATGACAACACTCAAACCCCGGGGCCACAAGAGTCATCCCTGCTTGAAAAAAAAGTTGATTAAATCTGAAGAAATAGAGTGAAGGTATTGTGGAACATGAAAATTGGCAAAGCAGAAACATGATAAAATACAGACTTCAGTCTGCTTAAAGCTTAAAGATCTAAATGAAATTGGTATGTTATTTTGACCTCACCGCCATTAGCATCTAGCTCTATAATCACAGATTTCAGGCGGAATAGATCCCATCGGGCAGTTTTATCCTGAGACAAGAGACTAGGATCAGCAGATGGGAAAGAGGGGCAAGCATGGCACTGGAGAGGCTGGGAGAACACCTTCTGTATCCCACAAGGAAGAAGGATCCTTTTTCTTTTAAATCACTACACCGAGGGTCCCGACTTACCCAGTAGCTGAAATGTAAACTTCTGTTCTTAGTCAGGAGTTTTGGCCCAGTTGACAAAGTGCTTGCCAGGCATGCAGGGGGACCTGTAGTGGACCCTCAGAGTTCATGTTAAAAAAAAAGTTGATTGTGTCTGGGTTTAACCTCAGTTCACCAAAGGTGGAGAAAACAAACTTAGCTCTGTCTGTTGGAGGCCAGTCTGGTCAACTCGGTGAGTTCTAGGACAGTCAGGGCTACCTAGTGAGACATTGTCTCAAATTATTTTAATCAAAGAGAAACTTGTTTGTGGTGGCATGTGCATATATAATCCCAGAACTGAGGAACTGGGGGAATGGTGGATCCTGGGACTTGTTGTTCAGGCAGCCTTGCTAGCTTGATGAATATTAGACCAATGAGAGACTCTGTTCCAAAATAATAAATAAATAAAGTAAACAGCATCTGAAGATTAGTACCTAAAATAGCCCCAACATGTACCTTCACATAGCACCTATACATACATGTATACCCCAAGAGAGAAGACAATCAACATAATTTCACTCAGACCCTTGGCAGGCAGGCATCAGCATCAGGAACGAAGCCAAGATCAGTTCTCTTGTGACTTGGAATAGATGATGTGTCAAAAGGAGACATAGATTAGTAATGAATAGAAATCAATGGCTTGTGTGGTAAATGAATAGAACTAGAGACATCAGCAGGGACTTATAATAACATTTATTTATATTTGCACAGGTTGGAATGTACACATTTCCTGGTTTTGCTGGTTGAGGGCTCATTTTAAATACATACACCTGATAGTTCTCCAGAGAAAAGGAGCCAAGGCTCCTTGCAGCAATGACTGACTCTAACTAAGATTTGGGGGGGAAGGGGTGTGTGCAAGATGAGCCTGCAGAATTTATTAGAGATATAGTGCCAAGTGTAAAATAATTAATAATAATAATAATAAAGTAAAATAGAAAAAAAGAGAGAGAAGCAAGCAATTAAAGAAAGAAACAAATTAAAGAAACACTCCTTATTGCTGGGGGTTTGCCAAAGTGACACAGCAACTAAATAAATACTTCTTGGAGTTGCAGAGTTGGGGAGGTGGCTTTTTGGGGAAGCATGTGCTGGGGAAGTGTGAAAACTGGGCCACCAACACCAGTGAGCATGCTGTGAAGTCATGAAACCTGTGATAATTCCAATACTCCAGAGACAGATTGAGGTATCCTGAAGAAAGACAGCTAATAGGCTAGCCAGGCTGACAAACTCTGGATTCAAGTGAGACTCTGTCTCAGTATATAAGGTAGAGAGCAATGAAGAAAGACAGATGCCAATCTCCATAGTTATCTATGCAGAGCCATACGGACACTCCTCACATGCACACACACTAGCTCTACATCCTACACCTAATTCTGAGATAATTGGATCTAAATACATCAGTGATATAGGATTACAACCAAGTGTAAAATTAATATCTGAGTCTAAACTGATATTAATATTTGGGTAAGTAAATAATCATGTGAACAGACAAATATGAAGAATAATTCTTAGCTATGGAGGTAGCTACATGTCCTCAAGAACAGCTTAGCTATCAAATCCTTGAATACAGGCTTGATGTCCTAGCATTTTTGTTAAGGCTGTAATGTGGATGTGCTGGGTGAGGACATAACAGCTACCACCTTATTCAGTACACACCTTTGGGTCACTATGGCTAGACCAGACATAACTCATCTATGAATTCTAAGTTAGTGTTCCAGTCTATTGAATGATGTTGGAAGTGTTCAACCCTTGAATAATGTTTTATATATATATAACCTTGGCTCCAGCCCTTTAATATCCACCTCAGAAGTTGATTCACTAAACTGGTGATGAGAATTTCTCATTCAAAAATATTCATATAAAATCCTGGCAGACACCAAGGAGGAAACAACAGACTCCATTACCATGTTTATGGGCAAGTCTCTTGTCTGAAAAAAACTTTTTCTCGTCTAAGAGTGAATAAATTAAAAAAAATCATAGACCTTTTGTAACACAGAAAATAAAATTGAATATGTATCAGACAGTTAAAAATTTCAAGATGATTAACTATAAGAAAACAAATCTGGATACCACACATGCAAAGTGCACCAGCACATGTCAGAAGCCTAGGAAAGTACTAAGAACGCCCAACATAGACCCAGTCTGCAAAGTCTAGCAGTCCTAACCTTTCCTTCTCCCTCCCCTCCCATCCCCTTCCTTCTTCTCTTTTCCCCTTTTTCTTCCCACCCTTTCACTGTTCTTCCCCACCCATTACTCTCCTCCCCTCCTCTTCTCTCCTTGCCCTTCCTTTTAATTTTCTGTCCTCTCTTTTTTCCTCTCTTCCCCATCTCCTTTCCCCTGTTTTTCCCCCTTCCATCCCATTCTCTCAAATTAAACAACCAAAAAAGAGAAACAGAAAGATAAAATAATGCAGAAAAAAATCAGCAGTCCACAAAAGCCTGTGGCACTCACTCACACAAAGCAGTGTATGGATCATGGGGGCACTGTGGGTAATGGCTCACTTCAGTAACCTATTAAGTGGATGGTGTGCTGTGACCAAGTAGAATCATTGTTGTGGTAAACAAGGATGATCCAAATATAAAATTCACCAGTGTGATATGCCAAATTAACAGAATGTAGGAGGAAAACATTCCAATTAATGGAGAAAAAGCTGTTAAAAGTTTTACATTCTTTTATAACCAAATACTCAGTATATTAGAGGTAAAAGAAAATGTTCTTAATATTGTAATATATTGGTTATACATGAAAATGTTTGGTTATGTAAGAAGAGCCCAATACTTTTCATTCCTATTCTATAGTGGAAAAACTAAAGATTTTTCCATTGGATTCATGAACTACACAAGGATGTCAACTTAATTATTCCTGTCCATAATAGTACTGAAATTTATAGCCAGAACAGTTAGGTGAAACAAGAAATAAAAGATATCTACACTGGAGAGGAAGAACCACAGTTACTTTTACTTATAGATGGCATGATCCTATCTATAGAAGACCTTAAAGATTTCACAGAATATTAGAGACAATATATTTACAACACAGCAGATTTCAAAACCAACACCCAAGCCAATCTTTATCTCTATACTAACAGTGAAGAAACTAAAGATAAATCTTAGAAAACAATTTATAAAACACTAGTATAAACAGAATGAAATATTTAGAAATGAATATGGCTAAGGATGCAAAATAATAGAAAACTATAAGGAAAAACATTGCTACACTGTTAAAGCAACAAGTGAATGGGAAGAAATAAAAATTCAAATCCAAGTTTAGAAACCCAATCAGGGGATGGAAGTCAAGCCATGTTCAATACTGTATGAACTCTAAAGGGTTCAAATATTCAAGGTGATCTGGAAAGAAAAGAATAAATTTGGTGGATGGACATTTTCTGATTTTAAAATTTACTGAAAAAAGCTATAGTAATTCAAACAACATGCTATTAACATAAAGCAGATCAACAGAATGTAACAGATATTGAAAAATATATTCTTTCATATACAGCCAGATAATATTGAGGAAGAATGCCAAGAGAAATATAGACTCATTTGGAAACAAGACACATTTGTGATTAGCCCTTTTACAGTATGGAGAAAGATACGGACATGGACCTTGGGATTATGAAAGGCAAAGCTGTAAGATGTGTTGTACATCCTTACTGGGTATTGTGTATTGTCTTTTTTCTTGGTTAATTGTACTAAATGAGGAAAGAGAAATTATGAGTTGTAAGCATAGAGAGAATGAAAAAGATGGCAGACAATCCATCTGTGCTCAGCCTGTGTTCATAAACAGCATCTGTTTTGCCCAGACAGGAGAGTCTAAGGCTGAAGATAGGCTTCACTCATCAAGAGCATGTGCTGCTCTTGCAGAGGACACGAGTTCTAGTTCCGTCACCCATGATAGGTAGCTCACAACCTCTTCTAACTCTAGCTTCAGGGCCAATGCTTCTCCTGCTCACCACAGGCACCTGAACACATGTGCACACAAATACACACATGTAAACAAAATTAAAATACTTGTTTTTAAAATAAGAGAAAGATTAGTCTGTGTTGAAGATTTTAAAAGTAAGCAGATCAGCAGAAATACAGTAATTCTAAAATGTTTCTTTCATGAGGCAGGAATCCCAGGTAGACATCACTCCCTTATTTCTTCATGTGGAAAGGCAGACTCCATAGCCAGGATGACGGCTTATGGGTACATTCCACATGTTTGTTTTTGTCTCTTATTTATCTGTCATACCAGGTGGGAGGGGTTGAAGTTGCTCTACCTATTGTGCCCTAATCATAGTGATCCAGACTTGTATGAGAATAATGAAACATCAGTATTGTTCCAAGGTATAGGATGAGCATAAAAGGCAAACATCTAAAGACTCTGTGTCTTGTGTCATGATGGACATTATGAGAGAAACAGTGAAATGCAAATTTTAAAGTTTAATTTAGCTTAAAATTTTAGTGAAAATTTTAGAATGGCTTAGTTGGTCTCATTTGTTCCAAAATCTTTGCCTCTTACTTTTGTTATTGTTATATAATTATGTTTTTTGTTTATACACCTAGATACATGTAAAGGACGGAGGAGGGTGTTAGGTGTCTTGCTTTACCTCTCTCTATCTTATTTCTTTGAGATATGGTCTCACACTGAGCCTGGAGTTAAGCTGGAAGTCCATAAGCCCAAAGATCCTAATGCCATCACCAGCAAAGCTCTGAAATTGCAGCTGTGTGTAGCCATGCCAGGTTGTTATACAGGAAACAGAATCCAAACTTGGCCCTCTGATGACAATTAGAGTAGTTACCAATCTGATTACAGGAGATGGCCAGATCTGGTAACCTCTCCACTATTGATAGGAATCTTACCTGGGGTCATTTTTGTGGATTCCCAGGGAATATCCCTGACACCAAGCTTCTCCAGAACTTGGAAATGCACCCCTCATCAAGACATCTTTCATTATTCTCCCTCTCAGTCCCACTCTCAACTTGCCCAAGCTGATCCCTCATAGTCCCATTCTCCTCATGCCCCCCCACCCCACTTTACCCAAGAGATCTCTTTTATTTCCCCTTTCCATGGAAATCCATGCATTCCTCTTTGGGTCCTCCTGGTTACCTAGCCTCTCTAGGACTATGGATTGTAGCCTGATTATCAGTTGCTTTACATCTCCCAGCACCTCTTAAAGTTTGATTAGTAATTCCTGAAATGCCATGAGTACTGGAATCAACTTATACACTAATTTCTGTGTGTAGACATTTTCAACATACAGTTAGGGAAGGTGGGTGAGTCAGTAAAAAACTCTACATGCAGGTATAATGCCCTGAGTTTAGACTGCCATTCCAGGAACCCACATAAAAGCTAGGTACACACTTGCAATCCCAGCACTGAGCAAGAGAAGAGAGAAGCAGCCATGATGGCCAGACATTTTAGCCATATGGGTGAGTTCCGAGTTCAGTGTAAGACCCTGTCTCAAAAACTAAGTTGAAAGCAAATGAAGAAAATGCCAGATGTTGATTTCAGGCTCCCAGATATATACACATATGTATGTATACACAAATATGTAAACATATATACAAAGCAAACAAAAATATTTGAAGTTTTAATGGTACCACCACACAGACATAATTATTTGAGTCATTTGCAAAGATTTAAATTAGAGCTTATTTCTTGGTCAAATTAACATTCTCAAATAGAAATGATTCAAATATTTCTCTAAATCCTAAGTGGTATAAATTCAAGTTTTGCTTTCAAGTATTTGCATGATCTATTAAGCTTGCTTATGGAGTCCTACAGAGATGGAGTACTGATAACTAAGGACAATGGGAAGGGGTAGTAATTAGAAGGCAGTGGCATGGAAGGAAATCTCTATACATCAGTAATATTGCCATTTGAATATTTGGATTCAAAATTTCTGAAAAATAGACTTCTACTCACATTAACAAACTCTGCATAAATTTTTGCTATTTATTAATATTCAAATGTTTTTTTAAAAAGACATTTTATGGTCTTGATAGATGTCTCAGTGGGTAAAATGATTGCCTCAAAGTGTTAAGACTTGAGGTTGGATCCCTGACATATGTAATAGCCAAATGTGGTGGTTGTGCCTGTATTAATAAAGCTCCTATGGTAAAATTGAAGGAAAGACCAGAGAATCCCCAGGAGTTAATGGGCCAGTTAGCCCAGATCATGCACTACTATCAAGCAAAAGATCTTCTCTTGAACAAAGTAGAGCAAAGACTAACACCCAATGTTGTCCTCTGGTTCCTACATGTGGGTCATGACATGGTTGTGTCTACACTCACACATATCATCATGCATACCCACATGTACACACACACACACACACACACACACACACACACACACACACATACTTTTTAAACTTTCATTTCAATCATCAATAGCCTTTGTGTTCTAAGCTAGGTATAGGGACCCAAAAATATGTAGCAAGAGGTTATTAATATCTATTTCCTTTTCTGATCTCAGTTGCACGAAGTCTTCAGAGCCACTCTTAGAGGACAGTACCACCACACAGGGAAGTCATGAGGGGTTAACAGGAGACTGGGAGAGTTTCTCCCTTTAGATATTAATTGAGAAAAGACATCATCATTAAAATCTTCCCAGAGTTTAGGATGGAGATTCCTGCAGGGAAATATAGATGAAGTCTTGTTAGTTTCAGAATTATCATTTTTATTTTAATAACTTTAGATACTTTTATACCTCTTGGAGGTTAAATTAAGCCATTAGTGTGTCTTGTCAGACAGGTAATTCCTTTTTCTGTCTCAATTTTGAGTGGATTTGAAAACACATTTGTTGAGGTTAGATAGATTATAATTTCATTATTAAAAGAATTAATTTTAGGGGGGTAGAGAGATGGCTCAGTGGTTAAGAACACTAGCTGGTCTTCTAGAAGATCTGAGTTCAATTCCCAGTAATCACATGGTATCTCACAACTATCTGTAATGAAATCTGGTGCCCTTTTCTGGACTTCAGGGATACATGCATACAGAACACTAAAAGATGTAATAAATAAATACATCTTTTAAAACATTAATTTTCTAAGAAATCTATAATCTAATTGTACAATTAAATTGAATATAGTTACCCTTTGATTAGCTATGATAGTTAATCTCTACCTTCACAATGCCTTTGATTTGGATGCTTTCTATAAAATGTATTTTTTTTTCCATTTTAGATATGTCCTTAATGAAGTTAGGTATGCTTATATGTGTAATTGTTAATTAGCAACTGTTAATATATAGAAACTTTATGAATAATAAGATGAAAATGTATGAAAGCAATGAATTTGTTGTTCATTAAAATTAATACAATCTTGTATCATCTATAAACAACCTCAGTAAAAAGGCACAGTCATTACCTTCTCAATATAAGTCTCTACTTAGGACTATAGACTCCTAAGTAGATGACCAAGAAACCATGTTTATCAAAGCTATTTGTCAGATTTATTTTCAAATGACACTATTTGGCAGATATTTCAATATAAATCAAGAACAATGGTGATGAAGAAGACAGACAGACAGATATAGATAGATAGGTGTGTCTCAGCACATCAGTGAGAAGTTAGAAGATACGCACATAGGAGGTTGTCCTTATGAATTTTGATTGTTGACTTGATTGGGTTAGAAAAACCCAAGGAGAATATTAAATTGCACATGGGTGCTATCTGTAAGAGTGTCCCTAGAGAATGTAATTGGATCATGAGAGCTCTGACACAATGAATGGATTAATTATCTGATGAATTAGTAATATGTTGGGTATGTTGAGGTAATGAAAAAAGCAGGTAGGACATGTTGGAGGAAGTAGGCCATTAGAGCATGTCTAGGGAAGCTACATCTTACTCTTGGCTCTTCATATATCCCTCTCTCCATTTTCTACACAACATGAAGCTAGCAGCCTCTTCCACTACAAAATGTCACCACCGCATTGCTCTGCCTCACAACACACTCAGAAGCAGGTAAACAATCTGTTGTATCCAGAGGAGAATCATTTGCATGTATAATCAAACTCATGATCTGGATAAATTGGTTTAGAGCAAGCAGTAAATAATACATCAATTTAAGATTTTTGTCTTCCAGGAGTCAAAAGTCAAATCACAGTGACTCAGGTAGCCCTAGTGCTTAGTTCTCAGAGATAAGGAATATCAAACAGTGTATCAGTGTCCTCTTTTTCTTCATACCCAAGCATATCCCCTTTAATGGTTCCTTGAATTGGAAGATGACAAGTATGTTAATGTTCCACTTCTAATCCTCATTCAGATTGCTACTGCTGAATTTTCTCCAACAGAAGAGAAGAGCTAAGAATATATTGGAACTTGGAGAGTGCCAGTTGTCTGCTTCTCCCAGCTGTCAAGCTGCTGTTTGTTAACAGGAAGTTTAGTGGGACATTTATTCTATACAGTACCATATCTCAGCCAGCACAGAACACGGAAATACCTAGGCAGATGTTTAGCCTCATAGGGAAGAACTTCACAGGATGCCAGCTTCTGTGAAACGAGAGTTCAATCACTCCGTTCTAATGATCCTAGAGAAAGCAGGAAAATGGATGGAGAAGCCAGGGGGAATGGTGGAGGTTAGACCTCCTATGGCTTGAAATATAGCATCAAACTGAGTTTTCTCTGTTCAAGATTTAGCAATGCGGGGATCCTTATTAAGTAAAGGTAAAGTTATAATTCAATGTATGAGATCCTAGGAGTCACCAAGCAGAGGGACCATTCTTATTGACAACTGCTCTGAACTGTAGACAGGTGGTTTAGGGTACCTTCCAAAGTCAGCTGCAAGAAGAAGAAAACTGGGTGGAGAATGCTCTTAAGAAACAATTTAAGGAACATATGGAGAAAGAGCTGGGAATTATAAACACTTGAAGCCACTTCAAGGCACTGGTTTATTTAATTTCTATTAGCAGTGCTTTTATATGCCATGGCTCCTCACCTTGACCTCTACCCTACCCCCAATCTGTTATATCCCAAAGTCATCCTTCCTTCCCCACTATAAGTAGAGATGCTCACCTGCTATTTCTAAACTTCTATTAATAGAACCCCTAAAGCACTCCTGTCTGCTGAACAAGTCACCAAAAATAGCAACACACTGCTATCTGCTATGGAAGCTTGTCAATTAAAATAATGGATTTTTAGTTGCAAATCGTTATCACAGTTTGACTTTAAAGTGAGTAGATGAATTATGGTGAAGGTAAAGAAGGATGAAGGGAAAGAAAAACTTGTTAACTGATCCCAAAATTGGCTTTGTTTTCAGAAAAAAATAGGGATGACGGAAAAGAAATGTAGGCTGCTGTGTTGTTGGCTCTAGACTGGGCACTGACTCTTAAGACAGAGCAAGAGACTGAAAACTATTAAAATGTCTCTTTAATGCATATTAATTCTATTCAGTAGGAATACACACAAAATTCTTTGTTAAAATTTAAAGCATTACTTGTAGGCCATCAAGTTCGTTCAACAGGTAAAGGCACTTGTCACTACACTTGACAACCTAAGATTGATGCTGAGGATCCCCATTCTGAAAGGATACCATTGACTTCTGCAAGTTCATGCCCTCTGACTTCTCTATATGTACACAGAGACACTTATGCACCTGTCCCAAATAAAATGAAAGTGTAAAGTGTTAGAAATCTTAAAATATCAAGTGTAAGTTAATGTTTAACTCAGTGCATGCCTTTAATCCCAGCACTCTGAAGGCAGAGGCAGACAGATCTTTGTGAGTTCAAAGACAGCCTGGTCTACAAAGTGAGTTTCAGGACAGCCAAGTTCCCCTCAGAAAAACCCTGTCTCAAAAAACAAAACAAAAAGAATAAAAATGCAGAGATACTAAAAACATTTTAACCTTTTATGCTTATTACTATTAATATAAATATTCAACATTTCATTAAAGATTGGATATGTTTTCATATGTTTCATATTGGTATACATGTGATGGCCATTTATAAGACAATTATTTCTTGACAAAATAACCCAAGCCCAGTTTAAGTAACAGAGTAGTAAAGGTGTCTAGGAACTCCCAGTTTTCTCTCCTCCAGTGAGAACTGATCTCAAAGAGATCTGCCTTTCTGTACTCTATTCTCACTGGTTATATTATATCTCATTTTCCTGCTTCACGTACATACATCATATTTAGTCATTTTTTCCCAGTTTCCAGAAGTCTTTCTGGCCTTCATTGCCAGAGTGTGACTGCATGGGCACTCAGCCTCATAGTGTGAGCAACAACTGGGCTCTCAGCCTCTGCAGCGTGCTAACAATCATTGTTAACCACCCAGTGCACATCCTGTAAGTCCGCCTAGTAAATCCCCTTTGTATTTTGGTGGGAACCAGTGAATAAAGACCATTTGAAAAGATTGTGTGGCAACAATTTTAAATGTTCTATGCCCACTATGAAAATAAAAGCATTTTTAATTAACCTCAACCTGACAGGAAGTAGATTGTGCTTGGCAGTTAAGGACTCTTGCTTTTGTTGAGACTTTGTTAACACGCAGTTAGAACATATCTTCAGATGACATGACCAAGACTCAGGAAAGCTGGCATCTCAAAACTAAGAGGGAAGGGAGGGGGCAGTCTTCTGTGCCCCTTTTTACTCAATACTTTAATATATTTGCTCTTAGTAATAGTTTCATACTCCATCTGCACTTTAAAAATTATCTAACATCCTCTTTTAATGAGGGAAGCTAGAGTTTTGATCCCTTTTGTCACTTGTGATTCTCAGGACTGCCCTGTTTACGGTACTGAAACATTGCTCCCCACAGTCCTCACCTGCCATTCAGTGACTGAAGTCTTCAAGGACACATTTCATACCAGACGTCTAACCATTCTACACAAATTGTTCTCCACCAAATGCTTGGATTTCAACATGACACATGGCCCATTGACTTCTTTGTTCTGACACTGAATGCCCAATATCCCCAAGCATTAGCCACCTTCCTCACGATAACACCATGGGAGTTGATTTTGCTCTGGAAACTGCTTTCTCCTATGAGTTTTTAAAAGCCCATTGGCCTTTCTTTTCTTTGTCACTGTCCACAGAGGCTGACCCCTGACCGAGCTGCACACAGTCCTGTCTCCTGCACAATGATGCTAGCTGCTTTTTTTCACTGTCCTCTCTAATTTGCATCATGACTAATGTAAAGGTAGATGCTGGTGTTTGCAGCTACAGGAATAGCAAATGCAGAGGTGTTGGAAATGCTGTCATTGTAGTCTATGGAAGCCTCTGTCAGCATTTTTCAGAAGGAAACAGCAGGGGATTTTTATAATGTAGCTTTAATTACAATGGCCAAGCACCCTGGCATGGTCTGAGGAGCAGCTTATGATACACCTGCCATGAATAATCTCAAATGCCTCAAGATGAGTTTCACAAGTGGTGCCACCCTCCAGGTGCCAGCCAACAGTACTTTCTCATCTTTGCTCGCCTGCTCTCTCTCCTCTGCATACTGTTGGCCTAGCTATTTGAATTCAGAGCAAGTAATGAAAATGAGCAACCACAGCCCATGATGTCAGATGACTGAAGCCATGTAGTAAAACCTCCATATCTGTGACACACGTAAATACTTCCAATTTTCAAGCTGTGATCTAGAAATCCAAATTAATGAAATAAAATGAAACGGTCATTGCTTGTCTTCTAACAGGAAGCTAGTCCTTGCAGGTTTCTATTTCAAAACTGACCTTCAAAATCCTAGTCAGATAATGAATCTCAAAATACAGCCAGCAGATGGCAACACAAAGATTTGCCTGGGGTTCTTTGTCTGTTCTGTGCGGCACGGGGATGTCAAAGGACAATAAACAAAACCCAGAGATAAGTTTATAATTTGTTATACACAGACACTAAATCAAGGGTCAGGAAGTACTTAAATTAGATAACAAAAGCAAGCAAATCTTACTTGTTGATGTTTTCTATCATTTTGAAGCTAAGTTAAAATGTCTAATCATCAGACAGTACATAATAATAAAATCACCTGGCAGAACTTCCATATTTTCTACAGTCTTAATGTAACTCCATGGAATGTGGTTGAACAAAAAGACTGGAGAATCTTAAAATCTCAGGGTGTGTTGCTTTATTAATAAGTACAATCGTGAAAGTAATGTCATAATATACTGTGATATTTGGATGATATATAATATTCATAACACATTTCTAAAGTACATTGTGGTGTGTGTGTGTGTGTGTGTGTGTGTGTGTGTGTGTGTGTGTGTGTGTGTACGCGTGAATGCGAGCACACCAGTATGTGTATGTGGGGGTTTAAAGCAGAGCCTCATTTAACCCAGGCTGGCTTTGAATTCCTAATCATCCTGCCTTAAAGTCCTAGACCTGAATCACTCACTATGCCTGGCAGACAGAATAATTCTTGTCTGTTTTAAACTGTTTTCTCTAAAATTTAACATATTAGGGTCTCCACCACTTCTCCAATCCCCTCAACTAAGAAGGGGATATGAGGCTATGAGGCTGTCAGATTTCACTGGTGACTGGATGCATCTGTCTCAGCACATGACATGGGAATTACTGAACAGTACTGGCTACTGTAAGGCTCATCTCTGAAGGGAAGAAAACCTGTTGTAGGTAGAGCATCATTAACCCCCAAATCTCAACTATAGCAGTATTTTTAAATCCAGTTTTGCTATTCATATTGACAAATATCACAAGGAAAATTCTATGTCTGAGCTAATCTTTCATTTCTGTGCTATTCATTAAAACACAGGCACACTAACAATATCAAGTAAAGTTTTCTTTCAGGCTTTGCATTTAAGATACAGATAAAGAATGAATGAATTTCCTGTTTAGACTTTGATCTGCTCCCCCAAGAGATCTTACTATGTACATGAAAATCTTCCAACATATGGGACAAGTTGGATTTATAACATTTTATATAAGGGACAATCATTTTTTAAATATCAATTATCAGGCAGTCACAAAGAATTTAATACAGAGGATTATTATTGCTTTGTTTTTCTTCTTACATGTCCTGCTAACTCGCCTATGGCAGGGAAGCAAAAGGACATTAGAATCAATAGCAGATGAATGATGGATGAGCCATAAATCGGACTGAGTGTTGGTTTATTTAATTAGTTTATTAGAGTTCTCTGGAAACAGCTAGGCACTGTTAAAAATTAATATATACAAGAATATTCATCCATCCAATTATGAAAACATAAATTAGTCACATCATCTATGCTGTAAAAGCCACAACTGCCAAAAAGAATTAAACAAATGGAAGGCTAATAAAAATAAATGTTTTGCAGTGTATTCTGGGTACCCTGTGCACAAGGGTAGCAAGCAATGGAACAAACACCCTAAATTTATTAAATGCTAATTTCCTCAGTATGCACGTGGTCACTCAGAATAATCCACGTCTACTGTCACCTACATGCTTATTTTACTTCAAGCATACATAATGGGTGCTCTGATCTTTTAAGCAGTGGATCTAATGGAATTTCTAAGATTTTATTTTGTATTTATTAATGTGTTCATGTGTTAATTGTAATAGGGCTGAGACCTATAAGCATTTATTCTTTTCTGACACATTTTTGAGAGGCCACACATCTTGCTTGAATTAATTATGGTTAAGACAGTCAACCACTTCCTAGACAAGGATTACCATTGTATAAACAGGCTTTGAAGGTCTAAGAAAACTTGCCCTGGATCCCACCCTATCAGAGCCTATGGAATCATTCAGTTATCCCATTCAAAAGAATTCCTTGCTCTTGTCTTTTCTACCAATAAGTGACTGATAGTTAAAACTTATCAAATGTGGACCACAAGAAAACTATGATAACTTAATGACTACCTCCTTATGTAAGTTGTCTAGACTTAACTCATAATTTTAGTAGATGTTAAAATTGAAATGAGTATCTCTGCCTGGGAAGAGGCCGTAGGTTTGAATGCAGTCTTTGTTTCCAGTTACCTCTGAATCTTGAATAAAGGACTGTGAGTTCTCATTTGCAATTTTAGATCCCCTGTGATTTTAGAGCCCTGGAAATGCTTGTCACTGGTCATATAACAGAGCATGAGTAAAGCAGAGCAGGAAATATGGTGAATGAATTAAAAACAGTGTCAGGCATTCATGAGCTTTTGGTGGAACAAGTGTGCATGTACGTGTGTGCACATGCACACTTGCGAGCGCGCGCACACACACACACACACACACACACATATACACGCACACACCACACCACACCACACACCTGCCACATACAGAGGGTGGAAGGTTGCTTAAACCGCACTCTTGACATATATTGACAATTTAATTCTGTGGTCAGTTCATTAAACCCTTGCAAATGTCTGACTATTGGTAAGCACATGTACAAAGGCATCAGCCAACTGACAATTGGTATTTCTTCTTTTGGAACTATCTCTTCAATTCATTGATCATTTTCCTATTAGATGATTTTCTTTTAGTTGTTTAATTTTTTGAGATCTGATTTTCCTCACATTCTGTAGGCCATTTTTTTTTCATGTTAGTGATTGGTTCCTTTGACACTCAGAAGCTTTTTAATACCATTCAATTTCTTTGTGAATTCTTGCAAATATTTCCTGTGCAATGGAGTTTATTTATTTATTTTTTGGTACCATTAATGTGTTTTGTTTTGGTTTGGTTTTGGTTTTTGGTTTTTTAAGTCATTACCTTGGCTACATCTTCTAATGTTTGCTTATGTTTACATATAGAAGTTTTAGAGGATCAGGTCTGAGAGTAAGGTCTTTGATTCACTCCAAATTGAGTTTTGTACAGAGTGAGAGATAGATCTAGTTTCATTCATTTACACATGGATATCCTCATTTCCCACCATATGTAGAAGAGGCTGGCTTTTTTTTTAGCGTATGTTTTTGACACTTTCATCAAAAGTTAGTTGTATGAGACTTCTCTCTTGAGTGGCTGCTTTTGAGACACACACACATGTTCCTTCTTTTTAGAAACCACTTGTCCAAGCTTTGTAAGTCAAATCTCCTTGATTCCTTGTCTTTATTATTGTTCTGTTGCTGTGAAGAGATACCAGGACAAAGTCAATTTTTATTAAAAAAAAAAAAAACAAAAACATTTAATTGTGGGCTTGCTTATAGTTTTAGAGAGTTAGTCTGTAACCAAGACTGGAAGGCCCATCCACCATGCTCTGCAGGAAGGAAGAGAAAGAAAGATACTGGGAATGGTGTGGACTTTTAAAACTTCAAAGCCCACTCCAATTGACATACTTCCTCCAACAAGGCCACATCTCCTAACTTTCCTCAAAAATCTCACTTCCTGGTGACTAAACACTCAAACATATGAGCCTATGGGGGCTAGTCTCATTTAAATCACCACATTCCCCACATTGTACTTAGGTGGAATTGTACTATAGTTTGTAATTGATGTCCTATAAAGAGGGGTTAGATGTTTATGTCCCTTCAGGAAAAGAGTTCCCACAACAGTGTTGTGAAGGTGGCAATCAACTAGTAACGGAATACTTCTTGAGAAATTTAGAGACCTGGGACCTAAGTTTAAATTTTTTCCTATTGTTCCAAGTTATCTGACCTTGGGCAAAGATTACTTAATTTCTTTTAGTCTGAAAGCCTTCATGCATGAATACAGCTAGCAATATCAAACCTAAATCCTACAGTTGGTATAAAGGTGAAATGATAGTATGTGCATCTGGCACATTGTAAAAACATTACATGTTATAGAGTTATATAAAAATCAGTGAGTCACTAATGATAGATTTCTAAAAATTGTGTTGAGAATTTTGTTTGAACCATTTAAGGGTGTTTCTTTTTGAACATTTTAAAAAGTGCTTTTGATGAAAATATAGCAGTTATACTTATTTTCAGTGATATGTCCTACTACTGGTTGGCTAAGCATACTAGATGTTCAGTTTTTTTTTTTTTTAGCAATTGTAAAGTAATTTTCTAGTACTCTATTTTTATGATGGAAATTATTGAACACTGATATCTGTTACCTTGTTTCACAAAGCAGAACACTGAAGATGAGGGTGATATTATGGGGTGGTGAGGACAGAAAAATAAACAATAGAGTGGATATTTCAATCTATCTTTGTGGTGATGTATTATTTATGACTTATTAAAGCTTTTCTGAGGAGTCAGAAAGCAAAGTCAACCACAAGCCATAGATGCCAGGCACACACCTTTAATCCCAGCAGCCAGAAGTGAAGAGGTGATAGTACAAACCTTTTATCCTAGGACTAAGGATTAAGAAGTAGACATCTCTGAGTTCAAGGCCACCCAGGGATACATAAGATTGAATCAGTCTAAAAGAGTAACATATCACATGACTTTAATCCCATAACTAGAGTGGTGTAAATATAGAAGCAGGGTCTTCAGTATTCAATAGGAGGCATTCATTCTCCAGCCATGCTGAGGAGATGCAACAGTTTGAGGCTTAGTGAGAACTCATGGGGACAGGATCAAACCATTCGGCTTGAGGTAGAGGTAAGAAGCTAGTGGCCAGCTACTTTGCTTTCTGAATCCTCAGACAAACTTTAATAAGTCATAAATAATCTATCACCACACACCCTAATATACTTGCAGATACATAACACTTCTTAGTTCCAAGAATCTCTTCAAATCTAACCTCTCATTCTACATAATTCTTTCTTCAAAACTATATTCTTCACAAATCTTATGCGATTAAATGTCACGTTTTCCTCTCTGGATCTGTTGACTATTGTAAAGAATCACAATAGGAGGCTATTTGAAATTAAATGAATTTAAATGAAATTGATTAAAGACTGGTCATGTAAATTGGCTCAAGGATAAAAATGCTTTCCATGCAAGCCAGAGAACTTGAGCTTTGATTCACAGTGGGAAGAAGTAATCAGCTCCTAAGTTTTCATCATCTTCTACATGTACACAGTGCCCAGATTCACAGACTTATAAAACACACACACACACACACACACACACACACACACACACACACACACACACACACTCAAATAAAATAAAATGAGTTTCCTAGTTTTGTTGGTCCCATTACAAATTCTTGCTTGCTACCTGTTCCTAGTGGCCGCCAAGGAACAACATAAACAATAGCACATCTCCATAATGGCAGAAGGCCCCTTGGACAGAACTGCTATAGAAGGTTTTTTAATTGCAGAAACTGTATTCTAGCAACCACCATAGGCTTTGTTTCTTCTTCACTGCCATTCAAAATCAAAACAGACCCTTTTACTGGTGCAGCCTGCACTTAATCAGTCAATGGCTGCAAGCTTGGAAAAGACTCCAAGCCTGTTGGCATTGTTCTTTGCATGCCCTGTGCTTGGGTTGAGTGAATGAAATGCTGGTTTCCTACCATAAGCATAAGGTTGGCATTCATCCTCCTCTTGGGGCACAAAACAGTGCTTCAGATCAGAATGACTCAGTATCTAAAAATAAGCTAAAACACAGACCAAATGATAGTATATTAAAATTATGTTTGCCTATCAATAAATCCCCATAACCACTTACTACTGTTAGCTAAACTCTGGAATTTACAATAATTTATTGAATCCTATACTCCATATTTTCTTATATACTAAGAAGACGGGGGATTTTATTACTAAGCATTCATCTTAGTTTTAAAGAAACTGGTCAGCAGGGAAAAGCATCTTAATAAAAACTCTAATTCTTAGCAACTATTGGGTAAGGACCATAACACCATTAATTTATTGTTTTTGTCCCCATGACTTCTCAACTGGAGCCTGAGTTTGAAGTCCCTTCCACTACTCCCCAGTGTGTGTGTGTGTGTGTGTGTGTGTGTGTGTGTGTGTGTGTGTGTGTTATGTGCATGTTCCTGTGGGTACTGTGGACGTGTATGTATGTATGTATGTGTAGGTGTCAGAAATCAACATGAGTGTCTTCCAAAATTGCTCTCCAACTTTTTTTTTTTGAGACAGATCTCTCACTTAATCAGAAGCTCTCTGGCTCAATTAGACTGAATAGCCAATGAGCTGCAGGTATCTACTTACCCCAGGACTAAGGTTACAAATACACACCATTGTGCTTTCTATGTGAATGCTGGGGATTTGAACTCAAGTCAACATATTTGTGTTGCTCTATCAACTTACCCAGTTTCCCAGCCCCTATTAACATGGAGTTGAAAAAGATCACTGTGGGATTATACCTGTCAATTTATGAATAATACTTGAAAAACCCTAAAACAATTGGAAATGAAGCAACACACTTTTATATGATACATGCTTCCAAAAGGAAAAATATTTCAAACCAAGCAAAAACTTTGTAGCAAGTAGTATAACTAATACACTTTCTGATATTGAACTACCTTTGCATAACTATGGTAAAGTACCACTTGGTTATTATTTACTATTATTGTTATTAATTATTATCACTATCATTACTATTATCCCAGCACTGGGGTAATCCATCCTTTAACACACTAAAGGAAAAGTTTATATAATGATATCATGGAATGCTATACTATTGACAACCAACAGCCATTCATGATTCACAAAAACAGGAATAGAGAAGAATTTCTGGGACATAATAATGAATATTGAAGAAGAAACAATATGATTCTTAAGATCTATTCCTGGTTCACAAAAGGACCTTGTGGACACATTCCCCCATGGAGGGATACCCCCTTAACCTAGAGACAGGAGAGAAGTCCTAGTCCCTACTTCAAATGACTTGACAGATTTATATGACCCAACCTGGATAGCATAGCCCTACAAGTGGAATGGGGGTGGAGGGTTGGGAGGGGAGGGTGGCCAGGGTGCATGTCACAGGGGGAAAGAGGGTAAGAGGGAGGGAGGAAGGGAGTGAGGGAGGGAGGGTAGGGAAGGAGGGTTAAAGGGAGGAAGGGAGAAGAAACTGGGATCCACATGTAAAATTTTTAAATTATATTATTAATAAATAAAAAGAAGAAAAAATGCTTTGACTTCAAAATTTAAGCCTAAGGACAAGTTACTGGGGAAAAGGATTTTTAATTTTGTTTTCACAGAAAATGAAAAGTTGTGGATTCCTTCCAGACTAATGTGGTTTGATCGAGCAAGACCCCCTGAAGCAACATCAATGGGACAATGCAGCCTTGCAGACCACTACAGCCAGGATTTCTGTGTCTTCTTAGGATATCCCCCATGACAGCGCCCCCTACCAGCAGGAAGCAGTTTGGAAAGAACGACGCCCAAATTCCCAAATATTGTTTGTAAATGTTTTCATTTTTTTAAAAAGGCATGTATAATTATGTCCAGCATAAAATAAATAAATGTTTAATTAAATAAATAAAGAAAGAAAGAAAGAAAAGAAATTAGGTATTTCTTCAAAATTTAATCTATGAATACAATTAATCCCCTTCACATAGTCATTGTGATAGGTAGCCTGGCCAATGTGGAAAGTGAGAAATGGTGAAAAAAGATACTGATTTAGGAGGAAAGAAATGTGGGTGGATTTGTAGGTGATACAGTTATTTGTGTAGAAAATACCAAGCCAGCAACAAAAGCCCTGTTAGACTAAGTCAATATACCAAGATGGCTGGATATGAGAGTAATATATAAATAATAAGCAGAATTTGAAACTGGAATCATAACATTGATTTATTTGTACAAAATATAAAATATCTGTAAATCTTGAATGTATAAATAAAGGAGAATACAAAATGCTACTAACAGATGTAGTATTATCTACCATGAGAGATATATCATGGTCATTGATAGTAGGGCTCAATATTGTTATCAATTCTTCCCGTTAGAATCAATACAACCCTGTATATGATACAAGGGCATCATTTAATAGATAACTTCAAATAACTTTGTAGTTATGCTAGTGTTTTCTGCTGGAGTGATAAACACTGTAAACAAAGCAACTCGGGGAAAGGTTTGTTTTTACCTTCCAGATTATAATTCATCATTAAAGGAAGCCAAGGCAGGGACTCAGGGCTGCAGCTCCTCCCTTGCCTCCCCCCTAGCCCATCTCCAGTCCACCCCTCCTCACCGGTAAGGGCTCCCATTAAGAATCAACATAGTCTGATATAACAGGTTGGGACAGGGCCTGGCCCCTCTCCCATGCATTAAGACTGAGCGTGGGATCCTACCTTAGGGGGTGGACTCCAACAAGCTAGCTCATGTACTGAAATTATATCGTGGTTCTACTGCCACGGAGGATGGCATCTCACCTTAAGGAATGGGCTCCAACAAGCTAGCTAATGTACCAGGTTTGTATTGTGGTCCTACTGCCAGGGACCCTCTGATAGTCCAAGCTTCACAACTATCTCCCACATATGGAGGGCCTAGACTAGTCCCATGGAGTCTCCACAGTTGTAGGTCTAGAGTACATAAGTTTCCACTAGCTTGGTTCAGCTGTCTCTGTAGATCTTTTCATTATGATCTTGACCTCCATTGCTCATATGTTCCCTCCTCCCTCTCTTCGCCTGGATTCCTGGAGCTCTACCTCATTCTTGGTTGTGGATGTCTGAATCTGGTTCCATCAATTACTGGATTAGGGCTCTATGATGATGGAGTATTCATTAAACTGATTACAGGGGTAGACTAGTTCAGGCATCCTCTCTACTATTGCTAGGAATTTTAGTTGGTATCCTCCTTGTGTATTCTTGGGAGTTACCCTAGCACCAGGTTTCTTCCTAAGCCTATAGTGGCTGTCTCAATTAATATATCTTTTTCATTGCTCTTCCACTGCATCATATCCCAATGAGACCATCTGATTCCCTCCTGGTCTCATCCCTCTTTCTCTCCCCCTTACCTGGAGACACCATCTAATTTCTCTTCCCTGGGTGATCCATATATCCCTCTTCTTGTTACCTTGTTCTCTGGAGCTGTGTACTTTAGTTTGATTATCCTTTGCTTTACATCTAATATTCATTTATGAGTGAATACATACCATGTTTGTTCTTCTGAGTCTGTGTTACCTCATTCAGGATGATTTTTTTCCTAGTTCCTTCCATTTGACTGAAAGTTTCAAGAGCTCATCATTTTTTTAATCACTGAGTAATACTCCATTGTGTAAATGTACCACATTTTCCTTATCTAGTCTTCGGTTGAGGGGCATTTGAGTTGTTTCTGAGTCCTTGCTATTATGAATAATGCTTCTATGAACATTGTTGAGCAAATTTTCTTGTGGTATGATTGAGCATCCTTTGGGTAAATGCCCAAGAGGGGTACTGCTGGGTCTTGAGGCACATTGACTCCCAATTCTCTTAGAAACTGCCATTCTGATAATCAAAATTGCTGCACAAGTTTGCACTGCTACCAGCAGTGGAGGAGTGTATCCCCTGATTCTACATCCTCTCCAACATAAGCTATAATGCTACAGTAGTCAAAGCAAAACTATATTTGACAAAAAAGCAGATCAAAATGACAGAGTTTATAGATTTGTAAAAACCATGTCAAATGACTTCAATTGAATTAAAAAAGGCAATTCAATAGACAAAGAATAGACTTAATAAAACAGCTGGAATATCTGAATGTGTACATGGAAAAATGAGTTTATACTGAACTTTCATGTTTCATAAAAACTAACTCATTATTGATGATAAATAAAAGTGCAAGAAAGAAGACTATAAATCTTCTAGAAAATACCTTGCAAGGGCTGGAGAGATGGCCCAGCCATTAAAGGCTAGGCTCACAACCAAAAATATAAGAAAATAGCACACAGAACAATCTATGTAACAACAGATTTGGCAAAACTTGATCAATTGAACATTATTAAAATTTAAAAATTGAAGGTGAGGAGATGGTTCATGGAGTAAAATTCTTCCGATGCAAGCATAAGGACTTGAGTTCAGATACCCATGGAAAAGAAGGCTAATTGTGAGTACCTGTAACCCCAATAACAGAGGGATGTTTCATGGCAAGAGAGTTAGACCCTGGGAGATTGCTGGCCAGCTAGTTTGACTAAAAAGGGAAGCTCCAGGTTGAGTGAAAAAATCTGCCTCAAAAAGTAATGTAAAGAAAAATATATGAATGAGGTCAACCTGTGGCCTTCATACAAGTACACACAAGTGAACTCTCATACAAATAACACACACACACACACACACACACACACACACACACACACTTAATAGAATGGTAAAGTAAAATGTAAACAAGAAATGAAAGAGAGTTGTGGTTTGTTGCTGGAGGGATGAGGAGGGATAGTTAGTTTGGAAGATAATTTAACAATGTCTTATACATCTCTATATAGTCTAATATTACCCAGTAACAATTCTTGGCATTTTCCCAAGTAAACTGAAAACGTGTTCCTTCATTAAAACATGTTCAAATACATTCATACCAGATTGCTTTTCAGTTGCTCCAGGTAGAACCAAATGGTGTCTCCCGCAGGTGAATGGATAAACAAATGAATTATGGCATATCGATACCATGAAATGTTATATACTGACTGACAAAAATGTGATTTAATAATCTACAAAAATATATTGGAGGGTTTCAAATAGATATTGCTAAGGGAAACTATAGATTTTAAAAATTGCTATCAGAGGACTAGGAGGAATATTTACGGAGAGGTACAGTGTATTCACAGAAGGGCGGTGGGACAATTCTGTCTGTCATAGCACTTATGTATTAAAACCTGTAGAACTGGACAATGTACTCAATGGACCCTAGTTTACACTATGGACATTACTTGCTAAAATAATTCATCTATAATTTTGAAGCAAAGTACCAATAATAGTGGGGAGACTGTGACACAGAGAACAGCCTGAGAGAGCCCTCCTTGTGCAACTTTTCAGTGGCCTCCAACAGCTACAAGAGTTCCCTATCGTCTTTTTAAATACTAGTCCAATGACTGACTAGCTAACTGAGTTGTGTTGTTTTTATGATATGAATTTGGGACCGAAGCTCTGATGATCACATTTGAGGAGCTGTATATCAGTGTGTATATCCGTGTGCTCAAATATCCCACATATTTGAAAGAACTCACAACAGCTTCAAAAGATGTCTGACTTACAGGAGGAGCTGGGACTGAGACTCCAGCTCAAATATTATTTCTTGTGTCATTTCACCATGAACCCATCTGTCAAATGACTAATGGCTAAAGTTGTCATCATCTTTGCATTTACTGAAACTTTGGAATTTAAATGAAATTATTATCATTTCATATCTGATAGGACCACTGAAAAAAGTTGGAATTAAAAACAATGTATGATTAATCTCCAAGAAATGTTACCGTGCCAGTAGAGACGCACTGAAGTGCCTGTGCACCCCAAATTCAACCTGTTCATGTCCCAAAATAGTAAAAATATTCACACACAGCTGTCAGCATAAACAAAACTATGCCCGGTGTGTCATGTGAAGAGGATTTGTAAAAACTCAACCAGAAGCATAGCTGAGTCGGTCCCCACACAGGTTAGAAAGTTATCCATTCTGTGTGAGTCAGCAGAATCCAGCCAGCCTGAACAACGTGAATTGAAAAAACGTGTGATGAAGAGATGCCAGTTGGAGCCAACAGTTCTAGGAAGTTGCCAGCTGCATTTAGTTAGGTTGTGAAATAATGTGGTATTAACTGGCTTTTCCTGACAAGGCTTCACTGTCTATAGATCCCTTTACACCTTGCTACAATAAAATGCATTTTTTTTTTGGTTGGTTGGTTGGTTTTGGTTTTTTGAGACAGTGTTTCTCTGGAGCCTCTTCTGAAACTCGCTCTGCAGACCAGGCTAGGATCGAACTCACAGAGATCCACCTGCCTCTGCCTCCTAAATGATAGGATTAAAGGCAGGCACCACCAATGCCCAGCTTAAATTGTGTTATTTAATGAAAAAATTCAATATTAGCACATTATTAAGGACAACAAACATTGTGAGGGAAAGAAGGGACAGGAAGAAGTTCTCCGCCTGTAGTTGCTAAACATTAGACTCAATACCTGAAAGCTCACTGAAAGTGGGTTTTTAGACCCATCTCTTGTTAAACATCTCTATGCTTCCCTGAAGGCTGTTTAAGTCTATGGTGTTACTGCTTTGTGATAGGTGGTACATAGCTTGGGACTGACAAATATTTGACAGCCAGACACCCTCTTTCACACACTGCTGTCATTTCTCATAAAGCTGGAGGACATTATGAGCTGATGATTTAAAGACTATTCACCAACAGTCAGAAAACGTGCCTTCACTCACATATCCCTTCAACTAGGCAAAGGTAGTCTGTGAGCCAAGTTACCCGGGTTTTATGCAGAAAATTATTGTTAATTGTGGTAACCAAGTAAAATAGTGGATGGAATATGAGTAATTATTAAATAACCATAAGATTTCCTAGAAATTAATATGTAAACAAATTTTTAAGTCATTGGCTATAAAACCGAAGCCTTCTAGTCTCTCTTGCTTTACACATATTGCTGTTATAAATGATGTTGGAAACTGAGTTAGAAAAAATATTCACCTCTGTGGAAAAAATAGTTGAGAAGCTTGGGTTCCTGGAGTAAAAAACTGTTTTGGCTCACAGTTTCAGAAGATTTGCTCTGCTCATTTGGGCCATTGTTTTAGCATCATGGTGGAGGGTACATGGTGAGGCAATTGAGAGAAAGCCTCAATTACAAAAAACAGGAGTCCTATGAAATTACAGCGGGCCTTGCTCAAGGCTAAGTGGTCAGTCACACTCCAGAGATGACTGTTAGTTGAGATGGCCTATTTTCCAAGACAGGATGTTTTGCTTGAGCAAACAGTTCCAGGAAGAAGATAGCACAGGCCAGCACAAAACCCCCGACAGCTACATCAACTTCCCATTCCCACGCCCCTAGATAAACCCCAAATACCCCCCTCACTCCATGCAGACCCTCCATTTCAAAAGAAAGAGGCTGCTCTTTCTGGTGTACTCTACTAAACGTAGTTTCATCTGTTGAGGTCAGACTCTGGTCTCTTTCCTGACTTTTGTTTCTATGTTCTGTATTCTACACCTAACAGTGACCCCCACTGGCAACTGGGATACAAGCTCTTAACATTTAAAAGAATACTTAAAATGGATTAGATATTAAATGTGAGATCTAAGACTATGAAACCACCTGAAATGTTGAGGTCATCTGTCAGGAAATTAGAATGTCAAAGATATTTGGTTCAGGAATCCAAAAACGAAAATAGACCAATGGAATTGCATTAGATTAAATAATTTTCTGCATAACAATTAAAGCATTGGGTGTTGAGACAATGTAGGTAATGAATTTGGGTCTTGCCTGTGAACCTGTAATGTGGCCACACCCCTTTAAGCGTGGCTTCAGTCTCGAAGAGACCAGCAACCCATTATATATACACATATATAGTGTATTTGTATTATATAATATGTAAATTATAAAAATATACAAATACATTAATATCAACAACAATACATTTAATAAAACATAATTATAAATTATATTTGTATAAATATAAATATATGTATATATTTATACAGTGCCACACCAAAATAATATAAAATCTAACATTTATACTGCATAAAGTTGCACCAATACAGAATTATTCTGTCCAGTCTAGCACTACATTAGTTAACATTGTAAAAGGTTTAATATTATCTACTTTGTCACTAAAATGTAATTCCATTTTAATGAACAACCAATTCTCTTTTAGTAGTAGTTTTGTTACTAAGTGCTAAAGTACAACTATACTATTTCAATATATTGATGCTGTTATTCTAGGCTTTGAAAATGTAAATGTGTTCTCATGTACATGTGCACATAGTAAGTAAAATAAGCTATCTCTCTAGGGAGATAGCATACATCTTATTTATAAATGAACTATATTTATAACAAGATAATATATTTACTTATGATAGGTTGAGGTACAAGTAAAAGTGTTTTCATGTTTTTATTAATTTGTGCTGATGTAGATAGTAAGTCATATCAGACATTCTCAATTTTAAAGTTTTGTCATCACTTCATGATGGGCACATTTCAACTGAAACATGAACTCAGCTTTTTTTCTGAAAGTTGGATTGGGCTAGTTGTTCATAAACAAAGAACTAAATTGGTTTATTGGATTCAACGCAGAAAGTACTGTCTGCAGCTCCGAGATCTTAATCAAAAACTTACTTGAGCATATGATTAAATAAAACCACTTAATTTAAAATATTACTATAGCCAACAAGTGCTGAAATAATCAATGTTTTGATTTTCCATTTCTTTCTGAATCTATCTGGTTATGTAAAGTACCTCAAGCAGATGTAATCAGTAGATGTTTAATAAATCTTGACAAAGTTGAAGTATGCTTCTTCAAAGTTAAGAGTCTATTGACAAATCAGGTCATTTCTAGTTCTTTCCTTTCAAAACATTTGAAGGAGGACCTAATTCAGCTGTCAGCTCATACATCATTAAAAACAACTTTGATGGAATATCATTTTATGATACTTGGCATATACACTTCAAGAAGAATTTAAAGAATCAAATAACATTGCACAAAATTCTTTATAGTCTCATGTGGTTGTTAATATAATTAATTTATCATAGTCATTACAAAAATAAACATAGATTTAGTAGAATTCATGTAGTAGTGCCACATCATAAAAATAAGTAATATACACTTATGAATGGACTACTTGAAATAAAATCAGCTTTGCCATTTCCATATATTGTTCATATCCATTAACCTTTGCTCTGTTTCAATTGCTTTCCAATTTTGTAATATATTTTATTTTATTAAATCACATTAATATATCATTAATAATAATCTTAATTTTAAACAGCCTTTTGATCAGAGGTAATTTAACAAAAACAGTATGCATACTCTTGCCATGAATATTTTGTAAAAGCAATCAAGGAATAAGAATAAAAACTATTGCAAAAAAATACAAATATGGTTTGGAGAAGGTGAAATGGAATAGGATTTGAAGGAGAGTAAGGCATGTCTAAGTCTTCCTAAAAAGAAGAGCTTGTGAATGGAGTTTTCAAGTTTAAAATATAAGCGTTAAATTATTGTGGTATTGTGAGTTCATTAGAAGTATTTATTTGATTACATTGTAGTAAGGGCAAGTCTATGTGACTGCTATCCTCTTACTTGTAATTGTAATTGTACAGTACAACATTACTAACCAGAGTCACAATATTTATATCAGATACCTGGAACGTATTTGTCCTAGACAGCTTTAACTGTCAACTTGACATAGCTAAAAGAATCTTGAAAAGGGAGTTTCAGTTGAAGGGTTGCCCAGATAGGCAATGGGCATGTCTGCGGGTGATTGCAGTGACGATTAATGGGTTTAGGAGTGCCAGGTACACTACGGGTGGCACTATTCCCTGAGCAAATAGTCATAGGCTATGTAGAAAAGCTATAATGAGCATGAGCTCGCAAGTGAGTCTTCAGGCTGCACATGGTCCTGGCTTCAAGTTCACGATGGAGCTCCTGTCCTGACTTGCCTCGATGATGGACTGTGACCATGAAATAAGTGTAAGCCAAAATCAACCCATTCTCCCTCAAGTTGCTTTTGGTCATGATGTTTTATCACAGCAACAAAGGAACTTCATACACAGTAATCAGCAACTATCCGTATCCAAGCTCTCCATTGCCTCTTACCTCATCTAGGAACCTATTTTAGATTCTTCTTATACTTGGAATCATGTAGTCATATGTCATTCTATGACTGGCTCATCTCACTAGGGAAAAAGTCAGCATGGTTCATCAATGGTGTGGCACATGATAGAATTCCCTTCTCCTTTAAAACTGAATAGTATTTCATTTTACGCACAAGCTACATTTTCTTTATCCATTTGAATGCATACCATATCTTCTATGAACAGTTCTAAAATAGACAAGGAAGTGATTTTTTTTCTTTCTATCCTGATTTCAAACACTTTAGAGAAGATATAAGGGGAAAAAGTGAAGTCACATAGTTCCTTTATTTTTAGTTCTTCAAGGGACTCAATCACTGCATTTCACAGTACTATCTTACTGAGTCCTTCCCATCAACAGATTAGAAGGGTTCTGAACATTCTACCACCTGACCAATGTTTGTTATCACCCACATTTACTTTATTTTGTTTTTTAATAACAAATATAAGGTGGTGTCTCGCAGTGGGCTTTTTTTGTTGTTGTTTAAATCTGCATTTCCTAATGGTTGCTGATTTTTCATTTACCTGTTGTTCATTCATGTACATGTAAAGAGGGAATGCCATACTAATTTTAATTTTATGTGATAATGTTTTAACATGCATGAATTTCCACAATTAGCAAATCCTGACACTTTTTGAAGCCTAGTTACAGATAAGCCAAAAGATATCACAATAAGTTTAGGATATGAAAAAAAAACATATCTAAAGTCTACTTACTATGAAACCAGAAAGAACACCATGATGGCAACAATTTTTTTCTGTTGCGATTTTATTATTCTCAAAGAAATATATGCCTTAAAATAAAGTAATAATAACAATAGATTGTAATGGGAAGTAACTCCACTCTATCTTCTGCTGCTGCTGAAGTATACTATCCCAGCTGCTTGGAGAAAAGAAGTAGCTTAGTACAAGACAGCTATGCCAGCTCTATTCCATGGTGTCTATGGTGGCTTTCACACTGTGAGGATAAGAGTATGTGCAATGGAAAAGAGGAGGCACCCATGACTGTGATCCCTATTTTAGTGCGTGATGTCTTGTCTTCTACTCTCAATTTATGTTCCTCTGAAGTGGAAATCAAAACCCCTTTAGCTGTTTAGGGAGGGGGGTCTTTAACTCTGTATTTGTAAATGTCACACAGATAGCTGCTATCTTACATTAGCAAACAGACACACACAGCATGCTCTAAATAGACACACAAACACTTCTCTTTTTCGTTAAATTGGTATCTGGGCTGCTAAAATGTTATTGTGACAATGTAATTAGTGCTAACAGCTGAAGCATTTCATTTATTTCCTGTACAATCTCTTGATTTTTCCTGAAGTTAAAATTACTTTAATGTGTGCATTACAAAATAAAAGAAACCTCAAATTTAGTTAGATTGTGGAGCTTGAAGAAGGACTGTAACCTTGTGCTCTTATGTAGGAAAAGTGTGTAAAGGTTAAGCACAAAGCTGAATAAAATTGTAGAGAATGTAATGCATCCACTCCATAAATGAAGACATAGAGTGCTGCCAGCACCAGGCCAAGTCCCCTTCAACCCTGGATTCCAGTCCAACCATGATAACCTCAAAGGAAATCACTATACTGATTTCTGCCACTACACATTGCACTCAGTACTTTTGAAATTAATACAAGGGGATCATGCAACACACACTCTAGTGTGTGGCTCCATGTTTAAATGTTTTATTTATGCTATATCATGTAATATTTGACTTTCATTTATGTATACTACTTTGTTGTATAAATATATTATAATTTATTTACCTAATCTAATTAATGAATATGTGAGCTCGTTCTAGTGTGGGAGATTTATAAACAATGCTATTCTGAATTTTTGGCTGACTTTTTGATATATGTACTTTTGTTGGGTGTATGCTTAAAGCAGGATTGTTAAATGAATGGTGTGTATATTTGTATATAAATGTATTGCCTAGGATTTTCCCCGAGTACATACCGTGTTTCCTCCATAGTGTACACGATTCTAGTTTCTCTATAGCTTGTTTCATATTTTTTATATATGCACAAATATATGTAAACATGAGTGTTCATGCCTGTTGACCAATCTTGTTCTACTTATCTCTCCCTCTCTTTTGAGACAGGGTCTTTCAATAAACATGGACTCCCTGATTTAACATAGATAGCCACTCAGTTCCAGGGATCTACTTGCCTCCTCTTCCCCAGAACTGTCATTATAGGTGTGTACTCCCATGCCTGGCTTTTCACATGGGTACTAAGGATAAGACTCAGGTCCTCTGCTTTGATGGAAATCATGTTGATTGAACCATCTCTTCAATCTCGCCATCCAAGTTCTACCACTTTGCTGTCTCTTTCGAAATGCCCTTTTTTTCTGAGCTATATAGTAATGTTTCCTTATGATTTGTTTACCATCTCTTTGAACACTTAGAGTTCATGTCTTTTACCTGTTTATTAGTCATCCGTGTGTTAATATACATAGTGTGGTGTGTGTGTGTGTGTGTATGCATGAAGTTCATTTTAAGACTTCTATTCAATTATTAAGTATATGAATTATCTGATTATTCTGAGGGCTTTTTCTGGATTCAATAATTATCAATATCATATTCATCAGACGACATGCATTTCAGCCTTTTAATAACGTCTTTCAAAGAAAAAAATTTCTTTCTTGTTTGGTTTTTGGTATTATTAGGGGTTAAGCCCATACCATCAAGCATGATATTCAAGTGCTCTTTCTCCGACCTATATCTTTGCCCTCCATTTCTTAATGTTAATAAAATAAAATCCATCACATATCTTCCTTATGATAAACACTCTTTCTTGTGTATCTTCTTCAAAACATCCTCCATTCTTCCAAGCCCATCGGAGTGTTTTGATACTCTTTTAGTAATTTTCTTTTGTACCTCTAAAGTTTCAACTGAAAAATTCTTAAATTATTTTGGGAGAAATTACAATGTAATGTCCTCACACATGTCTGAATGATGCAATTCCATTTTCTGAAATTACTTATTTACTTTTGCATTGTTGTGTTCCTTTACCACATGCAGTCAGGCAGGTCATACATCTGCTTCTTTACTTTCTGTTTAGGTTCATCGATCTATTTTCTTAGAACTAATTTCATAGTCATGGAAACAACTATTAACAGTGGAGAACATTTCTTTCTTCTTCAGTTCATTTTTTTTAATGTAGGCTTTTTAAATTCACACACATATATAAATAAATATATACATACAAATACACATATGCTTGTCAGTAACTATGTACACTTAGTTAATAGTTTACTGTGCTTATAGTGCATGAAAACCAAAACCACTTTAAGAGGAAAGAATTTCATAACAATTATTGTGTTCTGTTCTATGAATATGGACTACTTTTCCATATATTTTGAAGTCTGGAAGGGACAGAGTATGGCAGGACACATCTTGTCCTCCAGAAAAATTCTTGAGCAGGTCTTCTGGAGCTGCGTGAAAAGCAGCTGCAAAATGCCAAGTGATGAACACAGAGTCCAGACTTCATGCACAGCCACTTGGTCAGAATATCTGAGTGAATTCACTAGTCTAATACTAGCCCCACAATTCCTGCAAGCCATCTTGTGTACCCACAAGTTAACCTGTAGACACCTTATTCCAAACCATTTTGAGTAACAGTTTTTCATCCATATCTCAAAGCTGGCCTTTTTGGCATTTCCTTTTTCTCTTCTAATGCACTACAATTTGGATTATTTTCACTAACCTATCCTATATGTTACTGCTCTTCTTGTATGTATAGTGATGGCATTATACCCCATCACTAGATCTGATTTTTGGTTTATTCGGTACACTTTTAGCTTCTAGGTTTTCTATACTATTGCTTTTTAAAAACAAATTACAAATAACTTTTTAAAATTTTTTGTGTTTTTTTTAACGATAGCAATTATATTTGTGTTGTAAAATTCTTCATTCTTAGACTTATGGGTTTATGTACATATTCCAGTTTTCTCTCTCTTTTAACTACTTGATTATCTCCTCTACATAACTAGTTATTTTTGTTGTTGTTACAAGGTTAACCCAAACAGGCTCCATTCTGGAATAACAGTGCATCTCATAATAGGCTTTCTAGTCATAGACTGTAGATGAATAATGAAACAACTACATACAGGTACATAGTATTTTTCATGATTTTCCCCAACAGCCTCATTTGTAATAGATATTTTGTATGTAATGACAGTCATGTGGTAACTCATAAATAGTTAATTCAGATGTATTCAGAAATCACCTAACTAAAGAACAGAAAACTCTCTCTCTCCCTCTCCCTTCTCTCTCTCTCTCTCTCTCTCTCTCTCTCTCTCTCTCTCTCTCTCTCTCTCTCTCTCTCTCTCTCTCTCTCTCTCTCTGTGTGTGTTTGTTTGGTGTATGCATTCATGTGAAGACTAGAACTAAAGACTGGGTATCTCATACAATTCCTCCCACCTTATTTTTTGAATTGAGGCATCTCACTGAGCCTAGAGCTAGGCTGGCAGTCAGTGAGCTGCAGGAACATGCCCATCCCCATTCCTCCCCAATCACTGGGCCTACAGAAGCAAATGCTGTACCTGACTTGTCTGTATGTGCTGGCAATCACATCTTATGTCCTCATGTTTGCAGAATAGCCACCTCTCCAGCCCAGAAAATGCTTTGTGAAAAATTTTCTGTTTTTCTACTCAGCATATGAACTCCCTCCTCATAATGCAACAGTATTATCCAGATCAAAAATATAATCAACTTTCTCCATCCCTTAATCCATTTTATACATGCATACATGCCAGAACCAATTATCAATCATTCTAACAATTTTATTTAATATAGATTATAGTCAATTCAATACTGGCCAATGGAAACTCAAATATCGCCTCCCACACTTGGTGTTACAGAATGGTATCCATGAATAATAACTGTGGAGTCAACTACCACATCTATGGTTAGAGAGGAAAAAAAGACCAAAAACACATAGCTAAGAGGTAAAGTCAAATGGAACTATATTTAGGCCTTTAAAATGGTTCACCTGGTTGGTACTTCTGCCATTGTAAGCACGGTGATGCCAGCTCTGAAACATTATACATTTTGCACATTAGAACCAGTGTTTTTTTATTTATAAATGCAATTTCTTTATTAAAAGGATTCCACAGCTTTTCATCTATGTACAGTTTGCAAAATTGTTTTGCAAGTAGACTATGTGTATGAGTCTGCAAAGAGTACCAACTTAACCTTCAGGAAAGGCATGCCAGTGGATGAGAAGAACAAAGAGGAAGGAGAAATTTCCTTGTGCCAGCTTCAGTCTTCCATTCCCCCTTTTGGTCACCCCTCAGCAGAAGGCATCCAGAAATGCAATAGTGACATCCTGTTTTCTCTGGGAATGGACATTAATTTGACATTTAAGCATATGAAATTGGCATGAAAAAGATGGCATGTCGTAGTTCAAGGGGTAATGTTTCCTTCCCCCAATGCCATACAAAAATCACATGCTTCTAATAACATTTGCTCGTTTTCATGAAATACAGTGTTTTTTTAAAAGCATAAATGATTTCCATAAGATAACATTCTGACCCCAGTAATGATTGTTTTTCTCTTCTAAGTCTCATATTCCATCTGTTAAATAGTTTTACAATTTCGAAGGGGTCTAGTGTTAACATTTATGATTTTTAGTTTCTGTACTATTTCCTCTTTTAAAAGTTTTATTACACTTACTTTTAACTGATAAATATAGACATAAAAATATTGCATATTAGTGGGGCACAATTTAATCTAGTTTCTTCCACTCTCCTACTTCTAGGATTAAGTTCTTCTTATTCTCTGTTGGACTTTCTCTGAGTAAAAATTATCAACATATGTGTTTCAGGCACCACACAGAGCTGGAGACCACACTCATAGATACATCCCTTTGATTTCCTGGGATGGAAGCCAATTGGTTATGAAAATCATTCTAAGAGCAAGAACTTACAGTCTCAACTTCTTGTTAATAGTGTTTGTTGTTCTTCCTAGTATGACTATTCAGCTTCAAAATTTGTGAAAACTTATTATTACTATTCAAAGTATCAGCTCTGACACCAAAATGAAGAATCCATGGCTTGAAGGGATCTACCCTGATGAAGATGAAGTGGGCAATAGAGATATGCAATACCAAAATCTCAATATGACAAGTAGCACTCTGAAATGGCTAGCAAGAAAAGAAGTTATTCTGGTGGCCCATGGAAGCCCTTTCTGACTTCATACCAGCAGAGAGTACAGAATTAAAATATGTCCTAAATCTCCTGAAGCCCCTGGAAGGGTTCAACTGGGAAGGCAAATCAAAGTTGAAGAAAATTCCTCTCTTCCCATCAAATATATTCCTGGTATTTGTTCATGAAAAAAAAAATGCATATGAACAAATGCAACAGAAATATATTAATTTTTTGCTTGTAAAGTGTTATATGGTCTAGAGTGGTATCTCTTCACCTCAGCTTTTGTTTGGTATTAGAACATTAAATTTTTTTTTCTGAAGAATTGTGGACATGAAGTCTATTGTGGAAGAGCTCACATCCTGTACCCTGTTTTTTTATGTGCGTTGTTATATCTAAAAATACACACAAAGAATGAATATATTGTCATATCAAAACACTGTTAGAGATAAGCAACTTCATAAAATAAAATAAGGAAACTTTTGTAATTTATCAGTGTGCTTAGTTAGCCACTTTTGTTAACAAACTTCCCTAAACCCAAGATTTTTGTCTCAAAATCCCCTTACCCACTTACAAAATAAGATTTTTGCATATTTTATAGTTCCTACATTAATGAAGATAACAGTTTCATCATAATTATGCCAATATATAGCATAGATTTCTATGTTACCAGCCTCCTATAAATAATATCATTTTCTATTCAGCATTGTATGAGAAGCCCTTCATCTTCCACTATCTTAATTTGAACTTATATATTTATGTTTATTTTTTTATTAGAATTTTTTCACAACCTTAAAAAAACAACTTTGCCCCAACTTAGAACCATGTCATTTATTTAATCATTGTAAGTTTGTGAGTCAGTTAGGTTTTGGTTGCTCAAGTCTAGATTTGACTGGACTTGGCTCCAGGATTCAGCATGAAAGTCTCACCTACCTATTTCTTATCTTCTTTAAAAGAACATACTTTTCTCACAGAAATTACCAAAGTGTAGAAGCCAGCTCCTCTGTCCAAATATTTTGAGAATCTTCCCCTGAATTATGTCTGTTACTGCCACATTGCCATAGAAAACTCAAGGGTCTTCATCATTCTACCCATGATGAAGAAAAGGAGCTGTACACCTACCCAGAAATCCTCAACTCACCTTAGAGGTCAACCATAGAGTAGAGAAATTCGTTCAGATCAATTTTATATATGGTTTGATCTTTTTGTTTTTGTCATTAAAACAATGCTAGCCCCCTCTCCATTAATAGTTCTGGGATATATTTGGGCAACATTATCCAAACAAGAGTCAACCATCCATGACCTGTAAAATTCATATAGTACAACCCTAGACTCCACCAGTGTGACTTTACTTGGAATGCAATTCAGGAATGCAATTAATGAGATCATATGTATAACATCCTACTCTGATAAAATTGACCCTTATAAGATGAGGGGACCCCAATGGATGATTTTTCCCATGTGAGCATGTATTAACGGCCATATTAAGACACAGCATGAAGATGGGTCCACATGCTAAGAAGACTGTACTTACAAGAACCTGTACTTGAGGGCATCTTGAACATTGATTTCCAATCCTTAGAACTGTAAGAGAATAAATGCCTGTTGTCAACTTTCCAAACAGTAGCATTTTGCTTTGTGAATTAAGCAAAAAGTGTCAAAGAAGGGTCGTGAGTAGAGGGTATGTATGGCTCAAAAAACTCAGACATGGTGATACACAAGTTGGGGACAGATCACTAAAGAGGCCAAATCTAGAGAATGATATAATATTCTAATAATATTCATCTGTAAATAAGTGATGAGTAACAAAACAAGGTGTGGGGAAGCTTTGGTAAGTGGGAGAGTATATGCCATATTGGACTTTTGCATACAACAGTACCATACCTTGAAATAATAAGTTGCAGTTTATGACTGAAGCAAAGCATTTTTCACCTAGAACTTTTTCTAGGGCTGGAGAGATGGTTCTGTTAGTAAAGATAAGCTTACAGTCAAAAGACAAAACAACAACTACTCCAAACCACAGAACAAAATCCCAAGGACTCCTTATAAAACAATAGATTCTAAGGGTCCCTTTTCTTCACCTCTTTCTGGTCCATTCTGAAGCAATGGTTTTGACTAGGTTTCTGGGCTGCAAATGGAGATAGGGAATCATAAGAATGAAAAAGATGGATAGAAATCAGTTATTATATAGAAAAATGACAAAATCTATTTAGTATATGAAAGAAGATGGCTTACTATATATAATCAGAGGTCTTAACTAAGATTATTTAAAAATGGTATTAAATAGCCAGGCCTCCATCTCCATGGAGATAAGACTACCAAAGCTTCAGTGTGAGAAATAGTAATCTGAAAAGGTTAGCTTGGAAATAAAGTATTTTATAGACAAATTGAAGCCCCCTGTCTAACTTAGGTTTTTCACTGAAGTGAAGAGACTCCATGAACATGGCAAATTTTTATAATAAAACATTTAATTGGGGTGGCTCACTTACAGTTTTAGAGGTTCAGTCCATCATCATGACAGGAAGCCTGGTGGCTTGCAAGCTGGAACTGAGAGTGCTACATTTTTCAGGAATCAGGAAGTCAACTGGCAGTCACACTGAGGGAAGCTTGAGCAGAAGAGACCTCAAAGCCCATCCCCACAATGGCATACTTCCTCCAACAAGGCCACACCTTCCAATAGTGCCACTCTCCATGGGGGCCATTTTCTTTCAAACCATCACACTCCTCTGATTTCATGTCAACAAAAGGTATAGAATGAATGTATCTAGTCTCCTGAAGCCTGCCAGGGTTCAACTAGTAAAAGGGCAAAAAGTAGAGCACAATCCCCCTTTGTCCATTAAATGCAGTAGAAGAATGTGCACAGATGTACATGAATGCATGCAATATAAATATGCAAGTCCTGACTGCCCTGTGTTAACTGCATATCCTTGTGGACGGAATTCTCAGAGGTCATCTCAGGTGATGTCACCAAAACAAAGCCCAGGTTCTCCTTTGCCAAGTGCCTTTCATGACCTTGGGGAGGACACATTCAAAAATATAAGGACGGTTGAGACTGCTGAGCCCATCAGTGCAGTGGATAAAGATGCCTGCTGCCAAAGCTGAGACAGGGGTTAAACCCATGCTCCACATGGTTAAAGAAGAGAACTTACTCTCACAGTTTTCTGATGTCCACACATGTGCCATGGGATGTGTGTGTGTGTGTGTGTGTGTGTGTGTGTGTGTGTGTGTGTGTGTGTGTGTGTGTGTGTGTTCGTGCACACACATTAAATACATTAAAAATTTTAAAAGCTTGAAAAACAAAAAAAAATATTAAAGATATATAAGGCAGCGTTAAGAAAAGGAGAGGAAAGGTTGGTAAAAGTAATTAAGAGAGCCCTCTGTCACACTGGGTAATCTCTGTGGAAATAATCATGAACTTGCTTTTCTTCTTAACCACAGATATTCTGATGCTGCTATCCATGAGCTCTGACTGCTTCTCTGACATCTCTCCAGTTCATTCCCCTTTGCTGTTCTCATACATCCCTTATCCAAGAGCACTTTGAAGAAAAAGAAGTGTTTGGTAAAGCAATTACAAAAGGTATTAACTTCTCTATGTATTGAAATATTTCACCATGTGCACATCTCCCATGGTGCCTGAACGTGATTACATAAGACTTGATAACTTTGAATTTTCCCTTCAGGCCCCTGGAAAAAAGTTATTTTTGATTCTAAGTGTCATTTGGAAATAATCCCAAACTGACTTCTGCATTGCAATAAACAATGCCAACCAATTCCCCAACCCCTGAAACATGTAATACTGGAGATTTCTTGGCTCTTGGCTCAAGTTATAAAAAAAGAAAGGAACAAAGAGAGGTGGGGGAGAAAGAGAGAGAGACAGAGAGAGAGAAAGAAAGAAAAAAGAAAGGGAGGGAGGAAGGAATGAAGAAAGGAAGGAACAAAAGAAGGAAGTTAGGAAGGAAAGACTGGAGGAAGAAAATTCCAGGAGTTGACTCTGCTTCCAAGTTCCCACCTGGGGTAGGTTTTTTTTAGGAACACTAATCCACACAGTTTAGCCCACAGCTCCAAAGGAATGTGCTCTCTCAGGCAAGTCCAGGGGCTTTGGAGTGACAGTAGAGAGACCACCTGGGGATTGTGTTACCAGGGAAGCTCAATGATTCTGAGCCAGAAGTGGTGAGGATGAATAGGAGAAGATAAAGGGCAAGGGCCACCAAGGAGCTGACCTACAGAAGGCACAATGACAATGGAACATTCCCCTTCCATGTATGTGTACACGAATTAGGGCGTAGCTGAGTGGAGCCCCATCCCATGAAATCTATTCTCAGAAGCATATGACTACCTCCCATTAGCATTGTATGAATGAGCCTTTTGTGATAATAATGAAGCTTGGAGAGAGAGACCTTTGCTACCTAATCCATGGGAGCACATTCTTCTCCGGATGCGCCTGTAACTCCCATCAGAGCTAATGGCTGTTGTAAACTGACATCAAAAAGCCATCTATCCCATTTGTCTGGAAAAGTAAAGGTCTGCCTTTGCAAACCTCATTATCATTCAAGCTGATCTTTCTCTTCAGCTTCTCTCTTAAAGGCTATGGCTCTCCCTGGAGGTCGTTATGAGAAGGGGGGAGCCTTGAAAATCACACATCTGCAATAGAACAGATTCTGATGCAATTTTACTCTATGGTTCTCAGTCTGTGTCTCTTGGATACCAATGAAAAGGCTTTCAGACCCCCAAACGACATTATTCTTTCCACAAAATGGGTTCACATTTACTCAGAGAATGTATCTTCTGAGAATGTGATTCAGCAAAGGTTAGCCTGAAACCAGAAAAAAAAATATGATTTTTTTTAATTCAGTGAGTGAAATCAGACTAGTTATTTGGAACTCTGTGCATTTTTAAAACGCTTTTGTGTTTTTTTTTCCTTACATAGAATTTTTGAAGTACCCTAAGAAAATGGAAATAAGAGAAAAAGAAATAAAAGTGATATTTTTCTAACAAATAGAAAAAAATGTTTTTAAAAAACTATTACTTATATTTATTTTGCATTTTAAATTTTGCATAAGGTATCCGGTCTAATATTATAAAATGTCATCTTGCACCATTGAATGTCCTTTATTGTCTGTCCTTTGAGATAAAGCAAGCCTCTTTTTGAGCACAGATGTAGGATACTGTATTGTGCACTGCCTACCTCTAATACCTTAATGAGATGTTAAGCAAACTGCATGCAATTAAATGACTGTATTGTATAAACTAAATAGAATTTCCACAGTCTTATTCCTCTTGTGTCCCTTGGTGAGATAGTAACCAAAGGTTACTTCACCTTGGGATGGGGAGAGGGGACAGTGTAGTCATGACCTTGCCAGAGGGTGTTCTAGGAGGAGCTCAGGAGAATGGTGCCGAGATGTTCTCATTCTCCCCTATTGCACATCCAGCCAAGTTCACTTCCCTAGCACATCTAGAGGCAGGGACTTCTCCTCCTCAGCTCCACGCTGGAGGACAGACTTCCTGCCACATACCTGCATATCATCCCACTCTTGATGGTCACCATGGCTTCTACTTAGTCTCTCTGCAGCACTGCCAACCTGTTGAGTTATTTATTATTCCTGTAATAAAGGTTAAAGTAATTGGCCTTTCTGACTAATGCTGACTGGTATGTCTAGGTCTAATAATTAGTGTTGGTTATTAACCTGATATGGCTTTGAACAGTGTTTCTCAGCCTGTGGGTCATGAACTCTTTGGGAGTCATTAAATGATGCTTTCACGGGAGTCACATATCAAATATCCTGCATATCAGTTATTTATATTACAGTTCATAACAATAGTAACATTACAGTTATGGAGGGACAATGAAGTAATTTTATGGTTGGGGTCACCACAAGAGGAACTGTATTAAAGGGTAGCAGCATTAGGAAGGTTGTGAACCACTGCTCCAACATCACCCGGGGTCAAGCCTATGAGTGTGCCTGCAAAGGATTACCTTGTTTTGATTAATTGGAAGAGGGAAGATTAATTGAAAAGGAGACTGCATCAATCCTGGGACTTGGGTCCTGGACTATATTAAAGAGTAGAAAGCTAGGTGAGCTGCAGCATCCAACTCTGCTTCCTGACTGGGGATGTGACAAGCTTTCCTGTGCTTCTACCACGCTGACTCTATCCAAGGACCAGGAGCCAAAATGAGGCCCTCCCTTAAGTTGCTGCAGTTAGTTTGTGCTGTCACAGCAAAGGACAAGGAGCTAAATCAATAGTTTAATATACAAGACTTCTGCTCTTCATTTGGAAAATGAAGTAAGTGTTCCAACACATCCAAAGATTTTTAAATACAATGAAGACACAAATGTTTCTGGGGGGTGTGGGGTGAGGATGCTGATTCGCTCCTTTGAAATTGAAGTAATTGAACCAAAGGGTTAACTTTACAAAACAAAGACACACCGAATAAAATCAAAGCACAAAACCTGAGGAGGAAGTTTCCTAACTTAAAAAAAAATTGTTTTCTATTTATTTTACTCATAATCTGTAGAAAAATTGTTAAGATGAACAAAAAAAGACTTCCACCTTATCATTACTTATTTAAATTATTCAATTCATAATAAGTACGTCCAAGTGGTCTGTCATTTAAATGCATTTTTTAATTTTGTTGGTTTTCCTCATAATTCAAATCATGGAATTCATCATTGAATTTTTAGTCCATTTTGTGAATAGAGAACAATGCAATAAATAAATAGGTAGATAGATAGATAGATAGATGATAGATAGATAGATAGATAGATAGAATTCTACCCCTTGAGAAAATTAGTTCACTTCAAAAGCTGTATTTTTCTTTCTGTTCCCAAATTTACATTTTCAACATTACTTTTTATCTCCTTTTAAATATAAATGTAGACTGTGAGCTCTAGTACATTCCACTTTTGAGCATTCTACATGAGCTTATCTAAGTTCTTAAGCTTTGTATTTAGGCGGTTTAGACAGATTTGGTTGTACTTCACATGTTTAAAGAATATTGTTCTAATTTTCAGATTGTTTTCTATCTCCAGTCATGAGTTTGGTTTTAAATACATAAGTTTAAAATTTGTTAGCATAAATTTGGCAAAATGGTTAGTACTGTCAACTTGACAGATACTAGATCATCTGAGAGACGGGGCTTTGAGTATCCTCATTGGGGAATAATCTTGATTGTGTTGATTGAACTGTGAAGACCCACCTGCTGTAGATTCTGCCATTCCTGGGCTAGGATCCTGGACTATGTAAATGGAGGAGCGCTGGGTAATAGCAGGCATTCATCACTCTCTGCTTCCTGGTTGTGACTATGATGTGAGCAGCTGCTTCAACCTCCCATTGCCTTGACTTCTCTGCCATAATGGACTACATACATATACATATACATTTACATATACATATACATCATAAACATATACATACACATATACCTTTGAACTGTGAGGTAGAACAAACTGCAACAGAGAGATATTAACAGATTTTTTAAAATTATTATTTTGTTTTGTGGTACTGAGGATTGAACCAGGACCTTACACAAGCTTACTTTATTACTAAACTATATCCCTAGTAATAATGTTTTGTAGCCTCAACTCACCACCATACTACTTTGTTGTCATTAAAATATTCCACATTTTAAGTCAAACAAAAGCAGATATCCATTTATATCATTTCACCTGTAACAAGATGGAATAACTCAACATTTCTACTTCATCTGGCAATAAGAAAACAAAACATCACTGGTTTACTGTGTAAACCACACCATCTGCAAGTCACAACATAATGTTATATTCCCTTGTGTGGCTCTTTGGTTCCTAAAAATCTAAACAAACTGTAAGGTAATATTTTTAAGTCAGAAAATACATGCAATGCATTAAGAATGTTAACTAACTCAGTGCTCCCCGAATCAAGGCAATTCACATTGTTCAAATTTAAGTCAAACAACTCATATCCTCAGCTATAGTGCATATGGAGCTTAGGAAAAAGTAAGATAGTGGCTGGAAGAATACACTGCAGGTTCAAGCGAAAGAAGTGTCCAAATGAAGTGGGGCCCATACCAGACCCTCACCAAGCTCTCTGCTTTAGGAGCCATGAAAGGCTGCAGAACAGACCCAACAAGAAGTAGACCTCTGACTCAGCATACATTGCTGAGTGTCTGGCTTTCTGACCTTGCCAGACCTGTCCCAGTCACTAGGAGGTCAGATAGCCTCCATGTGGCAAGGAACCAATCAGAAGCTAGCTGGCAGGCTCTGGATGTGCTTTATGGTAACAGTGGCACACAAAGCATAGCAACTGCCCTGGGAGGGCCTATAGGCCATAGCAACCAATTGACCAATCAACACAGGACAGGTCGCCTAAACCTGAAAGTACGCCAATCCTGAGACTGCTGCAACCCCCTAGATAATCTCCTAGTTCTACCTCAATAAATTCCCTGCCATATGGCCCCTCCAGGTCCTTCTTGTTCCATCCACTATGTCAGATGGATGGAGAAACTGAGTTAATGCAGTTAACTCATTAAATAACAAAATTTTTATTTTGTTTGCTTTTGCATCGGAACAGGTCTCTGTGATTTGGGGGTTAAGAATTTGGGCACAACAGTAGTAAGAGAAAGAAGGAAGGTTGATAGGAACAAGTAGAGCCTTTTCCATATTTTATGCCTTTCCATTGACACTTTGGATGTAAGAAGGGCAGACACATTTTTGTTAGTTTGTGGGGGTTTTTTTGGGGGGGGCAGGGTTTCTCTGTAGTTTTGAAGCCTGTCCTGGCTAGCTCTGGTAGATTAGGCTGGTCTCAAACTCACAGAGATCTGCCTGCCTCTGCCTCCCAAGTGCTGGAATTAAAGGTGTGTGCCACCACCACCAAGCAGGCTGGATACATTTAATATGGCCAAGGAAGAGGTAGCAGAGCACCACCAAGATGAAGACAAATGTACTTTTGATCATCACTCATTGGCATTGATCTAGTTGGCATTGATTTTCAGAGATTAATTTTTACAACATTTTCATTCTTTTTCTTGTCCCCAATCTTTTGAAAGAATTTAGCACTATTTTTAATCATGCATATGATATGCATCACATACATATTATATTGTACATAGTGTGTCCCATATATAATGTAATACGCCATATGAAGTTTCAAATTATATAGTATGGACAATGAATTATGCAACATGTATCAAGAATGACTGTTGTGTGGCCTTTCCAAAGGAGATGTGAACTGATGTCTGTTCATGACAGACAGGGCTCTCACAGCAGGCCATACCAGACCGGGCTCTCACAACAGGCAAAGGAGCGATTCCAAATGGTTCCAGTTTAGTGAACCTCTGAGTTTACTGGGGTGACTGATAGAAGCACCCATGGGATACTCAAGGACAGCTGTATGACCAAAGAGCCCACGTAAGCATGGGCAGGCACAGATGAAAGCTGCATCTCCCTCAGGATCTGTGGACACTTGGGTAGAAGAGATTCCTAGGTTTAGCACTTGTCTCTGCTTTTGCAACTGTGTGAATATTGTGTTTCATTTTCTTAGGATGTGGCCCATACATTTTGTTTACTCTCTGACTCTTCCGAAAGCCTCTCCTCCCTTCAGGAAGATATACCTAAATTTGGAGGAAATATCATAACAATAATCTTGATGCAGATACCACAGTTCTTGATTTTGTCTCATAAGCCTTCTAGTCCCAAGTGCATACTATGATATTGAATGATTTCTGTTTCTTGCTTGTGAAAAATTCCTGTGACTGCGGTAGAGCAGGGCTAGCAGACTGACCAGTTCTCAGTGTTGTTACCTGAATTGCAGAACCCTGGGTGGTAATTCTAGGTCATTACCCTAAGCTAAACTGGTCCTACTACTTAATAATTCTATTGTATTTAACTATACTTTGGAAGACAGACTTAGTTTTCCAAATAAACAGGGCAAATGGTTGACAGAGATACACCGAAGGCCTTATTACAGAGTGAGAAAGTGAGCTCCCATATGTCCCCTGAGTCTAGTGATGAGAGCACAGTGTCATAAGGTGCTGACACACATCTGGCATCAATATTACAAAGAATGGAAACCACAGAAAGATAGCGTCAGGAAGTATAATAGGAAAGAACTAGAAAGGAGGTCGAAACAGCAAAGAGAATGGAAAAACAAAATGCTCCTTCTGCTCAGAACGGCAGTGTTTACACTAAAGACTGGCTCCTCGCTCACTGGTCTTTCAGCTTTGACAACCAAATGGGACAATTGTGACCAAAAGCAGAAAATCATACCCCGGAGTGTCATGAGCCAGTTTTTGTCTGAATTATATATGTATGTCTTGTGAGAGAAGGAAAGAGAGGGGTGAGGGGTGGGGGATGAGTTATTCCGTGGGGACTTCCTGGATAGCCAGAGTAAGACAGTGGTAACAAGAATGCAGAAAAACAGTACAGAGATGTGTGCATGTGGAAATGTGCACAGAAACAGTTTCAAGTAGTCTGATCTGGAGAAACCTTGGGGAACACTTGTTGATTTGTTTTTGTTTTTAATGGGATACTGGTTAGGAATAAAAGCACACATGTGTGTTAACTATAAATGGAGATACCAAACATAAGGAAAACAGGGCTTCTTAATAAGCTCTGGCCTGGAGTAAATCCTGCACTCACTGGCTGGAAGTGTACATCCACAATGCACAGCAACAAGGCAGCAATCGCTACCCAGAACTTCTCCAAGCTCCATAGGGCAGAAAGGTGAGGCAAGGTGCAGTATCACATCTATTATTAATACCAGGTCTGTGTTCAAGCTAGAGTTTTCACAAAAGTCTCTCAGGCAAAAGGAAAATATTTGCAAACACCAGAGATGAGCAAGGAAATATCATTATCTGTGATCTAAATACCAAAGTCTGTGTGTTTTAGATTTTGGCAAAGTGGACGATTCCCTTCCTCCCTACCCCTGTAAGCTGTCTAAGACTCACAAATATCCTCTGACAATGAAGAGATAGAAGAGGATGCTCAGACAGTGGAGGGCTGAAGTCAGAAGACCTGTAATTACCTACAAACTCTATTGGAATCCAGCAGCTGTATTTGGTATACACAGACACACTTAACAAAACAACAGTAGCGTGGTACGTACATACAAAATGATGCATTTATTTTTTTGTTGAGATTTTCTTTGTGCATAACATTTTCACTCAATTTTTTTTTGGAGCCTGTGAGAAGAATCAAATTATGCTTATTAAAAATATGTGTGTTTCTGGAGGGATATGCGTTCCTATAACCTTCATTATGATGCTCTTAATTAACCAATATGCTTCATAATAAAGTATCTAGCTGTCACTAAAATCAACACTTTTCAGTTATTAATAGATTAAGGAAAGAATGTTAATTTCTTCAAGCTCCATTTCATTTGGTCTCATTACTTCAGGAGCCAGATGGTTACAGGGCTGGACCTGTCAACAGTTGCTGTGAGGAAGAATACATTGAGAAACACCAAACCCAAGCACAAATAACAGGCGAAAAATGAATAAGGCGGTAGCCAGGCACTGTGTACAGGGCCGGGCACAAAGTTATTCTGACAATAAATAAAATTATGAATCAGATGAATCCTAATTGAGGTTTTAAACAAATGCCCGACTTCCCTTTCTCCACGACATTTTTTTCTCCCCCGAAAAACCACCAAGTAGGGCTCCAGCTGTAAGCCAAACCACTCGCCATTTTTCAAGTGCCTGCCTATTTCTCTTATCTCTCAGGCTGCCAGAATTTGACAGTTCTCCTACACTGTGAGTTGATTGATGATGTCAACTTAGAGGAGACAGTACCACAAGCAGCCAATTTTTTTTTCAGGATGTTTTCTTCTTTGATTTTTTAAAAATTCCCCTCTGAGCGATTCGGAAAGCCGCCTCTCTGAAGGGCACCTCCAGCCCGTCTCTTTCTGACTTCATCTCACCCTGTTTGTAGACCACAAATGGGAGAGGTAGTTGTTCCTCATATGCTAACCCCTAAGTTTCCCACCAACCTCAGAGCGCACAAACACTCAGTAGTTCTGTCACGTTATATGCATATTCAAAGCAAAAACACAGATGCTGGCATCTTGGAGCAGTTTTGGTGAATTTCTGTGCTCTGACTACTCCAGTTTCTGTTACCTGCCAAATAAGGTCACCGTGTTCTCCTTGCAAAGTATTTTGTTCTAGTGTGAAGTGTTACACTACTTGCATTCCTACGACATAATTGCTGCTCTTGGACACCATTCTGTCTCTATGCCTTCTTAATTGCAGACATGTAAACACCTGCCCCCTAGTGGACAAGAAGCAATTTGCAAGCTGCGTCTTCCCTACCCTGTGTTCCACGCCCCATTCCCGCCCCGCCCCTTTTTAAAGGGTGATGCTCAAACACCTACAAGTCTTGCAAAAGAAGAGTAATGACCTTTAAGACTTGAAGAAATCTTAAAAGTTTTCTGTCCAGACCTTGCATCTTACAAATTAGAGAATGAAGAAATCACAAGAACTTCTGTGATGCCAGAATCTAGATAACACCTAATCCGTTCCTCAATAGGCAGACTCAATAAATTTCAAGTTTTGCTTTGACTATGAATCATACCAAATTAATCACAGCGCCATCAACATATATCAGGAGGTCCACTCACTCATCCAATCATGTCCTTAATACATATTGTAGAGTTGCAGAGACCAGGCGCATCAGTAAACAATGAAGACTGATGCAGAGCAAACATGTCTCCATCCAGCAATTTCCAACTTCTCCAGGAAATAAATTTTTACTTAAATAACCAAACAAAATGAGAAGCATGCTCAAGATTTACTCAGCATTCCTTATGACTACTTTTAGAACAAGTCTTCTCCTTTGGGAGAAATATCCTTACACATTATTCTTTTAGCTGGACACATACCTTAAGAGGGAAATGTGGTTAAAGTCTAAGGAAAATTCTGGCAGATCCAAAGAGAATGATGCCATGTGCTTCTTAACACCTCCCTTTGAAATGTGCAAGCATTGTCAATCTATTCTGTTGAGCTAGCCCAAGTTAGCCGAAGCTGGGAGCCTCTACCTTTTAGGTTAACATGCCAATGCCTCAAGTGATTAAACAGTGTTTTATAGGTTTTTATCCTTGTCCTCAAATTCCTCAGCACTAGTTTTCTAAGAAAATATAAAGCAGTTAGTTGTAAATTAATGGCAGTAGCTGAGTATCTATCCCTAATTACCCAGGAAACTGAGGCAGAAGTATCTTGTGGACCCTAGGGTTGCAGGTAAATCTGGGCAACATACAAATATCTGATCTCAAACAAAAAAAAAAAAAAACAAAAATCTGTTCTTAATTGATGGTTAAGAACACTGGTTCTGGGGCACATTACTCTCAGAATGCAAATTGAGGACATGGAGACCATTCCATGCCTAAACTGGTAGTGGAAAAGTTTGTTGTTGTTTTGTTTGTTTGTTCTTCAAGATCAGCTTTCAAAATGGAGAAACAGTTGATAAGAAATACATTTCTCCTCTCAAAATTGAAAGTGGTAATAGAACCATTGAATACTTAGAGAAGCAATGTACTTTCTTCCCAGTAGGATTATCTATTTAACTTCATAGTAGAAGAATGTTAATTTTAAATTTGTCACTGTAATTGTGTTTAATAATTCTAAACACTAATATTAACCAAAAAGTCCACTGCTGTGGCCACAGCAAGTCCTTCTGCTCTTTTTTCATTGGCTGGCTATGCTTACACTGGGTCCCTAAGTACTTGTCACTGGCATGGATAGAAAATGCCACTGACAATAGCACTTGCCTGGGTAAACAAAGAAGATACGTGGGTCAGGCCCAGGAAATGTTTATTTGTCCCAGGGACCAAGTTGTCTCCTGGGAAAGGTTCAATCTTACAGAGGGAGAGAAGCTGCAAAATTAATTTTGCTTCAGTAAAATATCTCAGCATTAGACAGCTGGCTTAATCTTAAATTCGAGATATTGTTTGTCACTTGTATTCTCCCAGCCAACTGACCTTGAAACCTAGAAAAGGAGAGCTGGTAGAGTAAACCAAATGAGCTATTTTCTTACAAGGTCCCCAGAGTCATTGGAAATGCAGAATATCTTGCATTATAATGACAGCCCGGCCGGCTGCCACTGGGCAGTGTTCGCCCACCATGGGCTGAAACACATCATTCCCACGAGTGACTCCAGTTGCCATCAAGCTTTTACTTTGGGAGCAATATCAATCCCCTATGGCTTCAAACAGCAGCCAGCAGCAATGCAATCCCAGCCTGGTGGTATTAGACACTTGGCACAATGGATGGCATGGGCTCAGATTCTCCTTGACAAGAACCTGCTGCTAGAGCAGGGACAAGGACTCAAAAATCTCCGAAGAGCTCAGAGCAGACGAAGAGGAGAACAGGGCAGCCTGTTGCTCCTTGAGAGGACATACAGAAGAGATTCACAAAGGCTCCTCCAACTAACCTGAGAAATAGAGAGACACTCCAGCAGTTCACAGCTGGAAATAAGATAGTGACAATAAAGCCTCATTTTACCCTCAGGATGATGAAACTTGGGAATTAAAGAGAGCACAGTAGGCAATAGTGGAGTTCTTTGACAAACATTTTCAAAGAAGAGCCATAACTTTTGTGTTTAGCCTGTCTCCTATGGTCAGACACTGAAATGGCAATCCTAGCTTTTCATCTACCATGCTGAAGCTGGTAGCCTTCACCTGGGTCTTTTAAAAGTCTTATGTGTAGCAGCTGTACATCTTCAGCAGGCTGAGGGGGACTTAAGGATCCCACGGTTGGACTAGAGTTTGATTTTATTTTTGACTATTGATGTCCATCTTCCCTTCTCTTAGCTTTTACTTAATGAAATTTGAAATTATAAATTCTTTTTCTGCCTCCCATCCCCACAGAGCAGAAAATTTCTCTTGGCTTCTTGACAATTTTAGAATCTAAGGAAGTCTTTCTCAAAGAAATGCAACCATCACAGAAGGTGGTGACTGTCTTGGTTACTGGTGCATCGTGGTGACAGGTATCCTATCCAACAAAAGGAACTCAGGGGCAGCGGGATTTATTCTGGTTTCTGATTGGGGAAAGTGCAGGGTTAGCATGTATAGACATGGAAGGTGGTAATTATACAGTTCTGACCAGGAAGCAGAAAGAGACAGACCTGCGGCCTGGCTGTAGGCCTCAAGGCCTAGTCCTGCTTGCTCATTTCTCCAGCTGGACCTCATATCCCAAAGATCCCATGACATCCTCTAGACAGCGTCAGCAGCTGGAGATGTGACCCTGTGGGGAACATTTCATATTCATATCATAACAATGACTTTTCCCTGGATCTGCAGAAGTGCAAAAACCAAATGTCTGTGACCTTAGACACCAATCAGCAAACACAGATGTGCAGTGAGAATGACCACCTTCATCTTTAATGTCCTCTGTCACTTTCCCCTTAGCTCATCTCAGTGTTTAAAACTCTGCCTTCTTTTGTTTCAGCACAATGTAGTTCAAAGTCTCTCCCTCACTACAGTAGCCTTGGATGAACTCTTCCTTGCCTGTTTAATTCTGTCCAGCACTCTTTCATGTGTTAACACCTATGGATTGAACATTTCCTCATGCTTTGACTGACCCTGGCTGAACATGTCACTTTTGCCTGAGTTGAGATCTCCTGTCTTGCTCTTCTGACTTTGCTATTGAAAGACTACTTCCTGATTTACAAGCCCTGACATATTCTAGATTTTATGACTGTACATGGTGTTGTGGAGTATTATTTTAAGATATGTTACATTAATTCATGCTGTGGAATATTTCTTTAATAGTTCAAAGATATACTCTTATATTGCATTTGTTTAACTCTGTAAAGCTGTGTAACTTTGCTGTCTAAAACACCCGCTCTATTCTTTGTCTATTTGCCTTAAAAAACTATCTGAGCTGTACCCTGTCTTGTTGTGTAGATGGGATTCCATAGTGTCTGATGCTTGTGTGGACTAAAACGGTACCTTATGCTAAGGCTTGGGAACAGCCTCTCATCCTTGCCAATTCCCAGCTGTGTCACTTCTCCCCCAATTCCTCACAGTTTGAACCATTTCAGGTATCAGCTCTTTTCTAGCTGGCTTATCTCATTGTTATCTAATTAAGTTAACCTTGATATCATCAGAGCTCTTCTGATCATGGGTGTTCATTGGCCTCTAGGCTAGCCTTGAAGACTAATTTTCATTTACCAAGATGCCTTTAGGATACTATCGAAACAGAAGCATTACTGTGCTCATTCTATGATTAGAAGTTGAGACTTATGGGTTATATAACTCATCTAAGACACAGGACAAAGGCTCAGTAACCTTAGTGACTTTTCCTTATTTGTAGACTGAAGCATAGTATTGCTTCATAGCCCAGCCAGGCCATACTTGTGATGCTCTTGCCTCAGCCTCCCTAGTGTTAAATTACAGGCAGAACAATTCAAAAAATGCTGATGGGGATGAGACTCTCCCTGCTTTGTAATCTTTCACTCTTCCATGTGTATAATGCTGGCTTTCTTCTGGTCACTAATAGTACTAATGAAATACCATCTATAAACCACACCCAAAAATGTTGGAAACCATTAAGGAGAGATTTTGGTGAGTCTGTAAATATTTATGAGGCTCCTTTTTACAGCTACTTTTTTCATGGTACTTTGTTTCTCTTTGAGGTATTTTTCCTTAGCATCTGCTTCACTCTGCCTGCCACATGAATTCTCCCACACAGTTTACTCACGACACATTGTCTTTATATCAAACATTCTTCTTTCCTACTGAGCTGTTTTCTAGGGTTCTACTGTCACATCAATCATATTTGAAATCCTGAAATGAGATCTGACATACCAACATTCTTTGAATTTATATTAATAAATCTGAGCAGTATGGCAAGGAGCTGAATCTAGTGCATATGGAGTTTTAGTTCTGAGGAATATAAGGCTCCTACTCTTCCATGGCAGGTCAGGAAGCATGAAGAACTCTACCATGGGGTGGCATGCTTATGTCAAATTATAGATCAAAGGCCTCTGTCACAGTTACCTGTGACACCAACCAACTTTGAAGCATCAGTGGTCAGGCAACCCACAGAATGGAATTCCTTTCCTATTGCAGCTATAACAGGTTGCTATGAACTGGATGTTTTATCATAGCACACACTTATTTTCATATGGTTGTAGACCAGAGCCCAATATCAGGTTATTATTTTGGTTTTGGCTAAAGTTGAGGTGTCAGTAGGTCTTCTGTGATCCTTCTGTGATCTGTAGTGAAAAGTCAATTTCCTTCTTATTTCTGGCTTCTAGAAGCTACTTTTGTTTTTTGATTCATGGCTGCTTCCTGCATCTTTAAAGCCTAGCATTTCCTCACTACCTCCACCTTATTTTTCATGTCTTATTTCTTCTCTGTCTTTGCCTTATGATGGTCCTTCTGATCATATAGGGCCAACCTAAGTAATCCAGAATGATCCCTAATCAAAATCATGTCTATAAACTTCCTCTTCACCATAAAAGAAGATTGGATATGGAGATCATGTGGAGACATTATCAGCCTGACACAAATGATCTCTTTTCCCATATTGGTAACAAAAGTTACCCTCAATTATCCTCTTTCATTTGCTTCTTTTCTCCTGTTATTTCTTGCTTTCCACATGAGATTTGATGGAGTAATGAACTGTGAACTTTAGGTCCTAACTGGAACCCTTGACACAAAGTCTGTTCTCTGTTTCTGTACTGAAACACAAATGTGATGGTTGCATCTTTAGTCACCAAGATGTAAGTCAATCCCCAGGTCCTCTTTCAAGGACATTGTAGTCTAAAACCAAGACTAGGCAAAGATTATTTGGGAGATTTTCTAAAGTTTACACAGAAAATAGTTTGAATTGTTTTGAAATGGTTTGTAATGGAAAATATCATTTCAGGAATCCCAAGAAACATAGTTGTCTCTTGTTAAGAAAAAGAAAAATGCACCACATGAAGAACAAAGCAAGTTGTTACAGGATCCTAGTTCCTGTATTTCTTTATATCAAATATTGAGTGATTTCAGCTAAATTCAGATTTTTGACAACTGAGTACGTTCTTTCCTAAATTTTAGCATATCTTAGGGACAATCTGCAGTTTTCAGAAGCGATGCAACATCTGCAGCTGAATGCATTTAGAGCATCACTTCTTCCATCCTCCATGCCAGCAACAAACAAGCAATAAGGTCAATGCACCTGTCACTGCTGAGGGCCACTTGGAACTTTAGAGTCTGAGCAAAGAACTTTTCCCATCCATCCTAAAAACGAGATTAAAAAAAAAAAGGATACTCAAAAGGACTTTACCTATATGCATTTTAAAATCCTCCATGTCAAAAGAAACCTCTCTCCTTTAATACAAACAGCGAACAAAATTAAATGCAAAAGAGTCTGCTAATGTGAGACTGAGATTCTCCGAGGAGCATCAATTTCCCCACATTCCACACATTCTGAATATTAAGGCCTTGCATTTAAGAGACTAGCCGGTTCTGAAAAACATACTGTCTGAAGCATAATGTGTCCAAATGAAAGCATGGGTGGTAAATCTCACTGTTTTACTTTGTACGAGCACAGAGAGTCAAATCTCCATTGTGCAGGGTCAAACGGGTGTGAGTACATATGGTCCGTGCCTCTTTTTTTGCCCTCATTCTCACAGCTCCTTCCTCTAAAAGCACTTGCAAGAAGTAAATGAGAGCAGGTGATTTTGTCCCCAACTCATGGCTCACTTAGGTGATGGAGGGCAAATTGTCATTAACTAGCAGAGAGGTCATGTATCTTGTCCTTTCAGTTGTTCACCAGGAAAGTAGGAACCTGATCTCACTCTGAGATGATCTCTCATTGTCAGAAGTTTAAAAATGATAAGTAAGTTGGTACCTTTTAAAACAACTTGTGTTGCTGAAGGATTGTGGGTTATGCTTTTTCTCATAAAAATAAATTACGCATACAGGAAATGAGATAGAGCCCAATGCAATGGCAGTTTATTACAGGTGGGTGTTATATCATATGAACTATACAGCTGACTTAACCACCCTTCCCCAATTCTGAAGATAGGCACAGAGAATTTGTAGTAAACATGCTGTTGAGCCACGACAGTAGCGTTCTGTGTTTATACAGCTCCTCTTTCCCAGAGAGTCGACAGTGATCTATAAACAGTATCTCATTAATCTCCACACTTTCTCTATATGGAAGGCAGTTTCAGCCACCATCACTCATGTCTTTATCAACACGGTAACAGTTGCCTGCCGAGTGGCTAAGCACCTTGCCCAAGGTCACTGAGGGAGTGAGTGGAAAAGCCAAGAATAAAGCTTGGGGCTTTGACCTTCCAGTTCAGTATTCTCCCCAGGAGGCCACACTGAAGTGTCTTCCATGCATATTCATAAATCTCCCAAGGAAAATTTACCATTTTTCAACATTTTCATGAGCCAAACTTTTATGCTAATTAGTGATGGTTTAATATAAACCCCAATGGCTTAGGAAAAAAAGAGTGGATGGGAAACAAACACTGAAGTCCTGCTAACTAAGACTGAATTCAGACCTGAGTCTCTAAACCTTAGTAGTTATGTGGAGTACCAGCAGCTGCCTATGCATGCTCATCAGGTGAACAAGGTGTGTGTGTGTGTGTGTGTGTGTGTGTGTGTGAGAGAGAGAGAGAGAGAGAGAGAGAGAGAGAGAGAGAGAGAGAGAGAGAGAGAGAGAGAGGGAGCTGAGGATCAAGCAGTAGCCACCACACAGACTGTGATGACCCTAAGGAAACCACTACACTCTAGGTTCTCCCAAAATTAGAGGTGGGGGAAGAGCAGGATGTGCATTAGCATACATTACCATATTTTCTTATAGCTTATTGTTTGTTAGGCATATACCTATTCTAGGGTAGTTTGTGGTCTGTCAGAAAAACATGGAAATCCATATACACAGTGTCAGGGGAGAGAAGGAATCCATAGATAGCACTGTCTGAGGTCATTAGACAAGACCAGACCAAACGCCAGCTTTTCAAACATCTTGTCTATAACCCTGACCTCAAATGTGATGTTTCCCATTCTTGGGCCACTCCTCTAAAATGCATAGTGGATGTGTTCCCCTCTGCACTATCAGCCTGTCTGTTACTTCTTAAAGAAGTCTCCCTGGGGTTGTCCTCATTGTTAACCACGGAAGCCTCTGTGTCTCCTTGGTAGCTTTCATCTCAGTTGGCATAATGGCAGTGTTTGTTAGATAGCTTAGAATTGGTCTTCCTCTCTGAAGCATATGCTTCTCTGGAAAGTAGTGATTCTCTAGTATGATTCAGTCAGTATAGAGATGGTGGCTTATTGTGATTTAATAAGAATCAGGATAAACAATTAGGCCGAACAGAAGTTTATTAAGGGAGAAATAACTCACAACATAGGCAGATGCACGCGGCGGGTTCCAGCAGATCCTGAGCCTTCCAGCGTCCACCACCCAAAAAAGGGGCGGCCCGACCCTCTCCCAACCTTTTCTCTCCGCTCCCATCCGGCCCTGTTTCCGCCCCAATGGGCATGGCCTAAGCCACAGGTGCAGACAAGGTGAATATCTCGCTACAATTCCCCTTTTAGTCTAAAGAAAAGATTTGGGTTTGATACAAAACTATATACAAAACAGTGAATAACAAGTGTGCTCTAAGAAAAGGAAAATTGAGAACAAAACGACCTACATATCTAGTCCTAGGATGAAGACATAACGCAGTTTACAATAGAGTTATCGTAAGCTAGAAAGCTTAAGCCTAGTACCTAATCTATCTAACTAGGAAGAGAGAATAATAGTTGTGATGGTTTAATCTACAACCTCATCAAGACCTGAGAAGGAAAATAGCAATACTAGGATAGACAGGAAGTGCGGATGGGCAACTTCCAAAAGATGCCTCGAAGACAGAAACAGCAAGCTACCTGGACAGTCACCCAAGGTCTCAGAGCAATGTTGGTACAGCCAGTTTTGGCTAAGGCCAAGAGTACCTGACAGATCACAACAAAAGCAGGGAGGAAGAAAGGCTGTCTTACTCTGACTTGGCAAGGTTCAGCAGTCTTCTGTTTGTCTCCTGCAAGCACATAGGACCGCATGTCCAGATCAGTTGTCAAGGTAGAGGCAGTTCCTTGCCCAAGAGGCCATGGCCGAAGTGAGGGTGAACTCCAGAAGGAGCAACGACAGTGTCCAACATACTTTCGGGAAAGTGCATGGTGCTGTCAGGAGCAACAGTGTCTCATGTCAACGGAGTACTAATATTAAAACATTTAAATGCCGTGTTCTGCAGGTCTATGAAGTGATTGGAGATTAAGCATCTATTGCTGACTAATCTCATAGGCAAAGGAAACACAGGTGAGGATGATCTATAATACTCAGGAACTTAGCTAAAAACCTGATTAAAACTTCCTTGAGAAAAGCAAGGATACACACCTAAACAATATAATTATGCACATGTAAATTCCTAAAGTAGACAAGAGGGCAGCAAGATAAATATCCTAAACTGTATCAATATACAAAATGTCTTGAACTCAAACAAAGTATACATACATAGAATATAGGAAGAATAATGTGCATGAAACATAAATGGTGTCAGAAGCGGGATTGAGAACTTTCGCTTAAAACTTAACAAAAGCTTAAAAAATAGTTTTTAGAAACAAGGGAACAGAGACTAGCAAGACTTCTCAGTAGCAGCATTTTCTCAGTTGGGTTCGTTTTGCTGTAGACAGAGATTTGTGTGGCTCCTTTAAGGGAGGTTTCCAAAATTAGCATAAGCGGCAAAAAAAAAAACAAAACAAAACAAAAAAAAACCCACCTTGCTTTTAAAGAGCTCTGCTAACAATTCATTGGTGTGTACGAGAGCTGCAATAAAGGTTTACACTGTGTTTTTAAAAATACGCTGGCTTGGGAGAGAAAAAGAAACAGGATACAATGGTTTAAAAAAGAAAAAAGGAAGTAGAATTAATCCTAGTACTTGGCAGACAGAGGCAAGCAGATCTCTGTGATTTCAAAGTAAACCTGGTATGGAGTGAATTCCAGGACAGATAAAAGTTACACAGAGAAACCCTGTCTCAAAATATGTAAAAATAGAAGTAGAATAAATAGAGTAATAAGAAAGCCACGTAAAGATGGAAAACACAGAGAGATTTTGGATACTATACACACTTCTGTTGTCTTTAAATTATTTGATTGCTGAGAAAATAACAACTGCTGATAAAAGAAATACTGCTAGATTAATTCAATTTATATATTTTAAAAATGCTTTGACTCCAAAATTTAAGCCTAAGGACAAGCTACTAGGGAAAAGGATTTCTATTTTTGTTTCCACAGAAAATGAAAAGCTATGGATTCTTCCCAGACTTATGTGGTTTGATCAAGCAAGACCCCCTGAAACAGTAACCCAGATGATCCAACATTCAAAGCAGTTGAGACAAAGCCTTGCAGACTACAGCCAAGATTTGTGCATCTTCTTTGGAACCCCATGACAGCGACCTCTTCCAGCAGGAAGTAGTTTGGAAAGAACGACGCCCAAATTCCCAAATATTGTTTATAAATGTTTGTTTTCATTTAAATGGGCTTGGTTATAAATGGCTATAACCAAAAGCAATCTTTTTAAAGGGAAAAGGGGAATTATGGTATGGAAATGAATACTTTGCTTTGGAAAGGATTTTCTTTTATTGATACAATTTAAGGTCAATTTTGTAATATGTATATTTCTCCTCTTGTTTAGGTATTGTGTTTATATAGCTCATTGGAAAATGTAATGTATAATTGAGAGTAGCCTATGATAATGAAAACTTTAGAGTTAAGTTAATTAGGATTTCTAGATATGCAGAGATGTATTTGAGATGAATAGGCATTCTTCAAACCTTTCAAAGACCTACAGAATATGGCATTTAAAAATGGTTTAGGGATTTTCTTGACAATGAGGCACAACTGCTCCTGGTAACACCACCTGCGTCAGAAAGGAAGATGGATATCGAAGAAACGTGTTATGGAGTTTGCTTCTAATATAGCAAGACTGGCCATTTGGGCAAGGTATTGCTCTTCTGGACTGTTTGACTTTATGTTGTAGAAACTGGACATGCAGGACCCACAAATAGGTGACTGCTGATGCAAGATGGACATTGCTAAAGGATTCTGCTTCATGGAAGAGGCTGCCAGACAGCCAGACAGTCTACAGGACACAGAGAAAAGTGACTGACAAACTGCCATTACAGGTGGACAGTTTAAAGTTTCCTGCCTTGTTGAGGAGTCTGGACACACACCATGGCCTAAGGGCTGAAGATGGAATAGTACAGAAGAACTTTGGGTGACTGACCAGGCAATGAGTTGTCTCTGTCATTTCTAGAATTTATATATTATCCTTCTGTGGTCTTTGATGGAGTTGAAGACAGGTAGTTATGGTTATAGTTTTCCTTAGTTAGGATTAAAGATAAGTTACATATAGGACTTTAGACTCACAAAGATAGGATAGATGATATTTTCTTTAAGTCTTACAAAATGTTAATGGACTAAATATTGTTAACTGTGATTCTTATTTGATAACTGTTGTATGGTATATTTTGCTATGTTAAGGTTAAACCCCTTCTTTTACTTTAGACAGAAAAGAGGAAATGATGGGAGATGTTATTCTGTATATGTTTCTCATACTTGTTAATAAAGCCCTGTGGCCAATGAGATAACAAGATAGGTGGGGCTAGGAGACCATAAGGAGGAGAGAGGAAGTAGTAGGGTCAAGATGTAGCCCGGGGAAGGAGCAGGACGCCTGCCGCGTGGCTCCCCGATAAGACGACTACGTGGAAATACTTAGATAAGTAGAAATGGGTTAATAATTAAGACAGAGCTAGCCCATAAACAGTAATGGTAATTGGCCAACAGGATTGTATCAAATACAGAGTCTCTGAGTGTTATTTGGGGCACACGTGGTTGCAGGACAATGGCGGCAGGACCAGGAGGCTGGCGGGAACAACATGCCGTAACAGTGGCTGAATAGAACACCTTTGCTTCTATTTTCTCTCCCGATGCCTGCCTCTTAGGACTGTGATGAAAAAATGAATGCATGGTTTCTGACACATGGACTAGCACCATGACAGGTTCTTAAGTTCAATAAATGACAACCTAAAAGTGATATTAAACGTCTACACAAGTAATGATTCAAAAATGATTATTTTGCCACGTGGATATTTTTATGCAATTGGTAAGATTGGAATTGAAGAAAGGAAGTAAATAAGTTTTGGTAGCTTAATCAGAGTGTAGTTATGAAAAGATGTAAGGAACTGCAGGGAATGTTTATGCTTGTGTATGTGTGTGTCCCTTATTCATGTACAGAGGTATGAATAAAGACAGAGGAAGAGAGGTAGAATTGCTAGTGTGTGGTATTAACAAAGCATAGACGGTAGCACAGTTCCCACCCCTTATCTTTGGGAAGCTATGTTTCAAGATACCAACACACGCCTAACACCAGATATAGCCAAAACCTATCCATAAATACTTATGACACTATGTAATTTATAATTTAGACATAATAAGATTGATACAAATTCATAATAAAATAGAACAATTGTAATACACAGTAATGAAAATTATATAAATATGGTCTCTTAAGATTTTTTTTTGCATGAAACTTACCTTCTTGTGGTAGTGTGATATAGTACAAACATGCAAAAATGAAGTGAGGTGATAGCACTGTGACATAGATTTAGGCAACTATGTAAGGGTTTCTTGAATGTAAGTGAGATGAACAAAGTTGTTCGTCTTATAGCCAAAATGTCTAACAGTAATTAATGGTTGGGTAGCATATACAGCATGGGCACAGTGACTAATAAGGTCTGATTACCATACCAGGCAGAATGAAGTGAGATTTTATTATACTATTCAGAGCTGTGTATAATTTAAAACTACTGAACTGGTTATTTCTACCGTATTTCATTTGTTATTTCCAGAGAATGATGGATTGTGGATAGCTGAAGCCACAGAAAGCAAAACCACTGTTTCTGGGGAATGTGGTTCAGTGGTAAAGCATTTGCCTAGTGTGCCACAGGCCCTGAGCTCAGTTTCTAACACTGGAGATGCCAAAGCAAAACTCAGAATAATAACAAAGAAATTACTGCTGGAGAGCAGTAATGAGTACCATAAAAAATAGTCTTGAGTAGACTCAGAATATTTCTTCTGAAATGGGAAATATAATAAAAAGATCCAAGAATGAATGTGGTCATTTTTATTTTTTTATCACAAACATTTTCTGAGTACTGGCTACAAATACTCCAGCATTAGTTAGACCTCTACAGAATGAGTGTTGGAAAAGGTAAGGTCATGATTATTTTGACACATGATCAGACAGTTGATAATGACAGCCACAGGGGAAGAAGGTTTGATGGTGTTAGTAAGAAGGCAAATAAATCAGTTAAGAGTGAAAGCTGTGCTGGATAAATAAATACATGAAGGGAGGGAGAGACAGGGGTGCTTAGGGGGAGGGAAAAAAGAGAATTCAAAGAACTGTAAAGCAATGTGATCAGAGTGAAGATAAAGTGTCTGGATAAATGAAAGTGCAAGGAAATAATTTTAGGAATATATGAAAAGTGAATGATGACAAGACCCAAGGAAATTCGGTTGAGATTAAGATCTAAATACAACACAGGGCGGGGTTACCAAAAGGGACCAGACTTAAAGACAAGCTCTGACATCTTCCTGTTACCTATGCCCAAGTCCTCCGTGGATGGAGTTTGATTTTTTTAGAAGAAAGCATGCAAGACCGTGATATACCTGAATGTGTGCTGGAATCTCAGAAAGGAGGCTGCCTGCCTCTCCTTGCTTGCTAGTTTGATAATGTTAAATAACTATAAAGAAGCCCTTTGTCTTTATCTCTGACACTGGTTGGCATTCTCTTAAAGCAATCCACAATTTCTGCCAAAATATGTTCAGGAAATATGAGCCGCTGCAGCTTGTGACCCCTCTGGATAACCATAAACTGAATCATGGCATACAGTTCAGCTGAGTAATAAAACATAATCAGATTGGCAGGCAGCATCAGGCTGGGGCACACATACAGATCTTCTTTTAACCCAGTTTAACAAGTTGGTCTCCAGAAGTTATTTATTCCACCTGTCAACGTTCCTATTGTGGAAATGACAGCCGTCAGATCTCTTTTAGATCCTAATTCTATTCTTTCCTCTTGCCCCAGGTAGTGCAAAGCCTCAGAGAAGCAATGTTCTTTAAGACAGCTAAGTGATTTGTTTGACATTGATCATTTGCTTGAAAGAATAGCTAGCACCTTAAAAAAATAAATGTAATATCCCTATCATTAGCCAGAGTAAATTCAAAATAAATATCTGCAGCTAAAATTACTTTGAAATCTTTTAAGGGCTGGATGGGCATAGGCAGCTGTCCAGCCAGCGGTAATCTGCCATCCTCCTTCAATGTACATAATAAACTGACAGTTACGACTGCAGCATTACCACATGGCAAGGTCAGGCCAGATTTCACAATTCATTTGCAAACTCATTCTTAACAAACATTTGGTGCTAGGGGCCAAATAAGCGCAATGGCTTGGAGAAGATGACCTTCAATTTGAATCTTCATCATATCTAACAGCTACAAAAAGAAGAAATTACCAAATGGATTCCCAGGCGAAGATGATAACGAATAATCGGTAATCAATAGTCAATCAGAGTCCCTCTTAGGCAGAGCTCGTTTTAGATCTAACCAAATGTCCTCCATGGTTTCATTTACATTTTAATAAAAATAGCCAACACTTACCACTTCCTCTGGGCCACACATTTATTACTCTTGGTAATAGTTTTCATTTTTATTTATATGTGACATGTGCTGCCATTATCTTATTTTGCAAACAAGGAATTGGGTTTGGGATGTTAAAGTATCTTTTTCAGAGCCAGTAAGTAATAGTCCCAAGAAGCTGGGCTAATGCTATTGGGTTCTAAAGCATGACTTCTTCTGAAATTTCTGCTCGAACTACCTATATCCACAGTTCTTGCAAAACAACATACAGGGCAGGAAGAAATGTGTTCTGCAAGGGAGTTCTTCAGTCATAAATCAGACAGACATTTGGACAATCAAGTTACTGAAGTTAGAAATAGTCTTTCCCATGGAAGAGCCTCCAAATTGGTTCAATTCCAAGTTGTAACCCTGAAGTCAATATATGTATGTGCATATATATATGATTACATATATTAGATGATTACAGAATATATATATATATATAATAGCTTTTATATATTTAGGAAAATGCATAACAACAACTAAAGAAATAGAGGTCATGAATCTGAAAGAGGGCAAAGTTGGGGCATGTGAAAAGGATTGGAGGGAGGTATGGAAAAGGAGAAAATGATGTAATTTTATTTTAATTTCAAAAAATAATAAATAAATAGAAAGCTTTGCTTCTGAAAATTCCCTATTATCTCAAATTTTCATTCATTCTACTATATGAAAAGAAGCATATTGGAAAAAAGAACAAGAGAAAAATATTAAAGGCAAAAAAACTTGTGAGGATTATCAAAATAAATGAAAGTCTGGAGTGGGACACATATTTCATTGGTATGTAGGCACTAGTGACTGTTTCTATGATTAAGACTTTTGCAAAACTTCAGGACATGAGCAGAGAGAGAAGTGCACCTGCTGTAGAGAGAAGAAAACTGTATCAGTACAAAAAGAAAGTAGCTGGATGTTTAATGGCCTCCTACCAGTGAGAATATGGAGTGCCTTTAGATTCTGAGCTGGGCTTCTCCACTTGGCAATCCTTATTCTAGAAAAGAGTAGAAAGGAGAGAGGAGGGGAGATAGGAAAAGGAGCAGGGATAGGGAGACCTATAGATAGAGAGAGGCAAGAATAGGAGGAGTGCTGGAGGAGGCGTGATAGCATTCTCAGGATATTTGAAGTCAGAAGTGAGCTGAATTAACCTGGCTCTAACAAAACTCTCCTTCCTAACTCACAGAGAAAGCTGATGTCTCATGAGATGATTACATAGAAAAGTCAATTCCTTCTTGGAGCTGGAGAGATATATAACTTTGCCTCTAGCATACAACAAGCACATACAAAGATGATGACACTTCAAAGAATGTATGGAAAATCAATGATAACAAGGACAGTAATATAATAATATAAATAATAAGCTGAAAACCTTAGAAAATTTAGTGGACTGTTCAGTTAATTCAACAAAGATATGACAACTTAAAATAAAACAAAAAAACAAACAAACAAAGCTAAACCAAGGTCTCAAGAAGCCCTCATCAGTGTCAGACTTGGGTTCCTGATATTCCTGCCTCTTTCTCCAAGCACTGGAATTACAGGCATGCACCAACATATCTAGTAAATTTTAGAACTGTTTTTTGTTTGTTTTGGAGTTTGGGGCTGATTGAGTTTCCACAGTGTTTGGGGTTGACCATCCCACATGTTAGGTAAGAGCCCTATTCCTGAATTACATACCCTGAAATCTAAATTTTCTAATCAAAGAAAAATTAAAGAATTGAAAAATATATAAAAATGACTCAGTGGAACCAAATAAGAAAAGACATGAAAGAGGAATATGTATATAATCAAATAAAACTTACTTGATTCTGACAACAAACAAAACTAATAAAATAAGATAGAAAATGTAACAGAGCACTCAGTGGTGATTTCAGTATCATGTAACTGTAATTTTAGTCCCAGAAAGAGGATTGAACTAATAGGAAAGGGGAAGAGACAATATTAGAAGAGATAACAGTAAAATAAAAATTTGCCATAGTTGGACAAATCTGAGGAAAGCAAACCAAAATCTTTTGTAGTCAAGTAGGTGAAAGAACAATGGCATTAAGAAGCTTTAGGAAAAAGAAGAAGGAGAAGGAAGAAGAAGAAGAAGAAGAAGAAGAAGAAGAAGAAGAAGAAGAAGAAGAAGAAGAAGAAGAAGAAGAAGAAGAAGAAGAAGATTTCACATGGGACTGGGGAAATGGCTCAGAGTTTAAGAGCACTGGTTGCTCCTGAGAAGGACCTGGGTTCAGTTCCCAGTACCCACATGGTAGCTTGAAATAAATCTTCATTCCAGTTCCAGGACTGCCCTTTTCTGGCCTCTACTGTTATCAAGCATACATGTGATACACACACACACACACACACACACACACACACACACACACACACACTGTGTGTGTGTGTGTGTGTGTGTGTGCACATATATGCAGGCAAAACACCCATCACATAAAATAAAAGGAGCAAATCTAAAAGAAAAAGTACTCTTTATTATAATGTGTTGGCAACACATTAAATAATTCAGGGAACAAGATACCTGACAGTGACCTGCTCAAAAAAAACTTGAGACTCCAGCACAGAATGGGTTTCCCTAAGTGCACTGGAAGAACAACAACAACAAAAAATGCCTGTCAATCCAGAATTTTATGTAAAGAAGAAAACTGCCCCAATTGAGGAAAACATGAGGTATTTTGGAGCAAAAGTTGAACGATAACTTGACAAAACTCCTCACTCAAAGTTCTAAACCTTGTAGGTAGAAATAAAGGTAAGAAGAGTAATAGAATGATATGTAAATGAATATGGATTTCCCCTAACTTTTAAAAGTTAATTTCCAAATATAAAATGAATATCTTACAGCCTGGGGGTGGTGGCACATGCCTATCATTAGGGAGGCAAAGGTAGGCCAATCTCTATGAGTTTGAGGGCAGCCTGGTCTACAGAGCAAGTTCCAGAACAGGCTCTAAAGCTGCAGAGAAACTCTGTCTCAAAACAACAACAACAAATGATTTTCTTACAAAGTTTTATGTATAAGTAGAAATAAGATACAGGCATATAATGTCATAAAGAGTTGGTGGGAGGATATTGCAAATATATGATTAAAACATTATTATATTGTTTAGTGAAAGATGCATGTAGGAGACAGAGGAACTAGCAAAAAAAATGCAAATCTAAATATCCAAAATAAGTGAGAAAGTGAAAAACTATAAAAAGAAACTAAATAATGTGTGGGCTTTCCACAACTGTGATTTTTTTCTCTTATTTATTTTTCTTAGCTTTTCTTTTAGCCTTTTGGACTTATGGATGCTCTTTCTTAGATTGGGACTTGTGGATGCTCTTTAATTTGGAGTTTTTAAGCCATCATTTCTTCAAACTTTGCTCCTGTCTCATTCTTTATCTATCTTGCTTCTAGTGTTCCAGTTCCATGTGTTTACAGACCTCTGTTTATTTTAGTCTTCCTCTTTGAGTTTGGATATTTTCTGTCACTGAAGCTTCAGCTCCATGTGTTCTTTGTGTGCTTAGTCTGGGTCATCTTTTCTCCAGGTCTATTATTCTTTGTCTTTGGACTGAGATTATGACTGTGCCATCCCTTTATCCTGAAAATCTTTCTCATTAGTAAGTTATTTCTTTGGATTCTGTAAGATTAGCTCCTTGGTTGTGACATTAGTCATATTCAAAACCTAGCAAATGTGTCCAGAAAGAACTGGCTGACTACTTCTATCAATTTTTTTTTTATAGCTAATGAATCTTATTCTTCATATTTCATAGGAGACCTTAGTCTTGTATTTAGATATTTCTTGTCTGCACCTTGATATACCATACAACCCTACTTTCTTTTGCTACAAGTGAATATCTACCTAGGACTGGATAATTTGTAAAGGAGAGACACTTTGTCAAAGAAAGTATGAGAGTTATATTATGGAAAAAAGTAGAAGAGTTAGCATGTGCAAGTGGAAGAAGTAAGGTGTGTGAACGAATTCAGTTTATAGTAATCTATCTATGCAGAAATATTATTCCATAAATGCAAGAGCTTACACATGCAAGAAAGTCACTTATTCATTTATTGGGACTGAATCGTCATAACCCAGACACTTCCTACTAGGTTCCACCTTTCAACAATATCATATAGGCACCAGACCAATGTGCATTTTGGTAAGAACTTCCTTTCCCTGGTAGTAATATGAAGATGGTAGCTCCATATACCTTACCAAATGCTAGGAGGAATTGAGATCAGATACTTCTATACTCTGCAGTAGAATCTTTTAAGAGACCCAGTAAGCTCTCTGTGAACTGAACCAGGTCTAAGAATAGGTTAAAGGGCAGCAGCTCCTAGTCAAAGGCCAGATTTCCATCAAAGAACAGAGATATCTTGAATTGCATGCTAAGTAATTCCTTAGTGTATTTCATTTTAAGTTTATCCTTGTGGATATGTATTGTCTATGAGATTATGCTTCTGGGGAAATTCTGAAGGAAATGAGCATACCTGTTCTGTTGCATATTGAGTTAACCAGAGCCTTTGTCTAGGGTCTGAGATACCCTGGTGCTATGAGATTGTAAGACCCACGAGAGCGTAGTCCCTCGCGCTCCCACTCAGGAAAGGTGCCCCCCCCAATCACTGACGAGAAGCGTTCTTGATGCAAAAGCATGAGATCTGTTATATTCCAAGTGCACTGAGGTCAACAGCCAAACGCCACACAGGGATAGAGGGCTGAGGACCTTGGGTACAGGCTTGAGACAGCTTTTATAGGGTTACAACAAAGCCCGCACATCATAAACCAATCATCTCATAGCATCCAGTGCGGACCAATCAATTCAAACTATCCAATCCCTCACTTAGCCCAGGAAGTCTGCTTTTTCTAGGGCTCCTGGGTGGGGTTACAAGGTTCATTTCCTGTGTTCACTCACTTACAGGTGCTCTCATAAACAAAGAATGTGACCTTTGGCCTGGGATTTAGGCTCCCAGCTTCCTGGGGTCAGTGGAGTGTTAGGGTAAAATTTTCCATCCTTACAAGATACATCTGCAACTGCTTCTAGCACAATTTGCAGACCAGACAGAGTAGCCTGCCCAGTGATTAAAAAAAAATATTCTATACTTCTCTCACCAATATCTTCCATAGAGATGTTTTACAGTATGTGGAAGAAAATAGAGAACCCAGGAGGAAAAAGTTACCTTTGCAATTCTAGAATAAGCCCTATTTGATTATACTGGATCATTCTTTAATATATAATATAGTTGGAATTCAGTTTCTTGTGTTATTTAGGATTTTAACAGCCACCTTCATAAATGGATTATCAAAGTTTCTTTTCTCTGCTTGGTCAGGTTATGAACAGTTCCATTTTATGGCTCAAATTCTCCTCCTTAAAATTACAAGTTAATTTTATAGAAAGCACTCATTACACTAGATGGGAAGACTGTTTGGAAGGACACACTGACAAATTCTCAACTTCACACAAAGTCTCTATTTTTTTGAATAAAATTTTATTTATCTTATTTTCTTTATTTAAAAAATGAAGATTTTCACATGTACCAAACATCTCTAAGTATTATTTTCTTATGATTTTATCCTCCTATATATCTGTTCTCCCAATCTGTTTGCATTATTCTCTTTTAGACTTTTTTAAAAGTATTTCTTTGCTTTTCAGGCTTTATCTTCTACTTTCATGCAGCATAATGGCTCCTTTCTCTATTTCTGCCACTATAACATTATTTTATCTTCTCATAACACAATGATGACTGTATTATTGATAATTTAGACTTTTAAAATTTATCCTTTGGTAATTTCATACATGTATGTGGTACATTCAAATCCTGCCTATCCACAGATCCCCAACCTCCAACTCTACCTTAACTCCCTTCCAACATAGATTTTAAATCGCCTTTAAAATTCATTTATTTTCAATAATGAAAACATTTAAATGTACAAATTTTTTTGAATAAAATTTGGAAATATTCTATACTTGTGAAACAAGACCTGTAGGATGTTTGAAGTAAGTCTCCTCTGAGTAAACATGCTGTGTTTGCTGAATTGGTCTCAACACCCACTCATACTTCCCCACCTACCACACAATGTATATTAGTCTCTTCCCTTTGTTCTAGGTTCACAGCAATATCTCCAAGTTTTAAGATGGGTGGAGAGAAAGAGCAGTTTTCATAGATTTTACCAAGAAAACTCATTTTGATTTATAAATGAACCTACCAATTTATTTATTTTTGTTCTCTCTCTCTCTCTCTCTCTCTCTCTCTCTCTCTCTCTCTCTCTCTCTCTCTGTGTGTGTGTGTGTGTGTGTGTGTGTGTCTAGTCATGAAGGTAGAAGTCAGAAAACAATTTACAAATCAATTCTTTGCATGAGAATCCTGGGGACTGAACTCAGGTTTGGTGACAAATGAATCATCTTGCAGTCCTCTGTTGATTATTTTAATAAGCCTTTGGCTTAAATGGTTTTTTGTTTGTTTGTTTGTTTCCATTCAATGTCATTGGTTTCTAGTCTTGGTTATTTCCTTCTTTCTGCTTGACTTGGGATTATTGAATTTTTCTGTCTTATGGATGCTAAAGCTACCATTATTGATTAGAGACATTTGCTCTTTATTAATATAAGGATTCAATGAAACCAATTTCAAACAATGTGCTACCTTTGCAATCGTCCAAAGATTAATTTTGATTTCCTGTATCTTAATTACAAATCATTTAGCACTTCCTCTTTGACCAATCTGTTGCATCAACATTTCAAGTAGATTGGGTCCCAAATCTAACCTCCTGCATCACCTCTCAGCTTGAAGTATCTTCTTCCACTGATAGCCTTTTATCAGTGACTCTCTAGTAGGGCCAGTTTTGTGCAGTTGCAGTGACGCCATGGGAAAGCTCCACAGTCATTTCTGACTTACTCTCCTGTCTCTGGCCTGTCTTGTGTTTTCGCTAAAGCTTCCTTGAGCCTTGGCCTCACTCCATGTAGCAGGAAAACCACACACTGTTGGGGCCTTGGAATTCTGTGCCATAGGATGAAGCTTGTTCCTAGAGTCATGTTTATCCTAGGCTCCCATCCAGGAGGGGATTACTGTAATCATTTCCTCCCATTCTTAGTTGGTTGAGAGTTCCTAATGAGATGGCACTGGATTTTATTTAAACTTTTTCTATACTTATTGAGATAATCAAGTGACTTTTATCCAGGATTCCATTAATGTGGTGCATCTCATTAAAAGGTTTTTATATGCTAAGCCAAGTTTCCATCCCAGTAATAACTCCCGTGTGGTCCTGGTATGTGATGTTTTTAATGTGCTGCTGAATTCACATTGCCAGTATTTGGTTGAGTTCTGTATTTATAATCATTAAAGATATTGGCTCAGCAAATTCTTTCTGATAGTATATTTGTCTGGTTTGGATAATGCTGGTCTCCTGGACGTGTTTCTTCTTTTCTCTTTTCTCTCTTTCTTTCTTTTCTTTCTTTTGAGACTTAGAAGAATTAGTATTGTTTTAAATGTTTGGCATCATTCTCCAGTGAGAACTTGGTCCTCTTGTTGATGCTCTTGCTGTTGACAAGTTTTTTTTTATTACTTCTCATTACTATTTAAATGTGTGTTCATTTTTATTTCATGGTGAAGTCTTGGTTAGTTGCAGCATTCAGAAGGTAAGAATTTCCTTCTCTCTTCTAGGTCATCTAATGTTGTTAACATATAATAATCCTCATTGCCATGTTGTATAGGCACACTACTTCTATGGAACTTTGTTTTTTCATCTTTAATTTTATTTAACAATGTGTTTGGGTTTTGGTTTTTTATATCTTACAGTTCATCCTCTTACCGATTATTTGTTGTGTCTGAATGTCAACAAGGCACACAAAATCAATTCATGTTCTAATTCTGATAATATATATCAGCATGCTCATCCTGTTTTTTAGTTATTTTTATTTCAGCATAAACTTGGTGATTGTTCCTTATTCTGAATCTTTACCCAGTGACTCCTGCCACACAGATTAGGAGACAAATCTTTGCCTAAGTATGTACACACTGTATTTTCTGCCTATTTGTTCCCTAAAAATCTGTCAACACCTGTAAACTTTCCTGTTTTCAGTAGCAGGTAAAATGCAAATGTGGAATTCTGTGTGGTTAGCCTGAAATAGGATTATTCCAGCAACAGCTATATGAACAGCAACATATTAACAGGCAGGATATTGCAAGGATTACAGAAGTAGCTCTAATCCTTTTGTGGTGATTTGAATGAGAAATGTTCTTATGTTTTTGAAGACTTGAATACTTGATCCCCAGGTGGTGGCAATGACAGGAGAGGCTTAGGAGACTGTGGCCTTGATGGAGGGAGTGTGTCAATGATGGTGAGCTTGGAAGACCCCTTGCTATTTGCTCTCTCTGCTCTCAGTATGTTCCAGCTGCCTCCTATTCCCACCATTATGGAATCTAACTCCTAACTCCTAAACCTAAATAAACTATCTCTTCTGTAAGTAGGCATTGTCATGGCGTTTTATCACACCAACAGAAAAACAACTAATAACAGCTTTGGAGAATATCATAGGAATATTAAAGACAACCATCTGTGAATGTAATTCTAAACTATCATTACAGTTTCTCTTCTTTTTTCTTTGTTTTGGAAGGAAAACAAAACAAAACTGAATATATCTTATCCTGGCTTGATAATCATGAAATAAGAACAGACCATAAAAAATGTACAGAACATTTTCCCAGTTTTCCTAGCACTTTCTTTAGTAGTACTCATCAGAGAATAGAGTGGGGAAGAGAAGCTCCCCTGCCTCCCTCCCCTCCCTCTCTCTCTCTCTCTCTCTCTCTCTCTCTCTCTCTCTCTCTCTCTCTCTCTCTCTCGTGTGTGTGTGTGTGTGTGTGTGTGTGTGTGTGTGTGTGTGTTCACTGCGTGAGTCTGTATGTAAAGGCCAAAAGGTTGATGTTCATTGTCTTCCTCGATTTTTCTCCCCCTGGAGCTTGCTGTTTCAGCCAGACTGTCTGGTGGCCTGAGTGCTCCCCATCCACACTGCAGACACTGTGGTTACAGATGCACATCACTCTGTCTGGATGTTATGTGGATATTGATATTAGATACTTGAGCTTCTTGACACACTGAACAATCTCTCCAACTCTTTCTATAGAACCATGTCAGATTAATTAAAGAAATATGCTCTAGGGCAGATTCTGTATGAGATGTTTATTAACTAAAATTAGCTGACCCACAATTGTCAGAATTAAGCATTGTGATAATTTTTTATTATCCCTATGTATGTGTTACTAGTCAGTAGTAACTTCCCAGTGCAGAGACATACAGAAAACCATATAATTCACCTTATGATCCATCATCACCTAGAGTCATGAATCTTCAATAATTTCCACTGACAGTCAGAAAAGATACACTTAAAGGAAACAATTTATTATTCCCCAAAACACTGGCCTAGAAAGTACCTACCAGTGTCATTTGAATTTCCATTCCACCAAAAAAATTGGGCATGAAGCTGTTCCTTCCTGCAATGAACAATGGGAGAATAAGCAGAACATAGTCTCCATGTAGACTTGCAGCATAGTACAATTGTAAGGAGGATATCAGATGATAATTATCATTCTATAAACTCAGATGAAAACCTGAAGTCTAGTCAAAAGCCATCAGTAAGAGGTATTCAGTTCTTTGGGAGACTAACCCTAGCTAGAGATGATATAGCCAAATGCCCTTGTTTTTCCAAGCCTGAGCACCACTCCCATGGAAGCCAAGGCTTTCCCATCTGAAGATATTCTTCTACTGAAGTCTGCTACCCTCCATTGTTTTGCCCCTTTGATGCATCATCTCTGTCTTCTCTGGAATGTAGCAGGAAGGATGGCTTTTAGTGACTAAGGTAATGAGGCTCATGTGAGGACTCCAAACATAAAGGCCTTTATGGCGAGAGGTGGAAAATCAGAAGCATGTGGTAAGATGATGATGCTGAAAACTACATCGGCCTTCTTTTCTTATGATAATATTTTTTAATTTAAATTTGAACAATCTTGTTTTACATGTCAATCTCAGTTCCCTCACACTCCCCTCCTCCCTTTCTCCCCCAATCCCTATCCCATGCCCTTTCTGCTCCCCAGGGAGGGGGAGGCCTTCCATGAGAGTCTTCAAAGTCTGTCATATCATTTTGAGCAGGGTCTAGGCCCTCAACCGTGGCTGAGAGTGTATACCTCTGTGGAATAGGCTCCCAAAGTCGATGCGTATACTAGGGATTAATACTGATACACTACGAGAGGACCCATAGACTGCCCAATCCTCCTAACTAATACCCACATTCAGGGGATCTGGATTGGTCCTATGCTGGTTTCCCAGCTATGAGACTAGTGTCCCTGAGCTCCCCCTTGTTCAGGTCCCCTATTTCTGTGGGTTTCTCCAGGCTGGTCTTAACCCTTTTGCTCATCACTCCTTCCAATGTGCACTGGATTCTAGGAGTTCAGCTCAGTGTTTAGCTGTGGGTGTCTGTTTCTGCTTCCATCAGCTACTAGATGAAGACTCAAGGATGGCATATAAGGCAGTAATAAGTCATCAATCTCATTACTGGGAAAAGCATTAAAGGTAGCCTCTCCACTATTGCTTAGATTGCTAGTTGGGGGTCATCCTTGTAGGTCTCTGAACAATTCCCTAGTGCCAGATTTCTCTTTAAACCTATAATGACTCCCTCTGTTATGATATCTCTTTTTTAATCTCCTCTATTCAACCCCTCACTCAATCTTTCTACATCCTCATGTTCTCCTCTACCCTCCTCTTTCTCATAAGTCCCTCTCCCCTTTACCCATGCTCCCAATTTTCTCAGGAGATCTCATCTCTTTCCCCTTCTCAGGGGGACTATGTATGTCTCTCTTAGGGTCCTCCTTGTTTCCTAGCTTTTCTCGTAGTATGGATTGTAGGCTGGTGTTCCTTTGCTCTAGGTCTATCCATATATGAGTGAGTATATACCATGTTTGTCTATTTGTGACTGGGTTACCTCACTCAGGATGGTTTCTTCAAGTTCCATCCATTTGCCTGAGAATTTCAAGATTCCATTGCTTTCATCCACTGAGTAGTACTCCATTGTGTAAATGTACCACATTTTCTTCATCCATTCTTCAGTTGAGGGGCATTTAGGTTGCTTCCAGGTTCTGACTATTACAAATAATGCTGTTATGAACATTGTTGAACAGATGTCTTTGTTGTATAATTATGCATTTTTTGGGTATAATCCTAAGAGTAGAATTTGTGGATCTTGAGGTAGACTGATTTCCAATTTTCTGAGGAACAGCCATCCTGATTTCAAAAGTGGCTATACATGTTTGGATTCCCACAAGCAGTGGAGGAGTGTTCCCCTTTCTCACATCCTCTCCAGCATAATCTGTCTTTAGTGTTTTTTATTTTAGCTATTCTGACAGGAGTAAGTTGATATCTCAGAGTTGTTTTGATTTTCATTTCCCTGATGGCTAATGATATTGAACACTTTTTTAAAGTGTCTTTTAGCCATTTTAGAATCCTCTATTGAGAATTCTCCTACGTTTAGTTCTGTATCCTACTTTTTAATTGGATTATTTGATGTTTTGAAAACTAGCATCTTGAGTTCTTTGTATAGGTTGGAAATCAGCCCTCTGTCAGATGTGGGGCTGGTGAAGATCTTTTCCCATTGTGGGGGCTGCCATTTTGTCTTGTCGACTGTGCCCTTTGCCTTACAGCTTTTCAGGTTCAGGAGGTCCCATTTATTAATTGTTGATATCGGTGTCTGTGATACTGGTGTTATGTTCAGGAAGCAGTCTCCTTTACCAATTTGTTCAAAGATACCTCCCACTTTCTCTTCTAAGAGGTTGAGTGTGGTTGAGGTCTTTGATTCATTTGTACTTGAGTTTTGTGCATGATGATAGACATGGATCTATTTGCAGTCTTCTACACATCAGCATGCAGTTATGTAAGCACCATTTGTTGAAGATGCTTTCTTTTTTCCATTGTATAAATTAAGCTTCTTTGTCAAAAATCAGGTGTGGGTAGATGTGTGGGTTAATATCAGAGTTTTCTATTTGATCCATTGGTCTACCTGTCTATTTTTGCACCAAATACCAAGCTGTTTTAAGGACTATAGCTCTATAATAGAGCTTGAAGTTGGGAATGATGATGCCTCTGGAATTTCATTTATTATACAGGATTAGTTTGACTGTACTGGATCTTTTGTTTTTTCATAAAAAGTTGAGTATTGTTCTTTCAAGTTCTGTGAAGAATTGGGCTGGGATTTGACAGGGATTACATTATATCTGTAGATTTCTTGCTTTTGACAAGATTGCTTTTTTTTCTATGTTGATCTTACCTATCCAAGACCATGGGAGATATTTCCATTTTCTGGTATCTTCTTTAATTTCTTTCCTTAAAGACTCCAAGTTCTTACTATATAGGTCTTTCACTTGTTTGGTTAGCATTACCCCAAGATATTTTGTGTTGTTTGTGGCTATTTTAAAGGGTGATGTTTCTCTGATTTCTTTCTCAGACCCTTTATTGTATATATAGTAGGGCTACTGATTTTGGGGGGTAAATCTTGTATCTTTCCACTTTGCTGAAGTTGTTTATCGACTGTAGGAGTTCCCTAGGAGAGTTCATTTTTGGGGGGGTTCAATTATGTAAACTATCATATCACCTGCAAATAATGAAAGTTTGACTTCTTCCTTTCGAATTTGTATTCCCTTTATCTCCTTTTGTTTTCTCATTGCTCTAGCTAGATCTTCAAGTACTATATTGAAGAGATATGGAGAGAATGGACAGCCTTGACTTGTTCCTGATTTTACATGAATAACATTGAGTTTCTCTCCATTTAGTTTGAGGTTGGCTGTTGGTTTCCACCCTAGTACTTTTATTATGTTTATGTAAGTTCCTGTTATCCCTGATCTCTCCAAGACATTTATCACAAAGGGGTGTTAGATATTGTCAAAATCTTTTTCAGCATCTCTTGAGATGATCATGTGGTTTTTATTTTCAGTTTGTTTATATGGTAGATTACATTGATGGATTTTTATATGTTGAACCATCCCTGCATCCCTGGGCTGAAGCCTACTTGGTCATGGTGGATTGTTTCTCTGATGTGTTCTTGAATTCAATTTGCCAGTATTTTATTGAGTATTTTTACATCAGTGTTCATGAGGGTAATTGGTATTTAATTCTCTTCCTTTGTTGTGCCTTTGTGCGGTTTGGGTATCAAGGTAATTGTAGCCACATAAAAAGAGTTTGGCAATGACCCTTCCTTCTGCTTCTGTTATGTGGAACACTTTGAGGAGTATTGGTATTAGCTCTTCTTTGAATTTCTGAAAGAATTTTACATTGAAACCATCTAGCCCTGGGCTTTTTTGGTTGGGAGACTTTTGATGATTGCTTCTATTTCATTAGGGGTTATATGTCTATTTTAATTGCTTTTCTGTTCTTGATTCAATTTTGGCAGGTAAAATCTATCCAGAAAAATGTCCATTTCCATTAAAATTTCGAATTTGGTGGAGTACAGGTTTTCAAAGTCTGACCTGAAGGTTCTCTGGATTTCTCTGTGTCTGGTATTATGTCCCCCTTTTCATTTCTGGTTGTGCTAATTTGCATGTTCTCTCTGTCTTTTGGTTAGGTTGGATTAAGTTTTGTCTATTTTGTAGATTTTTTCAAAGAACTAACTCTTTGTTCCATTCATTCTTTATATTGTTTTCCTAGTTTCTACTTTATTGATTTCAGTCCTTCATTTGATTATTTCATGGAGTCTACTCCTGCCACGGTGAGTTTGCTTCTTTTTGTTCTAGATCTTTCATTTGTGCTGTTAATTCTGTAGTGTGACTATTATTCAATTTCTTCATGTAGACACTTAGTGCTATGAACTTTCCTCTTAGTATTGCTTTCAAAGTGTTCCATAAGTTGAGTATGCTGTGTCTTCATTCTCACTGAATTCTAGGAAGTCTTTAATTTCTTTCTTTAGCTTTCCTTGACCCAGGAATGCTGCAATTGCTCATTGTTCAATTTCCATGAGTTTGTAGGGTTTTTGCAATTAGTGTTGTTGAATTCTAACTTTAAAGCATGGTGATCTGATAAGATACAAAGGGTTATTCCAATTTTTTTGTACATATTGAGGTTTAATATATTGCCTAGTATGTGGTCAATTTTAGAGAAGGTTCCATGTGGTACTGAGAAGAAGGTATATTATTTTGTGTTTGGATGGAATGTCCTACAAACACCAATTGGGTGTTAACATCTGTTAGTTACTTTGTTTCTTTGTTAAGTTTATGTTTGGTGGTTCTGTCTAGTGTTGAGAGTGGGGTGTTGAAATCTCCCACTATAAGTTTGTGAAGTTTTATGTGTGATTTGAGTTTTAGTAATGCTTATTTTATGGATGTGGGTTCCTTTGTATTTGGGGCACAAATGTTCTTAATTGAGGCTTCATCTTGGTGAATTTATACTGTAATAAATGACCTTCTTCAATTCTTTTGATTGATTTTAGTTTAAAGTATAATTTGTTGGAGATTAGGCTAGCTATACCAGCTTGTTTCTTTGGTCCATTTGATTGGAAAATCTTTTCCCAACCCTTAACTCTAAGGTTGAGGTGTGTTTCTTGTATGTAGCAGAAGGATGGATTCTGTCTTCATATCCATTCTGTTAGCTTGGGTCACTTTATGTGAGTTAAGACCATTAATATTGAGGGATATTAATGACCATTGATTGCTAATTCTTGTTTGTTTTGGGTTTGGTGGTGATGGTGTTATTGTGTATGGATTTTCCCCCATTTTCCTTTTGGCTGTTTGTAAAATGGTATTTTCTATTGCCTCTGTTTTTGTGGGTGTAGTTAACTTTCTTGGGTTGGAGTTTTCCTTTCAGATCTTTCTGTAGGGCTGGATTAGTTGATATATATTGTTTATATCTGGTTTTGTCATGGAATATCTTTGTTTCCCCATCTATAGTGATTGAAAGCTTTACTTTGTATAGTAGTCTTGGTTGGCATCTGTGGTCTCTTAGTGTTCATAGAATATCTGTCCAGAAGCTTCTGGCCTTAAGTTTCAGTTATATTTCTGATAGGGTTACTTTTATATGTTTCTTGGCCTTTTTACTTTGCTGTTCTTAATATTCTTTCTTTACTCCTTATGTTGGTTGTTTTGATTATTATGTGCCAAGGGTACATTTTTCATGGTCCACTCTACTTGGTGTTCTGAAAGCTTATTATACTTTCATTCACATGCCTTTCTTTAGGTTGGGAACATTTTCATCTATTATTTTGTTGAATATATTTTCTGCACCTTTGAGTTGATTTTTCACCTTCTTCTATATCTACTATTCTTAGGTTTGGTCTTTTCAATGTTCCATATTTCCTAGATATTTTGTATTAGAGATTAGTTGGACTTAAGATTTTTCTTTGCTCAATGTATCTATTTCTCCTAGTGTATCTTCATCGCCTGAGATTCTCTCTTCTATCTCTTGTATTTTGTTGCTTATCCTTGAACCTGCAGATTATTTACCCAGCTTTTTTATTTCCAACATCCTCTCAGACCGTGCTTTTTTATTATCTTTATTTCAGCTCTCAAACCTTGCACTGTTTGAATTGTTTCTTGCAATTTTGGTTTGTCTTTTCTTCCATTTCTTTAAAGGATTTTCTCATTTCCTCTTCTAGGGCTCTATTATCTTTATGAAGTTGTTTTTAGGTTTGTCCTCTTCTGCTTCATCTGTGTTGGGACGTTCAAGTCTTGCTGGTGTGGAGTCCCTAGACTCTGATGGCATTATGTTGATCTTTCTGTTGTTGGCTACCCATTTCTTCTTCCAGTTTGTATTGGTGAGGTCTCTCCTCTCCTGCTGGGTATGGGGCCAAGGTTCTCTTCCAGTGGGACAAGCAGGTCCAATACTCCAATGGCTCTCCTCTGACAGTATAGGTAGTAGGACTAGAATGCTGGCAGACTGGATTGCCTGGTCCACTGGGACGGGTTACCTAGTGTGCAGTGCCCAGTCTTCAGTAGGTTCCAAGCTGGGCACTGGAAGGCACACTCCTACTTTGGCCTTCTTTTCTTTGATTCTGAACTTCTTGATATATGAGAAAATATTTATCATTTTATTTAAATCACCATTGTACTATTGTTTTGGAGTTTCATTTAGTTAAAGGTGACAACTCTAACTGACATAATTAATGTGATTTCCTATATATGCAGTTTAATATTTCTTGGAACAAGAGAATGCCAATCATTATGTTTTGAGGTAGGTTCTCATGTAGATCGGGCAGGCTTCAAATGTGTTTTGTAGTAGATGATGACCTTGAACTCCTGAACTTCCTGCATGCATCCACCTCTCAAGTACTTTGATTATAGGCCCACCACTACCCATGTCTAGAATGTCAATCTTAAAGTAACTGTCTTCATTTTTTCTAACGTCATTAATAAACACTGTCTCTAACGACCTCCTGAAGTATCAATATGTACCTTAAGAACCCAAGTATTTCAAGAAACCCATCATAATCATTTGGTGAATTATCTTCTACTAACTTAATAATTAAACTGTGTATCATTGGTATAAACAATAGGCAAAAAGAAAAAAAAATAACATTTAAACAACATGTGATAAGGTGGCAGTTATATATAAAGGAATTATACCAGAGGCAGGGAAGCTAGTTATTTAATTGAATGGGAACAAGAAACTTATCATGTACATTGAAAATGAAAAAGCAGACTGTATTAAAGAGAAAAGTAAGCAATTTAACATACTAAATTAATTTTCTCATTGCTATGATCAAATACATTTTTAAAAAACTTAAGTGTGGAAGGAAAAAGATGCAGAAATGAAGAGAGGGTTCATTTGGTTTACTGAATTGAGGGGATATAATCTGTCCTGGTAGGAAAGGAAGGGGAGGTGGCTGCTTCAATTGCATTCTCAGTCAAGAAGAAGAGTGGCCATTGTTTCCTTTTTCCCTCATGTTCAGTCTGGATACCCAACACATAGACTGGTGCTGCTCATGCTTAAGATGCATCTCCATTTCCCAGTTATGCTCTGGAAATGCCTTCACAGAAATGATCAGCAGTGTGTTTCCTAGATGATTCTGAATCCTGTTGATCCAGGAAAGATTAGCTATCACATAGATAAATGGGAGAACTTTGATAAATGAAGTTGTAAGGTAACCAAAGTGCCTTTTATATCTAGCAGATAACAAAACAATATAGTCAGCTGGGAACCTAAGAATGAGTTTGTGAATAAATTGCTAAAAGATCACGTAACCTACTTCCACCCTAATTTTATGGGCACGGACAAATGAGACAAATAATATTGTTTTCAAAAATTCCTCAAAAAATGGAAGCAGCAAATATGTTTCCAGAAAATATCCATTTTTTTCAATTTGGAGATTTGGGAATAATTTTTCCATGTCTACTGTGGGAAGAGTTGTTCCTAGCTCCTTTTTATTTCTTGTGATGCTGATTCATTGGTTTTATTTGGGGGCCTCATAACTTACAGACTGGCAATGTGTGGAAAAAGAGAAAATTCATTCCCTTCCTATTTCCTTGGCTTCAGTGAGCCTTCTATAATAACATATAAATAAAGCATGCATTGCATATATATTTTTAAAAAGTCAATACCATTCTTCCCAACAGCCTCTCATTAGAGAAGGTAAGCTTCTAGTTTGGATATTAATTTTTCTATAGTATGGACTGGATCAATTCTGTCCTAGTTCTTGCTATTGTTATTTATGACTTTCCAAAGTATAGAGCCTTGAAAGCCAAACTCCAGCAACATGATTGGTTAGAAAACAAGAATTCATAAGTGAAAAAGTTAGGTTTTCCTGATATATAAAGTTATTAAACACTTTATTTTTTTATTGACACTTAAATGATTATCCCTGCTCCCTGTGGGTTAAAGAGTGGCTTTTTTCTTCTTTCTTTTTTTCTCTTTCTCATTTTGCTAGAGAGCTGCTTGTTAAACAGTATGAATAGATGTTACCACATAATTAGAATTAATGCATAGAAGATATTTTTTGGCATATGGTGGCTTGAGGAAGTAAACACCAAGTGTCAATTACTCAACAAGGAGTCCATATTTCCTCTTTTCTTTTTTTCTGCTGAGAATTGGGTGGATTAAAAAAAATGTCCAAAAAATTATAATCATTGTGAACTTCACTAATTGCCACATGAGCTGATGAATCAATGTAGGAAGGAGCAAATTGAAAGGGCTAACTCTAAAGTTTAAATGACCATTGGCAGAATTAAAATATAAAAATATGATTAAAATTAGGAAACAAAATTTTAGAAAAAGTATTAAAGGCATAGTCACTTTATTTCAATAGCATGAATGATAAAAAAAATGAAACGATATTTAAACACACACTTTTTCAAAGTAAAGCTGCTAATTATATGCAACTATCACCAAAGGAGATGGTGAAAACCTTACAATATATTTAATGCAGAAATAAGTTTTTATATTAACAAATGTGGTGTTTGTGAAAATCTGTCACTCAGAAGCATAATACAACTGTAGTATTGCAATATATTTCCCTTCTATGTTTGTCTTTTGTTTAAATATACTTTGTGGTACCAGAAAAAATATAGGCAGGACAGATTATGCCCGAATGAAACCAATATAGCATTTTAATGACACATTCTGGACTGGACATGTGGCTCATTTAGCATAGTCTTCATGTTTTATTTTCCTGTAAAGTATAGACTTCATAACAGAAGACTCTGTTCACTCTCAAGCTCCAAATACCTAGAGCACTGCATCTCTCTCTCTCTCTCTCTCTCTCTCTCTCTCTCTCTCTCTCTCTCTCTCTCTCTCTCTCTCACACACACACACACACACACACACACACTGTGTTTTGTAAGTATTTGTTAAATCCAGTTACCGCAGCAATTTATGTTTGTAGAAGTACATTGCGAAATCTTACTTTAACCTTTGACAATGGAAAATGCATCAAACCAAGAATTAAAAAAGGAACTCAATATGAGGAATAAGCAAGTCCTGTGTCCAAAGTGTGTGTTGTTTTCAGCAATGAACACTTACCTTCAATTTCTGGGAGGCAACTAAGGGTGATGGTTATACCCTATATTGTTTTGAGAGTCTCTTGAACTCCTTTGAACAACAAATTTGAAGGAAGGTTTCCCACATCTAGCACTGGAGCTTCTATTGAATAAGTATGGCTCTTGAGGTAAGTATCATCACTTGTATGTAATATGTATTTTAAATACACATAAAATAATATGCCCCCTATAGCTTTTCCAAACATACTCAGTGGATTTTATCTCTCCCCTTCTCTCTCCCTCCTCCATCTGCTATCAAAGTCCCACCCCCATTTTTTATTCCCTCCTTTACAGTATCTGTATCCTACTGCCATCTTCTTCCATGGTCCCCATCCCATGGTCCCTTTTTACTTCCCTGGATACTGTGCTCCTCAGGTATTTATTTTGGGAATGGCCACAGTTTTGCTGAATTTTTGTTTATAATTTCAAGCATGAAAATGATTTCTTTCAGGGAAATTTTCATAAGAGTGAACCTTTTCAAGCACAAATTTCTTTTTATATAAAATAATTATTTAAAAGTACGTTCCCCTCAAGTAGCATGCCAAGTGCTATCCAGCACCATGAATGCTAATCCCTAGTCATGAGGGGCAAAGTTTCTGTCTGGGTACCTGCTATGGGGTAGTCATCAGAGAAGACTGGATATGGGTGTAAGCCTACCATGGGTGTTTAGGATTTCAGTTTAGCCCCAAGCTCTCAGGGTGAGCTTTTAAGCAAACACACACACACACACACACACACACACACACACACACACACACACACACCCATATTGTCACACACACACACACACACACACACCCACACACACCAATATTGTATGTTGACATACTTTGGTTAACAATAAAAGTTATGCAGAAGCAGAACTATAGAAACTAAAAATCAAGGCAAGTACATTTAGATATTTTCCCCCACAACTATGGATTTTGATGTATTAGGCATTTGTTTTAGGTTTGGCAGGTGGTGTTGTCTATGTGCTGAGTTTTACAGCCTGAATTGTACTGCCATCATGGAGTCAGTTGTGCGAAGGTCTTAGGGCCTATGAAGTCTGAAGCTCTGTTATGGCACCAGCTCAAATTTTCCATGTCTGTTGACAGTAGTAAGTGATGCCTTCAACAAAATGGCCTTACTGTCAGATTATTGAAAATAACCAATAAACCTTGTTAATAGACCTGTAATGTTTTGGGGTGGGGAATATACAAGGCCCTTATGTTCAGTAATTCAACAAGATATAAACTATTCCTGACACTGGATGTTTTTACTTGTTAGCATGAGATATCTATCTAGTTGTCGCCCCAGATACAATTCCTGTGGTCCACAACAATGACTTTTTAATAGTGGTACAAATGTTATGGGAGTAACCAACATAGTCACTTTCTTTTTAATTGTATGTAAGACACATGAAATGGAACTCATATTCAGGTTCTAAAAACCCATACTGCCGAAGTGGTCAAGAACCTGAGACTAGATGGGTCATGGGCCCTAGGAGAAAACCCATTAGTATTATTCTGCTAAATGAACAAAGCAATATAATGACTTCTAATGACATGTTGCTATACACATAGAACAGTTCATCAGTCAACCAGAAAAGCTGCTTCTTGCACTAAGTAGATAGTAATTGACAGAGACCACAACTGGACTACATGCAGAAAGTGAGAGACTTACAGCACTCAGACCTAATGAGATGTCTTTATCAAACCCCCTTTCTCAAGGCTCAGGGAGCTATACAAAAGAGGAGTTGAAAGATTGAAAGAGCCAGAGGTAATGAACATTTCTAAGAAAACAAATACAACAACAATGATACACATATGACTTTACAGAGGCTGTGACAGCACAACCAGACCTGCAAAAGTTCAAACGAGACAAGATTCCAGCATGAAGAAAAGTAGTGGACATGAAACCACACTCTTTTTTATTAATAATATAATTTAAAAATTTTACATGTCTATCCCAGTTTCCTCTCCCTCCCTCCATCCCTCACTCTTACCCTCTTTCCCCTGTGACATGCACCTTGGCCACCCTCCCCTCCCATCCCCCTACCCCCATTCCACTTGTAGGGCTATGCTATCCAAGTTGGGTCATGTAAATCTGTCATGTCATTTGAAGTAGGGACTAGGACTTCTCTCTTGTATCTAGGTTAAGGTACTATCCCACCATGGGGGATGTGTCTGCAAGGTCCTTTTGCACACCAGGAATACATCCTGTTTCTACTGTCTGAGGTCCCTCAGACTGCTCAGTCCTTCTACCTGAGACCCATATTAAGGAGATCTGAGTCAGTCCCATGCTGGATTCCCAGCTATCAGTCTGGTGGTGCCCATTAGCTCCTCCTTGTTCAGGTCAACTGTCTTTGTGTGTTTCTGCAACCAGACCTTGTCCTCTCTCTCTGCTTCTGGATTCTAGTTCCACTCAGTGTTTAGTTATGGGTGTTTGCTTCTGTTTCCAACAGGTACTAGATGAGGGCTCCATGATGGTAGATAATTTAGTTGATGATCTCACTATCAGGGAAGGGCATTGATGGTAGCCTTTCCATGGTTGCTCAAATTGTTAGTTGGGGTCAGTCTTGTAGGTCTTTAGACATTTCTTTAGGTTCAGATTTCTCGATTTCTCTTCAAACCAAACCAATAATAGCTCCCTCTTTTATGTTCTCTCTCTCTCTCTCTCTCTCTCTCTCTCTCTCTCTCTCTCTCTCTCTCTCTCTCCTGTCTTGTATTCCTACCCTGACTCAATCTTCCTAGTAGCACATGCTTTCCTCTCCTCCCTTCTCTTTCTTTCTTAGTTCTCTCTCCATTCATGCCCCCCCACTTCCCATGTGCTCTGGGGGACTTGTCCTTTCCCCCTTTTGTGAGGGACCATATATGAATCTCTTAGAATACACCTTGTATCCTAGTTCCTCTGGTGGTGAGAATTATAGGCTGGTGATCCTTTGCTCTAGGTCTAAAATCCATATTTGAGTGAGTACATACCATGTTCCTCTTTTTGTGACTGGGTCACCTCATTCAGGATGGATTCTTCAAGTTCCATCCACTTGCCTGCGAATTTCAAGATTCTGTTATTTTTTTTCTGCAGAGTAGTATGATAGGAGATGTTATTCTGTAAACATGTTTCTCACTCTGGTTAATAAATAAAGCACTGTTGGCCAATAGGAAAGCAAGATAGGCGGGGCTAGGAGACTAGGAGGAAAGAGGAAGGAGTAAGGAAGAGTAAGGATGGAGAGACTGGAGAGAACAGCACGCCGGGCCGCCCAGTAAGATGAACCACGTGGAAATACCTAGAATAGTAGAAATGGGCTAATCATTAAGACAGAGGTAGCCAATAATAAACAAGTAACTGGCCAACAGCATTATATCAAATATAGAGTCTCTACATGTTATTTGTAGCTGGATGGCACAGCGTTGGGACCAGGTGGCTTGTGGGAAAACATACTCATTACATAATGGCACCCAAAGTGGCTAATAATAACTTCCACTTAAAACTAAGTAAAGCTTAAAAAATGTTTTACAAACAAAGGAACAAACACAAGCAAGACTTCTTGGTAGCAGCATTTTTCTCAGTTGGACTTTGTTTTGCTTGAGACAGAGATTTGCAAGGCTCCTTTAATGGAGGTTTCCAAAATTAGCATAAGGGACAAAAAACCTCATTGCTTTTAAAGAGCTCTGCTAATAATTCATTGGTGTGTACGAGAGCTGGCAATGAAGGTTTACAGTGTGTTTTAAAATATACGTAGGCTTGGGAGAGAAAGAGAAACAGGATACAATGGTTTAAAAAAGAATAAAGGAAGTAGAGTAACTGGGTGTGGTGGCACATGCCTTTAATCCCAGCACTCGGGAGGCAGAGGCAAAAAGATCTCTGTGATTTCAAAGTAAACCTGGTATGCAGAGTGAATTCCAGGACAGATAAAAGTTACACAGAGAAACCCTGTCTCAAAATATGAAAAAATAGAAGTAAAAGAAATAGAGTAATAAAAAACCCACGTAAAGATGGAAAGCACAGAGAAACTTTGGATACTATATGTGGTTCTGTTATCTTTAAATTGTTTGATTGCTGAGGAAATTACAACAGTTAAAAGAAATACTGCTGGATTAATTCAATATATATTCTAAAAATGCCTTTACTCCAAAATTTAAGTTCAAGACCAAGTTACTGGGGAAAAGGATTTTTAATTTTGTTTCCACAGAAAATGAAAAACTGTGGATTCCTTCCAGACTAATGTGGTTTGATTAAGCCAGACCCCCTGAAGTAACGTCAATGGGACAATGCAGCCTTGCAGACCACTACAGCCAGGATTTCTGCGTCTTCTTAAGATCCCCCACGACAGCGCCCCCTACCGGCAGGAAGCAGTTTGGAAAGAACTGCCCAAATTCCCAAATATTGTTTATAAATGTCTGTTTTCATTTAAGTGGGCTTGGTTATAAATGGTTAATGACCACAAACAATCTTTTTAAATGTAAAAAGGGAATTATGGTATAGATATGAATGCTTTGTTTTGGAATGGATTTTCATTTATTGATACAAATTTAAGGTCAATTATGTGATATTTATATTTCTCCTCTGGTTTAGGTATTGTGTTTATATAGCTCAGTTAGAAATATAATGTATAATTTAGTGCAGATTATAGATAGTTACCTATAATAGTCAAAACTTGTAGTTAGTTGAGTTAGGTTTTCTAGATATATAAAGATGTATTTGAGATGGATAGGCATTCTTCAAACCTTTCAAAGACCTACAGAATATGGCATTTAAATGGTTTATGGATTTTATTGGCAGTGAGACAAAATTTCTCTTGGCAACACCACCTTTATCAGAAAGGAAGATGGACATTGAAGAAACTCGTTACGAAGTTTGCTTTCGATATGGCAAGACTAGCCATTTGAGCAAGGTACTGCTCTTGTCTAGACTGTTTGACTTTAGGCTGTATAAACTGGACATGCAGGACCCACAGGAAAGTGACTGCTGAAACAAGATGAACATTGCTACAGGGTTCCTGCTTCATGAAAGAGTCTGCCAGACACACTATGGCCTATGGGCTGAAGATGGAACATTTACAGAAGAACTTCGGGTGACTGACCAGGCAGTGAGTTGCCTCTGTTATTTCTAGAGTTTATATATTATCCTTTTGTGGTCTTTGAAGGAGTTGAAGGCATATAGTTGTGGTTATAATTTTCCTTAGTTAGGATTAAAGATAAGTTACATATAAGACTTTAGACTCACAAAGATAGGTTAGATAATGGATTATTTTCTTAAAATCTTGCTAAATTTTAATGGACTAAATATTGTGATTCTTATTTGAAAACTCTTGTGTGGTATATTTTGCTATGTTAAGGTTAAAACCCTTCTTTTTATTTTAGAAAGAAAAGAGGAGATGATGGGAGATGTTATTCTGTAAATATGTTTCTTATAGTGGTTAATGAATAAAGCACTGTTGGCCAATAGGAAAGCAAGATAGGCAGGGCTAAGAAACTAGGAGGAAAGAGGAAAGAGTAAGGAGGAGTCAGGATGGAGAGCCTAAAGAGAACAGCATGCCGGCCAGCTGTCCGGTAAGATGACCACATGGAAATACTTAGATTAGTAGAAATAGGTTAATCATTAAGACAGAGCTAGCCAATAAGAAACAAATAACAGGCCAACAGCATTGTATCAAATACAGAGTCTCAGCGTGTTATTTGGGGCTGGCACGGTGGTGGGACCAGACGGCTGGTGGGGAACACATACTCATTAGTTTTCCATTGTGTAGATGTGCCACATCTTCTTTATCCATTCTTCAGTTGAGGGGCATCTAGGTTGCTTCCAGGTTCTTGCTATTACAAATAATGCTGCTATGAACATAGTTGAGCACATGTCATTGTTGCATGGATGTGGATCATTTGGGTATATGCCTAAGAGGGGGATTGCTGGGTCCTGTGGTAAACTAATTCCCATTTTCCTCAGGAGCTGCTATACTGATCTCCAAAATGGCTGTATGAGCTTGCACTCCCACCAGCAGTGGAGGAATGTTCCCCTTTCTTCACATCCTCTCCAGCATAAGTTGTCTTTGGTGTTTCTAATTTTAGCCATTCTGGCAGGAATAAGATGGTATATCAAAGTTGTTTTAATTTGCATTTCCCTCATATCTAAGGATGTTGAGCACTATCTGGTGTCTTTCAGCCTCTTTGATTTACTCTATTGAGAATTCTTTCTTCAGTTTTGTACCCCATTTTTAATAGGGTTATTTGGTGTTTTGTTGACTAGTTTATTGAATTCTTTGTATATTTTAAGAGATCAGCTCTTTGTCAGATGTAGGATTGGTAAAAAAGTTTTCCCAGTGTGTGGGCTGCCGTTTGGTTTTGTCCACTCTGTCCGTTGCCTTACAGAAGCTTCTAAGTTTGAGGAGGTTCCACTTATTAATTGTTGATCTCAGTGTCTGTGCTTCTGGAGTTATGTTCAGGAAGCGGTGTCCTATATCAATTTGTTCAAGGGTACCTCCTATTTTCTCTTCTAAGAGGTTCAGTGTGGCTGGATTTATGTTTGGACTTTGATCCATTTGGACTTGAGTTTTGTGCATGGCGATAGGCATGGGTCTATCTGCAGTCTTCTACACACCATCATCCAATTGTGCCAGCACCATTTGTTGAAGATGCTTTCCTTCCCCCATTGTATTCCTTTAGATGTTTTGTCGAAAACCAAGTGTTCATAGGTGTGTGGGTTAATATCAGGATTTTCTATTTTATTCCATTGGTCTATCTGTCTAATTTTGTGCCAAAACCAGGCTGTTTTCAGAACTTTAGCTCTGTAGTAGAGCTTAAAGACAGGGATGGTGATGCCTCCTTAAGTTCTTCCATTGTACAGGGTTGTTTTGGCTATCCTGGGTCTTTTGTTTTTCCATATAAAGTTGATTATTATCCTTTCAAGGTCAGTGAAGAATTGTGCTGGGATTTTAATGGAGATTGCATTGAATCTGTAGATTGCTTTTGGCAAGATTGTCAGTTTTTCCTATGTTTGTCATACATATCCAAGAGCATGGGAGATTTTTCCATTTTCTGGTATCTTCTTTAGTTTCTTTCTTTAAAGACACAAAGTTCTTATTATATAGGTCTTTCACTTGTTTAGTAAGCATTACCCCAAGATACTTTATGTTGCTTGTGGCTATTGTAAAGGGTGATGTTTCTCTGATTTCTTTCTCAGCCTCTTTGTCATTTGAGTAAATTAGGGCTACTGATTTTTTTGAGTTTATCTTGTATCCTGCTAGTTTGCTGAAGGTGTTTATCAGCTGTAGGAGTTCCCTGGTAGAATTTATTAGGTCGCTTATATAAGCTATCATATCATCTGTAAAGAGAGACAGTTTGACTTCTTCTTTCCAATTTGGATTCCCTTGATATTCTTTTGTTGTCTTATAGCTTTAGCTAGAACTTCAAGTACAATATTGAAGAGATATGGAGAGAGAGAGAGGACAGCCTTGTCTTGTTCCTGATTTTAGAGGAATTACCTTAAGCTTCACTCCATTCAGTTTGATGTTGGATGTTGGTTTACTGTATATTGCTCTTATTATGTTTAGGTATGTTCTTGTTATCCCTGATATCTCCAAGATCTTTATCATGAAAGGTTGTTGAATTTTGTTGAAGGCTTTTTCAGAATCTATGGAGATGATAATATGGTTTTTCTTTTTCAGTTTGTGTATATGGTGGATCGCTTTGATAGATTTCATATAACATTTTCATATGTTAGACCATCCCTGCAACCCAGGGATGAAGCCTCCTTGGTCATGGTGGATGATTTCTCTGATGTATTCTTGGATTCGGTTTGCCAGTATTTTATTGAGTATTTTTGCATCGATTTTCATCAGGGATATTTGGTCTATAATTTTCTTTCTTAATTGTATCTTTGTGAGACTTTGGTACCAAGGTGATTGTGGCCTCATAGAAAGAGTTTGGTGATGTGCCTTTTGTTTCTATTGTGTGGAACGATTTGAGGAGTATTGGAATTAACTCTTCCTTGAAACCCCACTCTTAACCAAGAAGCTACTTGCAATTTTTGCCTACTGAAAAAAGAAGCAGGAAGTCTTCTCCACTAGAGTATCACTAGGTATAGCAACCACTGTCTGATGCAGACCTCATCCCCAGGAGTAACTGACCAACACAAAATGGAATCGATGCTTTTTTTTTTTTGTTTGCATATGCTGTTTTTGTTTACTTCCATCTTACTGTTTGTTTTGATCTTTGTTTTTCATATTTCTGTTTTTTTAGAGAGTGGGAGAGAATGAGAGAGAGCATGATGAAATTAGGTGGGTATGGAGATGGAGAAATTAGGAAAGAGTTTGGAGAGTGGAAATAATATGATTAAAATATTTGTATGTAAAAAAAACCTTAAAATAAAGGGGATGGGATGGGGGTAGGGGTGGACATGGGAGGAGGGGAAGGAGAGGGAACTGGTATTGACACTTAAAACAGGCTTGTCTCAAATTTGAACAAATAAAATAGAAAAAATATTAATCGTTCTAATGCTCTGAAAACTTTGAAAAAGAGGCAACAGGGAAAAAATGTAAGAACTATAAGATACAAAGAAACACTATGACATGCCACCTTCTGGGCAAGATGTAGCCACTGAATTACAAACTCACAGCAGCTGTGGATACCCGACTGGGTCTTCACAATGGTCAAGCACAGATAAAAAAAAAGCAAAAGTTATGAACATGGAAAAGGGACTAGTAAGGAGGTGTGGCATGCAAAGGGGAATAATGGAAGGTCAGAAAGGTGAGAATAATTAAACATATATATATATATATATATATATATATATATATAGTTTGTATATATATACATATATATATACATACATAGTGGGTTGGGAATGAATAAATCTAATTAATTTTTAAAGTAGAATATCAATAAAAATGCAGCCATTTTCAGCAATAAGGAGAGATATAAATCATTTGTCCAAAGATGTAATTTTGTAGAAAATAACTTTTTATTAATGTATTTTCTGTGTATCTTGCCTTCACACATGTCTATTCACCATGCATGTATATGGTACCCAGAGAGACTAGAGGATGGCCTCAGATCTGCTAGAACCACAGTTACAGATGATCGAGAGCTATAATGTTGGTGCTAGGAACCCAAGCCAGGTCCTCTGAAAAATCAGCCAGTACAGTAAATGATTGATCCATCTATCAGCCATGGAAAACAATTTTAAAGTTATATTTCCTTTCTCATACTTTGATAATTGTTTTCTTACATATAAATCCATAACTTTAGTAACTAAAATTAAAAGTTACTAAATTTATTAAAAAGTAAAACAAAATAGCTTTATATGGCACTTTTCTTTTTCTACAAGGGGTCAGTCTAGATGGAAGATTAAACAACCAAGGAGGGGTGTATGGAAACCTAATACAATAGAAGATTCTTGAAATATAAGTGGAAGAAAATATGAAAAATGTATGAAAGAAATCTAAATTGGAGTCCACATAGCAGGAGAGATGAGTACCATTCTTCACTACCAAATGAAGCCTTCAGTGCCAGGAATGGGTTACATGTAATTGACTTGTTGGCTAAACGGGCCATGGAAACCTCCAAACAACTCAAGTTATTCTCCAAGCTATTGGTTGCTCTCCCCAGACTGGTTGTAAGGTCCTGTTGCTGAATATAACACCTATATAACTCACAGCACATGAAAAAGATGATATGGTGCCAACCTAGAGTCATCACCCCTACTGACTAGTGTTCATGGTACTGGAAGGTGCTATGCCAGTAAACACCAACCCAGCTCCAAACCCTTTGATCTACCATGGTTAAAATGCTTCTGCAAGATATGCTGATGCAACTGTGGCACAAAAATTGTTAAAGTAACCAACCACTTCTAATTGGAATTAAGGCCCACTTCTTGATATGGAACCTATGCCCAGAACTATCTGGGTAGTTAAGAACCCAATACATAGATAGACCATTGACCTAGGGAAAACCAATACTATTGTCCTGCTAAAAGAACATAGCAAGAACATTACTTCTAATGACATTTTTCTGTACCCATATATATGTGTTCTGGCTCAGTAATCATCAGAGTCTTCCTGTTGTAGTAAATGGGAGCAGACACAGAGACCCACAACTGAACAATATGTTGAAAGAAAGAAGCCTTGGAATAAATGGTATGTCTCCATCAAATCCATTTCAGGGTTCAGAGAAATATTGGGAAGAGGTGGAAGAAACAGTAAAAGGTCCAATGGGGATAGACGACACCAAGAAAGAAAGGCCATTTAGATACTACAGGACTGATATTGCATAAACTCATTGAGACTGTGACAGCAAGCGTGGAGCCTGCGCAGAACTAAGTCAGATGGGATCCCAGCACTGAAAAGGGAAGTAGACACAAACCCCCATCCCTAACCCAGAAGATCTTTCCAGTTAATGCCAAGTGGCAAAGGAAAAATCAGTTTACCCTAATGTACACAAACCACACTTAAGGCTCAATTCCCAGCACTAATGGCCAATAGAAAATGAACCGAATGGTAGTTTTGAAGATTTTTGTTTCACAATGCTTTGTCTGGGCTTCCTTTTTAATACTTACAGATATTTTGCTTATGCATTATGGTTTCTCTTTTTATTTTTAGGAGTTTTCTATGTGTGCAGATACATGTGTCTGCACATCTATATTTTTTGTGTTTTTCCTTTGGCTGTTCCTTTTTCTGTTTGTTTTGTCCCATTCTGGCTTGTTTCTTTCTATTTTGTCTTATTTTATTATAGTGGCAGTAGTGGTAGCAGTAGTATTTTAGATGTCTGTATTCCAATGACAGAGACAAGGGGTGTAGATTGGATAAGTGAGCAAGTGGGATCTAGGAAACTGGGGTGATACATTATTTATGATTTCATAAAGCTTTCCTGAGGATTCAGAGAGAAAAGTCAGACAAAAGCTATAGATATCAGGAAGTAACGACACACTGTAGACAGAGTTACTGTCCCACCAGGTCCAGCAGCCCCTTAGTCCCAACACAAACAAACACAAACAAAAACAAAACACAGAGGCTTATATTAATTATAAACTGGCTGGTGGCTCGGGCTTCTTCTTGGCTATCTCTCTCTTACCATTACTATTAATCCGTGTATTCCCCATGTGGTGTGGGTTACTGGAGAATGATAGGCATCCTACCTTCCCAATGGCTCACTCTCTGAGTTCTTCCCAGGATTCCTAGTCTGGTAGCCCCGCCTATACTTTGTGCCTAGCTAATGGCCAATCAGGATTTATTTACCAACCAATAAGGAAAACATATATTCACATCATATAGAAGGACATCCCCCATTAATACACACATTTAATCCTAGAAGCCATACTAGCTAGACAGGCAGTGGTGGCACCACCTTTAATCCCAGGACTCAGGAGACAGGCAGATGGATCTCTCTGAGTTCAAGGCTACCCTGGCCTACACAAGAGTAAAGAGTGACAGAGCTTATATCTTTAATACCAGCATTTAGGATAACATGCTTTTAATTGCAGCACTAAGGAGGTGGAGACAGGAGGATATGGTTGGGCAGAGAAAGGAATATAAGGAGGGGGGAGAGACAGGAACTGAGAGCTTTTGTCTCTGAGGGTCAGAGGAAACAGGATTTCCACTTCAGCTTGGTAGAGATAAGATCTACTGGCCTGGCTGCTTTGCTTCTCCAATTTTCAGCTTGAAGCTTGAACCCCAATATCTGTCTCTGGGTCATTTACTTTTCATGTTACAAGAAATCATAATCAGAATATATTGAATAAAAATACTTTATTCCTCCAATTATTTCATATATGTACATTTTCTATGTTTAAGGCATTTTGCCTATTTTATAAATCTTCTATTGTGTGTATTTATAGTATAGAATATGATGCTATGAGAATGCAAACAAATATTACACTGGTTACCAAATTAGCGTTAAAAAGGAAAAAATTGCAAGAAAAAGATATTTCCAGTGGGAAGATTAAGAATCTTTCCAGATCTCCATGACATTTATTTTATCTGTATTGGATGCAGTTGAAGAAATTATGACCATCCATGAATAAATATTCACTTCTAACTGAATTCACTTCTGAATAAATTGACATTCTTGTACTAAAAATAATAACAAAATTAAATTATTTAAAAATAAGAATGGAGATATTTTGCCATTTTATTCTACCCAGTAGTTGCTGATATTTGGTAGAATACATCCAAGGAATTAGATAATCTTATTCTAGAAAGGCACAAGATTATAATACTGTTTATTTTCTACAGCCTAATCTGCCATTTATACCCAAACCAGTTGAGTACTTTAGGTTGAATAAATTTTTAAGGACTCCACTTATATAATAATTTCTTATAACTCCCATGTTGATGTAGCAGCTATGAAATATAGACTGTAGCATTTATACAGGAGAGAAGTCAACATATAGGAAAATATCCCTCCAATCCAAGTCATGGGATTTTGAATTCCAGATCTTCGTCATAAATATTAGAATAGTCTTAATGACACTGCTTATTGTAGTGTACATGTGTGATTATAACAACCATCAGCACAGCACTCTATTTTTAAAAGTATAATTTTAATGATTTGGAAGTATAATTCTAAAGTAAGTTCATTGAAAATTCTCATTTCCAATGACAAAATCTTCTGCTCTCACTTTTATTGTCTCCTTGTTTGTTATGAACTGTGTCTTCCTTTATTTCTTTGTCAGAGCATGAAACACATGTGTTGCAATATTTATTGAATAGCAAAGAGAGAAACTGTACCAACTTTTAGATCAATTCCTCTTTCCTAAATTCCCAACAATAATTGGCTCTACTTTCCCTACAGGCTCTGACACATCAGTAATCTGAGTTAAGCCCCCTTAGTGTGTATATATATATATATATATATATATATATATATATATATATATATATATATATTAAGCAAACAAGAGGTCTACTTAACTACAACAAAGCTACTCACCCACTAGCTTTGATTAATTGCTTGGTGGTCACTTTCATTACACTGTTTAATTTGGACCACAATAGAATTTATCCTTTTACAAGATAAACTAGAGTCCCCAACCACTAATTATAGGTTCTGACCACAGTAGGTCACAAGATGGATGTTACACACACTTCATTGATGTCCAATTCAGCAAAACAGTCCACTCCTCTTTGGAGATGCTGTTCCTGCAACTCTAATATTAAAAATTTAAGTTTCTTCCTGAAGAACATAGGCACCCCTGAGATACTTTTGAATGTTTCTCCTTAGGATACAGATCAGCTAAAGAAATCCACAAATGCTGGCTTGTGAGTGCATGAAAACTTGCAGATCAGAACAAGAACTTCTGGTATGCTCTGGGAACATAGCTTGCAATATTATACCACACATTTCAGAAAGCTACAAGAAACTCAACATTTATATGCAAATTCATGATTTATGGATAAACCTGATACATTAAAATCTCCAAGGGAGCTTGGTTGGTGTTGAAAACAAAACAACAAAATTAAAAACCAATCTAGAACTCTGAACCTGACAAAGCTGTTCTTCAAAAGTGAGGAATAAAGACTCTTTCAGACAAAATAAAATAGAATGTATCTGTAGTAGACCAGCCTTTCAAAAATAAAGGAAATTAATTATGAAGAAGAAACATGACATAGATCAGAAACTCGGGTCTACACAAAGAAAAGAATACTTTTCAAAATGATCAAATGGAGTTAAAAGAAAAGCCTTTTCTTATTTTTTAATTGATCTAAAAGACAACAATTTGTTCAAAAAAATGGTAGCAAAAATGTATTCAGCTGTATAGGCTTATATGTATTTATAATCTCATATATGAATAAAACTAATGATGATAATGACATGAGTTAAAGAAAAAAAATGTTATTACTGTGTTACAATGAAGAATTATAAAGCACTCACAATGTCTGAACAGATCTAGAGTTCTCTGAACATAGATTCGGAGTAATTGCAAATTTATATTAGCAATTACAATAAAATAACTAAAATTGTGCTTTAAAATTTTTGATCATTGTGACTCAAAAAACATGTCTTTTTAAACTTTTGAAATATACTGTGAACATTTCCACACCTGTTAAGCCCTCTTATCTTGTACATACTCACACAAGGTCCCCTTCTTCTCAACCAGTGTCCCTTCTACTTTCCTATGTTTTTTAGGAAATCTTGTACAGACAGCCACAGCTGCTGTGTGTTCATGAATACATTGGTGATGTCATCCTCAAGAGAGAATTTTGTAATAACCACTTTCGGATTGAAATGAGGTCCCCTCTATGGGAACGCATACCTGATACTGAAAACCAAGGCAAAAATCTGTGACTGGAAATTTCACAGGAACTTTTGGAGGAATTTACTATTGATAGTAAGCTAAATGGATACATGGGCAAATTTCTTTCTTAATATATAGTTGTAACCTAGTGCAGCTACATGCTTGGTCAGAGATGCTGCCTCTTTAAAGTCGGCAATGGTGAATAGAGAAACAAATAACTAATCAAAATGTTGAAAATTAAGTACTCTTAAGTTCTCTGCCCTAAGCAGACCATTTACCTCACTTCCTGAAAGATCCAAATATTATTATGGAAAACGGGGTGGGAAGACAATAAGGCAAGAGCTGGAAGACAGGAAGATGATCTGTGAAACTGTCGTTAGAACAAAAATAATATTTTCAGAGGGTATATAAAATGGAGAGTGTTGTATATATGTTCTGAGTGATAAACAGAAAGAACAAAAATAATACTTTCAGAGGGTATATAAAATGAAGAGTGATGTATAGATGTTCTGTTTAGTGATAAACACTCAGAAAGAAAGAAAGGAAGGAAGGAAGGTAGGAAGAAAGAAAGAAAGAAAGAAAGAAAGAAAAAGAAAAAAGGAAAAGAAAGAAAATAAAGAGAAACTTACTCTTAGCACTTTGCCTGGTTATGAGTCTGTATTAACTGACACCTGGTATATGGGAGAATATACTCTAACCAAGGTTGAAAGCAGCATTAATCTCTGGGTTTAAACATAAAAATTAAGAAGACAGTTTGACAGCATGTGTTATTTAGCAAAACAACAAGTATAAGGTACCTTCTGCAGCAACTAGGATCTATGGCATCTCCAGACAAGGGATTCTGACAAAGTTTACCATACCAGGTGGGCTTCTCTCCATTGGAGCAAACTAGCATCGAATCAGAAAGTGGTTGGTTACCTCCGTAGCAGTCATCCCACTCACTATTGTAGAGCACAGCTTGCCTGGCAGGTCAGTACTGTAGTATATAGAATCCACATTTGGAATAGCACATTCAGACACTCTGAAAGCAAGGATCAGGGAAAGAGCTCTGTCTCAGTCCCAGCTTCATTTCTCTTTGTCTTACCATCAAAGCATGCGCTGTCTTCAACAGTACCATCATCTGCTTCTGGAAGACAACCAGAAGCAAAGCCAATGACCTGTGCTGTTTTGGGAGTATTGGGAGACCTTGTTACAGTGTACTAATTGGTATATACTTAATAGCTCATCAAAGACCTTCTGTATCTTTTAGTCTATTTTATTTTATTTTATTTTATTAAGACAGGATTTCTCTGTGTAGCCTTTGTTGTCCTAGAACAAGCCCTGTAGACCAGAATGGCCTACATAGTGCTCAGATTAAAGAAGTATGCCACCTCCACACAGCAACAATTTATTTCATTTCATCGTTTGTCATCTATCATTCTTTTTTCAAATTTTTATTTTTTTATTTAATTTTACATTCCAACCACAGTTCTTCGCCCACACATCCTCCTGCCCCTCCCCACCTCTTCCCACACCCTCACCTCCCCCTTCCATCCCCAGCCCACTCCTCTTCATGGGTAAGGGCTCCTGTGAGGGGTCAACAGAGTTAAAAACTATTTTTTGACATAAGTCACATATTGCAAAGTTGATTATTAGAAACAAAAGTAACCAAACAAAACTGTAAAGAAAATATATTAAGAGACTGCTATGAAGAATTTATAGCACTACATTACCTTGAATTAAATGTATACCTTTTAAAGAAAATTAAAATTCAATATCCATTTATGTAAATAAAAAAACACCCACTAGGGGTTAAGTTAGACAAACATTTCAAATATATTAAAGAATACCTTAGAATGTAAAGTTCAGCATCTAAGACTGGTTGTAAAACATTTAAAATTCTGCTTGGTCTAAAAGTGAAAATTCTAGATTTTAATGTTTCATGTAATAATCAGAATTCTAATTAATATGATAGGACATGTAAAGCTTACTGCTCAAAGATAATAATTTCATAATATTGCAAACATATTTGAATAGGTTAAAAAAGAAAAAATACAGTGTGGTGTGTGGTGTGTGTGTGTGTGCGTGCGTGCGTGCGTGCGTGCGTGCGTGTGTGTGTGTGTGTGTGTGTGTGTGTGTGTGTGTGTGTGTGTGTTACTAGTGACTGAATTTAGGGCCTTTCACATGATAGGCAAGCACTCCACCAGTGAGGGACACTAAATACTGTTGTTGCTTTTATTTATTTGTTTATTGTTTTGAAACAGTCTAGATTGTCCAGGCAGGCTTTGGGCATGATGATCCCCCTGCCTCAGCTTCTCAAGGGATTACAGAGCTGCATCACCATGACTGGCTATAAAATCTTTTTTTATTTCATAAAAACATGAAAGTAAGTTTATTATAAAAATGGTATAACATCAAAAGATAAGAAAAATACTTACAAAGTAATTGATAAATTTTAGAGTCATTGATTTGCAAAAGATTTCTTAGTAGTAAATATTTGGATATAGTTAGATTTTTTTTTTCCAATTGGGATAATAAAGTTGTATTATTTTGATATTATCTTGATTTCTTAGATTCATGCAAAGGAAAGCATTTAAAAAATAATTTTGTCTCATGTCAATTCCCTCATTTGTGAATCACGGGCATACATCTCTGCTGGTATTTTTTATAGTACTGTATACTCAGGAAACACTGCTTCCTGGATTCATTTTTGCATTTCAGATTTGAAATACATCTAGTCATCCCTGCCCAGTATTTATAGTGATTTTTTTTAAACACAAGGGGTTTTGTTTTTGTTTAATTCATTCTTTGAAAATTTTGTATGCACACACAATGTACTTTGATGACATTAATAGCACATGGCTCACTGAGTCCAGCCAGTGCTGTCCTCCTGTTTGTGGGTGTTGGGACTCTTCAAATTTAACATTTCTCTCTTCACTAGTGGCTCATTGTGGCTTGTTTAAAAATCTTACCTACTTACAAACAAGTTTTTATCTTAAATGTTTGTTCATTCATCTATTCAACTGTTTCATTTACCAACATGATATTTTTTCTCTGCTGACTTTATATTTTACTTATCATCACAGTTTATGCTTTTGGTCAGGGTTAATTTTTGGCTTCATTGTTTTTCACCAAACTTTATTTGCATATTCTTGATTCAGTCTTTTTACGATAATATATTTTTTATTTGAATTTGAAACAAGCTTGTTTTACATGTCAATCCCAGTACCCGCCCCCTCCTCTCCTCCCCTGTCTTTCCCAACCCCCATCTGATCCCCTTTCTGCTCCCCAGGGAGGGTGAGGCCTTCCTTGGGGATCTTCAAAGTCTGTCATATCACTTGGAGCAGGGCCTAGGCCCTCCCCCATGTGTCTACGTTGAGAAAGTATCCCTCTATGTGGAATGGGCTCCCAAAATCCATTAGTATACTAGGGATAAACACTGACCACTACCAGAGGACCCTTAAACTGCCCATTCCTCCTAACTGACACCCAAGTTCAGTGGGTATAGGTCAGCCCAATGCTGGATTCCCAGCTATGAGACTGGGTCCATGAGCTCCCCATGTTTAGGTCAGCTGTTTTTGTGGGTTTCTCCAGCCTGGTGCTGACCCCTTTGCTCATCACTCCTTCTCTGAAACTGGATTCCAGGAGTTCTGCTCAGTGTTTAGCTGTGGGTGTCTGCTTCTGCTTCCATTAGTTACTAGAAGAAGGTTCTAGTATGTCATATAAAGTAGTCATCAATCTCAGTATTGGGGAACGGCATTTAAGGTAGCCTCTCCACTATTGCTTAGATTGTTAGGTGGGGTCATCCTTGTAGGTTTCTGGACATTTCCCTAGTGCCAGACTTCTCGACAAACCTATAATAGCTCCCTCTAACATGGTAATATGGTATCTCTTTTCTTGCCTCCTCTATTCTTCCCCTGCCTCAAACTTTGTGCTCCCTCATGTCCTCCTCTCCTGTCCCTTTTTCTCCTTCTGTTTCTCCTAAATCCCTCTCCCTTCCCCCATGCTCCCAATTTGCTCAAGAGATCTTGTCCATTACCCCTTCTCAGGGTGACCATGTATGTTTTTCTTTGGGTCCCCCTTGTTTCCTAGATTTTTCTGGTAGTGTGGATTATAAGCTGGTGATCCTTTTCTCTAGGTCTAAAATCCATATATGTGTGAGTACATACCATGTTTGTCTTTCTGTGCCTGGGTTACCTTACTCAGGATGGTTTCTTCTAGTTCCATTTATTTGCCTGCGAATTTCAAAATGTTATTCTTTTTTTCCTTTGAGTAGTACTCTGTTTTGTAAATATACAACATTTTCTTTATCCATTCTTCAGCTGTGGGGCATCTAGGTTTCTTCCAGGTTCTGGCTATTACAAATAATGCTGCTATGAACATAGTTGAATAGGTGTCCTTGTTGTATGATTGTGCATCTTTTGGATATGCTCAAGAGTGGAATTGCTGGGTCTTCAAATAGACTGATTCCCATTTTCCTGAGATTTCCAAAGTGGCTGTATGAGTCTGAATTCCCACCAGCAGTGGAGGAGTGTGCCCCTTTCTCCACATCTTCTCCAGCATAAACTGTCTTTGGTGTTTTTTGTTTGTTTGTTTTTGTTTTGTTTTAACAATTTTGATAGGAGTAAGGTTGTGTCTCAGAGTTGTTTTGATTTGAATTACCTTGATGGCTAAGGATGTTGAGCACTTTCCTAAATGTCTTTCAGCCATTTTAAATTGTTTTATTGAGAATTCTCTATTTGGTTCTGTGTCTCACTTTTTAATTAGATTATTTGGTGTTTTAGTGACTAGCTTCTTGAGTTGTTTGTATATTTTGGAAATCAGCCCTCTGTAAGATGTGGGGTTGGTGAAGATCTTTTCCCATTCTGTGGGATGTTGTTTTGCCTTGTCAACTGTGTCCTTTGCCTTACAGAAGCTTTTCAGATTCAGGAGGTCCCATTTATTAATTGTAGATTTCAGTACCTGTGCTACTGGTGTTCAGGAAACAGCCTTGTGTACCAATTTCTTCAATGATATCCCCCCATTTTCTCTTCTAAGAGGTTCAGTGTGGAAGGATTTATGTTGAGATCTTTGATCCACTTGGACTTAAGTTTTGTGCATGGTGATAGATATGGATCTATCTGCAGTCTTCTACACACCAGCATCAAATTATGCCAACACCATTTGTTGAGGATGCTTTCTTTTTTCCACTGTAAAATATTAGCTTCTTTATCAAAAATCAGATGTTCATAGGTGTGTGGGTTAATATTGGGGGTTTTTGGTTTGATTCCATTGGTCTACCTGTCTATTTTTGTACCAATACCAAGATGTTTTCAGGGCTATAGTTCTACAACGGAGCTTGAAGTCAGGAATGGTGATGCATCTGAACAATCTTTTATTGTACAGGATTGTTTTGCCTATCCTGGGTCATTGGTTTTCCATATAAACTTGAGTATTGTTCTTTCAAGATCTGTGAAGAATTGTGCTGGGATTTTGATGGGGATTGCATTGAATCTGTAGATTGCTTTTGGCAAGATTGCTGTTTTTACTATGTTGAGTTTACCTATCCAAAAGCATAGGATATCTTTCAATTTTCTGTTAATTTCTTTCTTTAAAGACTCAAAGTTCTTATTATATAGGTCTTTCACTTATTTGGTTAGTGTCTCCCCAAGACTTTTTATGTTTTTTGTGGCGCTTATAAAATGTGATGTTTCTCTGATTTCTTTCTCATCCCATTTATCAAATATATATAAATATATGTATATACATATATATTTTTTAGTTAATCTTGTATTCTGCCATTTTGCTGAAGGTGTTTATCAGCTGTAGGAGTTCCCTGGTATTTTTGGGGGTCACCTATGTAAACTATAACATCTGCAAATAGTGAAAGTTTACTCCTTCCTTTCCAATTTGTATCCCCTTGATCTCCTTTTGTCGTTTTACTGCTCTAGCTAGAACTTAAAGTACTATATTGAAGAGATATGGAAAGAGTGGAAAGCCTTGTCCTGGTTTTAGAGGAATCACATTGAGTTTCTCTTCATTTAGTTGATGTTGGCAGTTGGTTTGCTGTACATTGATTTTATTATGTTTAGGTATTTTAATATTATTCCTGATTTCTCCAAGACCTTTATCATGAAGGGGTGTTGGATTTTGTCAAAGGCTTTTTCAGCATCTAGTGAGATGATCATGTGGGTTTCTTTTTCAGTTTGTTTATATGGTGGATTAGAGTCATGATTTTCCTATGTTGAAGCATCACTGTATCCCTGAAATGAAGCCTACTTGATCATAGTGGTTGATTTTTTCTAATGTATATTTGGATTAGATTTGCCAGAATTTTATTGAGTATTTTTGCATCAGTGTTCATATTGGGTGTAGTTCCTTTCTTACTTGTGTCTTTTTGTGGCTTGGGTACCAAGGTAATTGTAGCCACATAAAAAGAGTTTGGCAATGAACCTTCTGCTTCTACTGTGTGGAACAATTTGAGGAATATTGGTATTAGCTCTTCTTTGAATTTCTGGTAGAATTCTGCACTGAAACCATCTGGCCTTGGGTTTTTTTTTTTTTTTTTTGGTTGGGAGATTTTGATGAGAGCTTCTATTTCACTAGGGGTTATAGGTTTATCTAAATTGCTCATCTGTTCTTTATTTAATTTTGGTAGGTGATTTCTATTCAGAAAATTGTTTGTTTCCATTAATTTTTTTTAATTTTGTAGAGTACAGGTCAAAGTACTCTGAAGTACTCTGAAGTTTCTCTGAATTTCCTGTGTCCATTATTATGCCCCCCTTTTCATTTCTGATTTTGTTAATTTGCATGTTCCCTCTCTGCCTTTTGGTTAGTTTGGAAAAGGTTTTTCTATCCTGTTGATTTTCTTGAAGAACCAACTCTTTTTTCCATTGATTCTTTGTATTATTTTCTTTGTTCCTACTGTATTGATTTCAGCCCTCAATTTGATCATTTCCTGGTTTCTACTCCTCCAGGGTGAGTTTGCTCTTTTTGTTTTAGAGTTTTCAGGTGTTCTGTTAATTCTCTAGTGTGACTATTTTCTAGTTACTTCATGTGGGTACTTAGTGCTTTGAACTTTCCTCTTAGCACTGCTTTCAAAGTGTGCCATAAGTTTGGGTATGTTGTGTCTTTATTCTCATTGAAATCTAGGAAGTCTAATTTCTTTTTTTATGTCTTCCTTGAACCAGGAATGATGCAATTGCTCATGGTTTAATTTCCATGTGTTTGAAGGGTTTCTGAAATTTGTGTTGTTGTTGAATTCTAACTTTAAAGCATGGAGAACTGATAAGATACAGGGGGTTATTCCATTTTTTTGTACCTATTGATGTTTGCAATATTGCTGATTATGTGCCAATTTTAGAGAAGTTTCCATAATGGTACTGAGAAGAAGGTATATTCTTTTGTGTTTGGATGTAATGTTTTATAAATGTCTGTTAAACTCAATTGGGTCATAACTTCTGTTAGGTATTTTGTTTCTTTGTTAAGTTTCTGTGTGGTGGTCCTGTGTAGGGTTAAGAGTTGAGTGTTGAAATCTCCCACTCAGTTTGTGAGGTGTTATGTGTGATTTAAGGTTTAGCAATATTTCTTTACGAATGTAGCTGTTTTGTATTGGGGAATAGATGTTCAAAATTGAGACTTAATTTTGATGGGTTTCTCCTGTGATGAATGAGGAATGGCCTACTACATCTCTTTTTATTGATTTTACTTTAAAATTTAATTTGTTAGATATTAGGATTGCTACACCTGTTTGTTTCTTGGGTCCATTTGATCAGCAAATCTTTTCCCAACCCTTAACTCTGAGGTAACATCTGTCTGTGAAGTTGAGGTGTGTTTCTTATATGTAGCAGAAGGATGGATTCTGTCTTCATATCTATTCTGTTAGCCTGTGTCTTTTTATAGGCAAATTAAGATAATTAATATTGAGGGATATTATGACCATTTATTATTAATTCTTGTTTGTTTTGGATTTGTTTGTTGAGTTGGTATTATGTGTGAATTCCCCCACCTCCATATTTCTTTTGGCTGTTGGTAAAATGGGATTATCTATTGCCTGTGTTTTTGTAGGGGTAGTTAACTTCCTTCGGTTGGAGTTTCCTTCCAGATCTTTCTGTAGGGCTGGATTAATTGATATGTATTGTTTAAATCTGGTTTGTCATGGAATGTCTTGGTTTCTCCATCTAAAGTGATTTAAAGCTTTGCTGGGTAGTCTGATGGCTCTCATCTTCCAATGGATGGAGGTTGGACCATGACTCTGGCAGCCTCTGAATGGGCTGGCTGGTCTGCTAGGATAGGTGCACAGTCCCTGTGCACAGTCCCAAGTCCTCAGTAGGGCAAAGGAAGGTGGGCTCCTCCCGTGGGTGAAGGTGAAACCAGAACTCTGGCAGACTCTGGATGGGCAGGTATGCCAGGATGGGCTCCTGTGTGTGTGCTCAGTCCCCAGTCCTCAGGAGGTTCTGGCAGGACCAGGAAGGCAAGACTAAAAACAGGCCTTCGATTCTCCCCTCCCATGATTGGAGGTGGGACTAGGATGCTGGCAGACTCTAGATGAGCTTTGTTCCTTGGGATGGTCTGTCCCACATACACACAATACCCAGCCCCCAGGAGGCTCTGGACTTTTTATCACATGACTTTTCCAATCATCGAGTCAGGGTTTATGTAAAAGTTGTTACAGTTTTGCATCAATTTACCTTGTTTTCACAATGTCAAATCCACACAAGAATACAAATTTACTGCACTTCTCTATCAGCCCCTTAAACAAAATTTACAGTTCTTCATATTAAGGTCTCTTTTCCCATTTAAAATGTTTATTGTTTGGCTATACTAGACATTCTATGTCTGTTTTGAATGGCGATGTAACAGATACACTTGAATTACTGCATTGTAGATGGGACAATGGAGACCTAAGATGTGTTTTTATATGTTGGTCTTTCCTCATAGTCTTTTAAATGCTCTGAAATAAGGCACTTTGCTTCTGTTTCGGTGTGAGAGCAGTAGATACTGTCTCCATCATAGCATGATCTGATGGCAGAAATGAGACTGAAATACAAATATGTAAACTATTGTTTCACAACAACCAAATTGTGTGTCTCCAAGTCACTTGTATGTAATTTGCTCCTTAAAATAAAATAATTTTCTAATAAAAGCAATAGCTTCAATAGCAGTAAACGAAGCCAATAAATTAGCAGTTTGCAATTTCACAATGAATAAAGAAAAGCTAGCAGAGAAGAGGGTAATTTTGTTATTTTTATAATTGTTTTTCCTCAGATTGTGAAATTCTCAATGTGTTTTCTTGAAAGATCACTATATTCTAGTGAAAAGTAAAATCTTACCTTCATCTTCAGAAATTTTTAAATCTTTTAACAACAGGAGAGCTTACTGTGTCTCTCTTTTCTTGGTCTGCAAAACATGATTAATGGCATTAATCTGGAGACAATTTATAGCAAAGATGCAAGAGACAGAACAGAATCTGAAAAGTAATTTTTGTCCCTTATCAAAAGAACCATGTAGAATAAGAGGCTGTATCATTCAGTTGCTGAATAGCCCTGATGTTTAATGTTATTAGATACCAGCATATGCTGGAAATAGTTCCCTCTGTTTTTTAATTAACACTTTGTTTGAAAAGACAGACAATTGAATCAGGTATCTCAAACCTTCTTCATTAATTTTCACCCACCATATTTATAAAATGCTCTGCTCCGGGCTCTGCCTAATTATGTCCTCAGGTTCCTGTATATTTTTAATGCAACTGAAGTAATGAGCATATTTGGAACCACTGATTGCTAAGTGCAGCCTCCTGTTGCCCTTGGAAAAGTTCTGTTGTGCTGAGTGGTTGGTCTTTAAATTCCCATAAATTTTCCCTGTGTAGCTGAGCTGCTAAAAGGTAAAACAGAACAAATCTCAATCTGCTTAGTATTCATTACTGAAAGGCATCAAGAAAATTACACGTGAAATAGCCCTGAACATGCAACAAATAAATACATACAGCCCCATTAAAGAGAAAAAAATCATGGCTCTGGAGAGAAGTCTCCTTGGTTGGGAGTGTATGTGGCACTTGTAGGAGGATCGGAGTTGGTTCGCAGCAACCACAACTTTGGCAACTCCAGTCACAGACGATATAATTACCTCTTCTGGCCTCTGCACATACCTGCACTCACATGCAAAACCTAATTGCAAAAATAAGATCAATTTTTAAGAAATGTAAATGGGTGATAAGATGTATCATCATCTGGTTTTTAGAAGATTGCATACTTCCAAACCAGGTAGCAATCTTAAATAAGAATGGTGATTCTTCATTTTCTAGGAGTTTCTCTTAATGTCTGAACTAAAATATCATTGTTAGAATCTTGCAAATTTCCATTTAAAAGAAACCAGGCCAGTACTACCATACATATATACATGAACAGGAGAGATTGCTAAATACCTGAAGTTTCATGATGTAATGTTAATCAGCCATCTTCTGATTCAGTTGTCTCCCACTCTACATGTCCTAATGAGATCACGTCCTCAACAAAACCATTACTTTTCTATGCAAAGAGCATGTTATCCATGATTTCTAAGCATAGAGTGTTCCATCCCAGCAGGAGGTAGACAAGCCAATGGACCACGATAAGGAGTGTGCCGTGGAAGCAACAACCAGGTACACTAGGAGTGCACTTGTAGAATAGTCAGTTCATCTGATTAAGAGTAAAGTCACATGGAGAGAGTTTGTAGATTCCATGCTGAAAACTGAAGACAAATAGAAAATAATAAGTCGTATAAGGAAGAAAATGGAGAAATCTGTGTCTTTTGAAGCTCTAATATTCCAAGCCATTGTTTACTTTTGTTACTTCTTTCCTGTCATTTTTCTCTCTCTTCTACGTGTCCATAGGTGAATTTTTAAAATCCTAATGTTTAGATGAATTAAGTCTAAACAGACTTAATTTATTTCACCTAGCAGCATCCTCATTACATACACTGAAGCTGAAAGTCCAAGATAGATAGAAGTTTCTACCATTGTTCTGAAATTCATGATAATTTAGTTTCAGACAAACACCACAGCTTGTGGTGTACCTCAACAGAAACTGACCACACAGGTTGAAAAAAACAAAAACAATAACAAAAAAAACCCAAAACAAACAAAAAACAGCAACAAAAAAACCAAAAGAACAGGCAAACCAAAAGTAATACACTCTGAAAATGGGATGGGATTCAACCAAAAAAGAAACAAAACAAAACAAAACAAAACTGAGCCCAGCAAACCAGAACTGTTTGAGAGTTTCCAGTATGTAGGCATGAAGGGGAAACCAAAATAGACACCACTTTGGGTATTGTGTTAACTGACTAAAATAAGAAATAGACTATTTAGGATGGCAAAATTAAAAATATTTCTTAAAGATAAAAGAATAGTTGAAATCTGTGAATGATGGCATGCTTGGCAAATTTCCCTAGCAACAAGATGATCCTTCCCATCCTTGAATAGTAGCATGGTAAAGAAACAGAATGGCTCATCTTTTCATGTGAGCTGCATCGCTGCTCATCTTCTGATGAGACACCCTCTTCCTGTATAATTTATCACTTTAATATCACCATTAGTGTGAATGAAACAACTGATATGCAAAACACTGAAACACAATTATAAACAGTACTAACCAGTGGACAAAAGTGCCAGGCTACGCTGCAGCCCTAGCCTGGTATTCATCACCATTTGGGCTGATAGCACAACATACATTTCATTTACCACTTGATCTCCTTCTATTATTTCTTTCATGGGAAGGAATCTAATCAGAATTATTTATTTGGAAATGTGTTTTCTTAAAGCTTTTAAGAAGCTCCATACAAAGGCACACTTACTGTACTCACTTAAGAAAATGCTCAGCCCTAGTGACCTACAAAGCAGGGGTTTATATTCTGATCATTTTAAACAGAAAAAATTAGTAGAAGCCAATCTGAAGCTTAATTTTCAATCATATATTTGTGCGAATACTTTATGTGGTGGTGGTGGTGGTGTGTGTTTGGGGTGGGGGTATGAACCGAACTGGTACTCACTCACATGAATGGAACTAATGGGATCTAATATACTAGCCAGTTGTGTCTGGAAACAACAAGGGGTTAAAGGAAAACTACATTGTAGTGGTTAATTCTTTTAAGGAATGAATTGAAAATTGTGGGATTCAGGAGTGAAGTCTCTGCTGAGAATTCTGGGTTATCAACATTGAGTTGCCTGGAGCAGGGACACACATCATTGTCCTGTGTTGCTTATAGGTCAGATGCCCACTCTTCTATTCTTCATAATTTGCATGATAGAAAAGACCTGTGATCCACGATACCACTTGTGGTTAATTCTGCTAACAGGTTGTGCTTTTCCTTTAACTCAAAAATTCAAATTGCAATGATGCCTTATTTGGCCTGTTCAGGGTACAACTAGTAAGAAAAGACTGATGAAAAACAATTGGAATTAGAAGGTGGATTCAGGAAAACCAGATTATCAGCCACATCGTGGGCCTAAATTGAGCAATCTGGGAAACTATTACAATGATGTTTTCCATTCTGACAACTTTTCAATCAGTTTTATATGTTCATGAATAAGAATGTTGAGAGCTTTTCTAGAAATATTTAATATATTAATTCTTCTAATATTCAAACCAGTACTGTGGTGTTGGTATCATCATTGTCTTAATCTACTGATGCAGGGATTGAATCTCAGGGAAGTAATGAAATTAATATCACACAACCTATAAAGTAGTAGAACTTTAGAGTAAAACCCATGGGTGGGTTTCCAGGATTCACCATGTGATTGAATGCATTATATTTTAATCTGTATGTTTGTTATTGGTAATAAAACCATCTATACATCTTTTAAATTTGTATTTGTTTGTATGTGCCTGTGTTTGTAGATACATGCATCTGAACATGTACATGCAAAAAACAGAAGTTGATGTTAGGTGTATTTCTCTATCACATTCCACCTTAGTTTTTAGAACAAGATCACTTGTTAAAACTGTGGCTTGCTGTGTAGGCTAGACTGGCTGGCCAGAGAGTCCCTAAAGCTCTGCCTGTCTCTGATCCTCCATTCTAGCTAGGGTTGTGGATGCATGCTGCCAGCCTTCCCATGCATTCTTTTTACTCCACTGTTGGTAAAAGGAGCTCCACAGGGTGCTGATCCTCCAACTACACTCAACAGGTGTCAGAGGAGGGCCCAGAGGCACTTGTTGGTTTCTTGGGCCCATGTCCTCTTGAGGCAAATTTGTATCAGCTCAGTCTTCCATACCAACCGAAATTCACAGCTACTGTGTCCTAAGAGCCCAACACGTTCACTGGCTCTATGTGGGTTCCCACTTACCTTATGCATATGACCTATTCTTTCTCCTCTTTCTGTCTCCTTCCTGGTCTTTGTTCTACCCAGAGTAATTACACAATGATGCTGAAATGGAATTTCAAAGATCATTACATTTGATTCCTTACTTGGACTACCTCAAAAACTATAAGGAGTAACACAGTACTATCATATATAATGTATATGCCCCTCTTTTCCAGTTTTAAAATTGTAAAAGTAAAATGGACCAAGCCAATCACATGCCCATCTGAAATTGTCACTGGATATTTGTATGAAGACTTCATTGCAGATGGAACCAACTGAGAATTTAGCTTATGACATGAATCTAGTTGATGGTGCGAAATGATTGCAGTTTATGAGCTCCCTGTAGCATGAACCCTTGCCTGCAGATACTACTTCCTTTATCCACAAATGCTGTGAATTTCTGTGGCAACACTTACATAGGAGGGCATTATGCATTTGCAAGTAGTTCATGGTCAAAAATAGGTCCACAACATGGTTAATTAGAACCAGGGAATTTAGGAGAAGTAGTTTTACAAAAGCACAAATTTAATATTCAATACTAAAAGGAAGCAATGCATATGGTTTCAAAGTTCTTTAGGCATGGAGGGTGTCACATTAGCAATTATTACATAAGAGGCCCAGGGTTTGAAGACTAGAAAACTCCATCTAAAGGAAAGGATTGAGGTATATGTATGTGTGTGGCAATTTCTTCGTGACTGAGTTCAGAGTAATAGAAGTAAGAAGCTACATGAAAATGTAAAAATTATTGTTGTTCATCACATAGTTTTAGAACTGATATAACTGTGAGCTGCATGAATATATATTACATATATATTTATATATGTATTATCACATATTATGACAATAATACAAAGAACATATGTATATGTGTGTGTGTGTGTGTAATCACAGTCATCATAACTGTTATTTTTTTAGAACTTGCATAATTTTTAAAAGTCTATGAGTAAATGAAGACTTTGGGAATGGGTAATTTCTAAAAATTGATTCTCCATAAATATAAGCATTAAGTATTGTATGACACAGTAAAGGTGGGAATATTTAATATAACTGCTAATGGGGGAAATTTTAAAACCAATATGAGAAACCAATAAAGAGAAAAGGCACAATTCTCAATAAATTTCCTCATATTTACAGCTTCAACCACAGTTAAGCTACAGTAGGGAATTACAACTGCTTCTTTCACTTGAAAGTAACTGAATAATTGAGCTACAGGACTTGTCTGTGTCAGGTTGTGTTTGCTGTATTTGGTTTTAGTCTTTTATGCCCCAGTGTGTAATAATTGGTTCATATTGCCAGACAAATACAAATATCCGGTCTAGCTGAAAAAATACACATTCACCCCATCCTGAAATCACTTCTGGTTCCAAGAACCACATAAACGATCAAGAGGAACTATAAATGAGAGCTATGCTCTCATCAGTCCCTCCCCCACAAGGAAACCACCAGGCTGAGTGAGTTCATATCATCATTTGTCTATGCAAATGTCTGGCATGTTTAATCTGTTGGGGCTTCAGGCTCTACAGAAAGAATTCAGATAAGGAGAAATTGGGGAGTGAAGTGTTGCAACTCAAGCAAAGTTTAAGAAAAAGTTTACAGGGACTGTGCATCACACAATTCCTAAACCAGAGGCAAGAAAGAGAATATGTTTCTGTAGCCTGGTCTTGTCCTCCCTCTCTGAATTTGGATTCTGGGTCCCCAGATTGATAGCTGTGAATCCAGCATTGGACTGACTCAGAACCCCTGAATATGAGTCTCAGTTAGAAGGCCTGGGCAGTCTAAGGGACCTCTGACAGTGGAACCAAGATGAACCTGGTGCACAAAAAAACTTTGGGAGCACATTCCCCATGCAGGGATACTCCCTTAACCTAGAGGCAGGAGGGAGGGCCTAGACCCTACTCCAAATGACTTGACAGATTTAGATGACCCCACCTGGAAGGCATCACCCTACATGTGGAGTGGGGGGTGAGGGGGTGGGAGAGTGGGAGAGAAGGAGGGAGGGAGAGAGGGAGATAGGGAGAGGGAACTGGGATCGATATGTAAAATAAGAAAAATAAATTTTTTTTAAAAAAGGAAAGAGAATATGACTGAAAATTAGAGTGACCCATAGGTCAGGTATACTTGAATTGGGACCAAGTGAAAGGATGATTCCAATCTGATCTCCAGCAAAGGGAGAGAATACTGACTTCAGACTATTGCTTTCAGACTTGAGATGTGATGCCAACAGAGTGATTACAGGCATTCAAAGGACATGGTAAGAGAGGCAAGAGTGAACAGTTACAGCACAGTGTAACAGTGCTTGTATGTTAGGGTCCTTTCCAAGCCACTGCGTGTGAACCTATAACATGGTGCTTTATCCAAGGTAAGATAATAAAAAGGAGATAAACTTTTACTCAAGCACATTACATTGAATGAACAGAATGGTTTCAACTAGACAATATGGAGATATCTAAATAACTAATGTAATGATTTTCTTCTCCAGGGGTCAGTTATTTTGATCTGACATCATCCTTCAAAGATACATTGTCCAACTGCAATCATCTTGCCAACAAACACCCTTGAGGTATTGATAGCTTAAGCCATTACCTTTCTACTGATTATACAACACCCTTATTCCAGGAAAAACACAAAACTTTTCCAGCTCCAATGGGGTAATTCTTTAGAGGAAGATTAATAGGACAGTAACAGAAATGAATTATATTTCCTTCCACACTTGCTAGCTAGTCAACATTTTTAATGTTGCTTTTCTTTCTTTACCTACTTCTCGCCCTCCCTCCTTTCTCCTTCCTTCTTTTATTCCCTTTCTTGATGCTTTTTATCTTTCCTTTGCTAACTATTCACTAAGTCAACAACTAACTCCCCCTTTCATATATCTAGTACTTTGATAGGTTCATGGAATAAAAAGCACAGCTACAAGCATTTCCCACAGTCATGATAAGGTAATGAAGTGAATGGATAAATGGGTGTGTCCATCGAATGGAGTACCATCCACAAGAAAAAGGAATAAACTTCTCACTCATGCAAATGAATGACTCCTACGTTTATTTTTCTAAATGTAACAAGCCAAATTCCAGCATTAATAAATTGTATTATTCTTTCTGTGATAAGCATTTTGGGAAAGGCAATGTTACAGGAGCTAGAAATACTTATAATAGCTCCCTATTATTTTGATGTGTTAACTTACCCTATTAATGCTATGAGTCTACAGATTTTGGTTCTGTACAAGAACAAATGTAAGGGGTCAGTCATTTTGATCTGACACCATCCTTCAAAGATACATTGTCCAACTGCAATCATCTTGCCAACAAACACCCTTGAGGTATTGATAGCTTAAGCCATTACCTTTCTACTGATTATGCAACACCCTTATTCCAGGAAAAACACAAAACCTAGTTTTATAACATATTTTTCCTTACAAAGGCCAGCATCTGGCATTTGCTGTATTACCATAATAATTTTCTTTCTTGTGATGCAGAAATAATTCTTCTTAGGAATAATAGTATAAGCAGTAGACCTGTAAAACTCTAAGACAGGAGGAAAAACATCAAAGAAAAGACCAAGTACAAATTAATAAAGCATAAAACACTTGTACCATATAAAAACTGGAAAAGCATCATTAGTCTTGCAAATTACTGGAAGAGTAATTATTCCCAAGATATTAAGGATCTTGCTACATCTCCATAGCAAAGTAATGACATAATGTGGTAAGGAAATAAAACTGTCATCTCTCAAATGTTTGGAGGATAAAGGTAAAAACAAGATGCAAAATCACCTATACAATGGATTCTGTGATGATATAATGAAAACACAGGTGTTTGAGGTGTGTATGTTGTGGTCCAAGCACTTGAATGCAAGACACAAATGACCTTGTATTTTTTTAAATATATGAATAGAACATTAACATTTTCCTCTTAGATTTTTTTTTTGCTTTTCTTTACTTCATCATCCACTTTTTTTGTCAGAAAGATGGGGGGACAATTGACTACAGAAATGGTTAGGGGATTGAGTAAAGAAGTGGTGTTTGGATTAACTATCAACCTAGGGATGTAGAGATTCTTCAGTTTAAGGACATCAAAGCAGTATGGGATTAGGATATCAATGAGCCCCCTTGACCCTCCAGGTTAGATAGTCATGTTTGGGAACCATACTCTGTTGCGAGACCCATCGCAACCATTCAAACACCAACTCAGGGCTGACTGTGGAACATATCAATACCCTTGACCCAATCTCATTTCAATTAAGCTGTATCCGAAGAGCCCTTTAATAAAAATAAACCAATAAATTATAAGGACAGTTATATCATAATCGTAGTCTTCCCAATTTTCTAAATCATTTCCCAACTGTGAATTATGAAAGCAATAGTCTCATTCTGTCCTATGGAAACCAATTACTCATTAAATTCTATCTACCTAAAAAGGTCAACAATATTATTGAGGTTGGGAAAATGGCTTCTCAATAAATTCTTCTATTTTATAATGCAACACAACAATTACTAATGTTTACATCATCTTAAGTCTTATATAAAAATTTCAGTTATATTTTCTCCTTGAATTCTTCAGGAATAAACTGGGAAGTTTTATTATGGTGTTTATATTATAGGTAAGGACACTAAGGAGTCTAGAAATAATTTGCTCAAATCACTAAGTCAATAACAACAGAGATGTATTTACACCCAGGTTCCATATGTCCAGAATCTAAGATCTTCCTGGTAGATGAGACATGTGCATTTGCAGTATGAATGTCCTTACACAGCCGTGGGAGGATAAATGTGGGACCAGTCTGAGTGAAAGTTCATCTTGTAGAAGATCTGAGTCCCACCCCATATATATATATATATATGTATATATATATATATACACATGTATGTATATGTATATGTATATACGTACATGTATATGAATACATATACATGTACGTATATACATATATATATGTATATATATATTATATATATATATATATATGTGCTTAGTAGGTAGCAAGCTCCAGGCCAGTGAGAGACTGTGTCAAAAAGTAAGGCAAACAGTGAATGAGGACACAGGTACATCTGCACACACATGCACACAGCACACACAGTGGCGATCTCAACTGTAAGCCATATTGTTTCTTGAAGAACCAGACGTCTGAATCATATTTGAAGCCTCATTTTATGAAGCTAGAATCCAAAATGAATCATTTAAAATGAGAAGAATTCTACTGTGAATACATAGGCTGATCGAGAGTTGCTGCCCTGGTGTAGGGTGTAAACAGAGTAAAGAAACAAGAGAAAGTGTGAACTGTAAACTGTAGGTTTTCCAAGTCTAGATACAGATTGAACAAGAGTCTCAGCTTAAACAGGGCATGTCTACAAGCTAGCTTAGGACATGAATGGTGTTCAGCTGAAAGGAAGGCCAACTCTGTGTGCTTTAGTTACAGCCCTTGTCCCCACTACCATGTCACAGAAGAAAATAAGGAAAACGATGCTGCCTTCTGCAAGGACTACTCAGTGAACAACAACGACAACAAAAATTTGTTGCAATTTGCTATGTGTTACACAGTGATAAAACTTGACATTTAGACTTAAGGACTTTAAATAGTCCCTTGGGCTATGTTTGGGGCACAGGACAGCTGTATGTATAATTAAATAAAGTTAATTTAAATAAATCAGATTTAACAGAAAATTGCTAAAAGTTTCCATTCAAAAAAGAGGTTTTTTTTTTGTAAGAATTTGCTAATGTTATTTTAAAACTTCATGTTTTTGAAAATCACAGGTTCTGGGACAAAACAATACACATTAAAGTATTAAGCATGGGGGAATATCTTTTCATCTTGAAGGTGTAATTTTACTAGTATTTTACACAGAGGAATTGCAGGTGTATGTTGGTAGTGTAATTGTGCTGGTGTACCAAGAAAGTGAAACTAAAAAACGTGCTTCTTTTAGTTGCTTTTACTGCATGCACTCCACAAGCCACACACACGCATCACAGGGATGCTATTACTCCTTTCTCTGAGCACACATTCATATTTATGCGAGAATATATATATATATATATGTATATATATATACATATATATATATATATATGTTCAAGAAATTGGTCAAGTGTTGGATTTGGTCTTGAGATAAAAAGTGGTGGGAGTTGTTGTTGCTTTAGCAAAGCTAAAAATTTTTGTAATAAAAATGAACATCAGATGAACTTTCCCATTCCTGGGGGGGGTGTTGTTATAATGTCATCACTGGGGACCAGGTGATCATCTTCATCACAAAGCTGGAGGGAATATGTCTGAAAACCAAGGTGAATTAAAGTTTGACCTTTTTCAATATTGTCTTCCTTGACACTGTCTCGCAGACTTGTTTTCAGCTTTCTGGAATGAAACACATTGTTCCTGCTTTAGAGCTCTGTGCTGCAGGTAAAGAGGCTCTGTGATTTATAACTAGCCCTGCTGCTTGCTCCTAGGAGACGTAGATGCACCACACCAGATGAACACCATGTGAAACTGCTCACTTAGTCCTTCCTCATTTCAGAAATGAGACACGTTGAGGCCTGGAATTGATGAGAGCCCAATATGAAGGAATCTAATATCTAGCCAATCCACAAAAACCAGATATTTTTCTTTCCTTTTTTTTTTTTTTTTTTCTCTTCTAGGCTTGTCTGGCTCAGTTCTCTTTAGGACCGGCTTAGTGCAAATGTTTTAAAGGCTGTGCTCACATCTGAAGATGGACTGACATGTTTATGCTGGTTAATCCTATTCTAGAGTTGACTGTCAGGAGGCAACCTCAGAAACTAAAGAGATTTAAGAAGAAAAGCAAAACATTTGGATGGGCTCTCACCAGCCATCAGTGACCAGTACAGTTTCCCTGAAGCAAAAAGACAATATTGTGTTCTCCATCTTCGTTAGTTATTTCAAGTGTCATGGATAGAAAATAAATGCAATAATTATATACCATTCATTTATCAAAACACATCTTTTGTCAAAACAACTCATCCAAATTGAGCTTTCTAAATTGTTCTTTACTTTATATAGAATTCTCATGACTGTTGAAGGATTATATACTGATGTGTCTAAAGCTAGATACTTCTTTTGATTTGAATAAATGTTTTATATATGTATAATATATAAATGCCATATCTAATACATTATATAGAGACTCTAACCTTGAGCACATTAAATGAAGATGTCCCCCAAGGATCAGAAATATCTCTAAAGTCTTTGCTTTCTCTCTTGATTATAATATAAAACATAGATGTTATTCTGCTCCCTTCGAATTTCTCTCTATCTGAATGGAAAGTTTATTTCCTCTTCATGATTAAGATAATCCTCACATTTTCATTCTCTCCTGAGCTGTGATTTATCTGAAAAAACTGGAGAACTAGGACTACCACTCCCCCTTTCCCTCTGTGCTCAGGGCTAATTTCTTGGGCTCATCGTTGTTTGAGTCAAGTGCTTCTGGTCAAATGTGGTTAGAGAATCAAACTGTTTTCTATCGACTGGAGGGAGTCTAGCAATGCTAACTTCCCTTTCACAATGTGAAAAGCCTTATTTTTTTCAGATCCTTGCAGCCTATGTTCATCCCGAGTGTGCATGTTATAAAGACTTACATCTCTCAGAGGTCTTACTGGGACTTGGTTCCATACCTCTTATGGATATCATGTGCCATCTTTTGGAAGACTTAATGGAAATTCCATTGATTATCAAAACTTATCCATATGTCATGATGAACAGACCAATAAGTTTCTAAGAAAATGTCTGAACATTTTTAAATGATACAATCAATGTAGTAATTTCTACTGCAGTCATTAACATTAAAAAATATGTGTGCCTTTTCTCTTATCTTTAAGTGTCTACTAACTTATGTCTACCTGTGAACCCTTGTCAAAATAAAAATTTACATCTAATTTGGAAACAAAAATTCATCTTTGTTCCTGGAAGGAAAGCCCTTTAAAGTTAAACTTTGTTATTTTGTCATAACTGCAGCAAATGCCAAATTATACCTCTACCAGCCAACCTTGCTAATCATTCCCAACACAACTACCCTCAATTCAGTCAATATATAGATCAACATGATTTAAAAAAAAAATAGTGTTCTTCTGAATGTGTTAGTACAGACCTGTAATCCTAGTTCATGGAGAACTGAGGCAGGAGGATTATCACAAGTTTGAGGTTAGCCAGAGATACAAACCAAGATTATCAGACAAATTTTTTCAACATTAAAAAATTAACATCAATTTCTATGACAGGTTATAAAAAAGAAACAGTAAACATTTCCTGATGAAGTTAATAAAACTTCCATTTCCCCAGACTCTAGTGGTCTGGTAATCAAAACCCAGCGACCACCCATAATGATATGTCCAGAGGAAATCTTCCTCCTTTACAACTGAGGCCCAAGGAGACTCATTATAAGAATTAGCCAAAAAATCAACTCATCCTCAGAAGGGATCTTCTTAAAATTGTTCTTATGTTGAACCAGCTAGTCAGAGACACTGGTCACTTAGAACCAATAGAATAGCTCTGTCCCCAGAATTCATGTCTTTAAATCACCAAAGTGTCCAGGAAAAAATGACTGTGGATACTGAGTCCCCAGTCATCTGTAAAGGAATTTTCCTTCATGCTAAGAAATAAGACTGTTTACTCACAGCAAACTAGTAGACAGCTAATACTAATTTCTGAAAGCATGTGCTGATTTCAATAGGGCTACCATCTTTTTATATTGCTTTGTACCTTCACAATACAATTTCTTAAATGTTTTAACATCAGTCTCATTGGAAGTAGTGTCAGTTTGATTTCATAATCCCCACACTGTTCTTAAGATTTTTTTATTATTATCTTCACAAACCTAAGAAATTATGTAAACAAAACACTAAGAAACTTGAGCAATTCACAGTAAAAGCAAATAAATTAATAGCCAAGCACACACAGAAACATAATATTGACAAGGTTAAAAATATAGTAGATCCTCAATGACAAACCCAGGCCATAAAAATAAAAGATATCATGCATGTGCACAAAAGAAAAGAAAGCAGAAATGTGTATAGAGAAGAAAGGGCATGGTAAAGCACATGAGAGCAAAGATTACTAATGCACATAGATTAGTGGTTGCTACTACAGAAGCATCTACAGGGGATGAAGAAAAGCAGCTTCCTCCTGAGGTGGGAAGGCACTGACATTTTTGGTAGTAGATAGAACCCTTATTTGTTACTTTTCAAAGCACTGTGACAAAATCCCTGACAGAGGCACAGAGGCTAGTTTTGTTTGTTTGATTTGGTTTGTTTGTTTGTTTGTTTGTTTGTTTTTTTGAGACAGGTTTTCTCTGCGTAGACCTAGCCATCCAGGAACTAGCTCTTGCAGAGAAGACTGGCCTTGAACTCACAGAGATCCACCTGCCTCTGCCTCCCGAATATTGGGATTTAAGGCGTGTGCCATCACTGCCCGGCAGAGGCAATTTTTAAAAAGAGAGGTTGCTTTGACTCAAGCTTTCAGAGGCAAGAGTTCACCATTGTGGGGAATGCATGTAAGTGCATGTGGCTGGTGCTGGGAGTTTACATCGCGCGGAAAGACCACGGAACAGAAAGCTGCCAGAGCCAGAAGGAGATATCACCTTTAAGACCAGTCCCTAATGCTCCACCTCCAACCACCTAAGTCACATGTCCCCAAAGTTCCAAACCTCTCCAAATGGTGCAACAAGCTAGGGACCAACTTAGTGTTTCAACACACGAGGCTACCAGGGATATATCATATTCAGAACATAAAAAGCGTAGAGAATTGTGACAGCAGAACAGAGGGTTGACGGCCTCCATATTGTCAGTATACAGAGGGAGAGTGACTAAGACATTAAAGAAAGAACCCAGCTAACACTGGTCTCTGCTCATTCTCAGCAGAATGCAGTCGGCTGAGGAGGATCCTGGAGTCTAGAAAGTATCCAGGCTCTGCAGCCATTCTTTTCCTGGTGTGTATTCAGGGCTACTACTGGGAAGACATTTTGGCAGGCCCCTATCTGTGTGCATAACTTAAGGGTCAGTGTCCTCTTCAGTGGATAAGTCTCTGAGCACTGCCACCACGGATCTGGAGCTGTGCTGATCCACAGTGTGCTGACCTGTAAAGCTAGCTGGTCTGGCTATAGAGGGAAAGATGCATGAGGAGCTAGAGACTCTGACCCAGTGGTGGAAAACTGAGGGGAGTCACGAGGACATTGGGAACTGTGGTCTGTGTGGAGCCATCAGATATGACTGCCAGCTCCAAGAGAGGTGAGTGATGGTTAAATAGAAAAACTAAACTCTGGAAAGTAAGAGACCTGGAGGTTTATACAGCAAATATTCTGCCTTGAGGCAAATTCCCCCATCCCAGGGCTTCCCCTCTCAGTAACCAGGCACTTCAAGGACTCGCTGGTGGAAAAACACCTGCCCAGGCTGGTCCAGCCAAGTAGGAAAGCAGACAGTAACTAGAGCCAGCCCTGCTCTAAAATCATGGCCTCCGGTTGCCAACTACACACCAAGGAACAAAAGGGAAGCCCGCCACCTGACTGCCCAGAAACAGCTCTCTCTGGGTGTCACAGGACTGAAGCAGCCACTTAAAGAGGGGCCGATTCGCATGAATTGAGTGAGGTCATTGGCTGCTGCCCCCAGGAGTGACCTCAGAATGCAAAGCTGCATTCTGTTTCTAAAAATAGATATTTTCCTTTTTCTATTTATTGAAAATCTTTTTTATGCAATGTATTGATTACAATTTCCCCTCCCCCAATCTCTCCACGATCCTCCCCACATCCCCTTTCATCTGAATGCACACCTTTTCTATCGCTCCTTAAAAACAGGCATCTGAAGGATAATAATGAAATAAAATAAAATAAAGCAAAAAAGAGAAACAAACAAGAAATAGACAAAACAAACAAAGAGAAGAAAAAGAGACGAAGAAAAAGCACAAGAAACACATATAGGTACAAAAACACACAAAGAAATCCTACAAAAACACAATACTGGAAGCCATAGCAATATACAAAGGACTTGTAAGGCTAAAACATTAAAAAAAAATAACCCCAACAAAACATTATGAGACAAAGAATGTCCAAAAATGAGAAACACCACTGAGTATTTTTTTGTGTTGGTCATCTACTGCTAGGCATTGGGCCTGCACTTAGGATGGTTTGTATTCCCAGTGAGACACCGTTGGAAAAAACTAACTTTTTCATTTGTGAATGGTTATTTAATGGGGATAGTTTCAAGGTTAGGAAAGGCAACCTGTATTCGCTTTTCCTCTAAGTGTGAGGGGACCTATCTGGCACAGACCTGTGCAAGGAATTGTGCATGCTGACACAATCTCTGTGAGTTCATGTGTGTCATCCCTGCTGTGGTTATAAGGCCTTGTTTTCTGGTAGTCTCCATCCTCCGTGGCCCCTATAATCTTTCTGTCTCCATTTATGCAGGGATCCCTGCACCCTGGGGGGAGGGATTTGATGGAGACATCCCACTTAGGTCTGAGTGATTCAAGGTCTCCCACTCTCTGCATAATGTCTGGTTGTGAGTCTCTGCATTCCTTCTTATCTGCTGCAGGAGAAAACTTCACTGACAATGGATGAACAAATCACGGATATATGAGTACAGTAGAATGTCATTAGGAATCTTTTTATTGCTGTCTCCCCCACCCCCGAAAAAAAAAAAAGAGAATAGTAGTATTTGGTTTCAGGTTCTTGACCACCCAAGCATGTTCTATCTCATGAACTAAGACTTAAAAACAGTAAGAGTGGTTGGTTATTGCCACAATCTTTGGGCCACTATTGCACTAGGCCATTTTGCAGGCAGGGCAATAGTATAGCTAGTTTGGTGTTTACCCTTTTCCTTGGTAGTGGGCAGAGTACCATAAACACTAGTCAGCAGTGGCTAAGGCTCTATGCAAGCACCCTTTAAACTTCTGTGAGTTAAGTGAGTTGTGTAGGCATTGTCTTTAACAATGGGGTTCTACCATCAGTCTGTGAAGAGCAACCAATAGCCTGGGTTGTTTGGGGTTCCCATGGGGCCCCCTTAGTCAACAACTCTATCAGATGTAACCCATACCTGATACCGGAAGTTCATTTTATGACAAGAAAAGGCAACTTAGGGCTGTATCTCCCTCATTATTTGACAAATTCACTTTTATTACCTTCATACATGCATATTTTAGGAAAATCCTACTGTAGTAGGTTTCTATACAACCCTTCAAATGGCCCTTAGTTTTAGCTGTCCTTCCCAGTAGTTCCTCTCTTGTCTCCCTCTTCCATTCCCCTCCTTGTTTGTTCCTCCCTGCCCTAACCCTCATCCATCTGTAACTATTCTATTACCCCTTCCTAGGGAGATCAACCCCCACCCCACTTCTTACTCTTTACCTAACCTCTGTGGATGTATGGAGTGTGGCTTGCTTATTGAAAATTTAAGTTAGCATATACATATAAGTGAATGAATACCATATATTTTTGTTTTGGGGGCTGGGTTATCGCAATCATGTTGACTTTTTTCCTAGCTCTAAATTCCCATTTATCTGGGAATTTCATGATTTTATTTTTCTTAATAGTTTAAGTACATTTCATTGTGTACCACATTTTATTTGTTATTCATCTATTAACAGGCATTTAGTTTGTTTTCAATTTCTGTCTATTGTGAATAGAGCAGCAATGAGCATGGTTGAGCAAGTGTCTCTGTGACAAGATGAAGTATCCTTTGGGTATATGCCCAAGAGAAGAACAGCGAGATCTTGAGTAGATCTCTTCCCAGATTCTGGAGAACTGCCATCTGATTACCATAGTGGCTATACAAGTTTGTACTCTCACTTTGATATCTAAGTTTTTCCTTCTTTACTCCAAATTCATCTTTTTCAATATGGGCTCTTGTCATGGGTCCTAGGCTAATGTGGTTTAATAAGGATCAGGATAAACAAATAGGCCAAATAGATGTTTATTCAAGGAGAAATAACTTATAACATAGACAGATGAACACCAACAGGTTCCTGGTCCCAAAAATGCCTCCGGATCCTCTCCTGTCCACAACCCACCAGCAAGAGAGCACTCCCTGGCTCCTCCTCAGACCTAGTTCCCAGGTCACTTCCACCCCTGTCTCCACCACCAATGGGTCTGGTCAGTGTCACAGATGCAGACAAAGTGAATATCTCACTACAACTCCCCTTTTAATCTAAATAAAAGGTTTATGCTTGATACAAAACTACATACAAAACAGTGAATAACAAGTGTGCTCTAAGAAAAGGAAAATCAAGAACATACAAACTTAATACCTACATATCTAGTCATAGGGTGAAGGTGTAACAGTTTACAATAGAGTTGTCCTAAGCTGGAAAGCTTACTTCTAGTACCTAATATATCTAACTAGGAAGAGAGAATAATAGTTGTGAAAGTTTAATCTTCAACCTCATCAAAGACCTGAGAAGGAAAATAGCGATACTAGGGTAGACAGGAAGTGCAGATGAACAACTTCCAAAAAGTGCAGTGAGGACAGAAACAGCAGGCTACCTGATAGTCATCCAAGGTCTCACAGCAACATTGGTACAGCCAGTTTTGGCTAAGGCCTAGAGTACCTGACAGAACACAACAAAAGCAGAGAGGTAGAATGGCTGTCTTACCCTGACTTGGCAAGGTTCAGCAGTCTTCTATGTTTGTCTCTCTCCTGTAAGATGAGTCCACGTGGAAATACTTAGGTTTATAGAAATGCTAGCCGATAAGAAACTTGTAACTGGCCAACAGTTTTATATTTAATACAGCATCTCAGTGTGTTATTTGGGGCTGGCGAGGCTCTGTATACAGGCTGGTGGAAAACCTGCTCATAACACTAGGCTGGCCTCAGGCTTATAGTCTCTATGTCTCAGGTTTTGGTGTTGGGACTGGAGACATCAGCTTCTGTTCTCAACTTGCAATATGCAACATTTAATTCTCTCTCATTTTGTCTCTCTTTTGTCCCCCTCCTCATTTTTTTTTCTGTAATTAGATGAATTTTATCTTACTGCTCCTTCTATCTTATCAACCCCTCCCTTTGGAGTTCCCCTGAATTTTAATTGTTTTGTTATCTTTATTTGTAGTTGGATCTTCTCTCCATCTTTCTGCTTTTCTCTCTCCCCTTTCTACTTTTGTTTAGAAGCATTCTTTGTGTATTCTTAAGTTTCTACCTTCATTACTAACCTTCTAGTTCACAAATCACTGCTCTCTTTTCCTCCAAGGTTATTGAGATTGTGGTAGAATGTAGCACAAAAAATAAAAGACACAGTTACAGATATTGTGGTTCAAGCTGTGAGCTGAAGATCAGAGAAGCAAAGCAGCCAAGCCCTTTACCTCAGGATAAAAGAGCTCATCCTATCTCCACAACTTTCACCAAACCTCAGATTGCTGCCTCTCCTCAGTGAAGCTGGAGAATAATGCTGAGACTGACTACTGAAGACACTGCTCTTCTCTTTTATACCTATCTAGTGCTAGGATTAAATGCATGAACTCTGTTACTCTTTATGAGTGATTCAATCTGGTATAGCCTTAGGTGGCCTTGAACTCAGAGAGATCCATTTGCTTTTGTTTCCTGAGTCCTGGAATTAAAGGTGTGTGTCTGGCTTCTATGGCTAGCTAGTATGACTGCTTTGCTATTTTGATGTTCAGTGGCTCTAAAAATCATAAGCAATATATCAGTAGTAATTGTTTTTAATTGGAAAAATATATTATTTAAGAAGGGAAAGGTGTAAATTAATTGTCATAACTGTTATTTTATTTATTGAGATAATTATTGTTATACATTCTAGAAATCAGCATAGAAGGTCCTCAAAACATCATATGACCCAGATGTATCATTCCTGGAAATATTCCTGAAGAAATGTAATTTACGGTATAAAAGAGATATCCATGTACTCATGGTTATTGCATATTTGAAACAGCCATCACATGAAATAAGCCAGGATGTCCATCAGTGCAAGAATGGATGAAGAAAGTGTGGCATATATTCACAACAGAGTACTGTTTAGATATAAAGAAGAAAGAAATCAAACAGGAATAGTGGTACACCTAGTAATCCCAGCATTTTACAGGATGCTAGCCTGGTCTACATAGTGAGACACTGTCTCACCTCTCTGCCTGCCCCAGGTTAATAAAAATAAGACAAAATTAATGGAATTCTGTTATTTGCTAGAAAATAAATGTGACTAGAGATATTTACATTAAGCAAGGTAGATTGAACTCAGATTAGTAAATACCATGTATTTTCTCTCATATGGGAAAATTAAATTTTTTTAACACATTTGTAAAAATAGAAGAAGGACTTCTGGGAAAAGGAAATGGCACGAGGTGATGGGGGTATTGGTTCGGTGCTTGCCACATGAGCAAGAAGGTTGGAGTTTGGGTCCTCAGAACTTATATTTCAATGCAGGATGATTGTTGAATGACCTGTAATTCCAGCCTCAGAGGGTGTTGCCAAAGGGATCCCCACATAAAGCTGGCTAACAAGATGAGCTATGTCTCTTACTACATAGCATAAATCAGGACAATTGAATTGACTATTCCTTCCTAGAGATGGAGGTCTATCAAGACTTTTTATATACTTCATTTTTCTTTTCTGGGAATTTTCTATATTGGTTTCCAGCTATATTTACCACACTTATTTAAGCCTAAATCTATATTTATCTGACTGACATGATTCCACAGTTTCCTCTTTTAAAACACTTCCTTCTGGGCTCATTTTTGGGTTTACTAGAGTATAAATTTGAGTAAGATTCTTTTTAGAAAGTTGTGTGATTTTAAAAAAAATTTTCAGCCCTCAAATTTCCAATAACATCTTTCTTTTCCTTCTTACATGTATCACATGTCTGTGTAGGAACTTGAATTTCAAATCTTCCATTCAATTTTCTCCTCATTTTCATTATGTGCTGATAGCAACCTGATTATTATCTTAGGGTCACTTTTCCTTCTGTGTTGTTTATAGAACTCCTTAATTTTGATTAGACAATTTCCATCAGCTAAATTGAAATATAATTCTTTTCTATTTATACATCATTTTTACTTGCTTTTTTTTCAAGTAGATTAGCATTTTGATATGTGGTTTTAAGTCATTTCCTTGACCTGGAAAGTTGGTTTTTTAAATATATAGGTGAAAATTTCTTCTCATCATTTTATACTGATTTCCACGACAACCTCAGATTTGTAGTGATTATTCTGTCCTGGGCTCAGGAAAGCTGAGCTTTGACCACATAGATTAGTAAATATTTCTCTCTCTTTGTGTGAGTCTAGTGCACTTAGTGGGAATTTTTCCAAATTCTATTATTAGCTTTGCCTCAGTATGAGGTGAAGAAAGCTCTTAAATATTAGTGCAGCTCTTGGATCTTGTCAGAGAAGTTCCTTTGTGCAGTGACTAATAAAGCATCTCATAGCTGGTCTAAGTGCAGAGAATAAATGCTGTGGGGGCTCTCAACCACAAATGGAGTATCTGTATTACCCTCTGCAAGGTCCAGAAGCCATCTCAGAAGAGCAGAAAGGAAGACAGTGTCTTGTGGACATGACAGAGTGCTGCGCTCTTGAACTCACAACTGGTGTGGTTGGCGCACAGGACCTGCACAAGATCAAGCCCCTCAGCATCGTAGCATGCAGAGAGAAGGGATTTACCATCCACTTCAAGGAGGAGCTATGGAAATAAACAGCTGCAGCAAGGAGAGGGGTTTATCTAAGTGTGTGGCCCCTGGTAGGTCAGGCATGCTCCAGTGGATAGCCCCACACCCAAGAGTGTATGAGAGTGTTATTTGGACTTGATGATTCATTTTTTAAAGAAGTCATAAAATGGGGCAGGGTGGTGAGGTAGATCTGGGAGGAATTAGGGGAAGGAATAGAGGGTGAGTGTGACTCAAATACATTGTATGCAATTCTCAAAAAAATTAATGAAAATATTTTTTTCATGAACAGTTTAATTTGAAAGGGGGTAGAGGCAGGCAAGATAGCTCACTGGGTAAAAATGTTTGCTATCAAACCAGACTACTTGATTTCTTTCTTTTTTAATTTTTGATAATTTTTTAATTTAAATTTGAAACAAGCTTGTTTTACATGTTAATCCCAGTTTCCTCAACCTCCTGTCCTCCCCTGTCCCCCCACCAATCCCCATTCCCTTTCTGTACCCCAGGGTGAAGCCCTCCATGGAGAGTCTTCAAAGTCTGTCATATCATTTGGAGCAGAGCCTAGCTGTCACCCCCCCCATGTGTCTAGGCTGAAGAGTATCCATCGATGTGGAATGGGCTCCCAATGTCCATTCCTATACTAGGGATAAATACTGATCCACTACCAGAGTGCCCAGTCCTCCTAAATAACACCCACATTCAGGGGGTCTGGGTAGGTCCTATGGTGGCTTCCCAACTATCAGTCTAGTGTCTATGAGCTTCCCCTTGTTCAGGTCATCTGTTTCTGTGGGTTTCTCCAGCCTGGTCTTGACCTCTTTGCTCATTACTTCTTCCTCTCTGTAACTGGATCCAAGGAGTTCAGCTCAGAATTTACCTGTGGGTGTCTGCTTCTGCTTCCATTAGCTACTAGATGAAGGCTCTGGGATGGCATATAAGGTAGTCATCAATCTCATTATCAGGGAAGGGAATTTAAGATAGTCTCTTCATTATTGCTTACATTGTTAGTTATGGTCATCCTTGTAGAGCTCTCGACATTTCTCTTTAAAATTATAATGGCTCCCTCTATTATGGTATTTCTTTTCTTGTTCTCCTTTATTCTTCTCCTGACTCAATCTTCCTGCTCCGTCATGCCCACCTCTCCCTTCCTTTTCTCCCCTTTTCTTTCTCCTGACTCCCTCTCTCCTCCTCACATGGTCCCAATTTGCTCAGGAGATCTTGTCCCTTTCCCTTTCTCTAGAGGAACATGTATGTCTGTTTTAGGGTCCTCCTTGTTTCCTAGCTTATCCAGTGGTGTGGATTGAAAATATTTTAAATGCTGTAAAATGTGTCAAATAATTATTAAAACCCACCACTGAAAGATAGAACATACTGTAATTTTTATAATTTGCAAAACTACACATTAAATCTAAATTCCACAACTTTATTGAGACTAATGAACACAAAGTTAATTTCTTTCCAAGGATCAATGGGATAATTCCTACAGACTTGCAACCTTGTAATCCACTGCCTCTGAAGGTTTGCAGACTTCCATTGCCTATCAGTTAGTACTAGAGTAACTTTCCTTTTTAAACAGCTGTCAAGAAATTAGAAGTAAATCATCAACTTTGTGATGGTAAGAAAATACCTGCTTTTATAAACACAGAAGTCATTTTACTAGAGAAATGAAATAATGACTCAAAAAGTAGGCTCTTACACATTTATTATCTAAAATAAGAAGAAACCCAAGGACATAAATCTTCCAGTTCTGTTGTCTTCACTACCATCTATATCTGTGGGCTGAGGACAAAGTCCAGGTCCCCAGCAAAGATGTGTGTGTGTGTGTGTGTGTGTGTGTGTGTGTGTGTGTGTGTGTGTGCAATTCCATTCCTGTAAAAAATATTATGTGGGTGGTGTTGGTTGCAGTCTAATATATGTACTTTTTGCCAAGGCTTACAGAGAACTCAAATCTCTTACACCAATATTATGTATCTTTCTTTATGCTTTGAATATTTTGCCTTTAATTTTAGAATTTTTAATTTTCCTCTAAAATATTGTTTTTGGCATCACAAATATAGCTTTCCCATTCAAACTCTTACATCAGTCAGGATTTTGTTCCTCAACCACTTTCAGCTCTAAGCAGTATCATATTAAATGTTTTCTAGTGTATTTCCTTGGATCGCATAGATATCATACATAAAGAACTGTCCCCTTGTACACATCAAGGCAAGGCACCTTCATATTTGCTCCAGGTCTGGTCTCTGACATATCTGCTTGCTTATCCTTTCAGAGAGAGCCTCTGGCTTATGCTGATTTTGACAATGGAACAGGGTCTGTCAAAGACTGATGTGGATCTCTGCCCAACTCTTTCATGTTCCTACAATGTGGAAAGAGAATGTGTGGACCTACTGTAAAGTATCATTACCAGCTGACAGGGCAGCAGCCTGAGGAAGTGGAGCAGAAGCTGAAACCCTGGGCAGCCCTAGCACAGAGCCGAGTCGTGATGCCATTCACCCTGCTTAGAGACTACCATGCTGGGTCCCAGCTCTGAGGATAACCAATTTCCATTTGGCAAGTCTAGACCTGGGCATGTGCTGCAGCAGCCCTGGCAGCAGTCATGGTCCCCTGTCCTACAATGCTGTCATTGGGTTTGTTACAGCTCCTCTCTCAAAATACAAATTCAAGAGTCACTCTCAGCAGTAGGTGGCTTCTCTGATAACCCACATGACATAGGCAGTAAAGCCACCACGACTTCACCTTTGCCCTTCTCTGTGGCATAATGTTAGCTGGTTTTGACCAAAATCATCTCACATGCTTTACAGGGATGCTGTCCTTAGAAAAAAAGATCTTCAGATTTGTCTTCTACAATGTCATTATGTTTGTTCAGTTGTTTCCATAGAAATCTGTGAAGTAGCATTTTTTTAAAAAAAAAATCTTGGTTTTCTTCTCACCATTTTGCTTAGATATAAACCTATTAAATTCAACACTGGGTGTTAACTTGTTTTCTACGTCTTTTTCTTTAATTCTTAATCCAGTTTTTATATCTCCAAACTAGACAAAAATTTCCCCTAAGACTTGAAATCAAAGCACGTTACCCTTAGAAACCAAAAGACCAGAAATGAAAAATATTAGATGAATTTCTGAAACAATTATGAAAGGTCTAACAAGTACATTTTGTCTTTTATGTTCAATTTCCCATGAACTACTCAGATTACATGCTAGAAACTAGGAATAATGGATTAGAATATCAAGACTCACTAAAACATCATGAAAGCAAGACAGCACATCTACAGACCATTATAACTGAGAATATCAGGGGAAAGTGGGAGCTGCTAGGAAACTAGAAAGGGTGGCCCTGAATAGCTCTGTATATTAACACCAGCTCTTGGGTATTTTTTCCTTTTGGGGGTGAAACTGCTCACTTCAGGGCCAAGAAACAAGAGAATAAGGAGGGGGCACAATGCTGCTTCAGTCATATAACATTCTTCATAATAAGAATGTATGTGGCATATACAGACAGAGAAACCCTGTACCAAGCTGGATCATGGAGGTATACTAAGTTTTTATGTTGATGAATCAAAAAAATATGGAACCTACATTCAATGAAATATTACTTGGTTATGAATAAGAACAAGTCCCTGACATTTACAACATTATGTGTAGAACTGGAGATTTTTACATTAAGTGAAGTAAGTCAGGCACAAGCACCTTGTGAAATTATTTTACATATAATTTTAAGAAACCGATTGTCTCTTCAAAGCTGAGGATGGAACCGTGGCTACTGGAGACAAGGAAGAATAGAGGGGGTGACCTGTGTCAGATTCCTACTCACTCTGCACTTAGGCAGTTAATCACATAAGAGGTGTCTGTCTAAAATAGTAACACACAGTGGATTAGATCTTACTTTCCCAAATATATCCCATCCCCATTTGACTAAAGACTACATATTAAGAAAACCAAATATATTTTCAACAATTAGGCAACTGTCAGCTTTTAGAAAATTCTCACAGACACCCCTCCCCCTTCAACAAGAGCAGTACTGACAAAAATAAAGTAACTTCCCTGAACCTTCCAGAAACAGTGATGCCCTATAGGCAGAATGAGACTATCTTGCCCCAAAGAAAGTACAATTACCACCCCACAATAAACCTAACTAAGTCTACCTATGCAGGAGTAATTCCCCCCATGATGGACCAAATCACCTGGCCAAGAGATGACCAATTTCCTGTAGCTCTCAAGAACCACAAATTAGGCCATGAGCATGCAGCCCACTACTGGACCAGAGATGTTTATTTTGCACACCTCTTTATTGCTGGAGTTTCTTGCTTAGCTTGATCCTGCCACTTCAACCCCAAATGAACACACAGAGACATTATATTAATTATAAAGCTATTGGATGATGACTAGGGCTTCTTATTGGCTAGCTCTGTCTTAACTACTAATCTATATATTTATACATTTCCTTATCTTACCAGAGAATGCCTGGTGCATCCTATCCTCTGGGTCTCTACATGGCATCACCTGGAGGTCTCTCTGTGCCTACATTTCCCAGAATTCTTCTCATCTCCTAGTCCTGCCTATCTTCCTGCATCTATTAGCCACACAGTGTTTTATTCATAAACCAATAAGAGAAACATATATACAGAAGGGCATCGCCCATCACCTCTTGCACCCATCACAATTCCTCTCTTATTAAACTTGAAGCTCTTGTTGGTACATCTAAAGAAGTTGCTGTCCATGACTTTCTTGTTATGCTGTACAAACTAAAGTCCCCTACCCCTCCTGTCTATATCCTTGCTCATCTCTGTCACTGGCATCTTGAGATGAGTGGCAGAACTTAGTCTATTTAGACCCTCAAAACTGAGCACCAGTGACAAGAATTCATCTGCCTGAAGAAATGCTAGATAACAGCCTACCAGTGTAAGGGAATCCAGCTTTGCACCCTTGTGCTAATTCTAGGGACATTCTTTTTATTTCTCCAGTCACCTATGAAAGTGAGAGGCACTTGGGCTTATTGGTTATCTATCTGTGCTTTGGGTTACTCCAAGAGCATTAAGGATTAAATAACACTTCCACTAGAAGAAAGGGACTGCGTGTTAGGTACTGGGGACACATGACAGCAGGAGGTGTGGGAGCATTCTGTATGTTCAGAGCTACTGGAAATTAATGTGAAGGTACTCCTCCATCATAGGAACTGGGCATACTATCCAAGTTGATATCAACTGACAACGGTGTGTGTGTGTATAAACACATGAGTCTCTGTGTTTGTGTGTGTTATGTGTACACACATGCTTTACAGTAACTATCTTTTTCCCTTTGGTGGTACAGAATGGTTTGCCTCATACTTAGGTGGCTGCAATCTAGATTTCTAGCAACCAGCCCATAACCCTCCCTTTTAGCTAGTTTTAGAATTCCCTTCTTTCCTATGGGAGTGCAGGAGGTAGCAAGAATAAACTGAGCATCCATTCAGGACAACTTAAAGGCTAAAGTCACAGTCTGAATCCATGAACAAATGTATCTGGATGCTCAGAATAGCTCCTCAATTTCTCCTTGCATTGTTGGATGCCTGCCACCAACAAGGACACTTGTGTCCTATGTGACCCGTTTGTTCCACTCACTTCTCTTAAGTAACAGTTGTTTTTGTTCTCAAAAATGGGGCTTCACTGAGGGTATGCTGAGGACTTAGAGTAACAAGTCAGGCTTTGGTTTGTGAAGTTGAGGGAGGACATTAAGAGGTGCTGGGGGGGGGCTGAGGTTGTTCTAGGGGCTCAGGGAACAGGGTAAAGGGAGGGGGGATTCTTGATATCCTTGAAAGAAAAGGACTTCAAAGTAGGGGGCCATCTAAGGGTGTGTGTGTGTGTGTGTGTGTGTGTGTGTGTACCTTCGTGCTTTAACAATTTCATACATATATAGCATGGGCACACCCACCATCTTATGATGACATTCAGTTGTACCTTCTAGTTTGTTCCGTTGCTTACTTAGGTTTTTTCCTTCCTAACCCTGTGTGAAGCTTGTTTAACAAGTTAACAGCACACAAGGCAACTTTGAAGCTAAGGCCTAGGAGAGAAAGTGCAAGAAGCTGTGCAGAAGTTCTAGGATCTGGGTTTGCTCCAGCATCCGGGCAAGGAAGGGCCTCCTGTGCTGTACTTTCCCACCTTCTAATGACACCCCACGTATCTCTCTGCCTTCTCAGCAGCAGAGCCTTTATTTTGTCATTTCCAGATTCCCCTTCTCCCCCAGGCTCTATCAAGGTTTATGTGGAAGTGTTTGTGAATTCAAAACCACAGATAATGCACATGAACTTGAAGTTATCTATAAATATCATTTAAAGACAAAACCATTAACTTTAGAAACATCATGTACGAACAACCTTGAAAGAACTGGTCTGGAATTTTCCTAAATTGAGACACTCTTGACTCAAAGCCATTCCCGTTTATATTTCCTGTCACTTTGTGTCTTTCGTTATGTAATTATGAGTCTCTATCACCTTGTATTCCTATAACTATCAGGTAGTCACCATGTCAGATCAGGCACCTGTAATCTCGCTGGTAGCCTGCTCTGCTGCTTCTCTGCTAAACAAGAGTGGAGAGAAGCCTGAGCAGAGGGTGTGCATCTAAATTTCTGAGGTCAAGGAGGGGTGGATTGTCCAAAAGACTCACATTCCTGACAAAATTCTCCTTGAGGGGATGAGTGTGGCCACTTTCAGCTCCCACTCTGCACACTGTGGTTTACCTGGTGGGGTTTGTTTCTTTTTTTTTAATCCTTTGTTGCTCTCCACACTGTACCAGAGAAACAAACTTATTTTCACAAGATACTTAAATGCAATGAAAAGAGGAAAAGAAGGGTTTCTTAGGATAAACATCTCCCTGTGGATGGGAACTAGCAGGGGCCTCTGACTGGTCCTTGACATCAGTGCTGGTTGCTGCAATGCTAAGATAGGCTTAAGCTGAGAGAATGTTGATGATGAAAACTATGACTGAAACAAGATGTGGCACATGAGATTCATCTCATGTATCTCTGTTTAAAATGCAGTCTATTGATCTGGATGGAGATGGTCATATGCTAGCTATCAGGTTGTTAATGAAATGGAAGACTGCTGAGCCAAATACAATAAATAATCCCATTTTATACAACCAAAAAATATCCTGAATTCAAATTCAGCTGAATAAGTACATGGGCTCTCCCCTCCTTTCCTCTCTCCCTTTTCCACTACCTCCCTCCCTTCCTCCAACATTTTCTGTTTCTCCTTCACTATCCAATTTGAACTAAACTACATAGAGCCTATGCCCAGTGCTGAATTCCGTGAGTAGTGAAGCTATCATTTCAACTGGAACATCTACTGCTGAGACTCCCAGGACTACTTTGTGCTCAATACTCACTGCTTCAGCTCTTCCTTGGCTTCAGGGAGATTCCTGTATCCACGAAAGTATAACTTTGTGAAATAATTGGAAAAAATGTTTCCTTAACAATTAATACTCCCAAGGACATAATAACCCTTTTCTGTAGAAATGTGTAGAAAAAAAAATGTTTAATGCCAACCTTTGGTCGAAATGCTTCTATACACAAGTTACTAACTAGACCCAGATTATTGGGATATCAAAATAAAGTGATCCACCAGCCTACAATCCACACCATCAGAAAAGCTAAGAAACAAGGAGGACTCTAAGAGAGATATACATGGTCCCCCATGAGAAGAGGAAGGGGATGGGATCTCCTGAGCAAATTGGGAGCATGGGGGCAGGGGAGAGGGAGTCAGGAGAAAGAGAAGGGGAAAAAGGGAGGGGAGCGGAGGACATGTGGGAGCAGGAAAATTGAGTCAGGAGAATAAAGGAGAGCAAGAAAAGAGATACCATTGATGGGAAATGTCATTCTATAAATATGTTTCTCGTATTGGTTAATGAATAAAGCATTGCTGGCCAATAGGAAAGCAAGATAGGTGGAACTAGGAGACTAGGAGGAGAGAGGAAGTATTAGGGAGGAGATTCAACATGGGGAACGGAGAGAGTAGAATGCTGGGCCCTCTCTCTCCAGTAAGATGAAACCACGTAGAAATACTTAGATTAATAGAAATGGGTTAATATTTAAGACAGAATTAGCTAATAAGAAACTAGTAACTAACCAACAGCTTTATTTCTAATACAGCGTCTCTGTGTGTTATTTGTGGCTGGTGTGGCTGAGGGACCAGACTGGCAGGGAAAAACTGCTCTTAACAAAATGGCGTCCAATGTGGCTAATAAGACTTACACTTAAAACTTATCAAAACCTTAAGAAAGGTTTTTTTTTAAACAAAATAACAGAGACAAACAAGTCTTCTTGGTAGCAACATTTTTCTCGATTGTTTTGCTAGAGACAAGCAGAGATTTGTGTGGCTCCTTTAAGGAGATTTCCTGACTCAGCATAAGCAGCAAAAAACCTCAAGGCTTTTAAAGAGCTCTGCTAACAACTTAATGGTGTGTATGAGAGCTGGCAATGGCAGTGACCACATCTGCAAGACGGCAGCCTGCTGCTGAATGGCAGTGTGGACCAAGGCAGTGAGTGAGCATAGCTCTCAATTCTGGCGATAAAGGTACCTGCCACCATCTTGGACAGACTGCAGCTAATACAGCTGTTGCTTTCATTTTAGCAATGTTATTGTTTGCCAGATAAAAGACTGGTGGACAGAAAAAGAAAGATTTATGGTAAAGACAGATTCAGATTAAGAAAAACCTTCAAAGGTTTACAGTGTGTTTTAAAATATACGTAGGCTTGGGAGAGAAAAAGAAACAGAAAAAAATGGTTTAAAAAAGAAAATTAAAAAAACAGAGAGTAGCTGGGTGTGGTGGAACATGCCTTTAATTTCAGAACTCAGGAGACAGAGGCAAGCAGATCTCTGTAATTTCAAAGTAAACCTGGTACACAGAGTTAGTTCCAGGACAGATAAAAGTTACATAAAGAAACCCTGTCTCAAAATATGAAAAAATAGAAGTAGAAGAAATAGAATAATAAAAAAGCCACGTAAAGATGGAAAGCACAGAAAGAATCTGGATATTGTATATATTGTCTTTGTATCACTCGACTGCTGAGGAAATAAATGTTAAAAGAAATGCTGCTGGATTAATTCAATTTATATATTATAAAAATGCTTTGACTTCAAAATTTAAGCCTAAGGACAAGTTACTGGGGAAAAGGATTCCTACTTTTATTTCCACAGAAAATGAGAAGCTGTGGATTCATCCACAGAAAATGAGAAGCTGTGGATTCATTCCAGAATAACATGGTTTGACCAAGTAAGACCCCCTAAAACAGTATCCCAGGTGATCCAACATTCAAAACATCTGGGACAAGGCAGCCTTGCAGATTACTACAGCCAGGATTTCTGCATTTTCTTAGGATTACATTACCATGACAGCACACCCTACCAGCAGGAAGCAGTTTGGAAAGAACAATGCCCAAATTCCCAAATATTGTTTATAAATGTTTGTTTTCATTTAAATGGGGTTGGTTATAAATCTTTAATGACCACAACCAATCTCTTTAAAGGTAAAAAGGGGATTATGGTATGAAATGAATACTTTGTTTTGGAATTGATTTTCATTTATTGATACAATTTGAGGACAATTTTGTGATATTTATATTTCTCCTCTTATTTGGGTATTGTGTTTATATAGCTCATTTAGAAATGTAATGTATAATTTATCACAGATTATAGTTACTTATAATAGTCAAAACTTATAGTTAGGTGAGTTAGCTTTTCTAGATATATAGAGATGTATTTGAGATGGATAGGCATCCTTCAAACCTTTCAAAGACCTACAGAATATGGCATTTAAAATGGTTTAGGGTTTTTTGTCTTGATAGCGAGACACAACTGCTCCTTGCAACACCACCTGCATCAGAAAGGAAGATGGACATCAAAGAAACACGTTATGGAGTTTGCATCCAATATGGCAAGATTAGTCATTTGGGCAAGATACTGCTCTTATCTGGACTGTTTGACTTTATGTTATATAAACTGGACATACAAAACCCACAGGAAAGTGATTGCTAAAACAAGATGGACATTGCTACAGGGTTCCTGCTTCATAGAAGAAGAGTCTGCCAGACATTCTGCAGGTCACAGAGAAAAATGACTGGTAAATTGCAAATACAGGTGGACAGTTTAAAGTTTCCTGCTTTGCTGAGGAGTCTGCCAGACACACAGTCCTCACGTCTCAAGTTTCTGGTATGGGTAATTTCCGTCTAGGCACATGATTTTCAGCCTCTTACCCCCTCAAGAACTCTCTGCTTAGGCAAATCATCCCATGACTGCAGGCTGGTGGGTACCTGCTGGCTGATGGGTACCTGCAGGCTGGTGGGTATCTGCTGGCTGGTGGGTATCTGCAGGCTGGTGGGTATCTGCTGGCTGATGGGTATCTGCAGACTGTTTGGTATCTGCAGGCTGGTGGGTTTCCGCTGGCTGGTAGGTATATTAAGTGGAATTCCAGGAAATTGACTCATCTCTCAATGTCTGCTTCACCTAAGAAAAACCAGGCCGCTTTACCACACTGTAACTAAGGGGAGGTGAGTGCTATTCCAGCCTTCATCATTGGGATCTTCCTCTTTCCCCCTCTTTTCACTGCTACCACAGATGCAGGTGCATTGCAGTTATAGAACAGATTAGTTTAAGGGAGCAACTCACCACTATTACACATGGCTTTCTTGGAGTCCAGTTCCCTGGCCTTGAGGGGGGATGGCCCTCTTTCTTCTCTGAAAGAGGGGATGGTACCAAGTTTCATATAAAACTCACAGAAGGGCATGGATATCCAAATAAAGCCTGAAAGGCTAATTGTTTTCCAGATAGGAACAAGAAGGTGAAGTTGCAAGAGGTGGTCAGAACACAGACCATGACCAGAGTCCAAGCCTCTCTCCAACTGGATTACTTAATTCCATGATCACTATGGTAGAAATACCTAAGAAAAACAAATGAGGGAGGAAAAGCCTATTTTGTCTCACAGTTTCAAAGGGATCCACAGGAGGGAATGCATACTGGGCTGGCTTGGTGCTTCCTGTTGGGAACTAGAGGCAGATTGTTTATGTGACAGCAGACAGGACACAGAATGCAGGGCCAATAAAAGCAGGGCACCTTCATAGGCCTGCCCCACCAACCAGGTCTTATTTCACAGTCTTCACAATGGGTATATTTCAGGTTTCAGCTACACCACCCTCCAAACCCTGTTGATATTGCATGCAAAAGGCAGCTACTGTTATACAGGAAGAGATCATCCTTTCATTCTCTGGGAGTTTTTGCAGAACAAGTACCCCGACAACACTTCAATTAGACTTTGTTTACTTAACTATGTTCACAGACCTGCCTGATGATGTGTTTGTAGATACCCTCTTGGATAGCCCGTATTATCAATTCCAAACTTGTTTACTCTTTAATCCCAACCGGACTGCTACTATGTACCTTCTATGGCACAAGGGACTTTGGTGGATGTGATTAAATAAAGGATCTTAAGGTAGAGAGACTATCAATGAATATTCACTTGGTCAGATTGAATGCCACCACAGGGAGCCTCTCAAGAGGGATTCAGGTGGCTGTCACCATGGAGGCAGAAGTTAAAGTGATACTCCTATAAGACAAATGACATTTGTAAATAATAACATCTGAAAAGGCAAGGAAAGTGTTTGAAATTATAACTTCAGATGGCATTTCTGATGGCTTCCTGGCCTTGTTTATCTCTTACAAATTAAAAAGCCATAGTTTAAAGCTGATGGAACTCAGTGTCCTAACCTAATCTGGGCTATGTCCCCATAGATAAACATCACGATCACATTAAGTGTTCTCAACAGCACAAAATCACAGAGTTTCCTGTGTAGAAAGGGCATGTGAAGGTATCATGCTTTCCTCACTTAATCTAAAACTCTGTAACACAAGGACACACTTTGTTTGGATAAAACAGGTAGCTTCTTTGATATATTTAATTAGACATTGGATTAAAATATGCATATAAATATTTGACAGTACTTTTAATTTCCCAAGCCACTCAGACTCCTGCAGAGGACTGCCTTCCTACATGACTGAGGTTGAACTCTGGGAAACCCCCAGATTCATGACCTGTAACAGATTAGTGAACTTTCACAATTGTTCTGGCATTTTAATTAAACTCCGAGTTTTCTTTTATTCCAAAGATGCTCCCATCATTCTGAACCAGAAAGCAAAGGGTTCACTAACTGTGTTCACCTTGCCTACTCTATGGCATCATACTTTAACTACATTTTCCAGGATCAAGGATAGAATTTGTGATCTAGAACATAATATCTTCTTGGTTTATTAATGATCTCCCTTCCAGGATGTCCTTTTTTCTCCCAGTACAGTTACAAAGGTTCTCACTTGCCCTTGGGAGTGAGGCTCAAGCCCTGTTGTATCCCATGCTTATATCATGGCTAACATATCTAATTTTCTCAAAATGAGCATGGCACTCTCCTTCAGAGGAACATAAGCTGGTGGAGACATTCTGTTCTTCTTTTGTCACAAAAAAAGTAACGAATCAATCATAAATCTATTGATGTAGAAGCTGCCCTTTCATTTCCTCCTTCTTAATTGCTATTGTAGACAAAGATAGATGGTCAAGTCCCAGCCATGGAGACTGCTGAGGGCAGTGCAGGACACTGGATGGGGAATGCAAAGATCTGTTTCAACCATTGGGTGCTTTTGTCTTTGATGGATTGTCTAGCTTCCAAGTCCCAGGGCATCACAGCATTCTTGCAAGATACCATTATCTTATATGCATGAAACAATCTTGAAAGAATGCACCACAACTATACAGATGTATATAGGGATTGCTTCTGTGCTGTTTATTTAGAGCAAGAAGCAGACCAGGCCTGCTTGAATATAGTTATTGGAGAAGATTCTCAGTCTGCATTTGATAAGCTTCCCAGACTTAGCAATAACTTGGCTGCCTGTTCAGCCAGGAAACTCTGAAAAGATCTGTTTTCTGGGGAGAGAGACTAAGGACTTCCTTCTCTTTAAGGCTCAAATTAGTGAGACTGTCCTTTCTGCTTTTTTTTTTTTTTTTTTTTTTTTTTTTAACAAATCCACCTCCAGTCCAGATGGCATAAGGAAGCACAAGCTATGGGACAAAATAACAAACAACAGTAATCACACTTTTCAAATATCCATCCATTGGTATGCAACTCAGGAGACTGGGAAATGTTTGAGGACAACTTCAAGGATAAACAAGATGAAGAAAGTACAAGATACCTGTGATTCAGAGACAGAGGATAGGGAAGTGACATTTATTTATGCAGGGCTGGAACAAATCGTTTTAATTTTGAGTTCACTCTCAAGCTTCCTTTAGGTAGGATTTGCAGGAGGAAAGGGCGGGGGCCAGTGGCTGGATGAGAAGTGTGAATTTGAATTTGGAAAGATGCCAGCATCAAAAGCAGCCAGAATGGGCTGAGAGGCTGACAGCAGCTGACAGTGACAGTCCAGGAAGCAGTGACTTGGTTCTGTCCCTTGATCCTTTCTGCATATTTTATTAGTCAGGTCATTGTCCTGGTGGCCACCATGATCTCTCCGTCCTGAGGTCATCAGACTTCTGGTTACTAAACTGAGCTTCACCTCCATCCTCACACTCCTTTCTCCACAAAGTGGAACACCAGAGACTACTATGCCATGGAGTTTCTGCTGCCATTGGCTTCCAGGCCAGCTCTTCTCTGGACTTTTGCTTGCCTCATCTACTTTCCCTTCTCTTCCTTCTCCTCTTTACTGTCACTCTTACTATCCTCATCTTCCTAGTCCTCCCCTTCTTTCTCTTCTTCATTCCACCCCCACTCCTCACATGCTTTATGCCTTGAGAATGTATTAGACATATAGACTCAGTTATTAGTTCTATCCCTCTCAAACATTATAGCATCGATCCTAATGTCTCCTCGTACGGTGACCAGTTATAACTGTCTTCTGATATCCATCACCAGACATCATGTTTGTGTCTCAGCCTAAACTTGTCCTCTTCTTTATGATCCTCCTATGTTTTCTGCTGGTTTCTAGTGTTGTAATTCTCTTTTCATCCCCACTTCCCACCCATTTCAATGTCCTTCTTGACCTAACATTAACACTTTGGTTTTGTCTTTGATCTCTCTACCTATCTTCCTCCCTCTCTTTCTTTTTTCCTCTTCTCCTCCCTCTCCCTCCCCTCTCCCTCCTTTTCTGTCTCTCTTTTGTTTCTATCCATACCTTTTTCTCATCTAATTAGCTAATTAAGTACCAAGACACCATTTTTGCCAATTTAGTTTCTTCAATTACTTTCCATCTATTTGCTAGAATTGTCATACTAGAGCAGACTCACTAAATTTTTTTTCTTTCTGATTATTAAATATTTCAAACAAAGGGAAGTAGACAGATACATTTGATATTTGTTTAAATACCCAGATATTGAAAATAGGAATGTTTTATCATGCCACTACAGATTTTTTTAAAGGACATAAAACATTGAAATTTGTCATATCCTTCAAGGTTTGGTTCTAAGAACCTGACAAGGGCAACAAGGGCTGAAGAATGAACAGACACTTAAGAGCAGCAAACACATACCAGAAAAGCCAGGATCTAACAGGCTGTGCTCACTCTAATGGAGGGCGCCTACCATGAAACAACTCAGAAACTTGGCCTGATTGTTAGGTAAAGTACAAGAAGGCAGAATTAGCTAATCTCCCAGGGAGATCTCAGTAAGAAATTGGTCTCAGGTTGCAGTTATCACAGTGAAAGATGCTGTAACTGATAGGTTTTGCACATGTTATCAACATCTGAACATGGAGCAGAGAATATTTTGCCAATTCCCTGAGCCTGACTCTGAGAAGGTTTTGCCAATTCACAAGGGCCAGAGGCAGTGGGGGTTCTTCACATGGCCATACTCATATCAATAATACACATCTATTTAGAACTTCATCTCTTCCCTGTAATCTCTACTACCGTGCATTCTTCTCTTCTTTCACAGAATATCACCATTCTGAAATTAGAGATTCCAGACATTTTCAAAAACCATTAATAATCATGGGAATACTAATAATATAATAACATGATTGTATTATTTGCTTTTCATTTTATGAATGATGCACAGTAACTATTGTTTTGCAATTTTCTCTCATGGAGCTAGAAATGGAATGAAATGCTTTGCTTTGTAACACTGTTCCTGGGAAGATGTAAACAAAACCTACTCACTTCAGACAAGCAGGCAACAAAAGATAAAAGTCAAACTTCATAAACTAATGATTTTATTGGTGTTAATTATAGCAATATGAATGACAGGTTACTTATAGGAGCACGGACAACTCAAAGCCCTCCCCAGCATAGGTGACAACTCACTAAGATATAATCCTGAAGCTTTCTGTACAGCTTGCAAGCAACTCTGCATGTCAAAGTGTTTTTTTTCTTCAGATTGCTTATATAACCTTGGGATGGAGAGGCATTTGATCAATTTCAGGGACTTCCTTTGATTTTGTGTTGTTTGCTTTCTGAGTCATAAGGATCCTCCCTTCAGAACTTCCTGAGTCCCTATAAGATTTTTCTCAGGATGAGATGTTTCAATTCAAAGAAAATTCTTATTCAACATGTTCATACCTGAAGGGTAAATAAGCATGCTCCCATTGAGTTACAACCCAAACTCATGTAGATTTTTACTGTGTAGCTCTGGCTGTCCTGGAACTCACTATGTAGGCCAGGCTAACCTTGAACTCACAGAGATCCACCTGCCTCTGTCTCCTAGTGCTGGGATTAAAGGTGTGTGCCACCACTGACTGGCCCTTGTAGCTTTAAAAAACTTACATAATACTAAATCTTGAGAAAAGTCTATGATGATTCCTTTTAATTGTTATATCTATTTCATGGAATGATGACACCACAATTTACTTACTCCTCTACTGATGACATTTGCATTAACTCCAGTTTTTCACCACTACAACTTCCACATTAAACAATATAACTGTTGTACAGGACGATCCTGAGTCTAACTGCTACCCATCTTTAGAAATTCTGCTGGGATTGATCACAAAACATCATCACATTTAGGTCTCTTGACTGTTTACCTTACCTCTTAAATGGCTAGCACAGAGAGGGTCATGGATGCTTACCTGAGTATCCAATCACTCATTCCAACCGGTTGTTTGCAATTCTACCCTAATTGCAAGTGGTCTTAGGAAAGGACACAGTGTTTGTAGATGCGGAATGGTGAAGGGAAGAGAATCCATATGCACAACCATAAGGAAGCCACTATTTCTTCTGGGTACAGACCATCCAATGTTACTACTTTAAGATCCCCTGTCCATAACTCCTCACCCATTACTCAGTAAGTAAGCCTAATAAACTTATTGGTTACCCAAGGTGAACTTTGGTGAAATTACAACTCAATTCGTCTTTGTAACCATAGAAGGATGAGTACATGATCATGTCTTCTTAGCCACAACAGCATTGCACATTCATTAAATTTTCTTAAGGTAGTGTATGCAGAAGCAGAGTTATGGGACAAGTGCATCCTCATTTTTAGAAAGATAATTACCAAATTGCTCTTGAAAAGAGGTCTAAGTACATTCCCCACACCAACATAAGAGAGATCCTGTTCCAACATGGGCTTGCCAACACGTGGCATCTCAGAGTCCTGAAGCTTGTCAATTGTGAATGCAAAAGTGCAACTTTTCCTGCTTCACATTCCATTTGTAGGACTTCCACAAACAGTCAATATCTTTTTATCTATTTATTGGCCACTTAAACATTTTTTGTATATATTTCCTGAAACATCAATCTTTTGGAAAGATTTTCTATAACTACCACTTGATAATATTTATTGAGTTGTTTTGTGATTTTGAGTTTTGATTTATTTCTTAAATATTACAAAGATGATCCTTGTTAGTAACATGCAGATGTACATGGAGATGTTATGGTATAGGCCCGCTCTTGATTTCTATGCTGATATATTTTTATTTAAATTTGAAACAAGCTTGTTTTAGAATCAACCCCAACTCCCTCACCCTCCACTCTACCCTTGTTGCCCCCAACCACCATCCCATCTCCTTTATGCTCCCCAGGAAGGGCAAGGCCTTCCATAGGGGATCGTCAAAGTCTGTCATATCACTAGGAACAGGGCTTGGCCCTTGCCCAAGTACCTGGGCTGAAAGAGTTTCCTTCAATGTAGAATGGGTTTCCAAAGTCCATCCTTATACTAGGGATAAATACTGATCCACTACCAGAGGCCCCATCGTCTGCCCACTCCTCCTTACTAACACCAAAGTTCAGGGGTTCTGGATCTGTCTTATGCTGGTTTCACAGCTATAAGTCTGGGGTCCTTGTTCAGGTCAGCTGTGTCTGTGTGTTTCTCCAGCCTGACCTTGACCCCTTTGCTCATCACTCCTCTATCTCTGCAAATGGATTCCAGGAGTAGTTTGGCTGAGCATTTAGCTGTGGGTGTCTGCTTCTGCTTCCAGCAGCTACTAGATGAAGTCTCTAGGATGTCATATAAGGTAGTCATCAATCTCTATATCAGGAAAGGCCATTTAAGATAGCATCTTCACTAATGCTTAGATTGTTAGTTGGGGTCATCCTTGTAGAACTCTGGATATTTCCCTAGTGCCAGATTTCTTTTTAAAAATATAATGGTTCCCTCTACTATGGTATCTCTTTACATGCTCTCCTTTATTCTTCCCTTGACTCAATCTTCTTGCTGCCTCATGTCCTATTCTTCCCTCCTCTTCTCTCATGTCCTATTCTTCCCTCCTCTTCTCCCCTTCTCTTTCTCCTAACTTCCTCCCCACTTCTCCCATGATCCCAGTTTTCTCAGAAGATATTGTCCCTATCCCCTTCTCAAGAGGAACATGTATGTGTCTCTTAGGGTCCTCCTTGTTTCCTAGCATTTCTGGTGGTGTCGATTGTAGGCTGGATCCTTTGCTCTATGCCTAAAATCCATATATGAGTGAGTACATACCATGTTTGTCTTTTTGTGACTGGGTACCTCACTCAGGATTGTTTCTTCTAGTTCCATCCATTTGCCTGCGAATTTTAAGATTCCATTTTTTTTTGTTGTTGTTGTTGTTTTGTTTTCTGCTGAGTAGTACTCCACTATGTAAATGTACCACATTTTCTCCATCCATTCTTCAATTGAGGGGCATTTGGGTTGCCTCTAGGTTCTGACAATTACAAATAATCTGCTATGAACATAGGTGAAGAGACGTCCTTGTTGTGTGAATGTGCATCTTTCGGGTATATGCCTAAGAGTGGAATTGCAGGATATTGAGGCAAACTGATTCCCATTTTCCTGAAGAACTGCCATACTGATTTTGAAAGTGGCTGTATGAGTTTGTACTCCCACTAGCAGTGGAGGAGTGTTCTTCTTTCTCCACATCCACTCCAGCATAAACTGTCTTTGGTGGGTTTTTTTTTTGTTTGTTTTGTTTTGGTTTTTTTTTTTGCCATTCTGATAGGAGTAAGATGATATCTCAGAGTTGTTTTGCTTTGTATTTCCCTGAGGGCTAAAGATGTTGAGCACTTTTTTAAGTGTATTAAGCCATTTTAGATTTCTCTATTGAGAATTCTCTGTTTATTTTCATACCCCACTTTTAATTGGATTATTTGGTGCTTTGGTAACTAGCTTCTTGAGTTCTTTGTATATTTTGGAAATAAGCCCTCTGTCAGATGGGTTGGTGAATATCTTTTCCCATTCTGGGGGCTGCTGTTTTGTCTTGTTTACTGTGTCCTTTGCCTTACAGAAACTTTTCAGGTTAAGGAGGTCCCTTTTATTAATTGTTGATCTCAGTGTCTATGTTACTGGTGTTATGTTTAGGAAATGGTCCCTGTACCAATTCATTGAGGGTATGTAGGGTGCTGCATGGACCCTGAGGTGCCTTGAGCAAGCGTGAAGCTGTTGGCTGGAACATCTTACACCAGAATAGTTTTTAGTACTCTTCTTGATTTGTTAACACACATCTGCTGGGGAGGAACTAAGCCCAAGAACTTGCACACTTGACCCTTGATTGTTTTCCACTGTGCTGTAAGTCAGTATTTAAGCCTGTGACATAGCCCCTGGTAGAGGCAGTCTGGATGCAGTAAGGATGCAGTCTGGAGGCTTTAACATCCCCAACTGGGACTGGGAGAGGGGGAAGCTGATGTACAAAGTTCCTGAATAAACTGCTTGAAGAAGAGTCGTGGTTGTGTTTCCTTGCCGGCCGAGGTAGACGTGACAAGGGTACCTCTCACTTTCTCTTCTAAGAGGTTCAGTGTGGCTGGATTTATGTTGAGGTCTTTGATCCATTTGCACTTAAGTGAGATATGGATCTATCTGCAGTCTTCTACACACCAGCATCCGGTTATGCCAGCACTGTTTGTTGAAGATTTTTTCTTTTTTCCATGTATAATTGTATCTTCTTTGTCAAAAACCAGTTGTTTTTAAGTGTATGGGTTAATATCAGGGTTTTTAATTTGGTTCTGTTTGTCTACATGTCTATTTTTGTGCCAATACCAAACTGCTTTAAGAACTATAACTCTATATTAGAGCTTGAAGTCAGGGATGGTGATGCATCTGAAAGTTCCTTTATTGTACAGGGTTGTTTTGGCTATCCTGGGTCTTTTGTTTTTCCACACAAAGTTGAGTATTGTGCTTTCTAGGTCCATGAAGAATTGTGCTAGGATTATGATGGGGATTGCATTGAATCTGTAGATTGGTTTTGGGTAGATTTCCATTATGACTATGTTATTGTACCTATCCAAGAGCATGGGAGATCTTTCCATTTTCTGGTATATTCTTTAATTTTTTTCTTTAAAGACACAAAGTGCTTATTATATAGGTCTTTCACTTGTTTGGTTAATATTACCCCAAGATATTTTATGTTGTTTGCAGTTATTGTAAAAGGTGATGTTTTTCCTATTTTTTTTCTCAGCCCCTTTATAGTCTATTAATATTATGGCTACTGATTTTTTTTAATTGATCTTGTATCTTACCACTTTGCTGAAGGTGTTTATCAGCTGTGAGTTCTCTGGTAGAATTTTTCATGTCACTTATGTAAACTATCATATCATCCACAAATAGTTTGGCTTCTTCCTTTTTAATTTGTATCTCCTTGATCTCCTTTTGTTTTTGTTTTGTTTTGTTTTTATTGCTCTAGCTAGTACTTCAAGTACTATATTTAAGAGATGGAGAGAGTGGGCAGCCTTGTCTTGTTCCTGATTTTAAAGGAATCACATTGAGTTTTTCTCCATTTAGTTTGATCTTGGCTATTGGTTTATCTCTGATCTCTCTAACACCATTATCATGAAGGGATGTTGAATTTTGTCAAAGGCTTTTTCAGCATCTACTGAGATAATCATGTTTTTGTTTTGTTTGGTTTTATTCCATTTGTTCATATGGAAGATTACATTGATGAATTTTCATATGTTGAACCATCCCTATTTCCCTGGGATGAAGCCTAATTGGTCATGGCAGATGATTTCTCTGATGTGTTCTTAGATTCAACTTGCCAGTATTTTATTGAATATTTGTGCATCAATATTGATGAGAGATATTGGTCTGTGGTTCTCATTCTTAATTTTGTCTTTGTGTGGCTTGGATGACAAGGTAATTGTAGCCTCATAAAAAGAGTTTGGCAATGAACCTTCTTCTATTGTGTGGAACACTTTGAGGAGTATTGGTATTAGCTCTGCTTTGAATTTCTGGTAGAATTCTGCACTGAAACTATCTGATCCTAGGCTTTTTTTGGTTGGGAGACTTTTGATGAGTACTTGTATTTCATTAGGGGTTATAGGTCTATTTAAATTGCTTATCTGTTCTTAATTTAATTTTGGTAAGTGATATCTATCCAGAAATTTGTTCATTTACATTAACTAGCAAGTTTTCAAATTATGACCTGAAGATTCTCTGGATTTCTCTGTGTCTGGTGTTATGTCCCCCTTTTCATTTCTGTTTGTGCTAATTTGCATGTGATCTTTCTGCATTTTGGTTAATGTAAATAAAGGTTTATCTATCTTGTTGATTTTCTCAAAGAACCAACTCTTTGTTACATTGATTCTTTGTATTATTTTCCTAGTTTCTACTTTACTGATTTCAGCCCCCTATTTCATCATTTTCTGGTGTCTACTCTTCCAGGGTGATTTTTGTTCTTTTTGTTCCAGAGCTTTCAGTTGTGTTGTTAGTTCTCTAGTGTGACCATTTTCCAGTTTCTTCATGTGGGCACTTAGTGCTATGAACTTTACTCTTAGCACTGCTTTTCAAGTGTCCTCTAAGTTTGGACATGTTGTGTCTTTATTCTCATTGAATTCTAGGAAGTCTTTAATTTCTTTCCTTATTTCTTCCTTGACCCAGGAATGCTGTAATTGCTCATTGTTCAATTTCCATAATTTTGTAGGGTTTCTATAATTTGTGTTGTTGTAGAATTCTAATTTTAAAGCATGGTGGTCTGATAAGATACAGAGGGTTTTTCAATATTTTTGTACCTATTGAGGTTTGCTATATTGTTAAGTATGTGGGCAATTTTAGAGAAGGTTCCATGTGGCTTTGAGAAGAAGGTATATTCTTTGGTGTTTGGATGGAATGTTCTATAAATAGTTAAACCCAATTGTGTAATAATTTCTGTTAGTTCCTTTGTTTCTTTGTTAAGTTTCTGTCTGATGGTCCTGTCTAGTGTTGTGATTCTATTAGTGTGTGAGGTTTTATGTGCAATTTGAGTTTTAGTAATGTTTCTTTATAAATGTGGGTACCTTTGTATTTAGGGTGTTGATGTTCAGAATTGAGACTTCATCCCGATGGGTTTCTCCTGTGATGAATAAGAAATGACTTCTTCATCTCTTTGAATTGATTTTAGTTTAAAGTCTAATTTGTAAAACATTAGCTTAGCTACACCCACTTGTTTCTTGGGTCCATTTGATTGGAAAATCTTTTCCCAACCCTTAACTCTGAGGTAGGGTCTGTCTTTGAAGTTGAGGTGTTTTTCTTGTACACAGCAGAAAGATGGATACTGTCTTCATATCCATTCTGTTAGCCTGTGTCTTTTTACAGGCAGGTTAAGACCATTAATGTTGAGGGATATTAATGGCCATTGATTATTAATTCTTGTTTGTTTTGGATTTGTTGGTGGTGGTGGTGGTATTGTGTATGGATTTCACTCCATTTTTCTTTTGGTTTTTGGTGAAGTGGGATTATCTATTGTCTAAAAGTCCTTGGATTGAAGTTACCCTCCAGAATTCTGTAGGGCTGGATTAGTTGATATGTGTTGTTTAAATTTTGTTTTTTTTTCATGAAATATCTTAGTTTCTCCATCTAAAGTGATTGAAAGCTTTGCTGGGTATTGTAGTTTGGGCTGGCATCCATGGTCTTTTAGTGTTGGTAGAATATCTTTCCATGACTTTCTGGCCTTCAGAGTTTCCATGGAGAAGTCAGGTGTAATTCTGATAGGTTTGCTTTTGTATGTTGCTTGGCCTCTTTTCTTTGCTGCTCTTAATAGTCTTTCTTTGTTCTGTAAGTTTCATGTTTTGATTATTATGTGGTGAGAGAACCTTTTTTGTGGTCAGTTCTATTTGGTGTTTTGTAAGCTTCTTGTACTTTCATAGTCATGTCTTTCTTTAGGTTGGGAACATTTTATTCTATGATTTTGTTGAATATATTTTCTGCACCTTTGAGTTTGGTTTCTTCACCCTCTTCTATACTTATTATTCTCAGGTTTGGCCTTTTCATGGTGTTCCATATTTCCTGGATATTTTGTGTTAGGAATTTGTTGGACTTAAGATTTTATTTGGTCAATGAATCTATTTCTCCAAGTGTATCTTCAACACCTGAGATTCTCTCTTCCATCTCTTGTATTCTGTTGGTTATGCTTGAATCTGTAGTTCCTGATTTTACCCAGCTTTTCTGTTTCCATCATTCCTTCAGACTGTGTGTGTGTGTGTGTGTGTGTGTGTGTGTGTGTGTGTGTGTGTGTTGCTGTTGTTGTTTGTTTGTTTTTTGTTTCTATTTCAACTTTCAAACCTTGCACTGTTTGAATTGTTTCATGCAATTTCTGGTTTGTCTTTTCTTCCATTTCTTTAAAGGATTTTCTCATTTCCTCTTTTAGAGTCTCTATCATCCTCATGAAGTTGTTTTTAGGGCCATTCTCTTCTGCTTCACCTGTGTTGGGAAATTCAGGTCTTGATGGTGTGGAGTCCCTAGACTTTGGTGGAGTTATATTGATCTTTCTGTTGTTGACTGTGTTCATATACTGTTGTCTACCCATCTTTTCTTTCAGTACTTACCGGTAAGGTCTCTCCCTCTCCTGGTGGGTATGGGGCCAAGGTTCCCTTTGGGTGGGTGAAAGCTGGTCCAATACTCCAATGGTTCTCCTCTTCCAGTGGGTGGTGGTTGGACTAGGTCCATGTTAAACTCTGGATGGGTTGGTCCTTTGGGAATGGTTACCTTGTATGGAGTCCCCAGTCCTCAGGAGTTTCCAAGCAGGAACCCTGAAGGGAGGCCAGAAACAGGCCCAAGCTTACCTCCTTCCATGTTTGGAGATGGGACTAGGATACTGGCAGACTCTGGATGGGTTGGCCTGCTGGGACGGGCTCCCAGGCTCCCAGGCTCCTGGGCTCCCACATGCAGTCCCCAGTCATCAGAAGACTCCAAGCCCTGTTCTTGATTTCTAAGTTAAATTATTGTACCTTAAAATAGTTTGCATGACTATTGCTCTCTTAGACTATTTTCTTCCATAGCAAGAATAACTTCCTTCATATTCCAGATGTCTCTGAAAATAAGTATTTTTTACTCTAATGAGTGGAATGACATGTCTATTAGATCATTTGTTCTCTGTGTGGTTCACATAGTTTTCTGTTGAGTTTCAACATGTCTCATTACTGAAGGAAAGTATAAAGCCTCCAAGATTGTGACTATGTATATTTCTCTTATAGATGTGTCATATTTTGCTTAGATTGTTTTGGTGCACTGTTGTTATGTATGTATTATATTTTTGGTTCATTGCCTTTATATTGTTAAGTAATATTGTTCTCTGTAGCTCTCAAAATATTTCTTGCTAAGAACTCAGACATGTCTCATGCAATAGTCAACTTGGACTGGCTGATGTTTCAATGAGTGGCCTTGTAGTTCCCTTTGTAGTGTCACTTATGACATTCACTTGCAGCAGGCTGCTTGTTATACATCATTGAATATTTTAACTCCAATATGGCAATGGATTTCTTTTTAGTTACTTTCTTTGTATGTTTGTGTGTTTAGTTATTTGTTTGTTTGTTTTTATATCCCAAACACAGTTTACCCTCCCAGTCTCCTCCCCAACCCAATCCCATCCACTCCTCCTTGTCTCTTCAGAAGAAGGGTTGGTCTGTCATGGAAATCAACCTGCCATGGCACATCAAGTCGCAGTGAAGACTAGGTATCCTTCCTCTTAAGCTGGACGAGGCAACCTGGTAGACCCAGAAGCAGGTAACAGAGTCAGAGACAGCTCTTACTCCCACTGTTAGGAGTCCCATAAATCTAAGCTACAAAACTGTAGTATATATGCAAAGGGCTTAAATAGGTCCCATCAGTCTCCCTGGTTGGTGATTCCATTTCTGTGAGCCCCTATGAGCCCAGGTTAGCTGATTCTTGGGGTTTTTATGGTATCCTTGACCCCTCTAACTCCTACAATCCTTCCTTCCCCTCTTCTGAAGGATTCCTCAAGGTCCGTCCAATGTTTGGGTGAGGATCACTGCTTCTTTTTCATCAGTTGCTGAATGAAGCCTCTCTGATGACAGTTGGGCTAGGTACCAATCTATGAGCATAGCAGAATGTCATTAGGCATCAATTCATTGACTTTTTTCCCCAGTTGTGTTTGGTTCTATCCTAGGTCTATGGGCCATCAGCCTCTGGGTCCTGGTGCTCCAGACAGTGTCAGGGATGGGTTTCCTCTCATTGTATGGGTCTCATGCTGAACCACTTGCAATGTCTGCAAAATTTAAAGAATTATTTGTGTTCAATAATTATCAACAGCATGTAGTAAAAATGTACCGTCTTTCTTGGTTGTGTACATGACTCACCTTTTATTTAGACTTTCTTATTCTTTTTCTGCCTCATACTAGAGGGAGTATTTTATGATTGTATTTTTAATCTTCACTGTTAGCTTTTTATTTTATGATTCTTTTTAAAAGATTTATTTGTATTGTTTTTAACCAACTATAAATGCTATGTCTTATCTCTCCTGCATTCAGGGAGGATTACAGATATATTTTACACGTTTTGTAGTAAAAATCATAATCCTATTCTTTCTAGATTTTTTTGTTTTGTGCTGAAATCCCTGAATATTAGATATTCAAGTTTCTTTCAGAATACAAGTTTTTTTTCCCAGAATACTTTTGGAAAAAAATCATAGTTAGGTTAATGGTCTGCACTTTGCAAATTTTTGCCAAATGGCCACAATTTGTATATATGCCATCTTGTTTTACAAGACATTAAAATAAAACATAGCTGTTAGGCAAAATTAATGATTATGGCTAATATTTATCAAGTGCTTAAAGTGTGTGAGACACCATGCAGAGTATTTTAAATCTATAACCTCACTTAGGTCAGTCTTGCTGTCACTGTGAAAGAGAAAGTGAGATGACCTGCCTTTAATTCAATAAGGGACTGACACTCAGAAAGCCACTGACTTCCCAATGTCACACAACTATAGGATGTTCTGTCATGCTCCAGACACACCAGTCTTTACCACTTTACTGTCCTGCTTCCTTCTAGAGTTCCAGGTCATTCTTTCTCTTGTGAAAGATCATCTTCTTCCCTACTTCTTTTGTGTTCATTCTTTAAAAAAAAATGTTAAATTCTTAAAAATATTAAGAATGTGATAAAAATGTTAAGAATATTGGCTGGAGGTGTGCCCAGGTGGAGACCAGCTGATGTGTAATTATGAAGGTAGCAGTTACTACCAGCACCAGTGTAACAAGCCGAGCAACCAGTTCATGCCTGATACAGCTCAAAGGTGGGTGGAGACAGGAGGGGGACTGGTGGTTGTTGGATTTCAGCCTAGCAGAGAAAACACAAGCCCCAAGCTCAGGAAGAGATCCTGCCTCAAAGGAATCTTACGACATAATTAGAATGGAGGACACCCAACACCCTCTACTGGCCCCACATGTAACATGTATGCATAGGTACATTGCCACACACTGATATGCATATACTCACACCTAGAGGTTGAGGAGAAGATTCTTCCTGCCACTGACTTAGATTTTACTTTCCTGCTACAAAAGATTGATGGTGTGTCTGCCTTTTAAGTCTCACACATCACCTACTATATGGATTCACTATATGAATTTGCCATAAAGTTTATAAAGGTTTTGAAATGGGTACAGAAAAACTCCCTGTTTTCATTCTAAAACTCACACGTTCATCTCCATTTTAGGAGAGTTGGTTTGCTCATAAATCCCATCACTCTCTTGCTGCTATTTCTGTCCAGCAAATTATTTCTTTATTCACAAGGCAATAAAAGGTCACTGGAAAGAAGAATGTAATATTCACTCTCATAAAATAAAGTTAAACAGTATTTAGCATTTATATATTTCCAGTACAGTAAACAAAATATGCTTTATTTGACTCCACGAAGACCTATGATATCAAAAAAGATAAATGTAATGATTTGCTTGAACACAGGAAGATAAATCTGTCATGGCGTGCCCTCAGTGGTAGTGTGCTGCCCTGTCCTACTTTCTGGGAAATTAGATAGAAAGGCACAGCAAGCCTGGAGTTTGGGTCCACAGCATTCAGATACGACTCCAGGGTGACAATCTAAAGAGAGGCCAACTGAATAAGTCAAATTCAAGTTTTGTTGGCTCACTTTGTTTTTCATGCTCCTTACTAAGACAATATTGACATGGTGTTTTATACTCACATTAGAGGATGGGAAAAGTAAAGGTCAGTTGCTCTTTTTAATTTGTTTTAATTTCAGGGGGTGTCAGGGAGAATGTAAAGTTTCCTGACCTTTCATTATGCATATTATGAGATAATTTGCTAGACAATCAGATCTGTGGTGGATTTTTAGGGAAGTATATTATTAAACTCAGTTGGGATTTAATATGAATGCAAATTTCTCATTTTATAAAATTTCTATACATTTAATTTTTTTAAATATCACATAAAAATCATCTTGGGAAAATGCTTCTTTGTAGTTTCCAATCAGTTTTGTCTCCATAATTAAACCAACCATAGTTCATTAAATTCGTGTTAGAGATGAAAACTATGTTTCTTGATGGTGAAATGCATGTTTTGGAATCTTATGAAAAATTCTTCCTAAGAGACAGACAGTAAGTATGAAAATAGAAAGGACAAGAATGAAAAGCAAAGTTATGGATACACATACAAAAACTATCTGGAGTGAGTTATCATACCCTAAACCTGGTCATTTCCATCTAGTTTTTATGCTTTCCCATATTTAAGAAAATGAGTTTAGTTTCAATATGTGCTTGTTTTCTCTAAGATTATTTATAAGATGAAAGTGTCTAGCCCCACAGCATCACTTAGTCTTTTTCCAATGCCTTTTATTTTTTTCACATTTTGTTTTTTATTATCAAATAAAAGTCTGTCTCCTGCTTTTAATAATCCATTTATAAAGGATTCTTCCTTAAATAGCAGTCTGGGCCTTTCTTTTTCACCTCTCCAACTAAAACGTTGCAACATGAGGAAGCCATCAGTTAGTTCTTAGCAAATGGTATTTATTTTGATCTCCTTTTGAATGGCAAGACAAATGGTGAAGAAGAAAAAAACTGTCCTGGTTCCAAAAATTAGATATAAATTCACTAATATTCAACCTACAGAATCTCTGGGTCTTCAGAAATGGCACCTAGTAATTTATTTCGACACAAATCAACTTGCATTCATTTTATAGCTCAACTGTGCTGGGCTCATTTGTCAAAGGAAGTTATCGGTTCAAAATTGTTCATGCCTGCTGGAATATTCTTTTTCTTTACTGACTCTTTGAAGTGTAAATCAAAGACAATACATCATAGTTTTACTCTACAACTTAGCGGACTCATCATTTGGGGTGCCATTTTGTATTCTCCTTCATAGTCATCTCAGTATTCTTGTTAGCACAGTTGTTGGTATGTGAGGATTTGAGTTTCCTTTCACCTTTTGTTCTTGCTTTAAATACAATATCATGCTCTGTTACCAAATGATAGTCAAGAAACTAATAATTGGGAGTCTGTGAAGATGGCTTATGTGGTAAGAGATTTTACTACACAGGCATGATGACCTATGTTTGGATCTCAAGAACTCATATAAACAGCAATGACAACAAAAAAAGCAGGGTATGGCCTCATGAGTGACCCAGCACTATGTGGTAATGAAACAGGTAGATCTCTGCATCAGGTTCAGTGAGAGACCGTGTCTCAAATAAAGTGCAAAATGATGGACAAGAAACTAGATATCTTCTTCAGGCTCCCATGCACAGCTACACATACATACATGTATATACACACACACCAAGAGACTTTATCTCTCTCTTTCTTTCTCTCTCTCTCTCTCTCTCTCTCTCTCTCTCTCTCTCTCTCTCTCTTTCTCTCTCTCTGTCTGTTTCACACACACACACACACATACACACACACATACACACAAAGAAGGAAAGAAAATAATACTTTGATTAGGAGGGGTGAAAGGTAAGTGAAATTTTATAATTTTAAGGTCTCAAAAATAAAAATAAAAGAAATAAAAAAAATTGTATAAACCAGTGCCTTTAGTCTTTTCCTGTTTCCTTGGGTATGAATGAAGCTATAAGTAGTTCACATACTGGCCTAGTAATCGTTTTGTTGGTAAAGATTGTTTTAGATGAGAGTTGGCACTAATAAATAATGCCACACAAACAATATAGTTAATGTATGTTTAATGGGTATCTATAAATATTATGACTTGAGTGTTTAGAGGATAATTAAGATGAGATTTCTCAGGACATTTTATTTCTAGTATAAAAAAACAAGCCATTCATATATACTAGATGAAGATATATTTAACAAATGAATGTGTGTGTGTGTGCATGTGTGTGTGTGTGTGTGTGTGTGTGTATTGAACATTAGGAAATGTGATAAAGTAGAGGATCAAATGAAATAGCATATATAATATGAATGGTTTCCTTGCAATTGGTAGGCACTGAAGAAACATTCCCTTCAGGATTCTAAGCTCTACCCCTAGCTGAGTCATGACTGGGAGTTGATGGATGCTGGGGAAAGACTCTGTTTCCTTTAAAAGTGTGGTCCCAGGTAGGTTAACCATACTTCAGTGGTGAGTGGAGTAAACACAGATATGTATAAGTGAGTGGCACAAATTGGACTCAGTGGGTTATCTTTGAAAAAGAGAGATGTGGAAGGAGGATGGATGGTGAAGTATGAAAAGAAGTAACCTGGAGGAGTTAAGGGAGGTGTGTGAGGTAAATATGGTCAAAATACATTGTATGCATGAATAAAATGCCAAAGAACTAATTAAAATATCGCACTTTTCAAAGCAAAGTTAAATAACATTTTCTTACAAAGGTTAGGTATTAATGTACAAACAGTAGACATTCTACTTTCGTTACTTACCACCAAGCAGATGTACTATGGGTCAGGATGCAGTTTGTGAATAAAATTGATTCCATATAATGAAATTTAAGAAATAAAAACAGAACAGGGCCAAGAGAGGTGGTGCAGTGGTTAAGAACACTTGCTACTACTGCAGAAGACCAGGTTTGACTCCCAACATACACATGGTGACTCACAACCATCCATAATTTCAGTTCCATGTGATCTGACATTTTCTTCTGAGCTGTACAGGAACCAGTATGTACATGGTACACAGATGTACATGCAGGCATGTACATAAAATAATTTAAACAAGTTTTATTTACAACACAGATATTTTTAACAAAATACTTAGAAACACACGGTACCAAATCGGCAAATATTTATACATACATATACACACACTAAAAAAACTATCAAACACTGGTGTTATTAAATGTTAGAAAATGTTAGAAACACAAAAATGTTAGAAATCTTAGTGTTAATAAAAGTGTCCATACTACCCAAGCAATGTACAGTGTCAATGTGATTCCTACTAAAATCCCAGCAGTATATTTCACAAAAAGAGAAAAAAGCATCCTAAAATCATACAGAACTGAAGAAGATCCCAAATACAGAGTTCTTTAAAGCTAGGTCTTAGGGCTGGAGAGATAGCTCAGAGGTTAAGAGCACTGACTTCCAGAGGTCCTGAGTTCAATTCCCAGCAACCACGTGGTGGCTTACAACCATCTGTAATCTGGTTGCGATTACAGGATCTGGCATCTTCTTCTGGCCTGTAGGGATATGTGCAGGTAGAACATTGTATACATGATAAATAAATAAATCTTTTTTTAAAAGATTTTTTTAAAGCTAGTTCTTTAAACTAGAACAACTGCAATCCTGACTTTGAAATATATTTTTCAAATATATGGAAATTCAAAGAATATAATCCTAGCATAGAGGCTGACATGGAGGAAGAGAAAGCCCAGAGTGAGCCCCATCATGTACCTCCGAACAAAGGTGCTAAGATTTCCAGTAAAGATGAATAGTCTCTTCAAAGTTATTCTTGAGAAATCTGGATAACAAAAAATAAAGAAATGAGAAACTCATGCCACATAGAAGCCATCAATTGAAATGGAGTAAACTTAAAACTGGAAACAGAAATTTATAGGAGAATGGGAGGCAAGTTGTGACACTGGCTTAGAAATTACTTCTTGTACATGACCAAAAAACAAAGAAACAAACAAAACAAAAAAGGAGTCACACTGGAATAAAATAAACCAATAGGATCACATAAATAAATGTCTTCATAGAAAGAGAAACAATCAACTAAGTAAAAAGGCAACCTAAAAATGAAGGGAAATATTTACAAAAAGTTAATATTCAAAAATCATGAGTGTTCTACAACCCAATAGCAAAATTATAAAGCTAGTTTGTTTTTAAATGAGCAAATGATTCAAATAGGTATTACTTAAAAATATATCGAGTGATCATGAGGCATATAAACAGATTTCAGCATTACTAATTTTCTTGAAATATGAGTCAAAGCCACAGATCTCATCTCACACCTTCAGATGGCTGTCACCAAAAATGACAAGTGCTGTTGGAGATGCAAGTATTTGAGATGCTGACACACTGAGGGTGGACATGTAAAATGACACAGTTACTTGGGACATAGATGGTGGATTTTTTTAAATTTAATATATTGGTAGATTGCTTAAGGACCTATGTCTATAGACATAGAGGCAACATTAATTAGACTCTGTAAGTTAAAAAAACAAGAAACTTAGGCCAGGCATGGGTGGCTCATGCCTTTGGTTCCAGCACTCAGGAGGCAGAGGCAGGTGGATCTCTGAGTTTGAGGCCAGCCTGGTCTACAAAGCAAGGTCTAGGACAACCTCCAAAGCAATACAGAGAATTTCACAAAGTTGGAAGGAGGATGTGGTAGAACATCTGGAAGGAGATGGATAGGGAGTAAATGGTGGATATGACTAAATGCATTCCATACTTGCATAAAATTTTGAAAATCAAAAGTAAAAAAAATGCCATACAGATCTTATGATATTGAAATAAATACAATAGAGAATGTGATCTGAGTATAAGTTTGTATAAAATTGAAATGAGTACCTTGAAGAGGAAACTCTACACCATGTTTATTGTAGTAGCCAAGAAAGGAAAACAACCCAAATGTTCTAAGAAGTCGGAGTACACAGAATAGTGGGATTTACTTGGCCTTTAGAAAAGAAGAAAATTACTCCTTTTACAAGCGTTTAAGAACACATTTGGTATTGTTTAGTGATACAAGCAAGTTGTGAAGCAGCAAATACTGTCGATCACACTTGTATAAGGAGGCTGAAACAAACTTACAGAAACAGATTGGAATGGTGTATTCAGCAAATGCAAAGCTTGAAAGTAGGTGGTTACTTTTGGTGAGTGTAAAAAAAGTGACTACCCCAAAAAACTAGAAAAAGAACTGTCAATGCCCCATCAACTGACACACACACACACACACACACACACACACACACACACACACACACACAAATTAAAATCAGTGGGATTGAGATAAGGATATGCCAATTACCCCAAACTTTTCATTACATGTTATACATACTGCAATGCATTGTACAATATATAAAGAATTATGAAATTATTTATATCAATTAAAAAGCTTTAAGTGATAAAAATATTGGTTCCTAATGTATTTATTTATCCATTGATAAATAAGAAAAAAAGAATCTTGTATTTACTTGTATTTACCCATAGTTTGATGCAATTGTCCTCCTATCCAGCATCAGGCAAAAGCTCTAGATAGATGCCCCTGATTTGCCCTCTGCCCGTGCCAATAATCTCCATCCTCTCAGGAGAGAGCACTGTCAGTCAGACTGAAAGAACTGTTGCCTCATCTCAATGTTGTTCAACTCTGAACAATAGAGCATTTCTGGGGAAAAAATAAATCAAAATATCTGACTGTTTACGAACTGTTTGGGGTTCGAGAAAGATGCCACCCGTGAAATGTCCTCTGATTGCTCAGCCCCATATGTGGATTCTCTCGGGTCTCTGGAAAATGATGATGAGGTCACTGAGACAGGTTTTGCCCACACTGTTTTTGTCGGGTGGACACAGTCATCCCAGGGACAGTATGTGTAAATTTCCTAGTGACTGATTAAATTTCTCAGCCTTTTCATTCATGCCTGGGAAAGCACAATTTGAGGTAAGAGCTGCTGGAAGGTGCCTATTAACCCTGCTAATGAGCAGATAAAATTCTTGCCACTTGCAGATGACACTCAATATGGCTCTGGGCTCATATTTCAGAGAATGTTTCCACATGAGGCTCATTCTAGCTGAAACAATACTTCATGACTGTTGACCTGAAGGACTAGCCAAGGTGTGCATGCTCCACAGCAGATGTGAAGGTGGCCTCTCTCCTTCCTGGGGGTTCATAAAAGCAAATTTTCTATCTGAGAGACTAATCTCTTATGATGTTTGACCATGCCTAGACATGGCAAGGGCATAGATGTCTCTCTCTGTCTCCAGCCAGCCTATCCGGAGTCTTGCTTATCCAGAGAGAGTTTGGGGAAACAGATTGGTGTAGACCAATAAGTTTCACAGATACTGAGCTCTTAAAACATCATTACAGCATTTGTTATCCTGCCAGCATGGATAATGTTGATAGAATTCACCATGACAGATTAAGGTAGCTTCAGAGGGAGTGCAAAACAAAATTGATAAGGACTGAACATCAGTCATTCATGGAAGCTCTAGACCCTTATTGAAATAAAATATCCCTATGCTACTAATGAAGGAATGACCTCCTTCCTCTTCCCTCTTTTCCTCCTCCTCTTCATCACATTACAGAATCCAGGAACACAGCAGAGTACAAAATGGACCAGTTAGTATTTGTGTTTTTTAATGCTGCCGTTTATAAATTATTTTTAAATGACCATACAAAACAATGGTGTTCATTATGGCATTTCACATATATGCCATTATACTTAGTTATTAATCATAATCACCTCCCAGCCCAAATACTCTCTCCCATTACCCTTGCTCCCTTCTTTATGGTCCCTTTTCTTACTGAAATAGTCTTTCACTCCGATTTTTCATGTTATACATATTCTCATTATTCTATATTTTCCCTTCTCATAATATGTCTTTAAAGCTTTTCATGATCCCCTATGTACTAAATATATATATATATACATATATATAACGTATATATAAGTATATATATAACATATATATATAACAATATATATATAACATATATATACATATATATTAGTACATAGATATATATAGTAATAATTATATATAATATAATAATGAGTACAAAGATACCATGAAAGAGCATAGTAAAGAAACATATACAATTTGTCTTTCTGTCAGGCTTACTTTGCTTAACATAATTTTCAATTACACACATTTTTCTGCAAGGAAGATGGCATATTTGGAAACAGGTAAAATTACTTTCTCCAGGTTACACGTGAAACAAAGAATGGAAAGGATAATCTAAACCGTGAGTACTACATGCTCTTGTGAACACTTGTTTCTTTAAGTGACAAATATTGGAGACCAGAATCCAAAACAAAAGGTCTCTATTACATAACAGAATAGAAAGAATGGCTCCATCCTTGGGTCACCTTTTCATATGGGACGCATTCAAGATAATACATAGGACAAATTCAGAAAGACCCAGGTGTCTCTTGTGTTTTGTAAATGCGTCAGGATCTGCACTTTGGGGCGAGGGCTTTTTGAGATGTGGCTCCACTGTGTAGCATTGACTGGCCTAGAACTTACAAAAACCAGGTTGGCCTTAAACTCATATGGATAATATCTGTAGTTAAATATTAGTGATTCTTGTTTGTTATGATCCTTCTTTTTATAAAACTGAGAGACACTCTTATGCCTAAGAATTAAAATCATCATCAAAATTAGCAGTAGGTTTTGGAATATGGTCATCATATATGTATTTTTAGATATAGAGTGAAATAATATCTTAGAACGTGAGTGTAGAAATAGTTGATTAAAGCATTTAATTCAAACAATGGTTACTTGATATGGACAAGTACTCTGGAGAATAAAAAGATTGGATAAAGAGCCATTCCCAACTCATCTCTGACTTACAAGTAACAAAATATCCTCCACAGGAAGGAAAATATAATAAGGCTCTGAGAAGGTAAAAAAATAAAAAAATAAGGCCCTTTCAGAACATCAGGGAAAGAAACTGCATCATCCCCAGCAGTATTCCATCAGTGGATTCTAAATCTGAATAGAATTCTGGGAAGAATTTTGGGAGGTGTAGCTTAGTGGGAGGAAGCAGGCTGTGAACACATGCCTTGAATGGTATATCTTATTCTCAGCTCCTCTCTAATGGTCCTCTCAGCTTGCTGGCCATATCTTCTGAACCATGATCTTCTCCAATGACCTTCTGTCATGACATTTCTTCTCTACCATGAATCTAGACACAACAGAGGCAGCCTACCTACCCAGCAGTGAAAGACCCAAAACCATGAGGCTAAGTCAAGCTTTGCCTTTTATAGTGTTCCTCTCGGATATCGGTCATAGAGACAAAAGCCTGACTAACATGATCACTATGCAAATATGAACATAACAATGATGTAACCAGACACTAATGCTTCAGAAAGATGAAAGAGCATGCTGAGGGGTCAGAGGTGAGACGGGGCAAGCTTGGTACACTGAAAAAAGCAGCATTTTGGAGGTAGCAGAAGTCTAGGGCAGAAAATAGGTAGAAGCTATTGTAAGATGCAGTCTATGCACATAAGAAACAAAATCATGTTTTTAAATTCTTAAACAACTTAAATCGGTATGCCACAAATATAGTAGCTACCATTGCTACTATAGAAGTGGGGACCACTGGGTTGCTTTAAACGACATTGATTCAAAGTAAATGGAAAGTCTTTTTCTTTGAATTGCCAAAGATTAAGTACATTTCTCATTTTTGGAACAATTCACTAAACTGCATGTTTTCTCATGCAATAGCTTCAGGATGGACAGATGGAAATAAAGAATACAGGACTGGAAGACAGCTCAGTGATTTCACTACCTAAGCTGTTTCCACGTTTATTCTAGTGACGTGTCTGCCACACTCAGTGACAGATTGTTGTAGAACCATAGAGCTATTCAATAACCACAGAAACCACAGGAGATTCTAGTAGACAACTTTGGTCTATAGTAAACACTCGTATGGAAATTTCTACTATCTCCTTCCCCCTGACTTACAATCTCACCTTTAAATTTTATTTTATAATTATATCATAATCTTGAATTGTATCACACATTAAAAAAAAACTGCAGGTTACCTTATATGTTCAGTTAAATTGTTTTAATAAAAAGAATAGCATTTCCATTCTTAAGAAATACATAGCCACAAAACCTTCTGAGTGGCCTCTATTGTCCTTCCTAACTATATGCCCTCACTTTCCCTTCTGAATCAAGCAATATTCATTCTGGTTTCCTCTACAATGTTATGTCTTACCTGTATTAAGTATTTTACTATTTTTCCTCACTTCCAAACTCTGACAGATGTAAACAATTCTGTTCATTTCTTTCTCTTAACCCAACATTCAAGAATGATCCTGAAAGCTCAAGTTTGATTCACTTTTAACTCATGCATAATATTTCTTTGTTCAAGAAGTCATATCGTGCTTATCAAGGCTTCTCACCTGTGACTTTTATTTTGGTTTTGCTTTGTTATTATAAACCATGTTGTTGTGAGCTGCTGGGCTACATATCTCCATTAATCTCTTTCTCATGGCCAAACATCTAGGCACTAACAGCCAATTTGCTCCAGTCCTATCATTTCAGGGATATTTGTTTAAGCAAATTACTCTGGAAAGATGGAGACAGTCACTTGCTTATGAGTTAATTTATTTTCATTCTCTGATAATAAAGACAGAGTCATCCCCCTCTCAAAGGCATCCCAGAGTAATGAGGATTTTTTTAAAACCTCCATATTCTCCCTGGAGATCTCTGCTCACATCCCTGATTAAAATAGTCATGCCACTCTCAAGAAGGGACCTTGCGTAAGTTTTCCAGAAGCTTCCACATAAAATCAAAATCTTCTACCTGGTTCCTTTACATAATGAATTTCCATTGCCTATGTAGCCAATAGACAGTATGGGCACTCATTACATCAGTATAAAGATTCTTAGCTACAATGCTACTCAGCTGGGTGCTTCTGCTATGACTACTGAGTGTTATCTGCTTACACCTTGAAAACCTGTGTCTTTCTGCCTGTATCCAGGAGACCTGTAACTCATTTGCCAGGCTACAATCAGAATGTAAAATCCAATGGTTTTATATAAGTCTTCCTGTTCTCTTGAACACTTCTGTCTTAATTATTTTTTAACTGCTGAATAGAAACATCATGGCCAAAGCAATATACAAAAGAAAGCATTTAACTTGGGCTAGTAGTTCCACAAAAGGAGTTCACAATCATCATGATGAGGAACATGCTATCAGGTAGGCAGGCAGGCATGATACTGAAGCAGTACCAGAGAGGTTGCATGTTGAAAAACAACCAGGAGGCAAAAAGTAAAAGAGAAAGACTTAACTGGGAATGATGTGGGGTTTTGAAACCTCAAAGTTCACCCCCAGAGTCACATCTCTTCCAACAAGGCCACATCCCCTAAGTTCCACAAACTGAGCTTTCAAATTTATGAGCCTATTGAGGATTGTCATTCAAGCCAACACACATTGTTCAAAATTTCTCAGGGGAAACATCTAAAATCAGAGCCACCAACTCTTAACTCTACTAGATAATGCCACACAATCTTCAAAATGGTAAAACCAGGTCACATTCCAGTTCAATATTAGAGGTTTGGGTTTATCAATAATAGACACTTTCAGTTTATTCAATCTGTATCAGAAATTTTCTTGTGGGAGAGAACATTATTGTGGCTTTTTAATGTAACCCCTTAAATATAACTGAGGTTCCCTCTATATTGTGGCCCCATTATATATTCTTACAAGAAAACCCAATTTGTGATTAAGATCTGTGATCATGTTTGTCTGACTTATTTTTTTCATTTCGAACAAAGATACTATATAGGAATATTTTCCCTTGGCTTCATGCTTTAATTTTCTTATAATGTCTTTGATAAGTCACATTCACCTTTAACCAAAAAAAAAAAAAAAAAAACAACAACAACAAACAAAAACTTAGTGAGTTTGTCACATCATTTTTCTTTTAGAATCCTAAATTTTAATTAAAACATTACCTACTACTCCCTGAATTATAAAACTTATCTTGTGTATTGACATTTGAATATAAAATTCTGTGTTTAACACAAATTTCAAGCTATTAAAATTTATTTCTATGTCTGGATGGGGCAAAGATATACTTTAGTTTTTCTCATGTGTGCCACAGTTTGTCAGACTGCTCATTCTTTCTCTCAGTTCCTACATCAGTCCAGTCAGTGATCAGATTTATATATGAATAGCCTGCTGCTGGGCTGCTGTGTTCTGCTAGCTTATTTGTCATCTCTGCCTTAATGCTAATCACTGAGCATTACCATCACCACATAATTGCCGAACCACTACAGTAAGTCTTCTTAGCTCATATGACAGGCTTCAATCTTTAGTTCTTCAAATATGTTTCCAAAGATATTTTGGAATTAGCTTGTCAAGTTGCATGAAGCAAAGTTACTCTCTTAATTAGATTTTAACTAGAAATGTATCTAGTTATACATCAATTTGAAAAGAAATGTCGTATGTGCAAGATTGAGTATTTCAAACCACTAGCATCTTCTCTCTGCCTCTTAGTTAGATCTCATCACACCAACATCTTGAGCATCATTTGTTGGATTTATACGAATCCATTTGTATTTTTATGTTGTTGATGGCATATTAAAAGGCAACTTTTTAAAATTGAATTTTCTAATTGGTTGTTTATGGAGAGTACAAATATATTGAATTGTGATATATTCATAGTATATAATTATACTATGTAATTATGAAAATTTGTCAATTACTAAAGAGAATGTTGAATGGTAGTAATAACAGGCACTAAGGAAAAGAAAGGGTAAGGAAAGGTTAGTCAATGGGTGCCCTAAATTATGGATAGGTAGGAGCAAGAGAGTATGGTATGATATTGATTATAGGGTGACTACAGATGACATGAACATCCTGTATATAATGTCCTATACAAAAATCTAGAAGGAGGATCAAAAACTTTTAATTAAAGTATTAGAAGTCATGTATGAGTGTAAGATTTTTGAATTGATAGACAAGAAGAGCAGTTACTTCCTAACATGGTAAATGTTAAGGAAGAAATAATGATTTTTCAGGAGGTGAATACAGAATTGAGACTTGAAAAAACAAAGGGAAAATACATAATAATTTGAATAGTTTGGAACTCACTGGTATAAACACATATACATGCAGTACAAATTAGAGTTCTGTGTTTTATGACAATCATCTTGAGAAATTTCTAATCTTCCAATAATGTTGACTTTTAAAATTAACAAGATGACTTCTAGGTAGAGAATAGTATCACAGTTTCCAGAACATTCTCTTCATTACTGTCTTCTGACACAGATCTCTGATCTGTGAGAATGAGTTTGATTTTTAAAAATTACAAACTTTATATAATACTGGGAATCTTGACAATAAGATTGATTAAATTAGAAAAACATTGTGTGGGGCTAAAATGAGTATATCCCTAATCTAGCAGCTAGCCCTCTTTCAAGATGTCCACACATGTGATCCAGTTGTATTTATTGATGGTGAGAATCCTTACAGCATGATCAGTGACCCTGGCTGGAGGGAGTCCATATCACTTGATCCATCTGAATGAGTAATATTGACCCAGGAGAAGGATTCATCATACTCTATCATATACCTTGCCCCTTTGTTTATCCACTGGAGCTCTGTCCAGTCCTACTGAGGCTCAGCCTGTCAAGGACACTGACTGTGAATGACAGAGCCTTCATATAACCTTCAGGAAAAGCCTTGGTCCAGGTCTCTCACAGGGAATCCCTCGGCAGCTATAAATGTCTCATATTCATTTTTCACCGGGTAACAGTTTGGCTCCCAGTCCCGGCAGGAGACACCCTTCCCCCACATCAGTAACACATTTGAAACTCTCCAGATCTGTTTCCCATCCACCTTCACTTTAAGGAAAAACAATCAGGTTGTATTTTCACCTACTTACATCCTTTTCACTTCCTTTTCATTTCAAATTTTCTGGGTAAAGTCATCCATTTTAAATAACTCCTAATTATTTCCACAATCACTTTAATATGATTTTTCATGAAATTTGCCATCTTTAGCAATAAATTTATTTTGGTTTTGGGATTACCATTAGTGACATTTTATCATTAAAGTGAGATTATAGAAATTATGATAAAGTACTTGTTCCCTATTTAGATATTATAAAATTTGTTTTAAGGGAAATATGGATTTTTGCACAAGATTATAATATGAAAATATGAAAGTAATATGATTTCTGACTCTGCATGCACCACAAAGATCAATTGTCTGTGAAGAGCTGTGGTTGTTTTTAACTTAACTAAGTTGTGTTTCTACTTTCCATGAAAAGCCATGATGACTCTGAGTTGGGAGAAGAAATGCATGGCTAAATATTCTCCAAGTGACCATAAATATACTGAGAATAGAATTGAAAAATGAACTCTGCAGTAAAAATACTCTTCATATTAAATTACAATTAATTCATGTGCATGTGTTTTAATTTTAGTATTCCTGCTATATATACAACGTAGAAAAACAAGGCATGTGATTGGGCCATGTCTAGTTTTCTAAAGAATCAAACATCTGTTGTATAGCAGTTTCCTCTAAGATTGAAATAGTCCATCCTGCAGGGGAATCTCCTTAAGACAGGAAGTAAACAACTCAAAGTATCTTCCCTGAAACTCACAAGATTCCTTAGGCCCCTCCCTCCCCATGAGTATATAAGCAGTAAAACCTGCAGAGTCACTGTCAGACAAGCAGAACTGGCCAGATGAAACAAAGCTGCCTAGAAGAGTTGTGGGAACCAAGAGGCCTCAGTACACAACCCCCACACACAGATGGCTGAGAAATGTTTGTGCAAAATAAGATGTTCCGTGTTCCACCCAGGTTCCTGGAACTGTTTTTTGTTTTTTTGACAAAGCCCTTTCAGGGAACATGATGACCGGGCCTGATCCCAAGCATGTGACATGAGGAACTGCCTCGCTGTCTCCCCCTGCCGCTTTAATAAAGAGCCTTCTGATCTTGACTGCTTGTGTATGTGTCTTCAGTCCTGACGCCCTCCACGTGATTCGAACCCAGGCCATGCAGGCGCTGCAAAGAGTCTCAGACCTGGAAATGATCCGCTCCAACCTGTTGAGCCATCTACAGATTGTACAATAAACTCCAGGTTTCTGGCTTTTGTAAGATGCTGCCCAGGATAGGGTGGGCTTTGGTGATGCAGTTGTCTTTGAGTGATTTCCAATCCTTTAAGTAACTGTTTATCCATATTTCTCTAAGTAACCCCAACAAAACTCATTAGTTCAACAAGTTGGACTGTGATGGTCTGTGTACTTTTCTGTATCTTCAGTTCATATTTCCCTAGAAATAATGTCAAACAATAATTATTTCTCACAATAGCTGTACTAATTAATGTTTATTTTAGCATTTATTTTGCTGTTTTTATAAAAACAATTCTAACTAGACTGAAATGATGTTTCATAATTATAGCTTGTATTTTCCTGATGGTTAGTGATACTGAACTTATCTTTTTGCTCAGAGGTTAAAAAATCTCCAAAGTTTCATATAGAATATCAAAGAATTGAGCAATGATAATCAAAACAACATTGCAAACAACAAAGGTAGGTAGAGCTCTCATACCTCCTCATTTCAAAGTTTATTACAGAAATAGATTAATCGGAGCAGTGTAGAGTGAGCATAAAGATAGAGACTACATGACTAGGCTAGCAACCTCAGCAAAAAAAATTTGCATATACAATCAAATAATTATTTACACATATTCCAAGAACAAGGATATGTCAAGGACATTCTTAACAAATGGTGCTGGAGAAACTCGATATCCACAGGCAAAAGAATAAGGATGGGGTTTTAGCTAGATCAGTAGCTAGTTCAAGGTGAGTCAAACTCTTAAATGTGAGTCCTAAGTCTATCATAATCTAGGATGAAAGCAAAATGCCAAAATCAACAACATTAAATTTAAGTATTATTTCTTGAATGTTGAATGTGGCAACTCGAAGTTCATTATCACTAACTGCCAGGAAAATACAAGTTATAATTATGAAACATCATCTCAGTCTAGTTAAAATATTTTTTATTAAAATGGTAAAATAAATACAAATAAATATTTAAAGTAAAACACAGACAAAAAGAACAAGTTTTACATTTGTATATCAAAAGACAATATCAAGATGTCTGTCATTATCAAAGAATACAAAAATCAATGGGAAAAAAGATAGTCTCAACATAGTAAAAGGGCAACACATAGAATGGAAAAATACTTACCATTCAAATATTGAACAACAGATGACAATCCAAACTTGAAAATTCTTCAAACTCAACAACAAGAAAATAATCACATTAAAACGGGCAAAGACTAGAATAACATCTCTTCAAAAGAAACACACTAACTCAGTAGGTATTTGGAAAGAGGTTAGCCTCACTAATATCACTGGGAAGCATTAAAAAAGTAGACATTACACAGATCCAGTTTCATTCTTCTGCATGTAGCTATCCAGTTTGGCCAGCATCATTTGATAAAGATGCTGTTTTTTTCTATAATGTCTGTTTTTTTTATTTTTCTTTATTTTTATTAATTTATTTTTATATTCCAATCCCAGTTCCCCTTCTTCCTCTCCTCCCACTCACTCCACTCCACCCCCTTTGTCCTCCCATCTACTCCTTGAGAGGGTAAGGCCTCCCCTAGGAAGTCTACTAAATCTGTCCCATCATCTCATTGAGGCAGGACCTAGGCACCTCTCCAACCCCCACATGCCCATGTCTAGGCTGAGCAAGGTATCTCTTCATATAGAATGGGCTCCACTAAGTCTGTGCATTAGTGTTAGATCTTGGGTCCACTGCGAGTGGCCTCGTATATTGTCTCAGTTGCACCATTGTCACCTATATTAAGGGAGTCTAGTTCAGTCTTATGCAGGTTCCCCATTTGATAACCAGAATCAGTGATCTCTCGCTAGTCAGTTAAGCTGATTCTGTGGGTTTCCCTATCATGGTCTTCACTCCTTTATTTATATTATCACTCCTCAATGACTTTGATTGTACTCCAGGAGTTTGGTCCATTGATTAGTTGTGGATTTCTGCATCTGCTTCCATCTATTTCTGCAAGAGGGTTTTAGCTTCTCTGGGATTGTGGATTGTATGCAGGATATCTTTTGCTTTGTGTCTAGTATCCACTTATGAGTGAGCTCATACTATATTTATCTTTCTTGTTTTGGGTTATCTCACTCAGGATAGATTTTTCTAGTTCTATCCATTTGCCTGTGAATTTTAGGATCTCGTTGTTTCTTACCACTGAGTAGTACTCCATTGTGTAGATAAACCACATTTTCTTTATTCATTCTTTATTTGAGGGGCATCTAGGTTGCTTCCAAGATCTGGCTATTACAAATAATGTTGCTATGAACATAGTAGAGCAAATGTCCTTGTGGTGTAATGTATCTCCTTTGGGTATATGCCTAACAGTGGTATTGCAGGGTCTTGAGATAGGACTATCCCTAATTTTCTGAGAAATCACCATACTGATTTCTACAGCAGTTATACAAGTTTGCACTCCCACCAGCAATGGAGGAGTGCATCTCTTGCTCCACATCCTCTCCAGCATAAGCTGTCATCCATGTTTTTGATCTTAGCCATTCTCATCGGTATAAGATGGAATCTCAGAGTGATTTTGATTTGCATTTCCCAGATGACTAAGGATGTTGAGAATTTCTTTAAGTGTGTTTCTACCACTTGAAATTGTTCTGTTGAGAATTCTCTGTTTAGACCAGTACCCCACTTTCTAATTAGATTATTTGGTAGTTTGATGTCTCATTTCTTGAGTTTTTTGTATAGAGTGGAGATCAGCCCTCAGTCAGATGTGAGGTTGGTGAAGATATTTTCCCATTCCATAGGGAGAAGTTTTGTGTTGTTGAGCATGTTCTTTGCTTTAAATACATTTCTCAGTTTCAGGAGATTTCATTTACTAATTGTTCCTCTCAGTGTCTATGCTACTGGTATTCTATTTAGGAAGTAGTCTCCTGTGCCTATGCGTTCAATGGTATGCCCCACTTTTTCTTCTGTAAGGTTCAGTGTGGACAGATTTATATTGAAGTCTTTGATGATCCATTTGGACTTTAGTTTTGTGCATGGTGATAGAAATGGATCTATTTGCATTCTTCTACATGTTGACAGCTATTTATATCAGCACCATTTGTTGAATATATTTTCTTTTTTCCATTTTATATTTTTAGCTTCTTTGTCACAAATTAGATATTCATAGATGTGTGGGTTGATATTGGTGTCTTCCATTGGTCCATTGGTTTACCTGTTTGTTTTTAAGCCAATACCAAGGTGTTAGATGTATGTTCCTTGCCTTCTACTTAAAATTCAGGTTATTATAGAAGTGTGTGACTATATGTGGGCTCTCAATCTTTTGCCATTGATCAACATGTCTGTCTTCTTGCCAGTACAGTGCTGTTTTGATTACTATAGATCCGAGTACAGATTGAAATCTGGGAGGGTGACATCTCTAGCAGAAGAGGACTATGGGAAAACTGTTTTCTAAACACAGCAGGGCAGTTGTGCATATGAACTAACAATGGTTGTGACAGTATATATAAGACCTGTGAAAGCCAAAGCCAGATAATATCCCAACATGGAGATGAGAAATGGGAAGAAACCAATCCCTAGCTGAATTGCTATTGGCAATAAGTAGCTGCTGGGAGAGATAGAGTTGGCTTTCTTTAAGAAGGAAACCCCTGGTAGTTTAACTATGTTCCAATTGAACATGTAAGAGTATATGGGCAGCCTCAATTGGACTTTTTTTAAACAGACAGAAGTATGGAATAAATGAAGTAGGGGATGACTATGAGCAAAACATATTGTATGAAATTAAATTCTCAAAGCACTAATAAAAATGAAGAAAAATCCTTTTATTAAATAACAGTAAAAATTTTGCCTATGTCAATAACCTTTCACTGAATAAGAAATAAAATTTTAGCACCAATGTCAATACAGCAGTAATCAGAGCTCTAATTAAATTCATGACTGGCTGAATTAGATGGTCTTTGGGAGCTTTAGAGAGTTGAGACAGTAACTTTCCACATTTCTCTGATGTCTCCTCTCTTTAGAATTACCTTAGGACTGACTAATAATTTCAGATAGGCTCTCATCATCCATACTGTCATGTCCAACACCAAGGTTCCAGTGTGATTATCTTAAAATTATGCAAAATGATAAAATAGTTGTTGAACTCAGGCCAATTTAAAAAAAAATAACCAAAGGAGGAAAAAAAAAGGTCACACATGATGGACAGGGTTTATCTTGGAGTATCCAAATGACCTTTCAAGACAATGTCTAAACACAGTGGCAAATCCAGCAGTATTTAAAAGATTACAAGCTTCTTTTGATCGGAAGCAATATTAATTTCAAGCCTGTCAGCATTTCTGATAAATCCAGCTTTAAAATGTCATAGTTATAAGAGTTGGAACTTAAGGTCAAGGACCTAAATAATACCTATATAGACTGTATCTGTCAGTCTTACATCACCATGACTAAACACATGGCAGAAGCAACTTATGGAAAGAGCTATTAATTTGGCGCCCATTCCAGGGGATTAAGAATGCATCTTGGTGGAGGTTTGGTCCATGGTTGGAGGAGTGTATAGCAGCTGCTTGTTACATGGCAACAGAGAGCCATGGCAGCAGAGAGCTCAGACCAAAGGTAGATCTTTGCTATGATTCTCAATGTCTGGTTCTGCTGTTGTCATCCTTGGGTTATTCCTTGTCTCTTAAAGATTCAACAGCCTCACAAACCCATGTAAGAATCTGAGGGCCTAGTGTTTGAACATGGGAGCTTATGGGGGGCATTTTGTTATCTAAACTATAAAAGTGTTCTGCATATTATCACAGTTTATAATGGGTTGAAACCCAGTTCATTATATTAAAAAACAAAGCAAGTATTCTTCCTACTTCCGACTACCCCACCAATCCCCAAAATAGGCAAAAGTGAAAACTTTGCTTTCCAATGTATATAAAATTTGAGACATGCAGAAATTAGAGTAGATAGCCCACAGAATTTCTAGGAAGTAAGGGTTAGGCTTGAAGTTACACAGACAGGAACACTACTGACATGTTTAGTGAAGACATTGATGCTCTGCTCCCTTTGCTCTCAAAGCCAAATGTTCTGTACACAACTGCTACTACCTATCTCACCTTCTGTAGCTCTCCCATTCTCAAAATAAACTACATATGTATGCTAATAGAGTAGCCCAGATAAAGTGCTGAAATCCTAGTAGCAAAGGAGTCTGGAAGTGGAGGATCCAGCACATGTGCTTTCCTAACAACAGAGGAGCTTTTCCTTCCACCAAGACTCACAACAGAAGACTTTTACATGTGAAATTGACAAAAAGAATGACAAATGTCCACTCTGAAAGAAATATGAAAGGTGTGTCAATATGGTTTCTGTGGCCTGTGGATTTACTTTTTTTTTTAAACTTGTTTTGTTTGAATCCAATACATGAGTGCTAACCACACTTGGATCTTTTGTGTGCTTGATGAAAAGTGATTTTAGCAACTGTTTGTTGAGTGAATAAATGAATTATTTAAAGAAAAACAAGACTAACCCATTTTCAGTGACAATAAGTGAGGGTGGATTTATGATATTTTATTAACTATCATTTAGAAGGGAATTAGGTAAGTATGGAAAAGGCCAATGCACCTTCGGTAGCTTGATGATACTTCAATTTCTCAATCAGTTTCTCCCACATGTTTTGTTTTTTGATTTTTGTTTTTTTAATCAGAGCATCTGCTCTGAAAATCTTAAGACATTGTTAAGTATTTGATGTTGATAACTGTATCTTCTGGAATAGGATGGAAACTAAGCCACTTATACACAGAATAAGAATCAGGAAGATAAGGTCCTCTCAAAGCAGGAAACATCAGGGAAACACACAGATCTTTCATTTCAAATAGAAGTAACTGCTTCTTGCTCTCCCTTTGGAATGCTTTGCTCTAGAATGTGCCAGAGTTTGCTCTTGGAGAAAAGACAATGATTGATTAAAAAGAAAAAAAGATATATTGCACATGAAAACCAAGAATTCTGACTAGAATGTAACTAATGGGCTCCCTTCCATTCAAAAAACAACTTAGGACATAGAAACTGAACTTTTGGAGGCTCAGCAATGCCAGAATCTAGATTTTGTGAATTCATCTCAGAAATTTCTTTGCCTGTGATGTTTAGATGTCTTCAAACATTTCATCATCTGAGATTAGACAGACTGAAAATGAGTATTCAACAGAGCCTTCTGGGTCATCTGCAGGGACCTTGAGAAGGGTTTCTATTTGTTTCTCAAAGGTTTTAGAGAGATGATACATAATTCATCAAACAAAGTAATTTGCAAACCATATTAGCTTAAGCCTGTAGAATTTTAGGAATGAGTGTAGAAGTGTTTCCAACTCAGTAAAGTGTGTGTTTGCTTTAAATTCTAGCTGCAATTGAAATACAGGTTAAACAAGTGCTGTTGAGGAAATACAGCTACCTCCACCCACAGTCCACACAGCTGAAACAGTGAACCAGGCTCTAAGAAAAGGTAGCCCTGGGAAACACATTTAGTTTAACATACATTGTACTGTGCCACCTTTCACAGCTCGTTGGTAGCTCAATAGAGCAACCCAAAAACATCAGAAATGAAGCAGAGAACAGTTTGTACTTCCCCTCTAATCTTATGCTTCCTTTATTTCAAAGGACAAACCATTGTTACTTATCCCAGATTGATCTTGTATGACTTCATAATTTTCTTCATGACCAACAGGAAACAGGAGCTTGGAAGTATGTTCTGTGGGATTTTTCACTGTCTGAGTGAAGGGAGTGCTTATGATTCTGTGCAAGAAGAAAAGTTTAGGTCAGCAGCCTTAAAACTATGACTCAACTACTGACATAAGGAGTCCCAGAATGGCAAGAAATCGGGAAAGGAAGATCTAGGCAGAGGTGAAACTAGCAGCTGGTTGTTTAATTAGAACAAAATTGAAATAAAAGTAAGGCTCAGTTTCCTCTCTAATAATGAGTCTCCTCTTCAGCTTTCCCTTTTTCTGAAAGAGAATTTTAGGTTTGTGGTATGCTTCAGTCAGTAAACGAGGAAATAAAAAAGATAAGCAAAGGCTCCAAGGACTTTAAATTTTTCCAGAGTTTGCTGCAAAAGGAAATTGACAGGGGTATTTGCAAAGAGACCTATGGAAGCAGGGGAAAGGTCTCCTTTTGAAAACAGAAAGGGAATAAAGTACTGGCTCAGTGGTCAAGAGCACTTGCCATTCTCAGACAGGACTCACGTTCACTTCCCAGCATCCACAGCTGCCTGTTACTTCTCCTAGAACAGAGGTTACCATTTCTGCCTCAACTGCTGTTGATTCTTAAGAGGTTTGTTATCACTGGGAACTGGAACAGTTTTATTGCCAGACAATTCTGACCAAAATAGGACTGAACAACAGCAGACATATTTCTATACTTTCAAAAAAGATGTATTTAATTTTATTTTATGCATATTGGTGTTTTACGTACATGTGGCCCTATGTGTCACATACAGGCAGTGGCCACAGAGGCCAGTGAACATCAGATGCCCTGAAATTAGACTTACTAGTGGTTATTAGCCACCATGTAGACAAATGCAGAGAAAGTAAATGTTCTGTAACCCCAACAGCTGATAACATTCTACATGCATACTGTAAAGGATGCATAGGGTTAGGTAATAACTAACAATCTATCAGTCACAGAAACACCCATATGAACATTGGGGCCAATTATTTCATTATTTTAGCACAAAGACACTTTAAATGTATTTGTATTTTCTTATCCATCTGAATATTCAGACATTTGGTTTAGAAAAGGCTTTTCCTGTCATGAATGTAATAAATATATTTTACTCTTTGTCTTTAAAGTATACTTATGGTCATTGATAACTTGACTATATGAGTTGAATACCATCTCTATTCTTGGGTATCACCTCAATACAGCAAATAAAATCTGTTTGTGAGCTTTGGGCTCCTAACACCCCCATAGCTGACTTCATCTTCTATAATGTAGTTTTTTTATACGTTGACTATTTGTATTCTTTGATATGCATCTCTATAAACAATAAAGAATAATAAATGAAACACATCAGAACAGAAAAAGCTAGGTTTGGTATTATTAAAGGGGGAAAAAACCCCTCTAGATTAGGAGGACAATAGAGAAAGAGGCTTCCAAACAAAGACAGTACCACAAAGACAAAGGTCACATTACATGTCCACAGGGCATCTCTATATTTTTTCTTACATCTTTCTCAGTCTCTTGTACTCAGGAGGGCTTGTTTTCACAACTCAAAGACAGGACCTTCAAATGCTCACATCTGTACAGTTTGTATGAAACCCAAGGGCAAGTCCAACATCCCCTGACCTTGGTAGCAAGCACTTTCATTGTCCTCTGATAAACTAAAACATGCATTAGACTAACATCGTTTTGGCTACCAATATAAACATTCAACACCAGATGTGGAATTTAAATAGATTGAACTTTTAAATTTTTATTTAGGAGCTTGAATTTTTTTACACATATGCAATTTTATAAGAAAAATTAATATACAATTTAGATATGTACAAGATATATAAACAAACTTAGGAAATGTTACAATTTAAACTTTGATATTAACTCTTTCACATAATGCTAAGTAGGTTTTTCTTTTTCATTATTGAGTATTAAACTCTATGCTTTGTGTATGCTAGGTAAACATCATTGAACTAGATCAGAGATCTGACTTTATTGTTTGTTTGTTTGCTTGCTTGTTTGTTTGTCTCACTTGAGTCAAAGCCTCACCAAGTTTCCCATGATAGACTTGAATTTTCAATTTTCCTGCTTCATCTTTCTGAGTAGTTGAGGCTACAGGGCAGCACCAAGAGACACAGCATGATAAGTGGTTCCTAAAAATGAATGCAAATAGCTTTAATGGAGAGTGGCATCTAGGACCGTAACCAGGCAGATTTTTCTGTATTGATCATGCCACACGATGTAGCTAAAGGGTTTCAAAGTCAAGCAAGATCACAATTTGCCAATAATTCTTTGAAACACTCTATTTACATCTTCTTGTTTAGTTTCTTCCTGGTGAAAACTAAACATTGAATTACTTCGACTGCTTCATTTAAAAAACTACATTGTAGAAGTTAGTTTATAGGTAAATTAGAATTTCCTCCTATGACTTTAAGAGATCAGACAAACCTGTTCATTTTTTACAGACATTTGAGGAGGGTAAAGGTACTGTCACCAAGGAATGTATTACAAATCATGGGCTGATAGAAAACAAATGTATCATTCAAAACTTAAATCTAATACTGTTTCTATCACAAGATGTGGGAGGCAACATGGCACTAGATTTTTGTACCCTACCTAACAAAAGTTTCTGAGTCATCTACAAATGAGAAAGATTTTTTTAAGCATTAGAAGTGTTTCCTTTACAGTCATCTCATGAGACTTTTTCATTACTTGATTCAACTTCTCATGACCTTATGCTGATTAAAGACAAAGTTTTACGAGGAAATATAAAAGCATAGCCTTTACATCAGTGATGGGACAGGGAAAGCCAATGGCAAGTCGACTGCTTCAGCTACCCTGTTTAGAATAGTGCCCCAGAATTATGGGCAAAAGTCTCTAAAAAGAGGAAAAAGTCATATATGTTTCAATACTATAACTGACAGAAATTTTGCAGTAGTGCAAGAGGTTTCAAAACAGGTAGCATTTTTTTTCCATCTGGGTAAAAGCTCTTGCTTAAGGCTGGAGTGATGGACATCTCAGTTCTGAAGAAAGTTACAGTGTTAGATTCCAACATCTGAAGGAAATGCCTGGCCTAAGTAAATATCTATGTTGTCATTTATTCTCATATATTTCATGTGTTTATCATGAAACTAACTTCTATAGGCCCCTCTGAAGCCTGTAGAATCAGAACACATCATGTGTGTTAGCAATACAGTAAAACCTTCACATACCCAAAGGTCACTAATCATGGAACTTCAAATACCCAGAACACACCAACTATCAGGCAGTAATAAAAGAACACTGAATCTACCAAACTTTATAATTTCTATGCTCATTGAAGGAGTCTTTTTGTTTTTACACCCAGGACCTACTTCAAATATGATTTTAGGTGGTTCATTTATTTTCACCTCCTGTCTATAGCAAATTAGAAGCAATAAGTAAGAAATAAGAAACACTGAATACAATAAATAGCTAACAGGAAAAGCCTATAATATTTACAGCTTGAACATAAGGGAAGAATCCTAAAATACTACAGTACATACTCGAGAATCCAAAAAGAAGAAGAAGGCAGAGGAAGAGCGGCACTCAGCCTGCCACAAAAGCCCTACCTGGCTCAAAACACAGAAACAATTCATCATTGATAAGTAAATTTGATATACATAACGATAGTTAATAATTAGTTAACCAAAGGTTCTGTGTGTAAAGGTGATAAACTCACACTGTCTAAAACCCTAGGGAAATAATCAAAATTTGCTAACTTAGTGATAAGGAAAAATACCAGCCGTGACCGAGGGTCTTGAAGAATTTCTGCTCCAATGAGGTATGTTGAAACTGTGAGGGAGGCAGAGTGTCAACTGGACGGTTCCCTCCCTTCAAAAGAAAATTGGATTTCCATCCTAATATGCATAGAAGCCAACAACACATCCTTGGTAGCTCAAAGACCTAAAGAGAGACTGTTTACTGGTGTTCAGAAGAAATATTTTTTCCCAAACAAAACTTAAATAAACAACCTATAAATAAAAGAGAGCATTCTCTGGCTTGCACAAAATGGATGAAGCAACTCTGGGAAAAAGAAAAGGAGCTATACGTAGCTCAGAGGGTGGTGTCAGGCACTATTGGATTCATTTTGTCCACCACACCTTACTGCATCCAGATGCCCACAGATAGGAAGGGCTTTTAGTAATAAAGAGTTATTAGCCAATGGGAGCTTGAATCCTCTGTTTTTAAAAAGTATAAGCTCAGTGCTTAAGAGCACTTGTTGCTCTTGCAGAGGACCTGAAGATTTGGGTCTAAGCACCCTGGCAGCTCACAACACCTGTGACTTCAGAGGATCTGACACCCTCTTCTGGCCTCTGTGAGCATTGCATTCAATGTACATTCTCTGTCTCTCTCTGTCTCTCTGTCTCTGTCTCTGTCTCTCTCTCTCACACACACACACATTCACTTAAATAAAAATAAATTTTAAACAGTAAGATACATAACTAATACTAATTATAAACCACAGATGCAATAATTTTCCTAAGCATGAAAATTGTGCTATGTATAATACACTTCACAAAATAATGATTCTTAAAATGGATAAGAACAATAGGAACACCCTATAGAAAAACAAAAGAAGCAAACTACTAACAAAGATGTGAGAAATGGTCTACCTGAAACATCTGGAAACCTATCATATTCCCTAATGGAATACATGCATAAAACCCATACTCATGCTTATTGACAGAAAGGTAAATTTGCTCGTTTTTTTTTTCCCTAGAAGACAATTTGTTTTATCTTTTAAAGATATTTTGTTTTGTATATTCTGAGGTGTGTGTTTCCCCTTCATGTGCATATGTGCACCAAATGTGTGCAGTGCCCTCGGAGGTCAGAAAGCATCAGATGCATACAACAAAATAGATGGATCCCATGATAATTATGCCTAGTGACAAAAAGCAAGCAAAATAAAAATCCTCCATACTTTATTTAGAGAAAATGCAAACAAATCCATGTGACAGAAAGCACACAAATGCTTTTCAATGGGCTGAAGATGAGCACAGGTTTAGAAAGAGAGAAGATAGTTGACAGGTGCTTGAGGAAGCTAGAACTACAGTAAGCACATTGTACAGAAACCTTAACTACTTGTACCTCTTCATTGTGAACCATTTATTAAAGGTCACCTATGCTCAAATAAAGCTATTTATTTTCTTTTAAATCACCCCCCCAAAAAAAACATTTGAAATTAACTAAAGTCTTGGCTCTGCACATTTTAGAAACACATGTTAAGCAGCAGCAACCATCATCTGAGGTTGACTTACACAGAAACATGGACTTGAGAAATAAAAATGTTAACCTTGTGTCCAACTTACACACATTAAGAGAAGGGCCAAGCCTCCGTGTGTTCCTTTGCCGTCTAATGGAATTGCTGCCCAGTCACCAAGGAGTCTTGGTGTAGGGAAGATGAATGCTTTCACTGGGGTGAAATGATACACTGAACTTACAACCCAAAAATACCCGTGTCAAAATTTAAAATCAAATTTTTGTTTATCTATCAGTCTTCTAAAAATAAGCTCATTATAAATCAAATCCCTCTTTTTTTTTTTTTAATGGACTATAAGTCTAAACTGCCCAGCAGGACCTGAGGCTTGTGCATCCAGCCTCCTCCCTTGATCCCCAAACATAATCATTTCTCTTCAAGCAAAGCTTTGGCAGGATGATAGTTATTCAGCAGCTTTTCTTTGTTCAGAACTGTTCATTCTCTTATGGAAATCCTAAGAGTCCCTCTGCATTTGCATAAGTTAAAAACACCCTTAGCAAGTTGCCGACTGTGATATTTTTACAAATGACCCAATTACTCTTCTTTTAGAATCTTTAAGCATTTCTCCATTAAAGAGTTTCTGGTCACACATACCTACATTTTTTATAATTATGGAGGAAACAAAACCTGTCATGTGAAGGAAAAAAAAAAAGGACTTTTGACTCATGACAGACGAATGCTTCTCTGATTTCTAAGCAATGTTTTTTCTTTCTTTTTTTTCTTTTTCTTTTTTTTTTTTTTGTTTTTTGTACTGTTTTGTTTTGGGGGTATTGCTGTTTTGTTTATTTTGTTTTGTTTTATTTGAGGAGGCACGTAAAATTCTAAGACAGCATTAAGGCACAATTTTCAGAATAAAACTGGCTCTAAAAATGTATCTGTAAAAAGACTTTTTAATTCAGGATACAATTGTAGGTGCTGGCCAAAATCTGGATACCTAAAAATATGTTTAATAAACAGGAATATGTAAAACATAGGTTTACCTTCAGAGTAAATGTGGCATTATCCAAGCACTCAGGAAGCTGAGGTAGTGGTCCTTCTGGCTGTTTGTGGGCAACCTAAACTATATAGTGAATCATAGTCTAGGCAGGTCTACAGAGAGGAAAGTTATTTAAAATGGCAAAATAAAAAATTAGTTGGGGTGTTGTGACAGAGAAAAAGAAATGGAGTGACAACTAACTATATTGCCTGCACATTCTTGTCCTTGCTTTACTTGCTACTCATACACCAAAGACTGTACTCACAAAACCTCAAAGAGTGAGTTCCATTCTCCAGATGCAATGGTATGAGGTACACCATCATGTTCACAATGTGAGAAAATGAGAGAGACTATGTGCCCAACCACATAAGATGTAGGCATGCTATTCACTGAGAAGGTCAAGTTCACCTAACTGTTCATTCTAAGAACCTCTCCCCTAGGGAAGAAAAACCAAGCAAAAACCAAGCAAACAAAAAACTTGACTCATTAGAAACCATTTCTGGAAGATAAGTTCATGCTCCATGAGCACAATGAATCTTCTAGACAGGGTTCTAAACTGCAGATCTAGAGACTGAACCCTAGCAGCAATGCTACACAGAGCATGGTAGAATTGAATGTGCCTTGCCACTGTTCTGTTTCATTCTTACTAGTTTTGTTTTCCAGCATTTTTGGCAACATGGAGTAAGCTATAGTTTATCCTGATCTGTTTTTTGTTTGTTCGTTTGTTTGTTTTTCAAGGCAGGGGTTCTCTGTGTAGCTTTGGGAGCCTGTTCTGGAACTTGCTCCTGTAGACAAGGCTGGTCTTGAACTCAACAGATATCCTCCTTCCTCTGCCTCTCAAGTGCTGGGATTAAAGGCATGTGCCACCACCACCCAGCTATCCTGATCCATTTTAATGGTTATTACAGCCATATGAATTTGACTCTTGCCTTTGTTATTCACTAGTTGCACAGGGACTTCTCATGTGTCACTTATCTCTCAAATGACTACAAGAACATGCACCAACCTGACATACCAGACTGTTGCCAGTTGGATGCTGTCACCAACAGCTTTTTCGTGAGACATCATTTCCTGTCTGTTTTTTGCTATCTCAACAACACATTCTGGCTTAGTCGACATAAGTTTCTAATGTTTCTTTGAATGATTTATTTGCCTGTAAAATGAAGCTAGCAAGCCAGAGAGTGTATTTAAATAAGAGATAAGCATTACATGGCTAAACTACTAGGAAGCCCTTGATGAGAGAAAAACATTCTGAATTGCTTTTTCCATACTTTAGTAGAAACAAAATGCCACCTTGGGAGTTAGCTTTTCCTCCTCTATGTAGTATGAAACATTCTTCTCTGAGATTTAATGCATTCACAAAAGTTTATTTTATTACCAAGAGACAGTTAAAACAATACTCGGAATCTATGGTAGAGATTTAAACCATACTTCATAGATAAAATTCAGAAATCAAATAGCCCGAGAAGTAAATGGTTCAAACAGTTGTTGTTTGTTGAAGTAAATGTTTTCTTCATTATTTTGCTTCACTTTTCTTCTACAATAACTCAATGATTAGGAGTCAGCATGTAGAAACTGGAGAGAACAGAGGTCTGGCCCTCTCTCCGCCATCTGAGCTGCTTGCTGCTTCCTGGGGTTTACATATCTAACTTTCCTCCCAACTACTCTGCTGAGGGCGTGCTGATAATGCCAGTCTCAGAGAGACCTGAGGAATGACTTGTTTAAACAGCTCAACAAGAAAAGATGAAGCACTGAAGGGTCCACAAGAAAGGAGGAAGAAACAAGTAATGAATTGGTTATTCTGGTGGCCATGACAGAGAGGAGTGAAAAAGTCAGTAAATGTTTATGGGGAAAAAGAAAACATCCTCAACTTTGAGGAGTTCAAAACAAAAGCAAGTGACAATGTGAGGATATTTTGTACATTTATTTTGCTACAGATACGTGAAATATTATGTTTAAAATCCATAAAGTTAAAAACAAATATTTACATCAACATAAATTATTTCTATTTAACAAATAAATAAATAAATGTTTAAACAGGAAAAAAAAGTAACTTAATGATTAGAGAAAATTATTTAGAATTACCTATATTTTGGCAGCCATATATGTTGGTCAATTAGTTGTCTATAGAAATACTTTTAGCTGAACTGATTAATAACAACGAATGGTTAAAATAATAAAAAGAAATGCCAGCAGCCTCATTTTGAAGTCAACCTTCTCATGATGTTATATCATTTCTCATCTATATTTTGATTCATAAAAATACTCAAACCCTTCCAAATATGCCTGGCACATGTATTTCAAACACATCATTCACTCTTTCTAAAAATTAATTTTACAATACAAAATATTAAAGAGATTCATTAAAGAATTTGGGACTTAAAATTCTGAACAGGAAGCTTGTTTCCTCCAGTTTAAATAAAATTCAAAGACAACTAGGCTTCTTCTACCTAGTCAGGGGACAAAAGGGTGGGGACTCCAGACTACAAGCAATGACCTATAAGATTAAAAAGAAGTCCCTTTGTCACAATTTTATCATCACTTGTAAGTGATAAAGTGCCAAGAGACAGGTTGGTGGCAGCAGTAATACATTTTCTTGGAGACAGTGAAGCCATCAGTGAGGTATCTGTACGCATGTAACCTTACTTGAATATGAGAGCAATTTTCCAAAGCCCTGTAGCTCACTTCTATTGTTTTCACCAAGAATGAATATTCTAGCTCACCGTTTTTGGTGAGTGATTGCAATGGACAGGGTTTGACAAATGAACAAGCCAGCACCCCTGCTGATTACAGGACAAGAGTCTCACCACTATCCTCTGAGATATCTGTATTTCTTTGGAGGAGATTAAACGTGATGGAGATTGCTGTGCTCTTTTACATTCTTTTACATCCTTCTGTTAGAGAAAGTACAATATTTGAACAGAACAAAAATGCAACAGTTAAAAAACATTGTACAGTCTTTCAGGGCAGGTATACACAGATAACAATTTGTAAATAATTTGTATATTATACTGGAAAAATGTCCCATTATTTAGGAACAAAACAATTCCACACAAAATACAAACACCATTTAATTATATTAATTTCAACAGGTTCACTTTAAGCTAATGGTTTGGTTTTGCTTTGTTTTGAGACAAGGTCTCACAATATAGACTTTAATGGCCTAGAACTCATTATATAGATCAGGCTGGCCAAGAACTATAAAAGCTCTGACATCTTCTGCCCCTTGAGTGCCTGGATTAAATGTGTGCACTATCATACCCAGTCATTGTTGAGATATTAACATTTCACCTTTGAGCATTTAGTCAACTATAATCAAAGGCAACTAATTATTCTGATTCCTCAACGGTTTTGTGGATTGTTTTATGGCCAGCATTTGCTAGCATAACTGTGTTGTTTAGACAAGGGTAATCACTTTTACATGTGAAGATAAAAGCAGGCTGTCGAGAGTCAAATTTTAATTTATCTCTGCCTTTTTTACCTATTTGTGTAACTGGTTAAGCTGATGCTTTGGGAAGGTTTTTTTTTCCCTTTGTGAGGCTCCTTTTGCTAGTTAATGCCATGGTGGGCATAGATCTGGTGCTCTCAAATTGGGGCTTGATAATTCACACTTGACAGTATGCATAAGTGTGCTGCTTAAGAAACTGGTGTGGCTCTTGAGTGGTTGTTTTAGAGGCAGACAAGAATAACAGATTACAGGGAAGTTGGGAAGATTGTGATACATTGGGGAAATGAAGGAGCAGACTATTGATGGCCTGACAACTTTAACTTAAAATCTACTGGCAGACTCAGGGAGGGAGAGATCACATTATTTGCAGCCAAAATATATGTAATCACCATTATTTGGTAGAATTCTCAGTAAATAAGTAAATAATACAGCTTAATTAGTTGTATTTTTGGAATGATCAAAACAAAGATCTTCAAACATGAACTTTCAAAGTTTTTCAAACATGGAGTGTGTTAGTAGCATATTTCCATATTTCATTTACTCTCATGATTTGAAGGTCTCGCAGAAGCTCATTAAGTATACCAAATACTACTGTAAACACTCTGTGACTGAGGTTTAAAAAAATAGCACAAAAGTTTCACTGTAGTGAGAGGAGACCCAGAACACCCCAAGCAGTCAGTTAATAAAGTCAGTCCATAGCTTGACTTTGCTTCGTGGAGACTTTTATTTCTGGTCTTTTAAGAATAATATAGAGGGAAATGGCATTATTTATTGGGTATTCCTCTCTTAAAGGTTTTGCTTATCTGCAATACATGAAACACACTTGATCGTTCTTGCTTACATAGGAAACAGCCCTTGATGGAGAAACTTAAATAGTAATCATGTTTATTTGTTCGTTTCTCACAACAATGACTAAAACATAAAAACCATGAGATCTCTATCCCCAAGAATTCTTGCAAGAGATTGGGCAACAGCCTGGATCAGCTGATCTGACTGAGTAGTCCCAGAAACAAATGTGAGAGCTAAAGACCCTGTCCTATGCTCTCAGCCTAATACAGCAGAAATTAAATGCCACACAGGGAGGCAGGGATGCTTCTAACCCTCTCTGTTTATTGTTTACTCACATCTGTGTTCAGACTTTCTAGTTATTCCTACTGCTATTGCTAGGAGTGATTTCTCCACAATAAAATGTGGTCTGAATGTTGACAGGAAGAAGCCTCAGACTTCCTGTCCATTTCATTGACTTTTTCCCGGTCATGTTTGTTCTGTCACAGCTCTTTATGCTATCCAGCCTCCATTTCCTAGCCATCCAGGCAGTGTATTCTGCTATACTCACAGACTGGAATCTAGACCAGTCACTACCAGAGAGACTTTATCCAGCAACTGATGGGAGCAGATGTAGGTCTAGACCTACAGTCCAACAGTAGGCAGAGCTCAGGAAGCCCCATGAATGAGGGAGGAAAAGATTGCAGGAGCCAGAGGGGTCCCGGACACCACAGACCACAGAACCAAATAAGCAGGGTTCATAGGGTCTCACAGAGACTGAACTGACAGTCACAGAGTCTGCATGGCTCTGTGCTAGGTCAATATATATATATATATATATATATATATATATATATATATATAGTATATATGGTATATATATATATATATATAACATACACACACACACACACACACACAGACAGAGTAAGTAAATAAATAAATGCGATGACACTATAAGTTCAAAGTCAACTTGAGCTATACAGAGACCCTATCTCAGAACAACAACAAATACCTTTTTGTTTAACTTGTTATTTAACAACTGCCACCCTAACTCCCCTGACATAACTAAGCTGTCCCTTACCAGTCATTACCCCACTCCCGGATCTCATCTTGCCTTTATGTTTGGTCTGTTATGAAAATATGTTGCAATAAACAGTTTCTAGTTGTGAGATGAAAGCTAATGGGAGCTTCCAGAAAAGCTGTAAAGTGTTCTCTCTACTTTGGTGTGTGTACGTACTTATCCCACACTTTCTACAACAGAATTGTATTAAAAAAAAAAAAAAAGAAAGAAAAAAAAAGAAAGAAAAAAATTTAACCAATTTTATATTATCTTTTGAGTTTATTTGAGTCCAGATAGTATAAATTTTTAAAGAAAGCTTGCAGAGTGGTTTATCAAAATTGAAGGAACTTACTTAAAATTTAGCCACCATAATAAATTTTTGGTTTCTCCTTTCTCTCTCGGCTCCTCTTTATCTGTATGGACCACATTCTGAGACTGGCTGTCCACTTTGGGACATAAATGGCTGCCAGCAGCAATTTGTGCTGTGCTTCCAGCTTTGCTTGTAAGAAGGAAATGGCTCTGTCATTTTCTTGCATGTTCAGCAACAATTCTGATATGCATTACTACTTGGCTAAGTGGTGACAGATTTTAACTTAACACTGAGTGGCTGGGGAAAATGTGATGCCTTAATTAGCTTGGGGATGGGTCTCACATTCTATTCTATGCTTACTGATGGAGTCTCAACCAGAATGTCACATAAAAAGGCACAACAGCTCATCCCAAATTAAGGACATCACTGCATCATTATGGTTTTTAAAGAGTTTTACTTTTGTTTTAATTCACCTATTTATCTTACATTCTGGATACAAACCCAAACCTCCCAGTCCCTCTCCTCCATTTTTCCTCCTCACACACCCCAAGACCCTCTTCTTTCTTCTCCATCCAGGAAAGGCAGGTCTCCTATTAGTATCAATAGTACATGGCATATCAAGTTGCAATAAGATTGATCAGTTCCCCATATAGTAAGGCTGGGCAAAGTGACCCAGTATAAGAAGTGGGTCCCAAAAGTAGGTTACCAGTAAAAGAGTTGGAGACAACATCTGTTCCCACTCCTAGGAGCACCATAAGCTAACATATAGGCAGAGTGTCTAGGTCAGTTCCATGTAGGCGCTCTGATTGTCAGTTCAGTCTCTGCAAGCCCCTATGAGCCCAGGTTAGTTGATTATGTGAGAATCTTCCCATGGTGTCCTTGACCCATCTGGCTCCTATACTTCTCCTCCTCCTCCTCCTCCTCCTCCTCCTCCTCCTCCTCCTCCTCCTCCTCCTCCTCCTCCTCCTCCTCCTCCCCCTCCCTCCTTCTCCTGCCCCCTCCTCCCCCTCCCTCCTTCTCCTGCCCCTCCTCCTATTCCTCTTCCTTCTCAGGATTCCCAAACTCCACTGCTTTGTGGATCTCTGCATCTGCTTCCATCAGTTGCTGGATGACTCTCTCTGATGACAGTTGAATTAGGCACCAGTCTGGTCACAGGAGACAGCCAATTCAGATTACTTATCCATTATTCCTAGGTGTATAATCTGGGGTCCTTCCCGTAGATTCTCCTGTGCCAAGTTTCCACCTGACCCTGAAATGCCCCCCCACCAGTCCCCCTCAGCATGCTCCCCCTTCCTGCCCTCCTCCCAAACCTGATCACTCAAGTTTCCATCCCCACCTGCTGTTAGTTCACTTTTTCCTATTAACCCTTTCCAGGGAGATCTTAGTGTTCCCCCCATAACTCTCCTGTTACAAAGTCTCTATGAGTCTGTGGGTTGTAGTATAGTTATCTTTTATTTTGCAGCTAGTATCTACTTGTAAGTGAGTACATACCATGTTTGTTTTTAATCAGTCTGGGTTACTTCACTCAAACAGGAAGTTTTTAGTTCCATCCACCTGCCTCCAAATTTCCTGTAGTCCTTATTTTTAAAAGGTGAGTAATTCTCTATTGTGAAAGTGTAACACATTTCCCTTATCTATTCTTCAGTTGAGGGTCATCTAGGTTGTTTCCAGGTTCTGGCCATTACAAAAAAAAAAAAAAAAAAAAAAAAAAAGCTGCTATGAACATAGTTGAACATAGTTGAAGTTGAAACTCTGAAATACCATCTTGTTCCTGTCAGAATTGCTAAAATCAAAAACACCAATGACAATTCGGGCTGGAGAGGATGTGGAGAAAGGGGAACACTCCTCCACTTTTGTTTTGAGTGTAAACTTGTACAGCCACTTTGGAAATCAGTATGGCGGTTCCTCAGGAAAATGGGAATCAGTCTACCACAAGATCCAACAATTCTACTCTTGGGCATATACCAAACTGATGCATATTCATACAACAAGGACAACTGTTCAACCATGTTCCTAGCAGCATTATTTGTAATAGCCAGAATCTGGAAGCAATCTAGATGCCCCTCAACTGAAGAATGGTGTACTACTCAGAGGGGGAAAAAAACAATAGAATCTTGAAATTCACAGGCAAATGGATGGAACTAGAAGAAAACATCCCAAGTGAGGTGACCCAGTCACAAAAAGACAAACATGGTATGTACTCACTCATATATGGATATTAGACCTAGAGAAAAGGAGAAAGAGAAAGGGACAAGCTCTCCTGAGCAAATTGGGAGCATGGAGGGAGTGGAGAGGGAGTTAGGGGAAAGAGAAAGGGAGAAGAGGAGGGAAAGGAGGTCATAAGGGAGCAGGAAGATTGAGTTGGGGACAGAATAGAGGAGAGCAAGAAAAGATACTTTAATAGAGGGAGCTATTATAGGTTTGAAGAGAAATCTGGCACTAGGGAAATGTTCAGACATCTACAAGGATGACCCCAACCAAGAACCTAAGGAATAGTGGAGAGGCTACCTTAAATGCCATTCCCCTATAATGGCATTAATGACTACATTACTGCCATCCTAGAGCCTTTATCCAGTAGCTGACGGAAGCAGAAGCAGATATCTACAGCTAAACACTGAGCCAAACTCCTGAATCCAGTTGCAGAGAGAGAAGGATAAGCAAAGAGATCAAGAACAGGCTGGAGAAAGCCACAGAAACAGCTGACCTGAACAAAGGGGAGCTCATGGACCCCAGACTGACAGCTAGGAAACCAGTATAGGACTGAACCAGGCCCCCTGAATGTGGGTGTAAGTAAGGAGGCCTGGGCAGTCTATGTGGACTCTGGTAGTTGATCAGTATTTAACCCTAGTGTACAAATGGACTTTATGAGCCCATTCCCCATAGAGGGATGCTCTCTCAGCCTAGACACAAGGGAAGGGTCTAAGCCCTGCACTAAATAATGTAACAGACTCTGAAGATCCCCCATGGAAGGCCTGGAGAACAGAAAGGGGATGGGATTGAGGGGCATTGGAGGGGGAGCATGGGAAGATGGAAGGAAGAGGGAACTGGCATTGATATGTAAAATAAAATTGTTTCTAATTAAAAGAAAAAAGAAAAAATAGTTGAGCAAGTATCTTTGTGGTATGATTGAGCATCCTTTGGGTATATGGCCAAGAGTGGTATAGCTGGGTCTCGTGATAAGTTGATTCCATTTTCTGAGAAACTGCCACACTGACTTCCAAAGTTGCTGTACACTTAAGATCTCAACATAAACCCTACATCATTCTTAATATGTAAAGTGCAGTGGTACTTTATTCACATTGTAAATTATGGTCCACACCTCTAGACAGCTTAAAATGTCAAAATGATGTACCATTGCAAGTGTGAAGTTTTCATGAAGATATAACTAAAATGCACCCTCTTAAATAATAATTATGCCATCATATGCTATTGCTCCAGTGTTATTATCAGGGGCTTCTATTACTAGAATTATATTTCAGTGTACTTAAGGTCTATGGGAGATAAGAAGCTATTGGGTTTGAGGCAAGGAAATGACTCAATGAGTAAAGCATTTGCCTTGCAGACACAATGACCTGAGTTTAAGCTTCAGAAACTAAATAAATGAGTTGGTATGTGTTTGTAATCCCAGCTAGAGAAGAAAAGAAAGGAGGATCCCTTAGGCTTACTAGCAGTAAAACTGGTGAGCTCTAAGCCAAAGACTTTGATCCAAGGAGGTGACTGTCTTTCCTGAAGAAGACACCTTAGGATGTTGTCTGGCCTCTTTCCCTGCCACACATGCACACATACACATGCTCTAAAAGATTTTTAAATTTTTAAATATATGTATTACTCTTTCCTTATTAACTATTCCTTTCTTTTTGTTTCTTCTTTGCTTGGGCACACTTATGTTTCTACTTCAAGTCTCTGTGCCTTGAAGCCTGTCACCTAAAAGAGGCTCATTGTCAGGGAAAGAGACAGTTGGACTGAAGTGAGGAGAAGGTAGGTATCCTTGCATCAGGACAGATGCCAAATCAGGCTGTTAGCCCTGATCTCAACTGCACACACATATACCTAATGGTTCATAGTTACGGAAGACATAAAATATTTAGAGTTTGTACAATTTCAATAACTTTTCACAGATATGTTAGGTTACCAACATATCTGGATGGTTGGGATTTCAGTGTATGTACATCCTATTCTCCAAGGGATTTCCCATAAATTCTTCATTTAGGGAGTTAGTTACTGGCCAAGACTGTTCATTTCTTTTCATTCTTCATCCTTCAGCAAAAAGTTCCCATCAGATGGGAACTTTTTGATATCATACATCACACCTCACAGCAGCCAGACTATGAGAGAGAAAAAAAATATGTTCCTTATAAATTACCTAGCCTCAAGTATTTTGTTACAGCAGCAAAAAAATGTACTGAGATGGTAAGATAAATGAGATTATTAAATCATGTACAAACATGTATACAAATGTACACATGCATAGACAAATTTAAAAATTTCCATTGGATAATTTAAGAATGGTTTAATTTCTTAAAACTCTTATTTTCTGAATTTGGTTTATATTTTCCTGTTTGTAAGCTGTCATTTCCTCCTCTTTGTAAGTTATCCGTATTACCAAGAAGAAATGCTTCCTTGCTTCATTCAGAGTGAAACCTGTGAAGTCCCATTGTCTTAGCTAACCTTTTGCATTATGTCTCCTAACATCAATTTTTACTCTGTCCACCTAATAAACTATATGGGAAAAACAAACATAAGAGAGAAATCTAAGATTTTGTGTTCTGCTGCAATGACTACTGATTTTTACAAGGTCAGAATCTTCATGCTCAAAGCCTCCCCAAGATTTACACAAGCTGAATACCCCTGTCCCCGTTTCCTGCCACAAACTCTAGGCAATTAGAATAAACCTCCCCTGGGCCCTGTAGCTTATGTATGCTCTATATCCTTGGTATATTCTATTATAGAGAAGAAAATTTGAAGTTAAGAGCTCACGCTCTAGAATCTGCTTAGGTTCCAAACCTCTCCTCCTTACTCTCTAGCTGCATGATATTGGATGATAACTAAGCATCTTTGTGCTTTGGGGTCTCTATAAAATGATGTTCATGTTGGATGGCTGTGGGAGTGTTATACAAGATCACCTATAGTGCTGACATTCAACATGTTCAGTTGCTAACAGTGGCCACCTTTTCTTTCTGCCTTCCCACTCCACTGTGAGCAACAGTGTTATTATCAGTGTCTAGCACAGGACCTAGCACATGGCTTGCACAATGCAAAAAGGTGGAGCATGTGGAAAGTGCACAGTGACTTTCTCCTGTGGTTATGGAGCTACATTCACGAAGTGATGCCATCTGAAGTACTGGTCTTAAACATTTGCTGGAATGAGATTCACCAGGTATAAAATGCAGTGAAGATGTACATCTGTGATCTATAACAAAGTCATCGTAATTCCTGAAAACTTCTCTGAGGAGCCCCTGGTTGAAATCATATTTTCTTAATTCCATTTAACAGACTATTCATTTTCCTAGTCCCTCTCCCCAAAAATCTTCTAGCAATATTTTGCATAGAGATAGCTTAATTTTCACAAAGGCAGCAACTAAGATGGACAGTAATGTTTAATGGTGGATGGAAGAAATAGCTGGGTTTATTTCATTCATAAGAGGATTTCCAGCTCTGTTTGGAGAGCGCTTCAAACTCTAAATAACACTGCTTCATATTATCTGGGGACTCCTCCCCCATTCATGCTGGCCCTGAATGCCTTTGGGACGTCTCCCACCACATTTTATACAGTAATTTCTTCACCCTATAGCCAAACTTTTTTAGCCCCCAAAAGTGTCACAATTTTTATGAAAAGTAGAAAAGTCAAAAGAAAGACAAAGCAAGATTAGACAGAGATGTGAAAGGCCCAAACTCCACCTCCCATTTCAGTCCTCTTATTAATACCCATGTCATGACTCTTGTGGAGATAAAGGTTTAGTGTCACTGTCCTCAATCAGCGCTCTTTCATTCACTTTCATTAGGGGCCATGTTTTCCTGACAAAGGATAACAAATGGATACTGTTGGTCCCTAATGTGCTTTTGACTACGGATTCTACACCATTTCTCTGTGAAGCAATTGCAATTATTTGTCATTTTAATATGACTTGGCAAGGAGGTCTGAACAACATGGTTATTATTCATCAATATGTATATCTTGTACTTCTATTAATATTAGAACATCGTTATTACTCTTCTCACATTGCATGAGCAAGATAAAATTACACTATGCAGAAAAATGCATTACATGCTCTTCAACTGGACTCATAGCAAAAATAAAGGTAATTTAAGAGCTTGCACCATTTATATGCTAAATGCTAGCATTTGTTATTATTAGCAAGGAAATACTTTTTACCTTTGCACTAATGGAAAAGATGCCAATATTTATTGAATTGTGAAACCCAAATCTTCTAAAGTGTTTCTACACAACCTTTCATATCCTGAAGTATTCACGAGTCTTTTTTCAGTCATATTCATAAAAGTGTAATTTAGGTTTTAAAGTATAATTCTTACTTCTTTGGTTTTGCATTCTTTGGGAGTAGGTTTGTATATAAGCTTCATATTGAAACCCTTGAGATTCAGTAGTAATAGTTTATCAGCCAACCCTCTCCCCATAGATGTAGATAATATTATATCAAAATCATGATGAATCCAGCAAAACCCCTATCCAATTCTGGGTACTTTAAATTGTTCTGAAATTATTTTCAATTCTTTTGCCTATTACTAAGCTAGAATTATGTAAAAAATCAAAGGCATTGAAAACAAATACATAGATAATAAATTTTCAAAAGATTGCTACCTGCTAAGTAAATGGAAAGTAGGGAAAGATTATTAGAATCTGCTTCTCATAATTAAGGTAACACACATATTCTGCAATAAGGACTAGGGGAAGTGCACGGAGTCAATGTCCCTGCTTCTCGCATTAACAAGACCTTCCTTTTAACTTGAAAAATTAAATTTCCAAGTAAAAGCAAACCTTTAACTTCCCAATAAATATTTACATGGGAAAAAGCTAACTATATCTTTAAAACATCTGCAATGTGCAAGACTACATAGTGACTCAGTTTCAGCTCCTAAGACTTAGGAATATAGATTCAGATAACAACATCTACACTAAGACAGAAAGCAAAGGGCAGAGTCAAAAGCTCTTGATCACACCTATTTGGTATTGGTAGAATGAGCAGGAAGGAAAGAGAAGGAAGCCCAGACACCTTGAGTGGACAATGACATCAGCTGATCAGAGCCAGATTCCAGGACAGGCATCATGGATGACATCCATGACATCATGGATAGATTGGGAGCCTGGTGAGCTGGTGTGTTACTATCTCACCAGTTATTTCCTTATTCATCCATATGAAATAAATATTTACAGTTCCACAGTTGAGAAGGAACTTTAAGGTTGAAAACACTTGAGCTCTTACATATACATACCTACAACAAGTATTTTAAAAATGAATATAGAACTGAAAATGGCTTTAATCAGCCCATTTTTGTCTTAAGTTAGAGATGCAGGAAACACTATGGACTCAATAGTATGTGCAGAGACTGTGAGACAACACTTCTAGTCTTGGCTCTGTCACATGTTAAAACAGGGAGAACACAAATGGCTTAGCTTTTAAATACCATTTTAACAAGAGGAATACCTTTAACAAGTGAAAGTAAAACACCCATCTCGTGTCTCATGACAAGAACATTAATCTTCCCAGATACCTCCGTAGAAGTGATGAAATTTCCATAAGGAGTAAAACCCTGATGCCTATGCCAGGAACTACAAAGGGGCACTTTCTGAATCCAAGGACAGAAACTGAGGAGTTCCTCACAGAGGTTTCAGAGCACATTGGTCCAGATAAATGAGATCTTTCCCTGTGTATAAATCCAACCCCTCATCAACAGGAGAAATCAGAACACTATGAGGAAAGGGCTTACCCCCAGGGAAACTCTGAAAGGACTTAAAGACCACTGGATTCAAACAAGGTCCATCTGACTATGATGGTTGTCTTGGGGTACAGGGTTTACAGCCAGGAATTCTCCAGGTAGTGCAGGACCTCAGTGTATTCATAGCCTCAGTATTCATAAGCACCAGGGAAAGAACAATGCCAAGTGGCTTCTCACTTGCAGAGTGGCATTATACATAACATTTGTGCTCAACACTTATATAGATATATGTATATATATAAAAAAAATTTTCCTGGCTAAAATTTTTAGAGAAGTATGTGTTCATATATACTTCAAAACAGAGATACACAAATAACATAGAGAATACATAAAGTAGAATAAATAAAAGGGTATTTGGCATTCACTAAGTTTAGTTGACTGTAACAAAAGCCAAATCTAACAGCTTAAGAAAGGGAAAGTAATTTTCAGAATGGTACCTGAGAGATCCCAGGATGCAAGGAATATCTGATGGACCGTGTGAGGATAGACAAGACCAGGTCTTGGGAAAAGGTCTCAGAAACCAGTGTCATCTCTCCTACCTAGACCCCACCTGAGAAGTTCAAAGAAGCTGAAGCACTCATCTATGGAGTGAGCAGCATAAGATTCAAAAAGCCCAAGAGAGCACCTGACCTAAACAGAGAATGTGTCTTCTCCTGGCTGTATCCAGGGAACCCAGGCAGGACTCATCTGAATCTGGGGGGAAGGGGCAGGTGTATAAATGGATCCTCATGGGAATGCTGTATATCTCATGGGGAAAACATTTCTTAAAAGAAAAGCCAGATGCTAAGTGCAGAGAGTAAGTACCTAAGAGCCCAAGAAAGGACAGATGTCCATAATAATTCCTAATATGAGCAGAACATGGTGAGGTTAGGATATGAAGAGGGATATAGATGACCATCCTGGATAGTTTGTGTCAACTTGACACAAGCTAGAGTTATTTGGAAAGAGGAGCCTCAGTTGAGGAAATGCCTCTACCAGAATGGCCCGTAGGCAACTATGTAAGGCATTTTCTTGATTAATGATTGAGGCAAAAGGGCCCAGCTCACTGTGGGTCACTCCTGGGAAGGTGGGCCTAGGTCATACAGAAAGCATGCTGAGCAAGCCATAAATAGTAAACCAGTAAATGGCATGGGCATGGTGGTCAGAAGACTACTTCCAGGAGTAGTTCTTTCCTCCTACTGTTTGTCAGGCTTACAATTGCTTTTACCAGCTGTGCCATCTTCTGGGCCAGTAAATACCTCCTTAAGGAGTGATATAAAGGAACTTCTATTCTTTAGAGGAGAGACAAATTACAGTCTCTGCTTCAGTTCCTGAACCCAGGTTCCTTCCTTGAGTTTCTGCCCTGACATCTCTCACTTTTCAACTGTGACATGACATACAAGCAAAATAAACCCTTGCCTCCTCAAGTAGCTTTTGGTCATGGTATTTATCACCACAATATAAAGCAAACTAAGACAATGATATATCTGCATCTAGAGTCAAACTATATGACATAATCAGGTGTTTGCATAGATTCACGGACACCTAAGAAAGAGATCAGTCATTGTTAGTTACCACATGGTAATCATACAAGACTGAGGCGCAGAAGAAATTCCAAACCTGGGTGTGGTGGTGCACATTTTTAATCTAAGTACTCAGGAGGCAGAGGCAAGTTAGTCTCTGTGAGTTCAAGGCCAGCCTGTTTTACATAGTGAGTTTTCAGAACATCCAGAGCTACAAAGAGAGACCCTGTCTCAAGAAAGAAAAGAAAAGAGAAGGGAAGGGAAGGGAAGGAAAGAGAAGGGAAGGGGAGGGGAGGGGAGGGAAAGGGAGGGGAGGGGAGGAGAGGGAAGGGGAGGGGAGGGGAGGGGAGGGGAGGGGAGGGGAGGGGGAAAAGAAAGAAAGGAAGGAAGGGAGAAAGGGAGGGAGAGAGGGAGGAAGGGAGGATGAATTCCAAAAGCATGAGACAACATTGCCAAGCAAACTGTACTGGAATACCTCAAGGTATTTTTAAAATGAGCTGTGCTTGTGCATTCTGACAATATTTTGAAATGCAACAAATTATGTAGTACAGCATTCAAAACAACCCATTTCTGTAAAATAACATACAAGAGGTAGATGCAAAATATCCATATACTCAAATGAAGTCATTTTACCACTGGGATGAGAAAGGGTTTTGAAAGCTATAAAAAAGATAATTGTACTTTCTCTCTTTTGGACTCCAGCTTTTAAATAAATATGTCTAAAAATTTTGTGTATAGTTTTGGATATTAAAAAATTGTAACATTTTTTCCAGTGATTATTCTTCTAAGAAATTATTGTAGAGAAATATTGCTTTATAGGGAAAAATATTTATTGCCCCATTATTGTTGATAAAATATAGGATTTGGTTAAATTAAATATAGATTATCTGTAAAAATGATCAGATAAAATTGTTACAAAAACTGCTATGTAAACATTTAACACTGCTTCTTAAATGTATACTTTCAATATGAGAAGGCAAAATTATATTTAAAGAAAAATGCACTGCAACATGAATAGGTACATGTTTAAACAAGATGATGCAGCATGTTCATTGCTGACAAGATTATGGGTGATTTTAATTTTCTCCTTCATGCAATAGCACATTACCCAGATTTTCTACAAGGAATGGATTATTTTGTCAAAAAAAGAGTCACTTAAAAGGCCTACTAAAATATTAAATAGAAGATTATTTTTTAATGTAGAGATTTTAAAACTTTTATTTTTACAACTCAATACTGAATTAAATTATTGTATCTTTTTCTTGAATTTATTTGAAGGCTTACATCTCTGCCAAAGAAACATTCACCCTTCTTGCTGTCATTTTATACATTGGCACTTAATATTTTAAAGAGGATCTGTATAAAACTCTAAGAAATCACAGAACTTCTGGAAAATACAAGGATGGTTATTTTTAAGGCAAACAATAATAGCATGATCCAGATTTAAAACAAATTAGGCCAGTCACAGAGTCTTGTTCCTGTGTCAAGTTGGAAATACAGATGGATGCAAAGAGTCAGAAAGTGTGTGCCAGGCTGTTGGTTTTAAATGCAAAAGATATCTTGGGTTGAAAATCAACTCTTAAAACTTTTTCTTTATTTAGTTATGTTTTACATGGTAAACCAAAGTCACCAGCAACAAAAGGAAAAAAATAAATACACCAAAATATGAAGTTTTGGGATTTTAAAGAACACCATCAAAATCATAAAAATATAACTGGCAAAATGGAGAAAGATTTTAGAGCTCATATATCTGAAAAGAAACATAAAAGAGCCCACCATGAATCCTCATTGCACACCCAGCCGAGGAAGAACTAGCCACTAATTCTCACTGCACACCCAACTGAGTAGGAACTAATCACTGATGCTCATTGCACACTGAACTGAATAAGAACCCACCATGGACTTTCACTGTACACCCTGCGTAAAAATCCTGATGGGAGATGTCATTCTGTAAATATGTTTCTTGTATTGGTTAATGAATAAAGCACTGTTGGCCAATAGGAAAGGAAGATAGGAGGGACTAGGAGACAAGGAAGAAAGAGAAAGTAGTAGGGAAGAGTCAGCATGTAGAGTCTGGAGAGAACAGAGGTCCAGGCCCTCTCGCTGGTAAGATGAGACCACATGGAAATACTTATATTAATAGAAATGGGTTAATCATTAAGACAGAGCTAGCTGATGAGAAATTAGTAACTAGCCAACAGCATTATATCAGATACAGAGTCGCTGTGTATTATTTTGGGACTGGCACGGCTCTGGGTCCAGGGCTGGTGGAAAACCTACTCATAACATTATGGCGCCACAATGTGGCTAATAAGAACTTCCACTTAAAACTAAGAAAAGCTTAAAAAAGAGTTTTTAGAAACAAAAGAACAGAGATAAGCAACACTTCTTGGTAGCAGCATTTTTCTGTGTTGGACTCTGTTTTGCTAGAGACTCCTTTTTTGCGCAGCTCCTGACTGAGCATAAGAGGCAAAAGACCACATTGCTTTTAAAGAGCTCTACTAACAATTCATTGGTGTGTATGAGAGCTGGCAATGACAGTGACCATATCTCCAAGCCTGTAGCATGCTGTTGGATGCAACATAGACCAAGGCGGTGAGCACAGCTCTCACTGCTGGTGATAAAACTTACACAGAGAAACCCTGTCTCAAAATATGTAAAAATAGAAGTAGATGAAATAGAGTAATAAAAATGCCACATAAAGATGGAAAGCACAGAGAAACTTTGGATATTGTACGCGGTTCTGTTATCTTTAAATTGTTTGACTGCTGAGGAAATAATAACAACTGTTAAAAGAAATGCTGCTGGATTAATTCAATTTATATATTTTAAAATTGCTTTGACTTCAAAATTTAAGTCCAAGGACAAGTTACTGGGGAAAAGGATTTCAATTTTGTTTCCCCAGAAAATCAAAAGCTGTGGATTTCTTCCAGACTAATGTGGTTTGATCAAACCAGACCCCCTGAAACAGAGTCCCAGGTGATCCAACATTCAAAACAGCTTGGACAAAGCAGCCTTGCAGACTGCAGCCAGGATTTCTGCATCTTCATAGGATCCCCCATGACAGTGCCCCCTATGAGCAGGGAGAAGTTTGGAAAGAACGACATCCAAATTCCCAAATATTGTTTATAAATGTTTGTTTTCATTTAAGTGGGCTTGGTTATAAATGGTTAATGACCACAACCAATCCCCTTTTAAAGGTAAAAAGGGGATTATGGTCTAGATATGAATACTTTTGTTTTGGAATGGATTTTCATCTATTGATACAAATTTAAGGTCAATTTTGTGATTTATATATTTCTCCTCTTGTTTAGGCATTGTGTTTATATAGCTCATTTCGAATTGTAATGTATAATTTAACAGAGATTGTAAATAATTACCTATGATAGTAAAAACTTAGAGTTAAGTTAGTTAGGAATTCTAGATATACAGAGACGTATTTGAGATGAATAGGCATTCTGCAAATCTTTCAAACACCTACAGAATATGGCATTTAAAATGGTTTAGGATTTTTCTTGACAGTGAGACATAATTGCTCCTGGCAACACTACCTGCATCAGAAGGGAAGATGGACATCAAAGAAACTCATTATGGAGTTTGCTTCCAATATGGCAAGACTAGCCATTTGGGCAAGATACTGCTCTTGTCTGGACTGCTTGACCTTATGAGGTATAAACTGGACATGCAGGACCCACAGGAAAGTGACTGCTGATACAAGATGGACATTTACTACAGAATTCCTGCTTCGTGGAAGAGTCTGCCAGACATTCTGCAGGATACAGAGAAGAGTGACTGACAAACTGCCAAGGCAGACAGTTTAAAGTTTCCTGCTTTGCTGAGGAGTCTGCCAGAAACACTATGGCATATAGGTTGAAGATTGAACATTACAGAAGAACTTCAGGTGACTGACCAGGCAGTAAGTTGCCTCTGTCATTTCTAGAGTTTATATATTATCCTTCTGTGGTCTTTGAAAGGGTTGAAGACAAATAGTTATGGTTATAGTTTTTCTTAGTTAGGATTAAAGGTAAATTACTAAAAGACTTTAGACTCACAAAGATAGGACAGGTGATAAAATATTCCTTTAAATCTTGCTAAATGTTAATGGACTAAACATTATTAACTGTGGTTATTATTTGATAACTGTTTTGTTATATATTTTGCTATGTTAAGGTTAAAACCCTTCTTTTTATTTTAGACAGTAAAGAGGTGATGATGGGAAATGTCATTCTGTAAATATGTTTCTTGTATTGGTTAATGAATAAAGCACTGTTGGCCAATAGGAAAGGAAGATAGGAGGGACTAGGAGACAAGGAGGAAAGAGGAAGTAGTAAGGAGGAGTCAACATGGAGAGACCAAAGAGAACAGGGGTCTGGGCAAGAGATGAGACCACATGAAAATACTTAGATTAATAGAAAATGGGGTAAAAATGAAGACAGAGCTAGCCAATAGGAAGCAAGTAACAGGCCAACAGCATTATATCAAATACAGAGTCTCTGCGTGTTATTGGGGGCTGGCATGGTGGTAGGACTGACCAGCAGAGAAAACAGGTGGGTCGTTACAAGACCCAACTGATTAAGAACCCACCATGAATTGTCACTGTACAACCAATGAGTAAGAACCCACCACATAGTCTCATTGTGCACCTAAGTGGCTAAAATCAAGTTTTAAGGTAATAAGAAAGCTCCATACTGATTTTTATAATCTCTATACTAATTTACTTTTCCATGAAAGCAGTTACTTTATATCCTGACTACCAAAGGAAAAAAAAAACCACAAAAACAAAAATAACCAGAACAACATATAGAGGGGCCAGAACTCTCACACACTACTGATGGGGTCTCAAAATGGTGCAGTAGCCTTGACAATTAGCCCAGGATGTTGTCAGAACACTTTTCATAAAGATATTATATATTTCAGTAATTTGGCTACTTGGAATAAACCCAAGAAAAATGAAAAACTGCACACACAATAACAGCCTATGAATACTCACATTAGTGAAGCCCCTAAAGCCCAAAAGTCCATTGGTTGATGAATGGATGTGGTATGTCCAGACAAAGGAATAATAGTAAGCAACAGCAAAAATTACTGATATGTGCTATAACCTGGATGCATATGGAGACAATTATCCTAGTTACATGAAGTGGCTGGTGTCTCTAATCCTAGCACTCAGAAGGAAGAGGTAGGAAGATCAGCTGTCAATTCAAGACTAGTGCATGTCTTTGAAAATGCTTACATCTAATTAATAAAAAATAAAACCAAACAAAAAGTCTTGTACTAAACGAAAGAATCTGGTGAAAGGGCACAGGTATTACAGCATTACATATTTACGACACATCTAATAGATGAGTCTACAGAAAAAAAAAACATAAGATAGTAATTTCCTTTAGTCATCTAGATAGGAATACTATTTCAATTCTGGTAGAAGGAAAAGTTTTAATAAATAGTGTTGATAAAATCTTCATTTGACTTTTTATAAAGCAGGAATCATACATACCTGTATTAAAACATTCAAGTTAATGAAATATATAAAGATAAAGATATAAGGCCAATATGTAGAAGAAAATGTTAGTAAATACTTCTATAATTGTATAACAAAAAAAAAGTTTTACAAAGAAACAGAATCTAAAATCAATGGAGAAAAATATTGAAACAATTTATTACATAAAAACTTAAATGGCAAATAAAGAATAAGCTCCAGCCAGGGTCAGAAAATAGGTGAAGAGAAGCAACCTTTATACATAATTAGCTGTAAATGGAGAGAGCACAATGACAACCCAGCCTGGTCTGGCGGTAAACTATTGTAAGTCTCAATAATCATGAGGCTGAAGAAAGAAAATTACAGCCCTTCCTGTGCTTCAGAGTGAGCTCAAGCTAAACACTGGTAACTTTGTAAGACTCAAAATATGAAGTCTAGAAACAAACAAACAAAAATCAAAGTTCTCAGTGGCAGAATGTTCACCTAGCATGGGTGAGGTCTGTGATTCAACTCCTAGAACTGAAAAATAGAATGGCAACATTTAATGGAGTATTAAACATGAAAAGGATATTCATACAAAATTAAATATAAAAATTAAAATTAATGAGTAAACTTGTAAAGGGCAGATGGGAGTTAACAGAGATAGTAAAAATAACACAGCTTCAAACCCTGAAGTCAAAGCAGTGAATTAAAGTGTCTATTTGCTTCTCCAGGGTCAGTTCCAGCCCTGAAAATCCAAAGATCATATTAAGGTCATCTGCAATATTGATGCAATATTTTTGAGACAAGATACATAACAAAATGTTCAATCTCAGAATAATATTAAGCCCTTTCGACATTGATTGTGACTGTAAATAAGCAGATGCGTGCTAGGATTTGAAATGTCCTAGCATCATGTTCAAAGCAGACAACTGGAGTTTTTTTTAAGGTTTTATTTTTTTTAGTGTATGTGTGTGTGGGGGGGGGGGGGTATGTGGGTGTGGTTTATGTGAACAAGCTGCAATACCTGCAGAGGTCAGAAGAGGGTGAAACAATCCCCTGGGGCTGGATATTGTGAGCTGTCAAATGTGAGTGCTAGGAACTGAGCTCCAGTCCTCTGTAAAGCAGTATACTCTCTTTACCACTGAGCCATTTCTCCAGCCCCAGTTGGAGATTTTGTTACTGGTTTAATGTATGCGGACTAATAAAATAAACTTTTAAGAGCAAAATAATCTGTTTTGATGAAGTTACATTTTATTAAGTTTATTATGGGGGGATTCGGGCATATGTATGCTATACACATGTGTAGTCTTCAGAAGACAATTTGTGAGAGTCACTCCTCAACTTTCATCCTGTGTGTGGTTACTGGGGATTGAACTCAGATTGCCATCTTGGTGGCAAGACTCTTATCCCTCTGAGCCATACTATCTGCCTCAATAAAAACATTTTCTACCATTCTTAAGGCATCTGGAACTGGGTGAGAATGTCTGTGTTAAATTGGGCACTACTACTCAGCCCTATGGCAGGAATAGACTTAATAATTTCCAATGATAATAGAAGTCATTACTGTCCTAAAGACAAATTCACATAAAAATCAGCCTATTGACTTTTCAGATAGCTTCAGTATCATTTGAGTGAAAGTTAAAACATCAGAGAAGATGCCTTCTAGATACCTAATAAAATAATGCTGAGGATGTGGCTTTGTAGTTTACATGGAATTTTTTTAAAGATCTGTTTAAATGCTCAATGTAACCATAGAATACAGATTCAGTTGAAAGGATTACACAGTTTCTATCAAATGCATCATACAACATTAAAGCCTTATGTTCTCTTTATGTTACACTGCCCCCCCCCAATGACCAGAGTACTGAGCTTGGCAGAGGGTATCGGGATTGTAACACTTAACAGACCACCATGAGAAATGAAAAAGAGGGGCTGCCATTTATTACAGAGAGCAATGGGCTTATATACCCAAGCCAGGGGATGGGCTAAGCATAGGAGGAAATCATGTACCTCCCACACCTGGGGCCAAGGAATCTGCACTGCCCACGGGAAAGTTCTGAAAACAACCTTGTTTTCTTAACCTTGTTTGCACAGAAGTTCTACAGCTGGGTGGGGAGAAAGAGAGCTGTGAGGGACAAGTACTTAAATTTACCAACAGTTCCTCCCTTTTTAGTTTTTACATGAAGCAATCCCTCTCTTAGGTCATCTGGGGAACAAATACCTCACCTGTCATGGGGAAATGTTCTCATTATTCCCTGTCTTAGGAGGCATTTATCCGGCTAGGAGTTGCCTGTCATTGCGTATTGCTTCTCCAGCATCTGCAGCCATACTTAGGCTGATTCTGATTACACTGCCAAGTCCATGAGTGCCTGTCAGGTGAGACTTGCCTGTCTATTGTACTGGTTGCAGAATCCAGATGCAGGCACTGATACCCAGAACTCAGGTAGGGATAACACAATAGCCCCGACAAGTGCTGTACCCATCCTCCCATATGGGACATGAAATTTTACCAATTTTGTTTCTAAAACCCCTTTTTAGTCACTTTTCTCTGTAAACAGTATTTGGGAATTTGGGCATCGTTCTTCCCAAACTGTTTCCTGCTGGTAGGGGGCACTGTCATGGGAGATCCTAAGAAGATGCAGAAATCCTTGCTGTAGTGGTCTGCAAGGCTGCCTTGCCCCAGTTGTTTTGAATGTTAGATCACCTGGAACACTGCTTCAGGAGGTCTTGCTTGATCAAACCATGTTAGTCTGGAAGGAATCCACAGCTTTTTATTTTCTGTGGAAACAAAAATATAAATCCTTTTCCCCAGTAACCTGTCCTTAGACTTAAATTTTGAAGTCAAAGCAGTCTTAAAATCTATAAATTGTGTTAATCCAGCAGTATTTCTTTTAACAGTGTTGCTATTTCCTCATCTCCCTTATCTGAAGAAAAACCCTCATGACTATGTCCCCTATGTGTTTTATATGACAATGCCACTTATCGCCAAGTTCTTCAATTTCCTTTATTAAAGTTTCCTCCTCTGAGTCCTGGACTGAGAAGATGTTAAACATTTTGTATCATTTCTTTACTGAGGATCTGACTAATTGTTACTTTTCGTCTAGTTTCTTCCTCTTGGACCTCTCTAAAAGCCTCCTTAGTGGTCTTTAGTTGTTTTTTTCACTTTGTCTGTTAGTAAGGCATCTTTGAATAACCTCCACAAAGAGAAGGTGGCTATCTGAATGCTGCCAGGACCCTCTTTATGTAGCTTCTTCTGTAGGTCTGAATTCACTTGTTCCCTATGAGGAACATTAATTACTCCTCCAGTCAGAAACCAAGGACTAACGTTCTCTATGGTGTCTGCAGCTTTGCTTTTAATTTCTGTTCCTTGTTGTTTTAAAAGTTTTCTTATTTGTTCCTTTGTTTCCTTCCTACTTGAGGCAGTTCCCATATTGTTGTATGTACCTTGTTTACCCCAATGTGCTCCTGCCGGCTACAGAGCGACCCCTTCCATGATTCCTCACTTTCCAAATCTTGGTGGGACCTTCACTTGTCGTGCTCAGAGTACCGGGCTTGGTGGAGGGTGTCAGGATTGAAACACTTAACAGACCACCATGAGAAGTTAAGAAGAAGCTGCTGCCATTTATTACAGAGAGTAATGGGTGTATATGCCCAAGCCAGGGGATAGGCTAAGCATAGGAGGAAATCATGCGCCTCCCACCCCTGAAATCAAGGCACCTGCACTGCACACTGGAAAGTTCTGAAAACAACCTTGTTTGCTCAACCTTGTTTGCAAGGAAGTCTACAGTTGGACAGGGAGAAAGAGAGCTGTGAGGGACAAGTACTTAAATTTCCCACCATTACACTAAAATATTGATGAGATGGTTAAGATTGTTTGTTGGTCCATGGTGCAGTGTTTACTTGGCATACAAGGAAGTGGGCTTGATTCCCAAAACTTAAAATTCATTAATAAAAGCACACTAGTGAGGAAACACCAGGATGTGTTATGGATGGCTGTGGAGTGACACCATCTGAGGTGTTCACAGATGCACTCTCTCTCTCTCTCTCTCTCTCTCTCTCTCTCTCTCTCTCTCTCTCTCTCTCTCTCTCTCTCTCTGTCTCTGTCTCTCTCACACACATACACACAGACACACACACACACACACACACACACACACACATGCACATCAACACAGATGACTTCATACAGCAGTACCTACTCTAAGGTTCAAATTAAGCTTTATGGGATCCCTTTATGATCCTTAGAATTCCCAGTGTACTAGTAAAGTCTCTCAACAGGCAATGCCCAGAGTTTGGACAGAGATTGCCGAACAAGCATGCTTATATTTACAGAGAATTAGGCTACAGTTCAAGCTCCTTGCAGAACCAGACACATGTCTTCAATCCCTCTGAGAGATGAAACTATGATTCCATCGCAGGCCAAGAAAATAATTTCTTGCTTGACAAAAAAATAAAGGCTGGGCCTGTGCATTCAACTTAGGAAAAACATCAGCTAAACATGCATAATAATAGAAGTATGTACCATAGAAGGAAAATCAGGGATTAATTTGAGAAGTTTAAATTTTTAATCATGGGCTAGGAGGACAGAGTAGGGGGTAACACACTTGATGGATTTGAACCTACAGCATTCCTATAAAAGCCAGGTGGCTATGGCTGCCAACCTGCATTCCCAGAGTTCAGGAGGTGGTGGGCAAGCCAATAAGCTGCATCTACTGAATGGGCATGCTCTGCTATCAGCTGAGCGTCCCTACCTCAATGTATAAAACAGGAAGCAGATTAATCAAGGAAGACCCCTGATGTTGACCTCTGGCCCCTCCACACATACATACTTATTATATACATTTACACTTAGATACACATATGCTCAAACACAAGAGCATTCACACATAAACAGGCTAACAAATTTTGGAGTCATATATTTGTCTTTTTATTACAGGAAAGGGACTTCTTAAGAATATTCACTGTTAAAATACCATCAAAAGAACTAGAAACATGGGTGTTTCACAGCTGCTCATTTGGAAGAGGTCACAGGGAGAGACAGAAACTTTTCATTTCCATTTTATTTATTTTATTTCATTTTTAAAGTTCAATGCCATAAAAGAAATTTACCACCTGAGTGTCCTTTGCTCCTCTTTAATGAAATGCAATATAAATCTTATTTTAGCTGTACCAAAATTGTTCTGTATCCTTGTGGAAGATCATTAAATCCTAATTAGCTTTTAGGCTATTTTTTAAAGCACAGAATGAAGAAATAGAATTTTAGTTATGTAAACATGCACTGAGTTCCCTACAACACTTTTTAAATCAAGTATATATTACAATGAAACATACACATACCATATTTTCATGAAAAATACTCCATAAAATTTAAGTTGATACATACAAAAGTTTAGTAAATGAATTCATTCTAGTTACAATAAAAATGATGACAGGTTAGTTTTTTTAGAACACGATTACTCTTCTTTGTTGTTGTTGTTTGAGACAGGGTTTTTCTATAACAGCCCTGGATGTCCTGGAACTCTCTTTGTAGATCAAGCTGACCTTGAACTCACAGAGATCTACCTGCCTCTGCCTACTAAGTGCTTGGATTAAAGGTGTGCACCACCACCACCCAGCATTAATCCTCTTTCAATCAGCAGAAAATGCAACCTGCAAAGTAGGACAATAAAGACGCAATCACAGGCAACTGTCCCCAGGCAGGCACTGGACATAAATATCATGTATAATTTTAAAAATTATTAGTATGGGCAGAGAAAATTTTCCCATTTAAATTATCAAGAATAAAAAGGATAAGACTCATTGTCAGTAAGCAATTGAGAAATCTAGGGCCTTTATGATCTTATTTTATTGGCACACCAAAACTATACCTACTTTGGAGGGATTATGTGATGTTTCAATAACTGTATAAATTATAGAGTGTTCAAATCATGTTAGTCATATCTGTGTCCTCACACATTGATCACTGGTAGTGAAAGCACCCAAAAATACTTCCTTCTAGCTTCCACAGAATAACACCATTGTCTTTATCTATAAGCACCTCAAGGTAGAGAACATTTTTTTCTCTGAAGAGTAATTTTAATTCTGGGCCATTGACCAAATGCTATCTTTCTTTTTCCTCTTCACCCTTCTTAGCATCTGCTATACTCTGATGGTGGCTATCTATATTTGAAGTTGTTGCAGTTGCACAACTGAACTAAGCTACCAGATTTCCCACTGGATTTCTAACAAGTTGCCTTGAGTTATCAAAGTTACTCTGCAGGTAGTGAGCACATTGGCTCTCAAACACATATGCTTCCCAACAAATATGAAATAAATTAACTGCATTTGTTCTATGTGTTGTCTTCAAAAAGTACTGATGTCATTATGGTTTTCTTCTGTTTTATCAAAACCATTGTTTTTTATCCAAATCATTTTTTTAGAAGGGTTTAAATGCCTGGCATAGAAAGAACTAAAAATATTTGACAGACATATGAGAGGGAAGTAAGTCAAGAAGGGTGAGAATGAGGCAAGTAGGAAAAGAAGAAGGGCTTGGAGAAGGAAGGGACAGATGATTAGGTGGATGAATGGATGTAGGTGACCATTTGGATACATGAAAAGTTGGAAAGATGAGCAGTGATGAGTGAAAGGATGAATAAATAATTGGATGAGAGATTTACAAATAACTGAATAACCACATGTATTTCTTCAAAATCATTATACTCACCTCCTCATTCAAAGTCAATGTCTTTTGATTCTGGAACCATAGATGAGGACAAATTCTGATTTCAAAAGACAACACTAGAAGTTAAGGGTAAAGTATTAATGTTAACCTTACTGTAAAAGTATTCTGACAGTTCCTTTATCTGAAAATTGATATAAAGATAACATTTTCAAAATAAAATCCATGGTAGCTGTACTTTGTTTTGCACATTAAAAATTTTGTGGGTCAAAAAATTAAATACTCTCAACATATAGGATTTTATTAATTTAAGTGTGATCCAAAATGGATTCACATATTAATAAATCTCTAAATCTATTTATATCTCAGTCCACAATGTGCTTAAAAATAATATGGCAGGTTTTTAAAATTTTGATGACTTTTCATATATTAAAAGAAATTCAAGTTTTCTCTACAAGAAACAGCCAATACTCTCTAAAATAAACCATAAAAATACAGGGAACCATGGAATACTCATGGGCCTACTTTATTTGACCTTGAAAAATATAGCCAATGTACCTTTCAGGATGATTTATTAGATGTTATTGTTACAGTGTTCAATATTGTTCAGTACTGAGCTAGTATACCGATTACCACTCTCCACTCTGTGTTAGTTCTATCATGTGCTTTTATTTACCTCCCGAGGCAAAAACATTTTAATTGGTTTAGAGAAGCTTGAACTCTCTTTTATCAATGACAGATTTCATCAAACTGGACCTACCCCAGGAGCTGCAGTCCCAGAACAGAAAAAAAAAAAGTCGTGGTCTGCTTGGGGTTTCCAAGATTTAAGACCTAGAAGTCAACAATATAAAAGGCAAATAAATCTCAGTAAGATGAGACTTTTGTCTACATATATACACATTCACTATTTTAAAAGTCCCTAAAATGAATGTGTGGACATGTTCATGTCCTTGTCAATATTTTCACACTGTATCTGTTTGAATATACAGCTGTCCACCAGCAGAGTGGGTTATTGATTCCAGGATCCCCATGATAATCAGTCTATAGAAACTCAACTTCCTTGTATAAAATATCATGATATGATTGGACAGATGACTCAGCAATTAAGAATGCAAACTGTTCCTGCAGAGCACTAAGGTTCAGCTTCAAAAGGCACCATCAGGAAGCTCACGACTTCTAACTCTTGCTTCAAGAATATGATGCCCTCTTCTAGCCTCTTTGGACAGTGCACTCACATGTTCTAACCTGCCCTCCCCCATTCCACCACACCACACACACATAAAAATGAAAATGAATTTATTTTTATTTGATTTTATTTTTTTAAGTGCACCATGCCCTGCTGTTGTCCCGGTAACAGATTCTAGGCTGACCAACTCAGCTATCATCCAGGCTTAGATCTGGCACTTTGAATTGGTCCATCCCACAACTACGAACTCATGAAGGCATTGGCCCTGCAGAACATGAGCTGCAGGATCTCCATTACTCTTGGCAATAGCAGGATATCGGAGAGGAGTCTCAGTGATGTCTAGTATCTGATGGTGTGTCAGAAACCAGAAACCTTGAACCAGATCAAGGTCTCATTCCAATGAGCATTTGCATATGAAGCTGTTTGTGGAAAAGGCACTGTGTGATTCAGTACAGCTTCTAATACCACTATTACAAACGGAGAGGTGGGGAAGATGGAGTAACAGAATGGTGCATTGGAGGTGGAGAAAAGACAGAACTGGAGATTTGGCAGCTGTGACAGGTGTGAGAGAAGGCTGCAGTTGATAGAACAGGTCATTACCCCATAGGGTTGGCAGGGTCGTGTACAGAAGCATGGAGCTTGCACAGACTCAGCCCCTGAACAAGCTGCCCACCCCCACAATCGTCCTGGCTCTGGGCAACAAGAGAATGTTTGCAATAAAGAATGGTTCACTTACTAGATTGTACCTCCACAAAACTCTATAGTACGTACTTCTACCAGAGGCCATGCTGATCTGCGGCCTGTGCTTTGATAGAGGGCAGCGTTGATGCTTGATGAGGCATGCTACTACAATAGACCAAGTGGAGGTCCTTGGCACATGGTGACGCTGGAGACTATGTGGATGTTCCTGACCCACGATGGTGCCAGAAACCATGTAGTTCCTGCTGACTGTAAAGGGCAAGCAAACTACTTTTGTAGTGGTACTGAAGACTGTAGACTCGCGGTTGAGAAAGAGTAACATAAAAGGCCTCTGTGACAACCCTTACCTCTACCCTAACCCCCAACCCATAAGAAAGAGCCCCCCAAAGGAAGCCAACAAAGATAACTCTTAAACATTGTGATGAAGGTGCTGAAGTGTAGCTCTCCAGTTCTTTACAGAAGAGTACAGGACTGTTTCCTTCAGGCAGCTGACCACTGGGAATTTAACCATCCTCCAGCAAGTAAGTATACGAACAACACAAAATGGACTTGGCTTTTTATTTGTTTAATTTTTTTCTTTCATCATTTTTTTCCGGGGGTGGCACAAGAGTTGGGGAGCAGACATGGCAGTATTGTGAGGTGAGTGTGTTCCAGGTGCATGATGTGAAATTCCCAAATAATAAAAATATTATGTTGGAAAAATTGTAGCATTTACAATTAACCCAAACACTTACAATTAACCCCATACACTTTATGCTAGGGCACATAAGCTATCTATACAATGTAAATAAACTTTAATACATCTTTTAAGAATAATGACAAGAAGGAATATCTATATGTAGTCAGTACAGAAGCAATTAAAAGTTTTTCAGATCCACATTTATTAAACTTGCTTGTGCCACCAACACAGAAAGCCAACTATATACTAATATGTACCAAAAGAATACAGATCCATATAAAACTCAAATATAATTTTGAATAAATGTTAATATGTATGAAGTAGATCAGAAAATCTATAAATTGTGTAACATAGTTTAGCTGCATAGTTTCTAATCCAAACTTAGGGAAAGTAAACAAACCTGCTTTGTACTTCTTCTGTTTTGTTAATAGGCTCCTTACCCAATTATCCACACATTAAATTTATGGAACATTGCAGTCAATTTTAAAATGATTTACAGCTATGTCAAATCTTACTAACTGCAAAAACTTAGGATAATGGTACAATATTTTAATGGAACTATATTTCTTTAAATATTCATTTATGAATAATACACATGAGTAATTCACTATGTCACAGAAATTGTATTTACTTAATATGTTTTTGTTTCATACAGATATCACTATTTCAAAACTGTAACATAAACTTGAAGTCCTTTTTTCCCCCAAGAGCCAAACATTCCTTGCCATATAAAAAAAAATATTTACCATAATGTTAGACAACTACTTTGTAAGTTTCTTTTTAAGTTTTATTTTATCAGACTAAGAATAATTGGCATGAGATCTACTTTATTAGCAAATATTCAACTGTACAAAGCAATATTATAAGATAAATAAGTGTTGTGGAAGGCATTGAGAGCCATTGTATCCTTGATGTTGGGGTTGCCACAAAGTTCAGCTGCCATTAAAAACACTGTAGAGTGTCCCCCAAGCATTTGAAAATAAGAATGCCATGTAATCCATAAATCTCATCTTCTAATTATCCCAGAGAACTGAAATCGAGATCTTGAAACATTGACACTACTCATAATAGCCAAGATGTGAGAACAACCTAAACATCCCAACACAGATGGTTGGCTATCACTTTTGCCAAGCAAATGGACAAGAGTTGAACACATGAAAAGTGATACAGACAAAGCTATTCTACTCCAACAATCCTGCTGCAAAAGGACAGAGCTCTCCCTCATTCTGAATTCTAATGAGACTGGCAATATATAAATTTGGCGGTCATGTAGCACATAAAGAAGGTAAAGTGAATTGTTTAAAATGAATAATAACTATTCTCTTCCAACAAATCCTCAGCCTAGGATCAGTGACAGTCCTTCTTGGACTTAAATTGTGGAAAATGTTTCATTGTTCCTTCCAATATGGACTTGTATTTATTTTAATCATTTTTTTTATATTGAACTGAGCAAAAACCCCCAAGAAACACAGATGTTGACTTTCATGTCTCCCCAGAAAGTCAGAGGCCTTTTCAATACAGGAGGTTCAACCTAAAGACAAAAGTCATCTCATTTCATCTAGTCTTATTACAAATAATACTGCACTTTTTCAGTGAGTTCATAAAACAAAGCATTCCCTTTCTAAACTGCATGTAGGTAAAAAGGTAAAGTCATTGCTGAAATTTCTGCAATCCAATATGAATTGTACAGGTAATGGGCCCTCATAATAGACGAGTATGTTCATATATTCTTCATATTCACTGAGAACTCCAATGCAGTAAATACATGTGTATATTTGGTTCACACACACACACAGAGAGAGAGAGAGAGAGAGAGAGAGAGAGAGAGAGAGAGAGAGAGAGAGACAGAGAGAGAGAGAGAGAGAGAGACAGAGAGATCACCATAGAAGATGACACATTTTCAGTAGCTAAACCAATCACATATTTACAAAATGTCTGCTCTATGCTCACCTGTGTACCCAGGCAATATACATATATTTCTGCTCCTAAGCAACACAAGTAACATGGTTTAAAAGACAAGAACCACCTGTGAAACTACACCAAACAGAAAAAGAACACCCTGCTTGAAATCCTACATCTCACAGTCACAACCAGGGAACCAGCAGACTTCTTCCTTTACTACAGCATGCACTGTCAAACCTAGACCTTGCACATGCCAAGCAAGCTCTTTGAAATTGAACTACATCCCCAACATTTACAGTCAGCAAACCTTTTCTGTAAGAGGCTAGATAATAAAAATTTTAGGCTTTTTATAATATAAAACCCCTGCCAAAGCTACTCAATTTGACTTCCGAGAAAAAGCAGCCTTAGACAATTCTAACTGAAAGGATATGTCTGTTTCGATGAAATTTTACTTATAAAAACAGGCAGTGGGGTGGACATGAGCTGGAAAATATAGTTGACTGTCATGAGGTCCATTTTGTATGTTTTCTCATTAGGTTGATGATGTTATTGGGAAAGAAATTGATTACATTCTGTTATGGGTGGCAAGATGGCTCAGAAGGTAAGGCGCCTTCAGCCAAGCCTAATAACCTGGGTTTGATGCCTGGGACCCAGGTAGCTTTTTTAATTTTACAAGTTCTCATTTGTTGATCAGTAGCCTTATTTCCTGAGCTACTGGAGTCCAACTTGGAAATTTCTTACCAATGCCTCCATCCTGACATGTTTCACTTAGAATTTTCAGTTTGGGGTCTTGCATTAAGGTTTTTTTGATCAATTTGGAGTTGGGTTTTGTACAAAGTGAGAGATAAAGACCTAGTTTCATCTCTTACATGTGAATATGAAATTTTCTTTCTATCTATTCATTGAGAATTTAATGCATATGCAAAATATGTTTTGATCACATCCACCTTTTCCTCCTGGATATCTAGTTTTACCAGGACCATATATTAAAAAAGCTGTGTTTTCCTCCGGTAAATGTCTGAATGTTTTCAGCGTCTTCATGAAAACACACTGCTAACTCTACATATGTATATGAGTTGGTTCTCTGTTCTGGTGCCTTGATTTACATGCCTATTTTTGTGACTGTGACATGCTGTTTATAATTACTGTGACTCTATAGTGTAATTTGAAATCAGGTATTTTGATAACATCAGCATTACTCATTTTGCTCAGGGTTTGGCTGTCTAAAATTTTCTGTGCTTCTAACAAATTTTAAAGATTGTTCTTCATCTTTGAAGAGTGCAGTTAAAGCTTTGATAAGGATTTCAAAGACTCTGAAGACTGCTATTAGTTGTATGACCATTTTTCATAAAATTGATTCCTCCAATCGAAGAACAAGGTCCTTCTATCTTCTAGTGTTTTAATTTAATTGAATTTCTCTCTTGAGTGTTTTAAAGTTTTTATTATAGAGGACACTCATTTCTTTGTTTATTCCAAGGGTTTTGATTTGGTTTGGTTTGGTTTGGTTTGATTTTTCAAGACATGATTTCTCTGTGTAGTATTGGCTGGCCTCCAACTCAAAGAGCTGCCTCTCTCTGCCTCCTCAGTGCTAGGATTAAAGGTGTGGGCTACCAACACCTGGCTCCAAGGTATTTTTAAGACAATTTTAAATGGTATAATTTCCATGCCTTTTCCTCAACATGTTTCTTACTGGGATATAGGAAGACTACAGAATTTTCTAAGTTAATTTTATATCCTCCAACTTTGTTAAAAAGGTTTATTGAAGGTTTTTCTTTTTGGCAAAAAAAAAATCTGTTTTAGAGTAATATAGTGATGTTTTTGATGAATGTTAGCAAAACATAGAAGCCGCTAAAATCCATGATAATAATTTTTAAAAAGTGAAACATCTGGAACTATTCTCAGCAACATCTTTAATGCTAAATTACCAACCAAATTTTCATGGAAAACAAAGGCAAACTAAACACATGTATCTCTATCTGTCCATAAGAACTGGCTTTCATAGTAATCAAATGATGCCAGCTCATGATGGAATGTTTCAAGTTAATCCTAATGACAGGAAGAATTAATTAGGAAGGAATCATTATTTTGTAATGGCTAATGAAATTATATATTCAGGCAACAATTACAAATTGGTTTTAGAGCCATGACATGAGTGGCTGATTGGAAGCTGTACACACGATGCCAGAGGACACTACGGGGATCATCTCTTGCTTGTAAAGAGAAATGTTGACATACAATGAGGGAAGAAGATGATTTCTAATACTCTGGCCAATGTTTTAGTGCTTTTCAATGATCATAGGACAAATGGAAGATTTCCTGGTGTTATAAAGTGTGGTATTCACATCACTTCTCATGCAGTCTACTACAGTGTTTCCTTAGCATAATCAAGAGTTTACAACCAAATTCCAGAGAACAGAAAAGGCAAGGCATTGAGCTTTAAGTTGAAAAAAAGAAAAGAAAAAATACTGTGTGAAAGAAATGTGACAATATCCTAGAAAGTTGAATATTACTTAGAACAATTGCCTATGTCTCCATGTTATGACATGACTTTTGATCAAATGAGAGTTTTATAAGCTATGACAATTAGATGAAGTGTCTGACCCTGGGCTCAATAATGCTTGTGGTACTCTTAGGCGTATACCCAAATGATCCACATCCATGGAACAAAGACATCTGTTCAACTATGTTCATAACAACATTATTTGTAATAGCAAGAACCTGAAAGCAACCTAGATGCCCCTCAACTGAAGAATGGATAAAGAAGGAACAAGATCTCCTGATCATATTGGGAGTGTGGAGACAGTGAGTGGAGAGGGAGTTAGGAGGAAGAGAAGGGGAGGAGAGGAGAACATGTGGGACCAGGAAGATTGAGTCAGGGGAAAAATAGGTGAGAGTAAGAAAAGGGATACCATAATAGAGGGAGCCATTATAGGTTTGAAGAGAAAACTGACTCTAGAGAAATGTTCAGAGACCTATAAGGATGACCCCAACTAACAATCTGAGCAATAGAGGAAAGGCTACCATAAATGCTCTTCCCTGATAATGAGATTGATGACTAACTTATATGCCATCATAGAGCCTTCATCTAATGGCTAATGGAAATAGGAGCAGACACCCACAGCTAGACACTGGGTCAAACTCCAGTTGCAGAGAGGAAGGAGAGATGGGGAAATGGGTCAAGACTAGGTTATAGAAACCCACAGGGACAGCTGACCTGAGCAAGGGGAACTCATGAACCCTCAGATAGATAGCTGGGAAACCAGAATTGTTCTGACTCAGAACCCCTGAACATGGGCCTCAGTTGGAAGGCCTGGGCAGTCTAGGGGACCTCTGACAGTGGAACCAGAATGTATCCCTGGTGCACGAAAGGAGTTTCGGAGAACATTCCACATGGAGGGATACTCCCTTAACCTAGAGGCAAGAGGGAGGGCCTAGATCCTATTCCAAATGAGTTGACAGGTTTTGATGATCCCTCCTGGAAGGCATCACCCTCCCTGTGGAGTGGGAGGGAGGGTTGTGTGGGAGAATGGCTGGGGGTCATGGGAGGGAGGGAAGAGAGGGAACTGCAATTGATATGTAAAATAAGAAAAGATTTACACACACACACACACACACACACACACACACACGCATGCATGCACACACACATATTAAAGCTTGAGAAAGCCAACCAGATATAGGACATGAAAATCGCACAACTGGACAATATGTTGGCAGTTTCTCTCTAGCTTTTCTATAGAAGACATCATTGATTTTCCATGGAAGACATCACCTAACAGGTTTATGTCTTTCTATCGTCTAGCAGAAGTACTCTGTTTTGTAAGTCTCCTGGTCCACCAGGGGAAAGTAGCAGATTGCCATCTTCCAGTTCTCTGGAGAAAGGGGACCTCTTCTATCATCATAATTAAGTGAAGAGTTACCTATTGTTAGTCAGTAACTTCATATCCATATTTGTCTAGATTCACAAAATATAGAGCATCTCAGTGAACCACAGATAAAATATCCCCATGCCTCAGAAAGCCTGACTACATTTGTGACACCCTTGATGCACACGTAAGCCAGTATACTTCCTTACAAAGCCCTGCACATGCTTGGTGTCTATAACACCTGGAAAAGATGATCATTTAATAACGTCATCTATAGCCTTCAGTTTGCTAAATTTCCAAACAAATCTTCACTGTTGGCCCAGCTACTTGACCTTGAATCATTGACTTTGAGTGGCCAAGCCTGGGATGATGGTTACAACCAATTTCTTTAAAACTCCTTAAAATAATAAGAGTTTTTAAGATACCATGTCTTCCTTCCAACCACCTCACACTCCTCTATGCTCCTGTAATGATTCCATTCTTGAGTGCCTTGTATTGTTTTTGCCAACGCAGTTTTAACTAACTAAAATGTCTTGAATTGTTTGTTGGTATGTTACTCATTGGTTTCTCATCTCTCCCTCTCCAGAATAGGGTCTTGTTTGTTGCATTCACAAGTGTCATCTTATGCCTTATGCATAATAGATGCTTTGTAAAAATGTTAATTTTCAAAACATATACATATACTTGTACTAAACCACATTTCTTATTGTATTCATGAAAATTTTGCATGGAAAAAATCTGCTTTTCTTAGTTAGACATATGGCTTCCTGTGGAAATGTGTTGACAATAATTGGGAAAGGGATGCTTTTTATTTTCCATATGAATACAGCTTACTGTCAGTTAACAAAGAGGGAAAGCAAAGGGAGAAATCAGGGATTTTAATTCACTGTGATTTAAAATCACATGTGAGCAATCTGCTGTGCGCAGCTGGAAACATCCCTGTGAAGTTCAGAGAGCTGAGTCTTACAGCACCTGTTTCTGAGCTATAACCTGTTTACACTTTTCATAATAAGATGAAACTCGGTGTTTTCAGAAAGCCAGTACATGAACGTTCTAAACATATCCTGTTGGAATTAAATCTTCAGTCCTAAAAATAAAGCTTGCTGTGTTCCAATGAAAGAAAATTAAAACATTTTATTTTAAAAAATGTGACACTGGAAATCATAATCCAAAGGAGCTAAACCAGCATGAATAGGAGCATCTTCTCCATCTACAGGAGGCACATATTATTAAGATCAGATTCAATTTGTAGACAATAGAGACCGTGGCTCAAGAAATACTAGTAGCAGATTTTTGTTATGTAGAGAGACGATATCCCCTAATTAATACTAATTAATACAGTTATATGTTTAGTATTTTATAAGTTGGCATTGAAAATTCCATCTTAAATAATAAAGGGCATTCAAAGAAGCCCCAAAGGTGATGTTCCTATGTGTCTTTTGGATCCTTCAATATTTCTTTTCATGTGTTTGTATTGGGGGGGAGGTGCCCGTACACATATACCAATGCTGTGGTGTATGTATAGAGGTCAGAGGACAACTGTATGCAGTCTGTTCTTGATTTACACTTTCACATGGGTTGCAGGCAGCAAATCCATTTCAGTAGAGTTTGCAGCAAGCACCTTTACCCACTGAGCCATGTACTTCTTATGCTATTTAATACATGGGGAATGAGGAGCAAGTATCAGGCTGCCTGGTTCTTGGTAGCTGTTCTGTGGACAAGTAGCCAATTTTCTATAACCAGAACCCTTCTCTGTTTGGGTTTTGCTTGTTCTTATGCCTAGTTGTCTAAGAAATATAGTCATATTCAAGTGAAAACCTACCTACTAACAAAATGGGAAAAAAAATCTGTCTTTTACAGTAAAGGCATGTAATCAACAGATACAAAGTGAGAGTCAGCGAGATGGCTCAAAAATGTAAGGTGCTTGCTACCAAAACAAATGCCATAAGTTTGATCCCCATGACTTACTTGGTAGAATGTAAGAACCAATACATGCAAGTTGTCCTCTAAAATTTCATACCCACAGTACACGTGTGTGTGTGTGTGTGTGTGTGTGTGTGTGTGTGTGTGTGTGTGTGTGTGTGTGTTGAGCCTTTCCCTGCTCCCGGGATAGACCACAACAGAAGTTCCATGACAGGAGCAAAATATATTTCAATGTCATATTGAATATGAATATGTTATTATAAATGCTACTGAATACTAGTTAATATTAATGTGTTTTAAGGGGCATGAGGCAATCTGTTAAATAACCCATTAAACTTTACATTTACCTGGAAATGAGATAGCAAGGTAAACAAAAGTATTTACTGAAATTAAAGTTATAAGTATGACTTACAAAAGTAATAAGATATGACTTGAAGGAGTCACCATCCCATTCATTGTAATCAATGTAGTTTTGGTCAGAAGAAATACTGTTAGGGGCTAGAAAGATGGTCAGTGGTTAATAGTACATGCTGTGCTTCTAAGAGACTGAGAAAACTAAAGAGCAAGAAGCACTAGAAACTGCCTCCCCCATTAGACACAACTTCAGGGGCAGGCAGATCTCCATGGCAAAACCATTTTTGAGTCTCTGGAATCAACTGAAGGCGGCAACTTCTGGAAAGCATCCTAGGCCATGAGCTGTGGCTAGCTTTTGTCATGTCAGCTTTTGGCTCAGGAGCAGCTACTGCACCCCATCACCAAGACAGTTACCTCTGCTTGCATCCCTAGAGCAACCAGTACACGGCTTATGGCTGCAAACACAATCCTATCTGCAAATACAGGGGACCTGTGATTGCACCATCAATTACTGCTTCTGATGACACAGGCAGGAGGCCACTGTAGTTAGAGCTCCCATGACATTGTAAGCCACTTGTCTGACTATTGATTTCCAGGGGATTTAAAGTGCTGGCTCCAATCTCCTCCACCTTAACTGTTTTCTTCTTTTGCAGAAGCTATATATTAAATACAAGGACAGTGCAATGCTACACTATATAGGGGAAAATTAGAAAGCAAACACACATACCCAATGGGAAGAGGATCAATTGATTTTTACCTAAGATTATATATCATTTCAAAGTTGCCAAGAACAGAACAATTGTCATGCCATAAAAAAATTTTAAGCTGAATCACAGATGCAAAATCTGAAACTATAAAGTCCCACTTTATATTTTTATATATTTATATAATAAATTTTTATTTATATTTTATAGAACAATATATTCACAACCAATAACAAGAAAGATTTTTGAAACATTGAAAGAATTAATGACAAAAATAACTTAAACACAATTAAATTTTTAAATATCCATTCTTCAAAAGGCATTAAGAAACAAAAAATAATTAAACTGAGTAGAGAATCCTTGGAAAACAGTCTTAGTGCACATATCCGGAAAAAAAACTAACTAGGAATTACTAAAGAATACCAGTAAATCAACTAGGAAAAAATATGATCCATCTGGACTTAAAAGGAAAAAAATTGAAAATGCCACAAAAATAATGTACCAATAATCAATAAACAAAGGAAAGTTTCTGAGAATCATTAGTCATGAGTGAAAGGAATAGTAAAGACAATGAGATCTTCACTCTTAGCCTCCAAATGTAGAAGCTTCCAAGAAACAACTACAATGAATAGGGTGTCACCACCCTATTCATGGCAAGAGGACAGCTCAGTTGGCAAAGTGTTTGCTTTTGTGAATGCAGTAAGTTCACAACACTGTAGATCTATAATCCCTATGCTGGGGAGGCAGAGATAGGTATATGTTGGATAGGGGCTCTAAGACCAACTAGTTCAACCTACTTGGTGAGCTCCAGGCTAGTAAGAGATTGATTCTGTCTGGGGTTGGGGGTGGGGGAGTGCAGGAGTGGATAGCTCCTGAGGAACAACACCTAAAATTGTCCTCTGGTCCCCAAGAAGTGTGGCAACAATAGCCACATACACACATCATGTGTGTGTGGAAAATAAAAGCATACACTCATGCATTGTAAATGTAAGACAGAACAACCCCTTTGGCAATTTCACATAAAGTTGATGTTACTTGCTACATTTCAAAAAATTTATTCTTAGATATTTAGCCATAAAATAACAGTAATAAAGTCAGTCCTAAAAGCCCAAATCCAGAAGCAACAGTATGGGGAAACATTATGGTATGTTAGTGTCAAGGGATACTGTTCAACACTGAAAAAAAGAATAAACTACTTATAACCTAACCACATGAATGAAACTCAAACGATTATGATTAAAGAGCAGACACTCATCATTCCTTTGATGTTGGTGCTGGAACAGCTGCATCAACTTTTAGAGGTAGAGATCAGAACAGTGGTTGCTTTCCAGGATCTGGATCAGAAAACAATAATCTGAGTTTTCATCTGGGCTAGTTCTACTGCTCTAAGAGAACAGAGTGGGAAATTTTTAAACAATAGAGTTTTGTTTCTTGCCCATCTGGAGGCATCAGCAGATACAGTGTTTGATGAAAAATGTTCCTTTCTGTCTTCAAATGCAGAATTCTCACATGAAAGAAGGTATCAATAGTGTGTTCACGCTGTGAGCAAATGTGCTCCCCTCAGTGCAGTTTAAAGGGTGTTTATTCCACTCATGCAACAGAGTCATCAGACTCCACCTCTTCCCAGGGCCCCTCCTCTTAACAGCCCCAACAGTACAGTTTAGGAATAAATGAATTTTAGAGATACCTGTTCAGATCATAGCATAGTCTAAAACGAAAGCCAAATCTACTGCCAAAGTTCTGCCTTGCCACATTAATTTCTTCCCCCTTTGCGTGCATAGATCTCAGTTCCTTTGACGTTCACCACAGGGTTTTCAGAGGTACCTAACATATTCCCTATGCAGGTAACCCAACAGAGCAGGGGACATGGTTTACCATCCCTTAAAGAGCTTCAAAATAATACAAACCCTTCCTTTCTTTCAACGTCATTTTTATGGAATTCCATGACCCAGTTTCAACAGGTGTCCTGGTGTCTTCAGTGTTAGGGATTTGCCTCATTTGCCCCTTTCTCACTCTTTCCTCTTTGCTCCCCTCCATTCTTCTTCCTCGTCCACTTTGGTTTCAAGCACACATCTCCCCTGGAAAGAACAATGATTCTGTAACAGTCATGAAGAGACTGAACAGCCCAGCTGGACAAAGGGAGGAGGGTGAGTACAGACAAACATACTGGGAGACAGCAGTTCAACGAGAGGGAGTATATAAATCATCTTACTGGGGAGAAAGGACTTGCTTTTCTCGGGAACTTTTGTGTCAGGAGTGAAGGTGAGATGCAGACAGGCAGACCCTGCCAGGAAGTCCAACCCACCTTGAGAGCTTGTCAGACTCTGAAATATGTCTGGGATGATCTCTAATGGTAGAGCTCCCAGGGACCTGACAAAGCTCATCCAGAACACTCTTGGGGGCTGGAGAGATGGCTAAGTAAGTTAGGATGCTCATCACACAATCCTGGTGACCTGAATGTAATGCCTGAAACCCACAGGACAACAGCCTGGTACCATGGTGTACATCTGTAATCTGTGCACTCCTACATGGATATGCAAAGTAGAAACTGGAGAACTGGATCAGATGGTCAGTCCTGTAGCACGCAGCACGGCAGAAAAACTAGAAACACCCCCACTCAACAAAATGGTGAGAACCAATTCCCAAAAGTTGTCTGACCTCCACATGAATGTCAAAGCACTGAACACCTGCATATCTGCACACGTGCACCACACACACACACACACACACACACACACACACACACACACACACGTGCACACACACACTGCACACACACATGCACACACACACACACACACAACAACAACAACAATAATAATAATAAAAGAAAAAACAAATAAATAATGAAAGCCCTCTATGGAAGAAGTTGATATCTTATTTTCAATATTGTTTTTGAAAACAATTCTGCAATTTCTGACACCTAGCCATCACATAATATCTAAGATTGAATGCAGGCATGGTGCATGAAAGAACACAGGCAGTTTACAGAACATGAACCAGTCCAAAAGATCTCCAGATATTAATGTGAACAGGCAAATTGTTTAAGTAAAAATAGTAAAACAAGCAAATCTTATTTCCAATCACAAAAAAAAAACTCTCTTAAAAAAATGGGAAGTGAGGCAGAGATCTGGAGATGCTTGGTCTTCAAGTCCTGTTCTATCACTGGGGGCCTACCTCATCAAGAACTTCATAAGGTCCAGGCATTTCAGTAGGAGTAGAGAAGGAATGACTGACATGCAGAATCTCACATCACCCACACGTCTTAAGTAACAGATCTATCATGTTCCCTGGTATCTTTTGTTTTCCTCTATATAATTTAGAAACATTGACTGAGAGTTTTATACTTTACACAACTTCTAAGAATAAGACAGGCATGATTAGTAACTTGGAAAGATATGACTTACCATCTTAGAGCTTTATTTAGAGAGTGACCATTATGCCATTCAGACCCAACTATATTACTATGCAGTCTACCTTGGAGGGTCATCCGTGTCTTCCTGACCTAAACTTCACTGTAGCTGCTATGTGGTCTCTGTTAGTATGCTTCTTTCCAATATTGGGTACTGTGATAACTATTGGTCAACATATAGTTATTGCACAAATACATTCAATAAAACTTCAGATTCAGGTGAAACGCTAGACATATTTTGGTGTTAAACAGAAATATACTGAAATTGAGTAAACTATATAGACACATAAGTCAGTGAATGAAGTGGTATTCAGTTTAAAATTAATGATAGATAATGGAGCATTACAATATACTATTCTAAGAGTATACAGGTAGACTTTTGAAAGCTCTATTTGACCTGTTTTGAAGTTATCTGAGAATACCCCTCCCACAAATAAGAGCACTGAAGCACAGGCACGCTTAGTGGCCTTTGGCTCTGATAACTCAGAGTAGAATCTGGATTCACACATGGGCCAGTGAGATGGCTCAGAGGCTAAAGACACCTGCCACCAAGCTTGGTGACTATCTGACCTTAACCTTAAGTCACATGGCAGAAGGAAATAACTAACCTCATAGATGCAGGAGATCAGATTCCAGAGTCTAAGCTTTTGGCCTCTACCCCTGACTAAGTGGGAAACTGTGGATGCAGTCTTCAACTTCCTCTTTTCAGAAATGCTTCCTAAGGACACAGTGCATTCTAAAACACAACCAACTGGTGTGCTGCCTTGAATAAATCTTAATCTCTCTGGAAAGGTCTAGTACTTTGCCTTTAATTTCAATTTAGTTCCCATAACTACTTAGTTAAAACATTTAGTCTTCTGTTTTTACTTTTTAACCATATAGAAGTATTGATGTCCTGAGTGCATTGATACTAAACGAGTTTCTTTTTAGAGAAATCTAGCCAGTCCTCTCTATTGTACAGACTACTGAAATGGCATCCTTTTTCACTGAAAGATATTCATTTCTTCACATAAAATGCATTGGCTGACCACAGTAATATTTTACATACAACTCCACATTTTCTAGTTTAATATTCTATGCTATGCAAAGATGTGGCATGCTCATTAGAATAACATAATCATTGAGCTCTATCATTTTGTATATGGTCTATTGCATGTTAGGGTTTTCTCAGGTGTTATGAGTGTTTTGCCTGAATATGTGTGCACTGTGTGCATGCCTAGTGCACTGAGAGGTCAGCAGAAGGTGATTGTTGCCCAAGAACTGGGACTGGAGTTACAGATGATTATGAGACACCATTTGAATGCTGGGAACAGAACCAGGTTCCCTGGAAGAGCAGCCAGTGCTCTTAGCTGATGAGCCATATCTCCAGCCTCAGGTCATCTGATTTTTAAGCTATTGGTTTCTGTCAAGAGCCCACTGACAGGAGTTTCCTGTTTGATGACCATTGTGTCTTTGTCAGAAAACAAAACTATGCTTTCTATTCTATACACATATACTTTTTTACGGCATCTGCTTGCTATGCCTGTGTGCCAATTTTAGGAATCAAAAGTATACTTCATATCTGAGGTGTGATAAAATCAATGTATATAACATCTTCCATTCTCAGATTTATTTAGAGATCAATATTCTCTTTAGCCAGATATGTGAAAGTTTTTATCTATTTAAGTCCAATACAGATGATAAGGAGAATTTCCATAGAACTAAAGCAGGATTTACTCAAATTTAAATTGAAGGTGGTAGACTGAGATAATGGAGCATTTGAAAAAGAGCATTGCACATTGCAGACAATGCACAGTGCAGACAATGCACAGTGCAGACAAGCCACAGTGAACTCAGTTGGAGCATTCTCTCCACATTATTTAGAAAATACTGATTAAAGAAGATTTTAGTGAATTAAGAAATGTATTATTCCCTTATAAGATGAACTATCCCATTAGTGCAAATGTGGTCCTGAATTCTCACATGACAGCAGACCTGGGGTCAAAAGGGATGGTATCTAGGTGCACAATTCACCCACAATTGAGCTAATATTGGACAGTTAAAAGTTCCCATGGGTTCCACAGTATCTTGCCATCCTATCTAGGTACTAAAGACCAGTTTTTCCATAATTTCAGTTAAAAATAATATAAGGGAAGTCTAGCCACAACAGGACAGGTATTTGGTTGCTGGCTCAAGGCTCTCTTTCAGTTGCATGAACATTCCACAGAGAAAGTACCGTTCCTTTGATGTAATGAGCAGTCTCCTCACTTCCCTTCCAGATCACTTTCCATCTGTGTTGTGTCTTGGGAGGTCAATAGATCACAGGACAGGCTCTCCTGATCCCTGAAGTTTGCTCTTGGTCAATGGGAGACAGAGGAGTACAGTAGAGTTGCCTCAGGATTGCTATACTCTTCCTTGTTGGGTGATCATCTTCAAAGCATGTTTTCTCTTCCCAGTTTCCAACACCCTATCTCCACCCTTCCCGGTGGCTCTGCTGTGATCATGCTCTCTCTATTATCACCTGCTACCCTGCCTCTTCTCTCCCACAATGGATGTCTATATTCCTTGGCAGCTTTCATATAGCCTCTTTACAAAACACTCTCACTGGCACATGGGTTAATGTGCCATCAGAATTGTTGTAAAGCTGAAAGATACTCAGTCCTGTCATAATTTAGATGGAGAGAGTGAATTCCTGAAAGAGATGCTAGTGTACAAACCAAAACCAGCATAAGGGTGCCAGAAAGACAATATTAGTGATCACACCTATAATCTCAAAACTGGCAAGATGAGGCAGGGGGATTGAGAGTTCAGAGCCAGCCCACACTGCACATTGAGTCTGCTTCCTAAAAATTAAAGTGTCACAAAGTAATTGTGTATAATTGTGTGTGTGTGTGTGTGTGTGTGTGTGTGTGTGTGTGTGTAATTTTTTCTTATTTTACATATCGATCCCAGTTCCCTCTGTCTCCCATGCCCCCAGAACCCCTCCCATCCCATACCCTCCCCCACTCCACAGGGAGGGCGATGCCTTCGAGGAAGGATCATTAAAATCTGTCAAGCCATTTGGAGTAGGGTCTAGGCCCTCCATCCTGCTTCTAGGCTAAGGGAGTATTCCTTCATGGGGAATGTGCTCCCAAAGTCCTTTAGTGTACCAGGGATACATCCTGGTCCCACTGTCAGAGGTCCCTTAAACTGCCCAGGACTTCCAACTGAGGCCCATGTTCAGGAGGTTTGAGTCGGTCCAATGCTGGATTTCCAGCTATCAGTCTGGGGGTCCATGAGCTCCCCCTTCTTCAAGTCAGCTGTATCTGTGGGTTTCTATAACCTGGTCTTGACCCATTTTCTCATCACTCTTCCCTCTCTGCAACTGGATTCCAGGTGTACAGTTCAGTGTTTAACTGTGGGTGTCTGCTTCTGTTTCCATCAGCTACTAGATGAGGGCTCTATGATGGCATATATGTTAATTATCAATCTCATTATGAGGGAAGCGCATCTATGGTAGCCTCTCCGCTGTTGCTCAGATTGTTAGTTGGGGTCATCCTTGTAGTTCTATGGACATTTCTCTAGAGTCAGTTTTCTCTTCAAACTTATAGTGGCTCCCTTTATTATGGTATCGCTTTTCTTGCTCTCATCTATTTTTCCCCTGACTCAATCTTCCTGGTCCCACATGTTCTCCTCTCCTCCTCTTTTCTTCCTCTTAACTCCTTCTCCACTCACTGTCTCCACACTCCCAATATGATCAAGAGATCTTATTCCTTTCTCCTTCTTGAGGGACCTTGTATGAATTAGATAATGCCTTGTATCCTAGTTTCTCTGGTGGTATGAATTATAGGGTGGTGATCCTTTGCTCTATGTCTAAAATGCATATATGAGTGAGTACATACCATGTTCCTCATTTTGTGACTGGGTTACCTCACTCAGGATGGTTTCCTCAAGTTCCAACCATTTGCCTGCAAATTTCAATATTCCATTGTTTTATCCACTGAGTAGTACTCCATTCTGTAAATGTACCACATCTTCTTTATTTATTCTTCATTTGAGGAGCATCTAGGTTGCTTCCAGGTTCTTGCTATTACAAATCATGCTGCTATGAACATAGTTAAATAGATGTCTTTGTTGCATGGACATGGATTATTTAGGTTTATGCCTAAGAGTGGAATTGCTAGGTCCTATAGTAGACTGATTCCCATTTTCCTGGGGAACCACCATACTGATCTCCAAAATGGCTGTACAAGTTTGCACTCCACCAGCAATGGAGGAGTGTTCCACATCCTCTCCAGCATAATCTGTCATTAGGGTTTCTAATTTTAGCCAGCCTCATAGGAGTAAGATGGTATCTCAGAGTTGTTTGATTTGCATTTCCCTTATGGCTAAGGATGTTGAGCACTTTCTTAAGTGCCTTTCAGCCATTTTGGATTCCTCTATTGAAAATTCTCTATTCAATTCTGTACCTCACTTTTTAATAGGGTTATTTGGTGTTTGGGTGACTAGTTTCTTTAGTTCTTTGTATATTTTGAAGATGAACCCTCTGTCAGATGTGGGGTTGGTGAAGGTCTTATCCCAGTTTGGGGGCTGCTGTTTTTCCATTGCCTTACAGAAGCTTCTCAGTTTCAGGAGGTCCCATTTATTAATTGTTGATCTCAGTGTCTGTGCTACTGGAGTTATGTTCAGAAAGTGGTCTCCTGTACCAATTTGTTCAAGGGTACCTCCCACTTTCTCTTCTAAGAGGTTCAGTGTGGCTGGCTTTATGTTGAGGTCTTTGATTCATTTGGACTTAAGTTTTGTGCATGGTAATAGACATGGGTCTATCTGCAGTCATCTATACACCATCATCTAGTTGTGCCAGCACCATTTATTGAAGATGCTTTCCACCTTGCATTGTATGCCTTTAGCTGTTTTGTTAAAAATCAGATGTTTATCTTATATAAAAAGTAAGAAATACATTTTGTTTAGTGGAATGATGCATATAGAGTATTTTAAATTATTAAAATCAGTTCAGGTGCTGCAAGCCAGAAGGGCTCCATCTCCACCTGAGAATTTATTATCACTCAGCCATCTGTGACAAATAATCCCTACAGAATTGTTCCAAATTTATTCTTCCAAGTTAAATCTACAAAAGAAGAAACCTGGCACCTTTCCAGCAGGTGAACATCTGGGTTCATTCTGAACAGGTAAAAACCAGATACCTGATATTTTAAATATTTAATGACCACAAGGAACAATGTTGAAATACATTATCCTATTCTAATAAAGTACAACGAATTAGTTACATACATTGAAAGAACATGGAAAGTGGTTGGAAGGCCCAAAGGTCTACAAAACCACACATGTTTAAGAGAAAAGTTGGAGCCCTGGTGGAAGAAGATGTTCAATGTTGAATCAGAGTTACTAAGTTTTGTTTACATTGAAATTTAATTCATCTAAAATTATTTTCTTGAAAGTGCACTTTTAACTATCTTTAAATTAGATAATTAATATGCCCAAGATATGGTTAAGAAATGGGTAGGATGGACCTCATTATCTAGAGCAGAATATATCCATTTTAAAAACTGATAAATCATATGGTGGTGGTGCATGCCTTTAATCCCACTCAGCACTCAGGAGACAAAAACAGGCAATCTCTGTCAATGTGAGGCCAGCCTGTTCTACTGAGGGAGATTCAGGACAGCCAGGGCTGTTACACAGAGAAACCATGTCTCAACAAACAAAGAAACAACAAAACCTGAGGTAATTAACCTCCTCAGCCCATCAAAGTAGGAGGAGATGATCAGAAGGTCTGTGTTGACTATTGTTTGTAGCAGCTATGAAGCCCAGAGGCTCACTTTCTCATGGACCTTTTGTTCTTTCATAGGACCCACCAGAGGTCGGAATAGACAGACTCTACTACTTTGTAACTTCTAAACTTCCTCTCTACCTCAGCTCTTACTTGAAAAACAAGGTAGAGGATAGGAGTCTGTCTTGCCAGGCCATACAGTAAGTACAGGTCTTCTCCACAGAGGACTATGGGTCTATGAGACCATTTGCAGAGGAGGGAAGAGTATGGTGGAAGAGACAGGTTTCAACTATCTAAAACTGTCACTGAGGTATTTTCTAGAAAGGATATGCCAATAGTCAATGAAGAAACACCAACATCAAATAAGTACATTACAGTTTCAAAATTCTTTTCTAATGGGGGAGCACCCTATGTATTGATGCAAATTATATTTCTTTGTCAATAGTAAGATCAAATGGTCTTCCAATTAGAGTCACTTACAATTTTATGTGTCTGTTGCCTACTGTAGGCTGTTGTTCTTTCATTTGTGTTTGTTTTAATTTAATAAAATAGTATGAGTGTGTGGCAGGATGGGGGGGAACACATGTGAGTATAGATCCTACAGAGGCAAGAAGAGAGCATCAAATTCCCCAGATTTGGAGTTACATGCAGTTCTGAACCAGACACAGGTTCTTTGAAATAGCAAATCACTCTTAACCACTGAGCCATCTCTGAAGCCCCATTATTCTTTAAATTAGACTGTATTGGTATATTTCATCTCTCTCAATACCAACATCATGTCAAGCTGAGTATGATGGACCTTGGCTGCGAAACTGTGTGACCTAAGACTTCCTTCTGCCAACGCGAAGTTTTAGAGATGGTGTAGAGTTCACATGTTGCTATGGGAAAATTATGAATTGTAGCTGAATATGTTTTCCTGGATAAATAAATTAAGAAGCTTAAAGAATTTGTGCAGAAAGCTAAAGACGTAGCTTAGTGACTTTGATGGCTTAGGTGAGAATGTTCCCCATATGTATGTTTGCATGCTTCATTCCTGTTGATGAACTGTTTTGGAAGAATAAAGAGCTGTGGTCTCGGAGTAGAGCTGTACCCTTGTTGGAGGTGTGTCTCTGGGAGTAGAGCAAGGTTTCAACAGCCCACCGAGGGTCCAGTCTCTCTCTTTCTCTCCCTTTCTCTGTTTCTGTCTCTCTGTCTCTGTCTTTCTCTCCTCCAACAACCCCCACCCCCTACCTACTGTCTTCAGATAAGGATATAAAAGTCTTAGTTTCTTCTTCAGCACCAGGCCTGACTGCATGCTGCCTCACTCCCATGGTAACAGACTAACCCTCTGAAACTATAAACAAGCCCCCAATTAAATGCTTTCTCTTATTTTTTTAAGAGCTGCTTTGGCCATGTCTCCTCATAGCAACAAAAGAGTAGCTAAGACAGTGATACAGCACTTGCCTTGCTATCTCAGGATCCTGGGTTCGTTCCCTAGTCCTGCAAATAAAAATCAAGAACTCCAGCATTGTCTTACAGTAACTGGACTTAAAGATATTCAAAATTAAGTGTGTGGGATGTGTTTATTCAAGCAAGGCAGTACTTTGGCAGTACTTTTCTCTTCTACTTGTGGCAAAGTAATAGAAAAAACTCATTTTTAATAGGATGGTATCATCTTTTTATAATTTTTAAAATTTCATACATGACATTTTTTAAAAAACATACATTTTTTTCTTGTAGAGGATTCATAATCATTTTGTAAGATAATTTTCTTAACCTGCATAATGTTTCTTAACAAGTCAAAGAGATATTTTAAGGCACTTAAATTATCTTTTGATGTTCCCTCCAAATTTTATATTTAAAACCTTAAATTTCTAGTTGGTACACAGTGCTTTCTTACAACGATTTTCTTTTTTAGAATGAATAAAATTCACTATCAACACATTAATGCAATAATAATGTCAATGATTCAAAAGAAGATATTGCATTCAAATTCAAGTTCAAATTCAAAAAGAGATTACAATTACATGTCACAGTTTGACCCTTTGATTTATTGAGCAACCACAATGAACTGATAAATCAGGCTATGATGCTGAATATGAACAAGACAAAACTCTGCAGTTGGCGTGCTTATAATCCATTATCAGGTTTGTCACAGATGCAAATGTCTAGTTAAACATGAATTCCAATAAACAAATGTTCACTTAAACGTGTCTCAAAGATTTCAAGGTATACACCTGTACTAAAAGAGAATTGCTCATTTGGCATTTCTGTATTTCATCTGGAAATTCCAGATGAAAAGTTTTGAAATCTATTTTTTCCTTTTTAATCAATATAAGATAGTAGTATCATTGAGCAGTGAATTTAAGTGTGCTGTGTAGAAAGTCAGAAGACCATAAGGTCTCAAGAAAACATGGAGGATTACATTCAGACAAATGGTAGTCACGGGTGATGGCAGAGAGGTGGAGAGGACAAGCAAAGGCAGAGGCCAGGGAAGGGCCACACATAACCTGTAATGCAATCTATTGAATTAGAAAAGTAACTCACATGAGGAAGTTTCAAACAAGGCATAGCATAGACCGTTTATTAATCCTCAAGTTTAAATTATGAAAGAAAAATACACAACAGTACATTTCCTGGGTATTAATTACAAGTTCAAGGGTATGATGGTGTTAGATGTGACGTTTTCTTTTTTTTTTTTTCCTGGTGGAAGAAAAGAGCTATTTATAGTAAGAGTTATTGCTCCCTCTACTGGTAATAAGCAGGAAATACCTCCATTGATAAGAAAGATGGTAATAAAGACATTTCATTATTTAAAAATCCCTTACTTTTCAAAATTTTCTTGGAACACATTATTTTTAGAGATTACAATTCAGAAATTAATTAGTGAACAAAAATATACAATCACTTGGCGAATACAGTTAAAGCCATCACGTGTTACCTGTCAAGTTGTCTAAATGAAGCTCATTAGAGCCCTGAATTTCTCACCAAGGCTAGATTTCCACCCGTATCATCCAGCTGAAATTCCCCAGAGAAAAAATGCAAAACCTGTTATTGTGCTCATTTTCTGACTATCTGGAATAGAGCTATGTGTACATAAATCAGACCCATTCTGTGAGCTTGAAAAAAAAATAATGTTTCTGATCTCAAACCAAGAAAACATGAGCACCACAAGAGGAGCTTAGTGCTCTTCTCTTTTAGTAGTTGCCCCCTAGTGACTGTTATCAAGCCCACTGGGAAGCACTTCTCCAATTCAAGTGCTGCTTAATACATTAAAACTTAGCTGCTGACTTGTTGCTGAGCAGTTGATTGACTCCTAAGTACCTGCAATTCATTAGCACCACCTGTTTGACAAATGGAAACTGTTCCCTGTTGCCTATTAGATCAACTCTAAAACCTCTCTCTGTTGGAATTTTATTCTCTCCACCAGCTGGGCTTTTCTCACATCCCTGATTTCAGAGGTGCAACCCTCTCATTGGCCCTCTCTCTGTCACAAGTTGCCTTGAAGAAAAGTGTAATTTCATCTTTTCTAAGGCGTGCCTTGTGTTTCAACATCTACCATACGAACTTCTCTGACTGACCATGGCCTTAACTTGCTATATCCTGCGTGTTCTTTGTGGTTTGGGTTTGTTCCTATAATCTTGGTTCTTGTGGGTTAATAGACTGATGTGTACACATACATGGAGGGCTTTCCATTACTGGCTTACTCTTACTTCAACACATATGGATAAGACAGATTGACAAAGTACAAAGGAAACAGAAGGACCCCAGAGCTCAGTCACTACTTCACAATTCCCGAAACTTTTCTACTTCATTCCCAGGATGCCATTCCTACAATGTGGCATGTCCGGTAAAGAGTTCATTATCCATTTGGGACCAAGAAACTACATAAAAAGATTCATTGTAGCCATACAACATGCACACCCTTAGGAATGTTGTAGCAAAAGTTTCTTCTTGGTCTTGCCTTTTGATTGATGTTTAACTCAACCTATATGTGATGACAGCACAGTTGTCTATCTAGCCTACTCCACTGTCAGCTCTCCACATATTAGTACATCGTAGTTGTCACATAAAATCCATATGTAGTCTAACCTTCAAGGGAGAGGGTGATCAGGGTACATGTGAGGGGAAAGAGAGGGTAAGAGGGAGAGAGGAAGGGAGGGAAGGAGGGAGGAAAGGATGGAAGGAAGAAGAGGAAACTGGGATCGACATGTAAAATAAAAAATAAAATAATAATAATAATAATAAATATATATATATATATCCCTGACTCTCAAAAGTGGCTGTGCAACAAGGCTCTTGATGAGCACTTAGTGCCTTCACCATCATCACAAACAGCCACTGTCACAGTTTACCTGTAAGCCTAGTTTGTGGAATATTAGTTAAAGATGTGGTACATTGTTTATACTGTGGAACAAATTTGTTTAATGATGCAAAGATGTGTTGCATTCTTTTGTGCATTTGTTTAACTCTGTGAAACTGTGTTACTTTGCCTTTCTAAAACATGAGACTGGTCCTTAAAAGAGTAGAACATCCAGTACCAAGGCAGAAGAAAGGATAGGCAGGTCTGGCTAGCAGAGAAAATAAATAGGAGAAATCTGGGAGAGAGATTGAGGAGCAAGAGAAGAAGGGTCCAGCCACACAGCCACACAGCCAGACACGGAATAAAAGGGAAAGAAAAGATAAGAAAGCTTTAAAGAAACAAGCCAAGCTAAGGATGGGCATTCATGAGTAATAATAACCCTCCATGTATTTATTTGAGAGATGGATGCCAGGCTCCCAAAAGAGCCAAAAGGGTATGAAAACAACCAACAACACTAGTTCAGAGGTTTTAGAAGTACTATAGGCTCCGCATTTTAATTACATTTTATTTAAGTCATTTAGATGCTGGTATTTAATCCCTTTCAAAATATATCATTACTTCAATAAAAAACGTGTCTTATTAATATTTTCTTAGAAATTCAGATGATACAGAATTCATATTAGTTACATTTCTAATCTTATGATTAGTTAACCTAATAAGAGTAGCATATGGACATTACAGAAGATAAATAAAAAGTTAACCATGTAAAAAATTCATTTGAATATAAAAATTGAATTTGTATGCACAGAGAGAAAAGTTCCAAAAGTTTTAAAAATTTGAAATGTGAGACATATTTAACAGAGAATCAAACAGAATATTAATTTAGAATGCTTGGATTTTTCCCCTACAACTTTGGGCATTCCAACTTTAAGGCTATCATGTTCATCTTTATCATCTCTGTCTCTATGACCCTGTTATTATAAGACACACTGAGGACTGAGAGTCAGATTGGACCCAGCAAAGAGCCTGAGACATGGACTATAAACAGTACCAACTTATGGTTTGATCTGAAATCACTAAGTGCACTAATCTGGATAGGAAGCATCAATCTGACTTAGCAATAATTATAAACTATATAGACAAGTAAATCATCAAAAGGAGAGCAAGCCATGTTCACGGAATTTGTTTAATGCAATTGCAGAATAACTGTAAAGCAAGTTACTACAAACTTAGCAGCTTTACATACTTTAAATGCTCATTTGTTTTGTCACAGATTGCTGGATCCGAAATCTGGGGTGACAATGCTGAGGTGTTTCATATCTCTGAAAGACTGAAATCATGGTGTCAGCAGCTCTGCTTGGTACTTGCAGGATCCATGCCCAAACTATGCAGGTGAGTGAAGACCCCACTCGAGAAGTTAGCAAGTTTTCTCTGGTTGTCAGGAACAGTCTTGATGCTGCTGGCATCCTTACCATGCAGAAAACCATCAGAGGAGCATCCACTCCCACCTCTTCAACTTTTCTTCTCTCTTTCTTATCAGCTAAACTTTGTTTGCACTATGCTCCTATAAAAGACCATGCCCACGCAGGCAATTTTCCCAGCTAATATAAAATAATCTACGGTTATTTGTTTATCCATAAAATGGGGGTGACATTGAATCCCATGTAGAGACTTCCCTATACTCAAAGATAAGCAGGCATAAAGGCATAAGTGGCATAAAGGTAAAAGACAATGTAATCTTTCATAGAATTTTACATGTTGCACATGTCAAGCAGACTATTTAGTTGGCAGATATAGTTTATTTTAAAGGCAGAGCATATATTTATTAATTGAACAACTCCATCTAAGTACCCCTACTGCTTTTGGAAACAGTAGCACAACATAGTGACTCAGGTGGTGATTGGTGTAATACTGATGTATAAACACGATAATGGCATAAGGAGGCAGATACATGTTTGAGTCAACACAGGAACACGGTGAGCAGAAACAAGAGATAGTGAGATCCAAATGGTAGCAGCCTTGCATGCCATGCTGAGTTTTTACTTTATTCTGTAATTGATCACACAGTGATTTTCATTATTCAGCAAGAAAAAAAACATACAAGATTTCTGCAAACATCAGAAAGCTAGATTTAGTACCATCAGTACCAACAAACAGTGCAATGCCACTGAAACAGCATCTTCAGACTGTTAGTGGTCCTGCATGGGGAGGTGAGAATTTGATAAACCTAGTGGCCAAACATGTTAATACAATTTTACCATCCCATAGGCACTAGAAAATCTGACTCAGCCTGGCAACTCTTCCATCAGCCTTCTGTGACAAATTTCTAATTTATCATAATCTACTGTGTCACACTTCCAAAAGTTGGAGCTTCCCACCCACCCTCTGCCAGACTTTTCAACTACTCACAAAGAATTTTCTTTATAGATCACAGTTGAAGCTCTGCACACATAAAAAAAAATAAAACATAAAAATCCTGCACCTTTTATGCCTGCTGTTGCTTCCTGAGAAAAGGTTACAGGAATCACAAGTAAATTTTAATGAGCAAGTTTCTAAGGTCTCAGAACTGATTTATGTGGAGAAGTGTTTGAGATTTTGTAGTAAGTGCATGGTCGACATGAATTACCATGCAGATATACACTAGTCCACATACATAGGCCGCTTGCTTTAAAGAGTAGCTCAGAATAATTTTTAAATGTCAATGCTGGATCTCCGATAACTACAAAGTGCTAAACATTTAGAAAATCAAGTCTGTGTCTCCTAGAAGTGACTCATCATGAAGCCACTTCTTATCAGGGGCATATATTGTTTTAAAGTGTGAACATGTGCAGGCAGAACTGTTTTCCGATTAAGGTGAGAAGAAGATCAAGTGACTGTTCCAGTCCTTTCCCTACATTGCCTATTTATCCTGCTCCTTCTGCTCCCAGACACATGAGTGACTCATGAGATTCTATTTGAAGTTTTACATCAACTAATCTCCTCATACAAAGGAGTTTTCTGTCAAAATCCATGAGAGAGAAAAAGAAGTCCGAACTTTCAAAGTTACTGACTGCTGAGAAGACAGGCCAATTTTTTTATATAGGAAAGAGCTGTGATCAAAACATGGTTAATAACTTAGAGGTGCAGTTTCACCTCTCTAAAGGACACTACAAGATAGTGAGAAAATTTAGGCCCATCAATTAATTCACAGAACATCTGAATTTCTCAAAAAGAATTTTGTTTTGAGTGCCTACTATGTGCATAAACTGTAGAGGACCTGGGTGGTAAGATGGCAAGAAAGGCACCTTTGTAGACTCCAGTTCAACCACTGAGTGTGCTGAGAATCCAACCCTTCTTTACTCTTGAACTACAAGGCCAGTCTCCAGGTGGGAACTTCAGTAATCTTCCCTACCAGTTATTATGATGTCTTATGGAGCGTAATCAAATTTGTTTTTTGTCTCTTTTGAACCCATTTGATCATTGTTCTTTATATTGAAATTTCTTAAGGCAGTTGTCCTTTCCTGTCATCACTGTTGTCCTAACACTCTTTACTATACCCTAACATTCCAACTTTATGAACGCTAAAGCTTCAAGATAAAGACTGTTCCTGCAGCTTTTAGTGCACACAAGTTTCCACATTTGTAAAAGTGTGATTCTTAATACAAAATATTTCTGTCAATTGCATTTGGCAGTTTGTAAGTAGTAAGATACAGTGAAGACCCCAAGTGTATGATGTGGGGGAAGAGGCAAGCTACCTAGGCACTATGCTCTCACACACATGTTCCTGTGGTCTTGTAGAGTCATGGGTGAATCTACTACTTCTCTTTTTCCAAGATTGCCCCAAAACATAAAGCCCATTTAATTGTGTAAAAAAATATGCTGTTTTTCTGATTTAATATTATAAAATGGATTTTCTGCAATTTAAGGGCTGGCTTACTTGTTCCAAGAATTCCTCTCAGTCAGTTGGCATTCACAAATGCCAAGCCAATTTCTTTGCAATAAAACCCCGTGTGAAATTTTGCAAGTTGAAAATCTGAGTCCTTATTATCTTAAAAATACAGTTGTGGGCAGGATAAGGAAGTCCACGAATGTCAGAATAAAAGAATATCAAATATTTGTTTGGGGAATACTCACACAATTAAGGTAAAAGAGCCGCCACTGTCTTCAGCCAAGAAGCACAGGATGCTATGACCAGATCCGTGACCACCCAAGAAAAACAATGAGAGAGACCCTTTCTCTTCCTTATAAGGGATCACATCTGCACACAGAAGCCACACACTAAAACTGGTACCCCAAAACTATTGGCAGAACAAATTCCCACTACATTTCTCCCTAATGTCTAAATAGGAAGGTTCTAAATCTGATACAGAAACTATATGCAATAAGGATAGCTATCAAGCATTGTCCAGGAGAAAGAAAGGTAAAAACACACACAATTTTAGACCTACAACCAGAAAGAGCAACATCAAGCAAGAGACACATACTAAATGTCCAGGCTATAGGTAATTGGCAAAAATATAGAGATTATACTAACAGCTGCCCTACCCTGAGGAGTCTGAATCTTGGAACTAAAATGTCTTAGAAAAGCTATGAGAGGATAAAACTGTGACTATCTAGTCTTCAACCTCACCAAAGACCTGAGAAGGAAAATACTATTACCTGGGTAATAAGGAAGTGCAAGCAGGAGATTTTCTAAAGTTACACGAAATGACAGTAACAGCTGGCTACTACCCAAGGTCTCAAAGTAACTTTGGGGCAACCAACTTTAGGGAAGGACTAGAATATCCAATGGACAATTTTCAGAAGCAGGAAAAATTGAAAGATTGTCCTACCTTGTCTTGGCAAAGTTCAGCTGTAACTTATCTTTGTAACTTGCTTGTCCAATTTGGACAGCTGCTTACTGTCAGCAGTCGAGGCAAGGGCAGTCTTTTGCCCAATAGGCCAGTTTTGCCAAGAAGAAAACAAACTCCAAATGAAATGCCTCTAGTGTTCAACATTCTCTAGGGAATAGCTTGATGCTACCAGGAGTGGTTGTGTTTCGTGTCAACAAAGTATATTTAAAAATTTAAATGCCATATTCTGTAGGTCTTTGAAGTGTTTGAAGATCAATATCTATGTTAGTACATCTTTGTGCATCTAGAGAACCTTACTAACATAGTTGGTATGAAAATCATGGGTGACCATAACCTGTAATTGTCAATAACATATATCACTTACTGATTGAAGCTTCACATATAAAAATAAACAATCTTAAAACAGATGTACAGCATGAGGATAAGGACCTCAAAATTGTACTGTATACACATATATAAATATCTTGATCAAAGGTAGAACTGTATAGTGTAATATGATAAAATATCCTTAAATATTAACAACATATGAAATATCTTAAACTTATGTAGAAACATACATACATACAATATGACAAAATAATTTTATATTACTATATAAAAACATTATAAACAGAAAGAGGAACATACACTATATGACAAATATAAATTCAAGTTTGCAACAATATACAAATATCTAAGGAATACAAAATAATGTTACATAAATATCAACATATAGTATTCTATATTAATATACATGGCCTATAGCTAATAGTTGTTAGAATAGTTCATAAGTAGATACACTAATTTACCTATTATCTCATCACATCCATTGGACCCAAGTTATGAAAATTTTGCCTCCATCTCAACAGCAGCAAACTAAGAACTAAGTCTTTGACAAATGTGCTTTTGGGGGTGATTTCAATGTAACAACAAGCAAGAATTCACAAAAGCTTTTATTTCAAAACCTTTTGTCACTCTAGATTTGCATATCCTATATGTAGCACATATGTACTGTTTATATATGTATGTGTGTTTATATGTACATGTATTTACAGGCATGGATGTATACACTTAAATAAACTCAAATATGTATGTGTGTATGTATATATGGTGTAAAATACACAATAGTTCATTATATAATAACATAGTAAATTTTGCTAAACTCTTACTCAACTCATATAGCTAGAATTTTATGTAATGATGGAATTACTTCCTGGATGAAATTTCATGGCCTAGTGATAGATCAGTGAGCACCCACATTGGGTGGCTCACCAACACCTATCACTTCAGCTACAGAGGAAAATTACATGCCTCTGGCTTCCATGGGCACCTGCACTCATGTGAACATACCTGTCCTTCCCACCAAACACACACACACACACACACACACACACACACACACACACACACACACCTGATATTTTTAATTAAAAGGAAAAGGAACCAATTTCCTTTATTGGCTACACTAGGCTTTTCTATAATTGAAAGAAATATTTAGCCTTGGTTATATGATCATTATGGGCCTTTCTGGCTTAGTTTTCCAAGTAAACCACAGTGTTAATTTTGTTTTATGTATCCATGTGAGCTTTTTTGTTCTTTTAAACATAATTATTTATAAACCACTACTGTATGTATGTAAAGTGCTTCAAGGCATCATAAAAAATGAAGTTGCAATTTAGAGGTTTTAATGTACTTAGGATGAAATAATATATTATCAATATTAATAAGAATGATTTTCACAGGAAAAGTATGTTTGTTTCCTATATCTCATGTACTTTTTATTTAATAATACATACATACTTATTTAAATATAGAACAAATAATCTCTACTGTGGAATAGTACAGTAGTGTGCCAATAGATAATCCTAATATACAGTGTCTTTCAAAAAATGGAAGAAAAGATTCTGAGTAATTTTTTCCATAAAGATTTTTTAACATGAGCAGATAGACATACTACTCTCACATTGAAATATCACAAGGCTGTAAAAGAACAGAGTAGAGTGATATGTATGTATGAAGTATTACAACACAATCCACTTCATTTTATCCAAACAAATAATGTTAATAATGAAAAGAAAAAAAAACATGGTACCTAGAAATGTATACAATTTTATGTCACTTAAAAAATAAGTAATTAATATGAAATTTTCAAAAAGATTGATGAGAAAATAAAAACTAGGAAAAACAAATGAGAAAATATAACCAGTTTTAAAATGCCCTATAAGGGCTGGAGAGATGGCTCAGCCATTAAAGGTTAGATTCACAATCAAAAATCTAAAATGCCCATAATTTCACCTCCTGTTGATAAGCAACATTAAAATTTTGTTTTATATCTTTTCACCATTTTCCCACACAGTTGTGTGTGAATCACACATGATTTGAACAAATACAACATGTGAAACTCTGCGTCTGTCTGCAGAATGTCTTGGTGCTTGCTGCACTATTATTGTAAGACATGGGGTATAAGGACAAAAATAGCTTCAATGATTTTCATGGGAAGGGATAATGAAAAATAATAAAATAGATCTGGGATATAAAGTAAAATCAGAAAACTGTGAAGTACAGATTATCTAGAGCAGTGGTTCTCAACCTATGGGTCTATGGGTCATGATCCCACTGGGCATCACATATCAGATGCCCTGTATAGCAGATATTGCATTATGATGAGCCTTAGCAGTAGCAAAATGACAGTTATGAAGTAGCAACAAACTAATTTTAAGTTTGGGGGGTCACCACAATATGAGGAGATATATTAAAAGGTCACAGCATTAAGAAGGTTGAGAACCACTGATGATATGAGGAACTATGGCCTGTGGTCATGTCTGTGAGAGACTGTCTTAATGAGGTTTGTTGCGGGAGAGCCCAGCCCACTGTGGCTGCTTTCTAAGCAGTTGAGCCTGGGCTGTATAAAATAGCTAGCTGAGCATGAGCCTAAGAGTAAGCCAGCATGCAGCCCTTTTCTCAACTTTCTATATTCAGATTCTGACCTTTATTTCCTTCCTCTACTGCTTTCATGATGGACTGTGAGCAGGAAGTGTAAACCAAAAAAACCCTTTCAGCCACAAGTTGCTCTTGGTCAATGTTTTATCACAGTAAAGGAATGAAGCTAGGAGAGAGAGAGAGAGACAGAGAGAGAGAGAGAGAGAGAGGGGGGGGGAACAGAACATTTTCTTTAAGTTTTCAGCATGTTGACATATGCCTTCAGTCCCAGCAGTTGGAGTCTAAGACAGGAAGATTGCAAGGACATTTATGTGAATAGTCTTTGTTCAATCCGATACAAGCTTGCATCATCTAGGAAGAGGTGACCTCAATTGAGAAAATTCCTCTATCACATTGGCCTGTATGAAAGTGAGGGGCATTTTCTTGATTAATGATTGATGTGGCAGGGCCAACACCTGATCAGGTAGTCCTGGATGGTATAAGAAAGCAGCCTGAGTGAGCCCTTGAAGAGCAAGGCAGTAAGCAGTTTTCATCTTTAGTCTGTTTCAGTTCCTGATTCTATGTTTCTGCCTGGAGTTCTTTCTTTGGTTTCTATTGAGGATGGACTATATCCTGTAAACCAAATAAACTCTTTTCTCCCAAACTGCTTTGGTCTTAGAGTTTATCACAGTATTTGAAAATAAAGTAGGACTCCAGGTAAGTTACACAGTGTGTTCCCTGACCATCCTGAACTACTAACCCCAGGAAATAAAATGTTAAGGAAACATGTCAAATAGACCAAATAAAGAGTTCAATGTCATGAATGAAGGCTAGCAGCCAGTGTGACTGTACATTAATATGTTTACATGTGGGAGTTGTGTCTCACCATACTGATGAGAGATGTTATTCTGTAAATATGTTTCTCATACTGGTTAATTAATAAAGCCCTGTTGGCTAATAGGAAACTAGATAGGCGGGGCTAGGAGACTAGAAGGAGGAAAGAGGAAGTAGTTAGGAGGAGTCAGGATGTAAAGCATGGAGAAAGAAGATGCAGGTGGCGGCTCCCCGATAAGATGACCACGTGGAAATACTTAGATAAGTAGAAATGGGTTAATAATTAAGACAGAGCTAGCCATAAACAATAATGGTAACTGGCAAACAGGATTGTATCAAATACAGAGTCTCAGTGTGTTATTTGGGGCTGGCGCGGCTGTGGGCCCAGACCGGTGGCGGGCGGGCTGGTGGAAAACATACATGCTACATCATACTCATTCTCCTTTTGATTAGTAACAGGATGAACTTCCCAAATCTAGTGGGTATCTAACAGTCAAGTTTGCAATGGCAGAACACTATTCCTGAGGCCCTCACTTGAGACCCCAAGGACAGGCATATATTTGTGTGTCCTCAGCCCAAGTCTCTCCAGGAATTTAAAGCTGTAATTTATAGAATGCCAAGTGTTTTTTAGATATAACTCACTGTAATATATGAAGCTGGAGTTCTGGTGTCAGCATAATCTACCACATGAATCATGGAATTAAACAGAGAAAGCAATGAAAGATGAATAATGTTGACAATGCTTTAATATCATGGTTTAGTCTTTAAAAAAAAACATTTCTATGTAGTGTTAGAATCCTTGAGGTATCTCTTGATTTTTATAAAAAAATACCTGTATGTTTGGTTGGTTGGTTGGTTGGTTGGTTGGTTTACTGGCTGGCTTTTTGCTTTTTATTTTCTTAGTTTACCTCATCATTTACAAATCCATATACACAGTCTCTGTCTCTGTCTCTCTCTCACACACACACACTCACACTCACACATTCATACTCTAGCATGCACGCACACATGCAGGCATGGGAGGCAAGCATTCACATGTTTAGTAAAGGGCAATTTCTTATTCCATAATATATCATAAATATTTTATATTAATAAGTATATCTATATCACCTACATTAATTATTCTAATAATTTGTTCTACATTGATAAATGTTCCATAATTTACTTAAAGAATACCACTCCTGAGTACTTTCTGCTCTCATAAACAATCTTTGCATATATATCTGCATGCATATTTGTAATTTTTCTTCAGGATAAATTTATAGCATCCCATATGCTGGACCAAAGAGTATGTACATTTTTTTAAGACTTTTGAGATACATTGCCAATTTGTTCCCAAAGTATGCAGCAATTTATCAAAAATAACCACATATATTTAATAACCCAATATACATACAGATAAGTATCTTGCTTTAAGATTCAGTATTTTAGTCACTAAAGCAGGACAATATTTTTTCACACATGAGTTACTTCATTTCTTTCATAGTTGTAATTGAACATTTATGTTCTAACTTATTTTTTATGAGGATACAGTTTTCATCATTATTGTCAATGTTATCCTAAATATAAAAATGTCGCTTGCTTAGCTTAGGTGTTGCACATATTCTTCCTAGTATGTCATTTGATGTTCAGTTTTTAATAGGTTAATTTAGTGACATTTGTTTTATATTGTGTGTTGTTATACAAGAGCAACCTTTACTTCTACATTTCTCTCTCTGTTCATAGAATTAGAAATTCTTCTTGGCTGGGGAAATAGCTCAGTCCATAAAGCATTTGCCATGTAAATTTGAGGACACAAGGTTATCCACAGAATCCATTTTAAAAGCTACATACTAATATCATAGCCCACTCTATAATCCCAATGCTGAGGATACGAAATGGAAGGTACCCATGATTTGATGGCCAGCCAGAGTAGCCAAGTTAGCAAATACTTGGTCCTAGTGAGAGATTCTGTCTCCAAAACAAAGTGAATGCTTCCGGAGAAGTGACACCTATATTTGACCTCTGGCCTCAACACACATACACACATTCATGTGCATGCATCTTCTGTCTCTCTCTCTCTCTCTCTCTCTCTCTCTCTCTCTCTCTCTCTCTCTTCTCTCTCTCTCTCTCTCTCTCTCTCTCTTTCAAATTCCTCTTGAGTAACAAGAGCATACCACAATTCAGTATAGTCTCTTAGACTGCTCAGGAAGATATTGTCTGACAGTTGGAACATACTGTTTATAATACTGTTTACAACAACAAAGGGACTTCTCTGAGAGAGAGAGAGAGAGAGAGAGAGAGAGAGAGAGAGAGAGAGAGAGAGAGAGAGAGAGAGAGAGAGAGAGAGAAGTAATGAACCAATTAGTTAATTTTAAAATTGAAGCTGGGGTCTGAGCGAGTTGCTGTGTGTCATGCAGTCTCACATCCAAGAAGACAAGTAATTGTGGAGGTTGGTGGGAAAAGTGCATCACCTTTCTCTTCAGTGTATACAAGTCTTTCTTCAGAACAGTAGCTAAAAGTATGTCCTTGTAAAGTAAAACTTTGCTTGTTATAAAAGCTCTGAAAAAAGGAACACACCTCAACATAAGACTATTTATTATAGAGTTGTGCCAACATTAAAAAAATACCAAGTCCTTAGAGTATTAGTTGCCTGAAAACTGTATTGTGTCGGGACAGTGACTGTCTTCTCAAAACCCACTCTGCTGTCATTTTGTAGCAGCACCACGTTTGAATCAACTTCCCAGGGCTTCCAGGTAGTTCTCATGTATACACCTCAGTTGTCACAATCACAGATCTCCTTTTACATAATGGTCCTAGCCTTAAGCCCACACCAATCACAGCATAGAGAATCTCTGACAAGAGTTAAGGCTGGGAATTAACCAAATTAAAAGGAAGAATATTTGTTCACAAGCTGAGGGGGTGGTGTTCTCTTCACCACACTGGGTATGAAGGAGGAAGTGTCCATCATTCTAGATAAATAGCTACTGAAGCATATGCTGTGTACACCAGATCGCAGAGTGGCAAAATAGAGCTCAAGGCATGGAGCTCATGTCTGAAATCTCAGCACTCAGGAGTCCTGAAGAAGGATGGTTGCCAGGAGATCGGGGCCTTGGCTACATTGTGCATTTCCAGCTGTTCTCAGATTCAGTGTCTGAAAATGCTTACCTCTGGTGCTGGAGGGACTGCCCCAATGGTTAAACACTTGCTGCTTTTATGCATGATCCAGGTTTGATTACCAACACCAACACAGCATCTCATAAATCATTGATGACAACAGTTCTAGGGGTAGCTAATGGCCACCCTTGGCCATCTCTCCAGTCCTGGATGGATGATTATCTAGTCTATCACTCCATGCAGGATGGACTAGGGAATGCAAATTAAGAGTACAGCGACACATTAAAAATTGGATGTCAAGTTTTCTGGAATTTTCTTTCATTCTCTTTGTGTCAAGCAAAAGTGTATTTCCCACCACTTACAAACCAATCCAATTTCAAAAAACAAATTCCAGATCTGTTCCTGTATTACACTCCAATGAAAATAGAAAATTACTGTGGCATGGTTCATAGAAAGTAAAATATAATCTACTGTCACTGTCATAATTAAGATGACATTTGAATCCAGGCAGTATGGTACACACCTTTAATACCAGCACTTGGGAGGCAGAGGTAGGCAGATCTCTGTGAGTTTGAAGCCAGTCTGGTCTACAAAGCAAGTTCCAGGACAGCCAGAGCTGTTACACAGAGAAACCTTGTCTCAAAAAACAAAAACAAACAAAAAAACCAAACAAACAAAAAAAACAAAACAAAAAAAACTTACTATGTCAGAAACTAAGCATAGTGAGTCAGTTAAAATTTAATCTTCCAGTGCTCATTGTGTAACAAGGAGTACATGACTTAGAAAGACCATTAGTGGGTACTCTAATGTTTCCTTTGAGGGTAACATCTGAAAGCTCAATTGCGAAATGATTATTTTCCAAGAGTTCAGTAATTAGAAAATTTGAAAACAAATTCTAACATAGCAGCCTTGAAGAATACCACACATTTTATTAATAAAATGTGTCCAGTGTGTTCATGAATGTATTATTGAATGTATGGCTCGTAACTTAGATTTCTGATCCTAAATACATTTTTTCATCTGTTTGGGTACTGAACTTTTCATATGCTTACCTGATCATCTAATTGATCCAAATACTTCTAAGGTCTTTGGGTCCGTCTTGGCATTTATACTGTTGACAGTTCTGGACTTGCTAATGAACTGTATTGTTTTCAATTACTGTTTTTCAGATCATCCAAATCAACAACACAGTACTAATTAGTTTGGTAAAGCTAGCGGTTTCTGGAATTCCCAAGAATGATAATCACAAGAAGCCTCAAGATAATCTTCCTACTGGTGACTTTTACCAACTCCTTACTTCTGTGATGACACTGTGGCTTTGAAAACCATCCTTGAACAAACAGATTCTCCAGTTTACATAGGGGTGGAACACAGAGCTCTGAGCAGGATAGAGCTGGTGTACTTTTCTCTGTGTTTTCTTTGTGACAGGGCATATGAGGTCAGCAGTCCCAAGCTGTTCCTGTGTGACTTGCAGCAACATGAAAGCCATCTCCACAGTGTTATTCTGGGAACATGTGGCTGCAAAGAATTGTCTGGCAGACCTAAGATCAATATTATACTTAGTATCATTTGTAAAAGAAGAACTGTAAATATTCATTGGATAGATCTTTGTTTCCTTAGAATGGAAAAAAAAAAAACCCAGAAGTTATTTTTTCTAACACACAGCAATATTTTAAAAATCATAAGAAAAATGAGAATTATCATGACCTAAAATATTAAAATAAATATCAGATGATTTAGCAGCTTACTAAAATACATTTGGAGGCTATTAATTTCTCTTTAGACAAAATAACATTCATATGTCCTATGGGTTCTAGAATTATGTATTGGAAGAATACCATTGTTTCATGATAGAATTTAATCACATACATTTTCAAAACTCTAAACTCAAATCCTGTTACATAGCAAAGGCAGTAACTGAATCCTCTTTAAAAGGACCTCATGCTTACAGAGCCAACTGCTCCATTCTTTTCCCTTTTCACAAAATTCAAATTATAATCCAATGGCACCACCTGTTGTTGGGATGGCAGAATTGACCTAAATGACAAGATCACACGCTACTGAAATTAAAAGTCTAAAGACAGACCATATGTCTTTGATAGCTGGGCAGATGACATATTGAGGCAGGTACACTGTGATGAATTTACTCAGATGCCACTTTGACACTGGCCTTCTGTAGAACTGCACAAGATGTGTTGAGGACCCATCATCATATGAGCATAAGAGGATATGTAATTAAGATTAGTCACTCCTCATGTTTACTTTTTTAAATGTAAGCCATAGAAGAAATTTATTGGTGACATTAATTTGTGTTTGTATGCGTGTATTCATGTGTGTACATGTGCGCGTGTGCGCGTGCCTGTGTGTAGAAGCCAGGGGACATCCTCTATTACTCTCCACCTTATCTTTTGAGACAAAGTCCAGCAAGCTCTGGAATCCCTGTCTCCCTCCCACACACACTGTACTGGGGTTACAAGAATCTGTTTCCTCTCCCTATGCACTGTGCCGTGGTTATAGCCCCAGCCCCCCCCCCCCCACTGCACTGTACAGGGTGCTGTTCTGGAGAGCTGACTCAGGTTCTCATAGTTTTGTGACAAGCACTTTAAAATGACTATTTCCTCACAATCAGCATTGATTTTTTTTAATACAACATACAATAAGATTGCATTGAACAGTAAAGTTCTGCAGGCAACATTTTTGGAAGCATTTATTTGTTGTTTATTGGAAACATGATGGACTGAATAAATAACCAGTAAAAAAAATTAAGGTAAAATAATGAACATACTTTTGTATACTTATACTTTAAAAACACTGATGATAGCTTATACTGGAGAGGATGTGCTCCTCCATTGATGGTGAGAGTGCAAACTTGAACAGCCACTTTGGAAATCAGCATGGTGGTTTCTCAGAAAAGTGGGAATCAATCTATCTCAAGATGCAGCAATACGACTTTTGGGCACATACCCAAAGAATGCACACTCATACCACAAGGATATTTGTCCAACTGTGTTCATATCAACATTATTCATAATAGCCAGAACCTGGAAGCAACTTAGATGACCCTCAACTGAAGAATGGATCAAGAAAATGTGGTACATTTACTCAGCAGTAAAAAAGCAATGAAATCTTGAAATTTGCAGGCAAATACATGGAACTAGAAAAAAAATATTGAGTGGGGTAACCACGATCCAAAAAGACAAACATGGTATTATCACTCATAAATGGATATTAGACATAAAACAAAGGATAACCAATCTATAGTCCATGACCCCAGAGAAGCTAGGTAACAAGGAGAACCCTAAGTGAGATATACAAGGATTGCCCTCAGAAGAGGAAATAGACAAGATATCCTGAGAAAATTGGGAGCTTCGGGGGGGGGTGAGGGAGGGGAGTGAGGAAAACATGAGAAACAGGATTGTAGAGATGGGGAAGAACAGATATAATTAATAAAAATATATAAAAGTTAAAAACATACCTAAAGAGCATCCTCATAGGCAAAGTTGCTGAAGGACTTCAGATGCAGAGCAATAACTCTGGAGAGGTAAATCAGTCCTGACAGTGCTTGGCACTCGAGCCTGAGGACCCAAGTTTGACCCATGCTGGGTATTGTGATACAGTCTCGTGATCCCAGCACCAGATAGACACAGACAGGATGATTCCTATGTCTTGCGGCCAGGTAACCTGGTTGAATTGATGACCCTAGGTTCCAGTGAGAGACCTGTCTCAGAAAACAAGGGTGATTGGTCTCACAGAGAAAAAGCTGTTCTAGGAACTTACAAGATGTTTCCACTTGAAACTGAACTATTGTAGGCCAAACAGTGATGGCAGAATCCTAAATAAAGTTCCACTGAAGAGGAGGTTGTATCTAAAAATATTGTTCATCACAAGTGAGGAAACATCATAAATTCTCAGGCATAGTCAGAAAACAATTAGATAAAACTTGCATATTTTAAAAATGTATTGAGATTTGCAACCCTGTGAATTGGTTAAAAGTGTGAATAAAAGAACTAAGCAGAAACTTAAGACTATTAAAAAAACCGAGATAAAGAAATATAAAATATGAATGAAATTAACACTCGAAAGATGGAATAAATAAACACAATAAATAATCTTATTTCTAAAAATGAACAGTAAATTTCATTGAGGGAAAATACTAAAATTGGAATGGCTTATTTTCCCCCTGAATTGATGAAAATCAATTGAAAATGTAAACATTCCCCCCTCTCCTCCCTTCCCTCTCCCTCTCCCTCTCCCTCTCCCTCTCCCTCTTCCTCTCCCTCTCACTCTCCCTCTCTCTCTCTCCTTCTCCCTCCTCAGTCCCTCCCTCCTCTCTCCTCCCTTTCTTCCCTCCCTCCTCTCCTTACAGCCTCCCTCTCTCTTTCTTTGTCTTCTTTCTGCTTCCATGAGGTAAGCAGCTTTGCCCTACTGTGTGTTCCCACTATGGCATTCTGCCTCACTACAGGCCTTAAGCAATGCAGCTAAGTGATCCTGGATGGATGCTTCTAAACTGGGAAAGGTAAATCTTCCTCCATTTATAAGTTGTTTACTTCACAAATTTCATCAGGGTAGGCTGTCTGATGAAGAGCTAGCAAAAATAACATACTTCCAACATACAAACTTGGGAGGACAGCAGCAGCCTTTGTGCCTTAATATTGCTGGCTTAAGATGACACTAATATGAGCCAGGCTTAAGTCCATCTGTCCAGGCTCCAAACTCAACTAAAGCTTTTTCATAATACTGCAGAATGTATGACAGAGAAAGTCCAAGTACAGAGGGCATTCATCTTTTGGCAAACATGACATTCTCTGAACAATGGTCATGGTGGTGACCATGACCTCCACTGAACCAGGGAGTTAATGATCACATACCTCTGCCTCTAGTGAACATTGAATTTTAGAAGTCAAAGATCTAGTTTCTCAGTCTTGTTTCCACACAGGGAACTTCCATTTCCATTTATGTTTCAACTACACTTCTGTCAACAGAGGTGCTGATCATAAGTTTAGGCAGAGTTATGTCTCACTTTGCTTATTAATACAGGTCTAACTCAAAAATTTTTCTCTTGGACCACTGCAGCTGCTTTCTAACTGGTTTAGCAATTTCCAGGCTCCCTTCTCTTGATTGACTATCCACTCTCCTCTCTGCAAGGCAGCATTATAAAATGTAAATATGATCTTCTCGCCTGTTGCTCTTCTCAAGTTCTTGTTACTTTTTAAATAAAGTTTGCATTAAGAACTAAGCAATATTAAGCAGAAGATTGAGGGGATAGGCTCTGAGATCAAACATCTGTCTTAAAATGTTTCATGGTAAGTCCTGGGTTTATATTCTGATTTTTTTCATTTGTTGCATGACCCAGAGCAAAGTACTTATCCTTGTGAGAGATCTAGTAACCTACATCACAGGGTGTGAGAGTTATGTATTGTAATATACATAAGGGCTTAGTACTGACCTGCATCGCCCTAAGGCAATAAATATTAGCTGCTGCTATTTTTATTTAAGACAGTGTCCTATATTTTTTAAGATTTTAACCCTTGTAGTGATCAGCTAGTGATGCGATGCCCTAATGAAATATTTCAGACTGAATGACTTAGGCAGATATTATTTTCTTTTTACAGTTCTGGAAGCCAGATTTCTAACATTAAACATCTCTAAGAATTGGCTTTATAGCAGTTGTTCTCAACCTTCCTAATGCTGAAACCCTTTAATACAGTTAATACTCATGTTGTGGTGACCCCCAACCATAAAATTACTTTTGTTACTACTTCATAACTGCAATTTTTCTATTTTTATGAAACAGAATGTAAATATCTGTTTTCTGGTGATCTTAGATGACCCCCATAAATGGGTCATTTGACCCCCCCAAAGCAGTCACAACCCAGAGGTTGAGGACCACTTCCCTTTGGGATCATTGGTGGCTGACTGTATCATGCACTTACATGACTTTCTCTCTGGATGGAGAAAGTGGATAGGGAAATAAAGGAGAAGGAGAGAGAAAGAATAAGTAAATGAATATATGTATTCTGTTATTTACATACAGCAAATAGAATGTTTGTCCTATGGAATAAACACCCAACCCTATGACCTAATTGAACCTGAATTATCTACTGAAATGTCTTATCTCCCAGTGTCTTTGTGGTTAGGCTTTAAACACGTAGAATTCACAGAAAGACAATTCAGTTACTGGCTTGTATCTTTCTAGTTACAAAAAAAAATTAGAATTTTTCCCATAATAATATTATCTCAAACCTAAAAGCCACATATACTTTCCTTATAGATATGTGTATGTATATTCATATATATATAACTTTTCATATAAAATGTTATTGTACACATACATGATGTGGATAGAGTAGAGGTGTGCATGCTACAATGTATACATGAAGTCAGTTTTCTCCTTTATATGAGGCCCAGGGTTCATCATGGTTGGAGGCAAGCATCTTTCATGCAGGGCCATCTTGGGAGATGCTGTCCAGCTTGAATTTTTTTGGGTTTCCTCTGATTGAAATAAAGGCATAATTCTGATTTCAACTTTGTTCCTTTATGTTGTTTTTTCTAAATCAATAGGTTGTATAAGAAGAGTATTTTCACTGTTTCTATTTTTACACCCAATGTTCACTACTATACTATACTATCACAACAATTTACCTCACATTATTTCTCAACAGTATTTTTCCATATCCTTTCAGTTGAAGATGGACAATTTTTTAGAATAATATGTTATAAGATCTTTTTTATTTTATTTTATTTTTCTTATTTTACATATCTTGATTGAGTGGTTGAGAACTTGAAAAATTATCTAAATGTAGTCCTTAATTTACAGATGAAGAAAGTAAGGGACAGACAGTGAATTGACATAACCAGAACCACAGCTGGTAGATTTAGATTTTCTTCTTCTACTCAAAAGTTTAGTCTGTTATTTCACCCATTCCTTAAACTGTTGTAGAAAAACAATGACTCAAATATGTCATACAAGTAATGACAAGTTATGCTGAGCATACTTGCCATTCCTGAAACATTGCAATTAAACAATGTGCTTAAACTCATTGGTTAGCAGATAATAGTAATAGCAGATAATAGATAGCAGTTAGCAGGTAATAGATAATCATTTTCCTATTATATAGTCATGTCTGTAGGAAATGTAGGCACAATAATGGCACACTTAAATGTGACCATGTAGGATTTGAAAGAGGTCTCTTGTACTCAGTATAAACATCAAGGTGAGCAGAAGTTGGGATGATGCAAAGTAAACTTCATTAACTTTGTTAAGATTTCTGGTTTTACTGGAAGTAAGAGAATATATGAGTAAGCTTCATTAATGACACGTGGCTGATACCTATAGATGATTTATTATTTTATTGCATGGTAGGTTTTTGAAATCTTTTATTTTATTTTAGTGTAATGAAATGCACTAACTTAGGAGATAAGAACTCCCATTGGAAAGTTGTTCTTCTCACGGTCATTAGGAACAGACAACAAAACTGTGCTTCTTACATTTGAAAGAAACTTGGGAAAAAGACAAGGAAAGCAATTAAACAGGTTAAGGAATTATGATGAGCAATTCCTTTGCCATGAGATTGTACATATTTATTATTATAAAATTATTGAACAAGAAAATTTTGAATAAATAAAAACTATTGGAAAGGAAGTACACAAGCCAATACATAATTAAACATTAATTAAATATTATTTGCTAAAATATGCACTGCTAATTAAAATGTAAAACACCAAAAAGAATAGATACAGTATAAAAGAAGTGACAAGGATATTAGTCGGTATCTGCTTGAGATCTCCTTCAGTATACATGAAAATTCAAAAAAGTCACAGTTCAAGATATTTGCCTTTTCTCAAAACACACTTTTTACACTAAAACTGCCAGAGGAAAAACTAGGCAGTGCTTTACAAGATATAGTAGTGTATTATGTGTCTGCATGTGTGTGTCACTCAGGGTGATCATGCTCCCCTCGAGAGCCATAGACTACCTAAAAAAAAACCCAATGCCACAATACTGGCTGTTGGCATTGCTCTGGGTTTACCTCCTGAAAGACTATACTTCTGAAAACACCACACACTTCAGATGCTGGACTGAGAAGAACCAAACTGGAACTGACCTGGAAACCTCCTCCCTGAAGACTAGCTCTCACAGTAGCAGAAGGTGCTATGCAAGTTTCCAAGGAAGAGAAGCAACCACTAGTCCTATAAATAATCCTGTAAATCCTACAAATCATAACGATGACTAACCAGCCGAACAAGATATTCCTAATGGCGCAATAGCAGCACTTTCATCTTGAGGTTAAGCAACAGATGAAGAATTAGATTTAAGAACACCTAAATAGGAGGGAATTCATGCCTGGGACTGTAACCATATCTAACTATCCATGGTTGGAGAGGTCTTAGACTCTAGAAGAGAATCCGTCACTGTCATTTTCCTAAAATGATTTGTATATTTTAAATGCTTATTCTTATACCCATAGGTAGGTGTAGCTCTTACTTCTCATCAAAGAAGACTTTTTGTTAGTTTGCAACAGATGGAAGTTATTACACAGACCCTCCGCTACTCAAAACACAGGCTAAATGACCACACAGTGCTCAACTATAGTAGATACATCTGCAATGAGGCCTGTACTCCTCACAGGGAAAATCACAGAAGGAAGGGCACAAGATTGTAAGAGACAGAAGATCAGGCTACCTGGTGCTGGCTGGGGTTCTATAGACAGTGGGGAAGCTGCAGCCACGAAACCACAGCAATATGGTTGCCTACAAAAGATCTGCATTGTGAACTGCTGACACCCTAATGGGACCAACGACATTTCACATGGTCCCACTCCTACATGAAGTGATACAGGCAAATCAATGACTCTTGAGGGAGGGAGAATCTCTGAGGACAAGTTATCCAATCCCAAGTAATCCATTTTAAACATATGTATATAAGTACAACACTAAATAGACTCATTAGGGTGTAGTATATAGTAAAGGCGTCATGACTTTGAGAGGAGGTCAAGAGGCCATGGGAGGAGCTTGAAGGGTAGACAGAGTGATGGGAATTATTTAAACGTGGCATGTGGTTTGTATGAGAATGGCTCCCATAGAGTGCTATGTTTAAGTACTTAGTACTCACTAGTGAAAATATTTGGGAAGGGTTAAGAAGTATGGCCTTGTTGGAAGAAGTGTGTTATAGGGGGAGGCCTTTAAAATTTCAAAACGCAAATGTTATACCAGGTGTGCTCTCTGCTTCCTGCTTGCAGTTTGAGATGTGATAATTCAGCTGTCCCCACTCCCATTCCTTCACTCCACCATCATAGACTCTAGCCCTCTGGATGTGCAAGCCCAATTAAACACATTCATTTATAAACTGCCTTGGTCATGATGTTTTATCGCAGTAATAGAAAAGCAAAAGCAACTAAAACATCCAGTATTCATGTATGAAATTAAATATATATTTACATTTAAAAAACATGTTTTTAAAATATAGACTTTTCTCTCTGTATTGGTACATAGGTGACCAACTCTATAATAACCATACCTATATTATTGGAAAAAACAAATATAGTATTGAATTATATATTATATATATTAAAACATATGATTGTAAAGAGAAATTTGGATTTAATTCCCTTTGAGATATGTATGTTTTTAGAGTTGTAAGTATAACAATCATGATCATAGGGAATCACAGATGAAGTACTTAGAAATTTCACAAGTATTGTTGGTTTAGACTGTGATGACCAAAGAAAGCTTTATACAAAATAATGAACAGATTTTACCATACAAAATAGCTAAGATTCAATGTATAAAAATAGGGTAAAGAAAACTCTACAGCCAACAAGAGAGCACAGAGGACTAATGAGTTTGCTGTTAGGCCTGAAACCTTTAAATGGCTATTTTAAACTTCTCGTGGCTAAAAGAGAGAACCTACTACTACACATTTTCCTCTTATATGTCATGATGTGCATGAACCCATGCAGTCATGTGTGTGTTCTTGAACACACACAAATAAATGAATGTAATTTTAAAAAGAAGAGTATAAAAGGAATTCAAACACTATTTTTAAAAAATCATGAAGAAGTTCATGGCCATGCAGGCATTTTAGCAATTCCCTTGCACTACAGAGAAGAATGTAAGGAAACAAGGATATATAGTTTTCAAACTGGGTGATTTTAAATGAGTTTATTTATCTTAACTAGCTAATACAAGAGCAATGTTCTAAAAAAAAAACTACTTTATTTTTTAAATTAGTGAACTATGCATCTTGAGTTTATCATTAAGGAGTAAATCGCCTAAAATTTGAGTCAGAAAGTACAAAAACTTTAGTGTTGGATCAATTCCCACAAAAAGTTTTGAGTAATAAAACATCCCTTGTTTTCCGGAACGTTCCATGTGCCAGTTGTATTTGAATTCTTTTCACACATTTTTCTTTTATACCTTATAGTATATGAACTGTGGTAATTCCTAGTTTAGGAACAACAAGCTAAAGTGGAGTGGAGCTAATTTGATAATCATCACAAAAGAGTCCCGGGTTCTCATGACTCGGAATCCCACCTCAAAATAACAGTGAAATACTTCATCCCAGAAACAAGGAGACAAACTAGAACCCAAACCTCACAAACTTTGAAAATTCACCATTTACCCTTTCCATTGTCCTTTTTACATTACCCTTTCCAATGTCAAAGTCAACCAATGAAAATTCTCTTTTTTAAATGTCACAAGTAATTAATATTAAATTTAACTGAATGCCAATCATGTAATAAACCCTGGTCTTTAATCTCAAGGGCTGCCGACACATGTCATGTGTCTTGTGATGCCCAGATTTCGGGGACCCCCCCCCTCACACCCCAAAGACCACAACGGAGACAGAATCTGTAAGCAAAACAAAGAGCATTTATTAAAGCTTAAAGCTCGAGCTTGGACTTTCTGTCTGTCCCATGCAGAGTAGGGGTTTTTGGTTTCTGTTTCTTCATAGTAGAGGTTGGGGGTGAGGGAATTTTCAGCGTTCAAGACCCTGATTGGCTAACATTTGTCTACAGATGTCTTGGCAAGTGCATGGTGGGCTCAAGGACATCTGGTGATCTCAGCTAATAGCTGGGATGTTTGGAATATCAGGTACTCTCTCTTAGGATCTGGCCCTTCCTGGGTGGTGTCAGTTTATGGCTTTTCCTGGAACCTGGTACTGCCTGCAAGTAAACTGAAACTCAGGCCTTTTTAGCTTGTTTTTATTAAGCCTGCCATAGCAGCAGGCAGCAGTGTGCCCAAGCTGTTCTAGGCCCCGCATGTTTCAAAACATGAAAGATGAAATCTGTGCCATTTACAAACGGGTTGCTTTAGGTCAGCTTAGCTCCAGCTAGCTCTGTAATATGTGTTGCACCTGTAGTTACCTTTAATACACGAATGCATTTACAGGTGTAACCAGGTAATGCATTAGTTGGATTTTACATAGTTTATCAAGGAAGAGTGGAAGGCAACTTCTAACACAAGGGCATAGCTATCATCTTATAATTCTAGTTTTTTGCATTAGTCTAGACTTTAGGACCAGGTGGTAGAGTGAGGGTCTCAAACCCTGCTACTAAAAGTAGAGCAGAGCCCAGAAGAGGAGGGGTTGTCTCAGTCCCCTGTCAGGGGAGGGCAAAAGCCAAGAGTCCAACCACCACAATCCCAGCTCTCCCGAAGCTCTACCCACTTCTGCTTCCGGGGAAGAGATTCGCCAGTGCTCCGCGGGGGCGGAGCTAAAGGAAGTCGGAAGTCCGGCCACTTCCGGCACGGGAAACTCCAGCTGGGGCTTCGCCGGGCTTGACAGGCACGGATCTGCGGGCGGCGTGTTCCCCTCGCCTCGCTCGGCCTCCGAGTCGCGCCGGCAGCCGCCGTTCCGCCGTCCCTTTCTCGAGTCTCCCGTTCCCTATGTTCCGGGGCCGGAGTCCGGGAAGCAAAGACCCTCTTGCTCAGTCCCCATCATGTCCGAAGTGACCAAAGAGCTGTTGGAGCTGGTGTGGGGCACCAAGAGCAGCCCCGGGCTGTCGGACACCATCTTCTGCCGCTGGACGCAAGGTACCGGGACAGGGCTCGCCGTTCCAGCCGCTGCACCACCTCCCCCCCAGTCCCGCCGTCTCCGGTCCCTGGCGCTTGGCGCCCGTGTCCTTCTCTACCAGTCCCCGTGCTTGGTCCCAGGAGCCCCGCTTTAGGCACTTGGGCACCCGAGTTCTGTCCCAGTAGCCCCGCTTGGTCTCAGCTCCAGCCTCTGGTGCCGTTCCCTGTGCTCGGGCTTGGTACCAGCTGCAGTCCCTCTAGCGTCCTCGCTCTCGCTCTGTGCCGGCCCTTGGTCCCAGCACTCCAGCTCTGACCCCGGCTTCTCGCACTGTCCCTGTACCGGCGTTTGGTCCTAGTAACACTGCCCCAGTCCCTGGGGCACGCGCACTCTCCCTGTGTCAGGGCTTGATCCCTGTATCTCTGCTCTGGCCCCCTCGGGACTCCGCACTCTGCACTCGGTTCTGGTACCCGGACTTGGTTACGGTAATCCCGCTCTTGCACCTCTGATTCTCCGCGGTGGGCTCCGAAGCCTCAGCTCTGGCCTGTCGGGTACCCGAGCTCGGTTCTAGTACCCATGGTTCTCAACCTTCCTAATGCGCAACTCTTTAATGATTCTTTATGATTTGGTGGTCGCCAATCATAAAATTATTTCGTTGCTAATTCATAACTAGTTTTGCTACTGTTATGAATCGTAATGTAAATATGTACAATGTGGGATATATGATGTGCGACTCCCTCCCTTCTGGGGGATCAAGAACCGCTTTAGAGGGAAGAACTTGGATAGAGTATTTACCATTACCAAAGAGCCCAAGCGCCTCTGCCAATCAGGGCTGATTTGCTGCAGGGGTGAAGGGGTGAGGGGCCCTGATGGACTGAATGTGTGATGCCTAAAGAGTGCCACCTGTCAGGATCTTTACAGCTCCAGTCTCAAAGTGAGTTGTCAGTGGGTTTTAATTTGTTTTGCTTCTTTGCGGGAGAGGGGTGGAGTGGGGTGAGGCGAGGTAGGGATCCAAGTGACTAGTGCCAGAAAGCAGTTTTATGTTGTAATTTTGTGGTTAGGTGTGGTGTTCCGAATGGAAACACGGTATTGCTTACTACAGCTTGTTCTCTTTGGCCTCAAGTATCCCTGGTTGTGAGATGATGTCAGCTATTGTTTGTTGTATTGTAAAAGGAATGTGGATCACAGCACTTCCTCTGCCAGTCTAATGGTGCTCAGAATTACTCTTAGAGGCCACTGCTAAATGTTGCTGTGGCGATGTCTGGGGATTATGGGAGCAGGCACAGGGCACTGACTTGCTGCATTAGTAAGGTGGCTTGATTTTTGTGGTCGATAACTGCATTGAATTGCAACCTCAGTCTTCTGAAAATAAGATGCAAGTGTAAAATGGTTACTGTAAAACAAAGTTACACCTAGAGAGATTCCATTTATGAAGTTATGTCATTAGTCAAGTTACTTTGCTTGTTAAAATAAGGCAGTAGAGTAGCACAAAGTTCAATTTTCATTCATATGACAGTTAATTCTTTGCAAATCCCTTTCAATTAAAGAAGTATACATTTTGGGGTTTTTTTTTGAGAAACCCTTATATAACAATTTATTTGACTTCTTTTTAACTTAAAAAATATATGTGTATGAATGTCTTACTTCCATGTATGCAAGTGCACCACATGCATGCCTTGTGCCCACAGAGGCAGAAGAGAGCATTGGATTCCCCAGAACTGAAGTTGAGCCTGCATATGGATGCTGGGAATTGAACCCAGGTCTACTTCACAAGCAATCAATGCCTTTAGCTACTGTGCCATCTTTTCAGTTTTGTTTAAAAGCAATAGCCTTTTAATAAAAGGTAATTCAATTTTGTTTTTTAAACAAGGTCTCACCATGTAGTTCGGTTTAGCTTTAATCTCACTGAGATCCACATGCCTTACCTTCTCGGTGCTGGGATACAAGACATGCCATCCCTTGCCAGTCCAGGCTGGCTGTTTTTAGTTTGACAGTTTGCTTTCCATTTTGGTTTTCTCCTGTTTATTATTTGCCCACCCTTTAAAAACACCCCCCCACACACATTTTTAGTTCATTAGCACCACTTACTTTTTTCTTCCTATGAACCACGCTGGTGTCCCTAGCTCTTGCAGCTGAAGCCTGGGATAGGAGAGCAAGCATTACGAGCCTGCTGTGGTTATTAGGGGAAGGGACAGAGAGTCCTGGAAATACTTGGGAGTCCTTGGAGCCAGTCGTGCAGGCATCTGAATAAAGTGTTCCAAACAGAGAGCACTACCCCTGTAAAAATAGTGCCAAATGTTCTCAGACAGTTAATCGGGGAACCGGAAGGAGCTCAGTGTGGCTGGAGAGGGGCAGTTCGAAGTGAGGGGAGTAAACACTATAATGTAGTCATACAAGGCTTCCTACATTACAAGGACATAGGCCCTCATTCTGAATGAAGTGGAGTCACTGGAAGTTTTTGGAGCAAGGAGACACAAGTCTGTTTTTAGAAGGTGGATTTGATTGCTGTGGCTGAAGGTAGACAATGGGGAGACAGTGACTAAGATCAGATGGTCCCTTGTAGGCCAGAAGGAGAGGTGGTGCTGATCAGGATAGTAGCATTGAGAGAGCAGGAAGCCGGCATATAGACCATGTCCCAGCAGAACCCAAATTGTCGTCTTCTGTGTCTTACAGAAGTAGTATTGATTATGGCAACTTTTGACAAACTAGTAGTTCAATTTTCAGTGTGGATTTTGTAACCCAGTGTTTGTCAGACTCCCTGCAAAGGACCAGTGCCTCTTCTCATCCTCAGTGTTCCTCATGGGTAGTGTAGGCACAGCTTCCAAAGCATCTCCAGTGAAGCATCTGGGGACTATGTTTTCCCTGACCTCAGTTTAGATTTCAGGAGTGCAGGAACCACTCTGTCCCTTCCTCCAGACTTCACTTTGTTTTATTGTTTCACCTGAAAGTGTGCTGGAAAAAGGAGATACTCACTATGTGGATTTTATCTTTTTGTGATGTGGCAGGGCTGTATTTGATTAAGATTAGATATTGGGGGTTTTCAGTAATAAGGGGCAGTCTTTATTAATTGATAAGGAAAATGAGACTTTTAACTTATGAAAAGTAAGAGACCATTTAAAAATATATAATGGGCCAACAAGATAGCTCAGTGAGAAAAGGTACTTGCCACCAAGTGTGACCTAAATTTGATCCTCAGAACCTATATGCTTAGGGCTGGAGAGGTGGCTCAGCTGTTAAAGGCTAGCTAGGCTCACAACCAAAAATGTAAGATATTCCTTTCTGTACATAACTAAATTATAATTCATCTTATAGGCAATTTAAAAATCACAATTTGCAAACACACGAGGTTAATTACTTGGTATCTAAGTATAATGTAGTTTCTTTAATTCAAAGACTTGAAATATCTATTCTGTGGTATTATGTTTCTCAGGTTTTTGAAATCTTATTTAACTATTACTATTACTCTGTAAGGTAGTAGAGGATAAACACCTCTCTTCCAACATTATTAACTAAGGAAAATAGGTTTCATTCAGATATTTAACTTAACCTAGACCATCCTGGCTTATAGAAATCTAACCAAGTCTATACACCCTTGATTTTACACTGGTTAATTAGACTTTAGAGACCTTGCCTATCCAGTTGGTTGGAAGGATGTGTATATGTACAGACAAGACTTGAGAATAAAATCCTGCAAATTTGCAAAAATGTTCATGGCTCACGTTATATTAGGTGCTATAAAACATGAAACCGAGTATGTCTTTATTGTGAAATATATTGCAAAACTGTATATATTTAATTGATTATTAGATGAGCAATTTTAGACTTAATCAGAAAAATTGTCTTTTTGTGATAAAAAGTTTTTCTTTAAATTTAGAAAATAATTTGAATGAAAACCCTTGACAATAACAGTAGCTGTATATTAACAAACTGATATTCACGGAGGGAAGTGAAATCAGTTGACTGTGGTGTGATTGTCACTGTAAGCACTACCCATGGGTCTTATAGTTGTATTATGTCGATAGGATTTTTAATAATGTTTTTACTTTGAATATTGGTGGAATTTTAAGGAAGGCTAGAATCCATTCCTAATTCATTATTAATTACATGAACTGAAAGATTGGTAGAACCTCATTGCTTCTCTGCACTCACATGCAGTACCAGAGCTCCTTCCTTCCTTATTCTCCTTGGACGAACAGTGAAGGTCTCTTGTCACCTCTCTTGTCCAAGTACTGACAAGGCCCGACCCTGCTTAGCAGAAGAGAAGGTGTGTGGACTGGTGGGTTCTGGATGGTAGGCCACTGACTCTTGGCTTCACATTTGATCCAGAGATTTGGTTGTCTTAATGTGATAATCCACACTCTTGTTTCCACTTTCCTAAGTTTTTTGTTTTTTGTTTTTGCTTTTTTTCCCCCATCCATCTTAACTACTTCCAGATCTTCATTTACCATTATCAGGAACTCTGGTGTGTTGTGTGCTGGATAAACTTGTGCCTGGCATCGGCACAGACGTAATCACACTGGAGCTGAGTCCTCACAGCTTCTACTCTTCATGCCCATCAGGTGTCTTTGTGCTTTTCAGTTAGCATCCAGAGAGCTCCTCAGTTCTCACCTTTCTTTACTCCCTTGACTCCAGTTAGTGGCTTCACTTCTTTTTGCTTTTGTTTAGAAATCTTGTAAGATTTATATCTGTTAGGTTAGCTTTCATGTTTTGTGAGCTCAGGATCCTGTTATACTCTTAAAATTAAGGAATTCAGCATGAAAGCATACAACATTAGCAGGGCTATGGGAAATTATATCAGGGTAGGTTGGGAAAACTATTGTAACTTCAGGTGGGTCCCTTGCCCTAGTCTCTAGTACTGTAAAAAGTCTGTGGGGCAGGGTACTCATCTGAGAACCTGTCTGGTTGGCAGTCACTGTTGCCATGCTGTACTTTCTCCACTCTCTTCTAAGACTTACAGGTCTTAGATACCTTTTCTCCCATACCAGTCATTGACTCAGCCCCATTTATTTATTTACTTATTTGTTTGTTTATTTTGTTTGTTTGTTTTGAGACAAACTATGCATCCCTGGATGCCTGGAACTCACTGAGTAGACCCAGGTTAGGCTCAAACTTAGAGATCACCTGTCTCTGCCTCCCGAGTACTGGGACTAAAGCATGTGCTATTTTTTTAGTTCATGCCATTCATTCTTTTAGCTAACATTGTGTCAAAATAATTCTTCGTGCCACCATCCTTTCTTCCTTCTGTGAAACGTGCGCAACAAACAGTTTGCTTTTGCTGTTTCTCCTTCTGTCATTTAAAGTCTGGCTCTCTTGCTAGCTCTGTTTTCTTTTGTAGTACTTGCAGTGGCATGCTTGATCCAGCGTTTTATGTTAGCATTTGTCACAGCTGACTACTCTTGTATCTAATTGTTCTTTCCTAGAACCTCAGCTACTGTATTTCTGTCTTGCCTGTTTTTCTAAGCTGTTATCCTGCATTGCTGATACAGCCTATACCCATTTTTTTTTTTTTAATGTTCTCAGCTTTATTGTCTTTGCTGTGCTGTTGGGATTCGCTTTAACTGACCTGATTCAGATGATTGCAGTTGCTATCTAGAGTCCCAAATCTTGCCCTGAAGTTCAGTGTCTCCTACTTCTAGATGGTAGTAATGGCTGTTGTTTTACATGTTTGAAACTGAACTGTTTTGCATCTTTACAGACACCCCTTATTGTCTTTCCTTTCAGAAATTCAACAAGCATAATAAGCAGTGACTATATAGCATATGATGAAAAACAGCCATCAATGAAAGACATGATACCTGTATAATAAATTAACATAAAATAGATTATGATAATTGCCAGTTCTGCTGAGGGATGGTACACAACTTAGGTTTGCCAGGAAGTCTCTCAAGAGTTAACATCTGAATTGAATTCTGAAAAATATGAAGGGCAGAGTAGAAGGAAGCATTTCCTCTGGAGAGAAGAGAAAGCATTAATAAGGACTTTGGAGCTAAGTAAAGTAAAAGTGAAATGGAATTGGTCAGTCCTCCCATGTCTTTAGACCAGAAAAAGGAATTGAGGTTTTATTTTCTTGCAGTGAGAGATCATTGAAAAAATTTTAATCAGGTTGTGACCAAGCCTTGTTTCCATTTCAGACACACTTTCCAGGCAATGCTGATGAGTAGAAGTTAAAAGAGACTAGCAGCTGGAATGTGTGGTTGGAAACTTTCATCACTATACTAAGTGAAGGGGGTAGCAGTTTGAACTATAAGGGAGACCAGATATGGTATATAAATGAACACAATGAAGATATGTTTTGGAACCTTGAGCCAAACGGAAGGAAAAAGAAAGGGCTGGCATGTGTTTCAGACAGAAGGAGCATTATGCACAAAGGCATGGTGGGAGAGGTGGAGACAGGGATGCTTGAAGACCAGGAAGAATCTCAACAGTGAGCCCGAAATCTACTGTGCAGGATCACTTAAGGACTTTAGATTCTGTGTGTCTGGTTCATATTTGGTTATAATCAGTAATGAAAATTGAGAGAGTAGATGAAATTGTTTAGATAAAATCCTGCATATTACCAGAGGAGAATACATAGAAAGAAAAATGCATGGTCCCAAGGCCAGGCCTTTGGAGATTGTCAGCATTTAAGAGGTGCTGTGGTGAAACTGGAATAAACAGGTGAAAATGTACAAAAGAGGGACCGAGTTTCTCAGCGTTTATGCTCATGATTTTAGGCGAGTCTGTGCACCATCGATGAATCTCTTAAGAGTACCCTGGAGGAATCAACAGTGGAAATGGTGAGAGTGAGCTAGGTGCAGCCAGAGGTTGAAAGTGAGCACACTGAGGTGAAAAAGGTGGGCTGTTGCACATTGATGGCTGGGGTGGGGCAGAGGGCATGGGATGGATTTCTTGGTGGAAACACTTATTTTTTAATAAACTGTGCGAAATACACATTAACTGCTGTTTGGAAGAGAGGCTAAAGGAGAGGTTGGTGAGGACGCTCCAGATCTTCAGCTTTTATTTTTAGTTATTTTTCTGTAGAAACTTCAGAGATGACTCTCATTTCTCTGTATCTATATCTATTCTCTGTATCAAGCGTGCTCCATTAAAGTAATCAAACTTTAATGTCATTTGAGAAATACCATCTGAAAATAGCACTTCTCCATAGGTAGTTTTTATTAGGTCAGATCCATCTCTGTGGGCTCTTGAAAGAACTTTCTGTTTCAATCCTTTAAAACTGAAGAAAACTGTATAGTTCTGCAAGGGCCAGAGCTTCCTCCTGCTCCTTCAGGTCTTTGTAGTGTGCTCCCCCTCCGCCTGTTTGTCACTTTTTTCTGCCCCTAACCCACCCCTCAGCTGCATTAAATTTCCCCTTTGATCTGTCAACTTTTCCTGCCCTTACAGCCCTTTTCCTTTTAGTACTGATATTTGCTTTGCCTACACATCGTTTGCCTATCCTTGCTCCCAGGCAAATCCCTGCCATTACCAACCTAAAATTGATCTGTTAAGGTGTGACTTAGGCAGAGTTGTTCCGTTTGCACCCAGGACACCCAGAGTGTCCTTCATTCTTCTGACACAGTCACATCGTCTTTTAGCATTACCGATTTACATGTCTTTTTAGCTGGATTATCAGCTCCTTTTAGATCAGAGGTCATAGTAGTCTTGCATGTACTCTGAATCGCAGGTTTAAAATACGGTGTGTTTGCTGAGTTGCTGAATTTAGCTATTAGTAAAATTCACTAGATCCGTAGCGCACTGAAGTTGAAAGTGAATATTTTCAAAATAAGACCACTGAGGCTCAAGGACATAAAATGATTTTGCCAGAGTTTCCAGTGGATTCTCCTGACTTCTGTCCCAGGGCCTTCTGCATAATTTTAGGTACTATCAGTTAATGCTGATTAGACATATTTGAAGTAGGTAGAGCCAGTGTATGAACACTTACTACCTATCATGCCATTTCGTTTTTAAATTACAGAATGTGACTTAAAGATGGAAACGAAGTAGGCAAGTAGGCAAATACTCTGGCTACTGCCTAGCCCACTGCCCCTTACAGAGTTTCACTAAGTTATTGTTAACAAAAATAAAAAAGATTGAAATTAACAACAACAAAAATACTGTCTGGAAAAGAGTGGATTTCTACTCTTCCGTCAAGCAGATTTAATTATCTAAAAGTAAGATTTGGGGGTTGGAGGTGTAGCTTAGCGATGAGTATATATATGCCTGGCATGCATGAGCTAATTTCAGTCATCAGACCCAAAAATAAATAAGGTAAATTTAATGTCCTTCCATTCAAGTCTACTTTGCCTTTGTAGAGTGGTCCCTGGGTGTGAGTGTGTGTGTGTGTGTGTGTGTGTGTGTGTGTGTGTGTGTGTGAGAGAGAGAGAGGGGGGGGAGGGAGAGGGAGAGAGGGGGGGAGAGAGAGAGAGAGAGAGAGAGAGAGAGAGAGAGAGAGAGAGAGAGAGAGAGAGAGAGAGAGAGAGAGAATGAATCCTCCTGGTCTCCTAAAAGAAGAGTTGTTATCTCTGTTAACTACATATTTTACTGTTGTAAAACATAATGCTTGCAAAGTACACGAACAAATCTTTTATGGATATTACTGGAATTATTTTTAACCCTCACTACCTGCTTCTATTTTTAGGGTTTGTGTTTAGTGAAGCAGAGGGATCTGCATTAGAACAGTTTGAAGGTGGCCCCTGTGCTGTTATCGCACCTGTTCAGGTAACACAGACTACTTTACCCACTCCTTAGGTAAAGGGACGTGTTCAAAAGTGTAGCATTTGCATTTGCTTCCTTATGTCTATATCCACAGTATAACCAGATATGGCCATCTAACAACTCTTACACATGGAGTCATAACTAGCCAAAATAAAAATGAATTCGGAGCATGAACTTCACAGCAGTAGCATTTTGACTGTTTTCAAGGGAAAGTAAGAGGTATACCCTGATTTTCAAAAGACTAGGAAGTACAGATGGAGGCCCATTTTGTAATATTAAATCTTAATGTTTTTGAATTTCAGAACCAACTAGTGCTGAAATCTGTTAAATTCATGGGATCAACAGCTCTAGTTTACTGTTATATGTATGACTGTCAGTGTTTATATTGCTATTCATACTTTAAAATGTTTATTGAATAAGAAATGATGCAGGTTGCCCACTGGACATGAAGGAGACATTTCTAAACTTCCGGTTACATAATACATTAATCTCCAACTTTATCCTCCATATGCTAATATCACTCCATTCAAAGTGTGTTTCTCTACAAGAAAAGCCATTTCAGGGATGAAGGGATGGTTCCGCAGCTTAGAACACTGGCTGCTCTTGCTGAGGACCCAGGCACACACATGGTACACATACAAAACTGCAGGCAGAACATTCATATATATAAAATAAAATAAAACTAAAAATATCTAAAAAGTAAAAAGCAGTCTCCTGAGTTATCCCAACCTACATCTTTATAGACCATCTTGTGTTTATTTCTTCAAAGAATAAAGCTCCTTTTTCATATTGGTAAAATTATTAAGGGAAATTTGAGTATCTGAATCTTGTTCCAGATTCAGTGGAAAATTAGGTACATCAATAACCATAGTAGTGTTTACCTATTCTGTGTGGTTACATATACTATCTATATAATATACTACTAGTAGTTATTATATTTTTTTTTTTAAGTAGCTGAGGCAAATTTTCAGGTAGCAGTCGGAATCTTGTCTGAATTTGAAGATCCTATGCCCTTCATGTGTGTTAGATTTAGAGATCTAGAGACTCTCTCAGTAATAGTACTGTAAGATTGAAGATCTGTGAAAATATTTAAACAGAAAATAGACTACAGGCATTTAAAATTCAGTGTGTATAAATAATAAACAAGGGATAGCTTTGACAGTAAAACTCTGACCACCTTATTACAGACCCTTTAATTTGAGAAACATACCAATATTTTTCAGTCAGTACAATTATTTATATTAGTGTTTTGGCTTAAACATCAACATTAAATCATTTAGAGTAGGGAGAGAACCAAGTAAGCCAAAATATTAACAGTAACCTTTTTAAATTATTTAATTTAGAACATGATGCTTCAGAAAATGTACATAGGAATATAATTAAAAGATAAGTCATTTATTAAATGAGAATTTACCAAGACTTTATCACTTACTGTGATAAAGGAACTTTCATAGGTGGTGAAATAAAATGAAATTTCATAAATATCATCAATATGGCAATTTGGGGAACAAATGACTGTATGTCATCTCCTACCATATGCCAAATATATCCTTGAACCATAAGAGACCCAGATATTAATGTACTAGTGCTTTAAGAAAAAGGATTACATTAAGCTCAGGAAAAAAAATAGTTTCAGTAAACATTATTAGCAAAGATGTTGTTTGTCTTAAATGGGGGAATTAGTACAAATTGGGTAAGAAAAACACTATATCCCCAGAGGTAAGATGGGCATCACAGAGTAGTTGTTAACAGAGTGATGCTAAACTATAAAATAGTTGCTGAGTGTGGGCTAGTAAAAATCAAATTAGAGCTTGATTCTATTTCTTTTTTTAAAAAAAAAAAAACTCTGTAGATATAAAATTGTCAAGCCATATGTGGGTGACATGTACTGGCACTCTTGAATATTGCTGTCTAGTAAAGATTTAACTAAGATTCTGTGAAGGTGTTTAGACAATGGCTAGAGCCATGACAATATAGAAGCTTGATGCAATAATGTAGTTCTGTGAGTCTCTCTTTAAAAATAACCTTTCTTATGGAAAAAAAAATTTTCTCATGAAGAAACTGATTTATAGTAGCAAAAGTTGCAACCAACTTACTGTAGTGTAATAAAATTTAAATGAGGAAATAACAGGTAAATCTTGGGATTTTTATAGAACTAGTGATTATGGCTATTGATTTCTGTGAAAACCAGAAAGTACACATCTTAATATAAGCATTATAATTTCTTCTTACAAAGTCAGTCATGAGAAACAAATGAAGGAAATATTATATGCCAACAGCAGTAATATACTTGCAAAGTTTGTACTGTTGATAATTACACAAGATAGTTAATTTATGTTGATTTTTGGATGGTAGTATATACTTTATGATAGTGTTCACTTTATTTCTATGTAAGCACCATAGAACTTTACTGTTTTGAGTGGTAAAATTCTTTGAATATTATAGCTTGTTAGGTGCCAGGTAGTATACCGAGTGCATTGCATACATTTTCTTCTATGCTCCTTACTGAAATCTTCCACAGTTTGTCCTAGCATTTTTGATTAATATGGTAGTTAATAAAGCTTAGGTCCTTGTGACTAAAAGCAGTCTCCATCCTGCTTTCTTATAGCATGTGAAAAGTGCTATAATACCCTGGTTTAGACCTGCCCTGAACAGACTCATATTCAACAGGATGAGGCCAAGAACCTGCATTTAAACAAGTCAACTGCACTGTACCTGAAGGAGGCACTGTCCTCTAGCCCACAGCTTTTTATGACATAGCCAATAAAAGATTAGGGATCAATTTGCTTTTCTTTTGAATCGTATAACTTGATGAATCAAATTACGAAGCTATGAGTTCTTGTGAGAAGTGATTGCTCTAATAGTTGGATTATTCCTTTCCTCCCTCACTCTTTCTTTCCATAGTCCTGGGCATCTAACCCATAATCTCACAGTGATACACAAGTGTTCTACTACTGAGCCTCATCCACAGTGCTTTTGTATTTTCACTTGAGACAGGTCTTGCTAATTTCCCAAGATGACTAGTAGTGATATTCTTTGTATAACAGATCACAGCTGTTGTATTTAAAGAAGAACCATTGTTGAATTTAAATGTCTCCTTCCCCAGAAATCCAAGAGAAATTAGACATGTTCCTGTAAACCTTCCCTGAGTGAACAGAACACTAACTTGCTGTAATTTCTAGTGCCTCTTTATAATGTGCATTCTCTACTTATCAGAAAGTATGTATCTGAGGTGGATATTCTCACTCTAGGATAAAGTTTATATTAGTATATTCTAGGTAAATAACCATATACACTGACTTTTGAATATGGGGGGAATCTATTTGGGGTTTTAATAAAACTTTAAAAGAATAGAAAAGTGGTATTAATTTCTTCCATTTTTAAAAGTAAGCGAGCTACATGAGATGTGACTATAATGCATTCTAACCATTGCTTTAATTGTGTAAAGGCATTTCTTTTGAAGAAGCTTCTGTTTTCTTCTGAGAAGTCGTCCTGGCGGGATTGCTCAGGTATGATAGATGGCTTTCAAGTTTTTACTTCATCTTCTTTTTTAAACCTAGTCTACACAGCATTTGTTGTTAGTAATTCAATTTAAAAAAAGAAAAAACAAACAAACAAAAAAACAAAACTCTGTGTTCAGTGGAAACAATTGGTGGGATAGTATTTCTGAATGTTTTAGGAAGTTTGAGTTTCATAAACAGTGACTTAGTTTTAAATTGTGCATTTTCAGATTTATAATATAAGAAGGAAGACCAAGTATTGTAAGGGAAAACACTTGGCTTCTTGCTAAAATAGCTGTTTTTCTTTTAGGTGATAATATGCTCTGGTGTTTGTTTGCGTGACAGGATCTTGATATATAATAAGTCTAGCCTGGAACTTGCTGTGTAGGCCAGGCTATCTTCATACTCAAGATCCTTCTACCTTAACTCTTATTGCTAGGATTACTCTTGCTTTACCATGCCTGCTTGTTGTTATTAGTCTCCCTCCCTGTCTCTACTATTTATTTTTTTATTTTACTTTGTTTTTTGCTTTATTGAGCTCTGATCAGGAACTCAGCATTCTCTTTTTAGTCCTTTATCTTTCATTATAGTGGAAACACTGAAAATAATTATATTGTAATGGAGCTGTCAGAGTGTCTGAGTTAGACAGCTCGAGTTAGACAGATACAGGATACTGCCTGATAACAAACGTTTTCATTCTTCTTGGCAATTTATAAAGATCTTTCCTCAGTTACAGAATTTCACGTGAGCTTCATAGTCACTTCTAGAAGAAGGCAGACTATTGCAGTGCCAATATTATCTAAAAGAACATAATAGCTTTCATCCTGACCCATGATCAGAGAATCTCCTCATGATTTTGAACTGAAGAGTTAAAGGTGTCCTGGTCATATATATTTAGTGTTAATATGAAGTGGAAATGCACAAGTTCAGTAAAGAAACTTTCAGAGAGTGTCATTTATTAACTTGATTTTTAATTGCAGAAAACATTTCTTCCTCAAAAGTGCAGTCACTTTGACAGATTTGGAAAGCTTTGCCATAATGTCATGAAGGCTGTCATACAAAGTGCATCGATCTGTTACTGACTGTAAAGAACTTTCCATTAGAAAAGACAGAATCCTCCTTTATCATAACATGTGATATAGGATGATACAGGATTTTGTTATAGAGCCTTCATTTGGAAGTTTGAGTGTGATAGTGCATCTGGAGAGGGGCACCACTAGAGAGAGAGGGAGGGGTTGCTCAGATTCTGGAGGAAATGGCCTTGCTTGTGCCATCCACAAAACATCAGTGCTCGGTTCACTGAGAATGGTATAGTGGCTTCTGGTTTATTCAGCATAACAGTTGTTGCTTCTACTATCATAATGGATTGTGGTTTTTGTGTGCTGATGGTGTCATATCACTTTGCTCTTATTCCTGTAAATTGGTTGGACATTAGAATTCAAAAGATGAGAACAGAGGTATTCAGGGGCCCTGTTATTCGTTATGCTTGATTCTGCAGTAAAGAAACCTGAGTGCTCAGGTGCTCGAGACAGATGACTAGCATACTGTTTCTCATCATGTCAAATTCTGCATGTTTCAAGCTTCTTCTAACTGACACCAGTATTTAAAGTGATAATATTTTAATCCTTAGGCACATTGTTTTTCTGAAGAGAGTAATATGTAGTCTCCCAGTTATATGCAGACTTTATCCTTATTCATGTAGAACACTTGATTTTTATTATTAAGCCAAGGCATTTGTGCTATTTTTCATGACAATTTTCTTTTTCAGACAAACCATATAACTTATACTTTGGTTATTTTTAGAGGACGAGCAGAAGGAGCTCCTTTGTCATACCTTGTGTGATATTTTAGAAAGTGCTTGTGACAGCTCTGGATCATACTGCTTGGTTTCATGGTTGAGAGGAAGGACAGCTGAGGAAGCCACTAGTATTGCTGGGAGTCCTGCACAGTCTAGTTGCCAAGTGGAACATTCTTGTAAGATACATTTTTATTTCATGAAGTACTTTCTTGTCCTTGTGTTTTAGTAAAACTTGAAAATTTTGAAGAGAAAATATTTTGTTTTTAATACCTCTTTTTCTATCCTGCATTTAATTAGTAATCTTTAATACTTTGTTTCCTTTTACATTTTAATTAGTATAAGACAATGTGTTTTTGCAAAAGGAGTTACATTTATCTTTTAAGCAATTTAAAAATAATTCTAGTTAACTTCTACTTGATAAAATCTCCTTTGAGCTTTACAACTTTGGATTTTAAAAATCTGAAGAATATACATCTGTATGCCATAGATTCAGGTGTACATTATTCTTTAGCTGGGAGGGGTTTTTTAACGCTATTAATTGCTTTGATAGCCTTAGTTGCTTTCTAGAACAAAGTTGGAGATATTTTTTTAATTTCATACTCTTATTTTGCACCTGGTGATTTTGGACATTGTTATATATCTGGACCAAGGTAATTTTAGTTTTGTTTTATGTGTCTTAAGTTTTCTTGACTGTAGTTTCTTTAAGATAATCTAAATAATGTCTATTTTTTGTTCATAAAATTGTGGTGGCACACACCTTTAGTCCTAGCACTTGGGAAGCAGAGGCAGATGAATCTCTGTGAGCTCGAGGCAAGGCTGGTCTATAGAGCTAGTTCCAGAACAGCCAGGGCTACTCCGAGAAACCCTGTCACAGAAAAAATAAAAAAGAAGAAAAAGAAAATTATACATTTCAATATTCTTAAAGTGTCCTAAATATTGCCTAAGTATTAGTAAATTAGGAACTTCTGATGGTAGAGAAAATAGATATAAGTTGTTTTTCTGATTTGCTTTGAAGGAATAATATTGCTAGTAGGTAGTTTTAGATAATTGGCAGTCCCAACTGCATTGGCCACAGTGTACTCACTACCTTCTATATAATGGTTTTGCAAAAATTAGATACCTGATATTAGGAAGTTAAATACTTGATTGTGTGTGAAATGTCCCGCTATCCATGTAAAATTGTCAAGGAGGCAGTGTTGCCTTCCTTGAGCTGAAATGTCCCAATATTGTTTTTTCCCCTACTTCTGCAATAAGATGGCTTGTGGTTGCCAAATTTTAATAACTTGTTTGCAAGAAATAATTTTAAAAAATAAAGTTGTGTAATGTTTCTTCTTAAGCCTTTAAAACGTTGCCTTTCAAAAAAAAATTTGGAGTTCATTGTGACATTTAAAGAGAAAGGAAACGGCTCAAAAGGATGACAATAAAACTTTAAGACTAATTTTTAGATGTTTTATAAATTTTAATGTATGGCATGTAAGCATGTTAATTGCTTTGGGATTCTAAATTTTGAGAGAGAGATACTTAAACTTTTTGAAGAGTTTATAGCCTTTTCCTTTGGATTTTAATGCATACAATGTACTTACTATGGAGGAAGTGGCATATTTCTGTACTAAAGGGTTAGAAAGCTCTAGAATGAAGAGCCTCATTGAACAATTAGTTATCTAAGTAACTAATTTAGATGGGTGTGTTATATTGAATAACCCCTCCACAAAAGACATGCTGTAGAATTTTCTACTTTACTTAATGCTACATTTTAAAATAAACATAACATAAAACCATATTTGAAATATCTTTAATTTCATATAGATTTAAAATAAAACATTTTATTAGCTGAAAATTTGAGAATGTAACTTAGATACTGACAGTTAGAACTTACATTGAATTATTTATTGCATATATCAATCTGTTTTACCTGTTTTTCTTTATTCTCAGCTGTTTCTTCCATGTCTTATTTCCCATTATTTCTGCCTGCTAAGCTTTGTTTGTTTGTTTGTTTATTGCTTGCCTCTTTAAAGTACTCTCTTATGTCAACTTTCCAGTGCAGCATAAGCAGGCATTATACAGCCTATAGTTTGGAAGAGGTAAAATAGGATTATTTCATTTTTATAATATAAAAGTGAAGTATTTCTTCCTCTTATTGATTTTACATTGTGTACAAGCATTAATTCCATTGGCTTTTGTGGTTTGTATATTTTTTGTTTTTTGGTAATGCACACTTGTTTGTAGTAGTATATTCGTGGGTTCAATTTCAGTTTGTTTTCCACATAAACCAAAAGATAAATTAATCTATTTGGGTTTCTAAAGATTTAGAAAGTCATTTGAAACATTGAAAAAGTAAAAGTAGGCTATATAAAGCTAGTATAATGTGCAATTTTAAATTGTAAATGAAAATTTTAATTCTGATTTTATAATCAGTTTTCTTAAACTGTAGTAAAATTTTATGTAAGACATAATGCTACTTATTTCATGAAATTTCTCATTGCAAGAAAGTAGGCATTTTGATTGGCTTTTAAAAACTATCTTCCAGAAGCCAAGACCGAGTCTACCTTCCAGTGCTGGTTAGAACTTGGTGCTCTTAGGGTTCCTGTGTGGACCTCAGTTCCCTCTTCTATAACCAGAGATGAAAGGGTCATGGTCACTAAGTGAAGTCAGGCCTGTGCTCACAAGAGTGGCCAGCACCTAGTGAAGCCTTAGTAAATGTCGTCTTTGGTTTAGAGGCTTTGGTTTTCTTTAAAAATTTTAGGACTTGTACTTTATTAATACAATCTTAACAGTTATTGTAAAATGATTGCATGAATAAATGAGGAAACAAACTTAAATCTGCCCTTGAACCCGTGTTTCAATGCTATGCCTTTCACACGCATTTGTTTAGTAAGTGAACAGTAAGCCTAAGGATTTTATATTGAAAATGGTCAGCTCTGATAGTTACTTCAATTGTAAGCTAGTAGATTATTTTAAAGTTCAGGACACATGACAGTGTGTGGCAAATAGTCAATGGTTCCTGTTTTGCATGTTCTCCTAGCTGTAACTGAATTGTACAGAGATGTTTGTTACTTAGTAACCCTTCTACATTCTCAGTACTGTATGTAGTTTAAACTAGTAACTAAGATGATGAACTATAAATTCCCGTTACTATAAAGTTCAGCGTGAACTGAGACTTTTAAGGGAATAAGAAATAAGGGATGTTTTGATTGCTTGAAGTATTTACAGCCTGCTGTGTGTATCTTGTGTCATTTATTTGCCATGTGTAGTGCTGAAAAGTGTCTTTTATGTATAGCTGCCTTGGCTGTCGAAGAGCTTGGCTTTGAGCGATTTCATGCATTAATTCAGTAAGTAACATTGAAACATTTAAAATACTTACCTTGTGGACACATTGCCATTTTAAGTTTATTCATACTGTGGAAGCATCCTTAGCCTTACATAGTGCATCTACTTAAACACGAGTTTAAAATACCTTGTTTAAGCATTAATTTGCTTTCAAATTTAAAAATAATTTATTCATGCATGTGATCCTAAGTCCTAAAGTAACTAACTATCCAAATATACTTTTAAAAACACTAAGTTAAATACCTCTTTATTGTCAGTAGTCAAAAAAAAAAAATAATAATTTTACCATGTTTTTCTGTTCTGAATGGATGTAAAGCCATTTGTAGTGAGACAAATACCAGGGTAATTTATCTGCCAAAATATGTTTCCTGTAATTTTCATCAAAAGTGCCCATATTTCATAGAACATTTACAGATTTTTTTCATAAAATCAAAGGAAGGCTTTCGTGTTAACAGATTTATAGGTGGCATTTTGAAATTTAATATTAATTTCTTTTAAAAGAAGCCACAAATGTATACTGTAGTTTTAGCCCTCAGATATCAGTCTCTAATAGTTGTCTGTTATTGAACACCTCTTTGAAAAGGGCCAGTCTGTTGTCTAAATAATTGCAAGGACTTAGGAACTGGTGCCAGGTACCTCATCTAAAAGCAGCAGAGGCTCCTTGCCAGGACTCGGACTGTCTTAGTGGACTGGGTAGGAGTTGTCAGCAATAGTTTTTGCTTTCCTTAGCTAAATTTGTTTTTAGAACTTGAAGATACTTCATAAATAATCTCCTGTGTGTATGTTACAATGAATAAGAGTTTACATTTTTTTCCATTTATTAATGGAGTAATTAGGATACTAATACTTGATTCTTCTTCCCCCCCAGAAAAAGATCATTCAGAACTGTATCAGAATTAAAAGATGCTGTCTTGGACCAGTATTCAATGTGGGGAAACAAATTTGGAGTCTTACTTTTTCTCTATTCTGTATTACTGACAAAGGTTTGTTTAAAACGATCTACTGTCTTATTTTAGTGCTGCTTTTCCTGCTGTTGAATGCTGTGTGCCCGCTGTTTGTGCTTATAAGGAGTTTGCTCCTGCCCCCATTCATTCTTTAACCACGTTCACACTTTTCTCTCTTCTGCCCCTATGGACCGCAGAGATGATTGATATTGTTCTATCATGACATGCTGTCAGTTCTTAGTTTGGTTTCCTTTGATCTTGGCAATACTAGCACTTAACCTTTATCCCATGTAGAAACTCTTTCTAACCCCTCTTTTCTGTATTTAGTTGATAATTCTTGTCCTAGTTTTTGTTTTGTTTTGTTTTGTTTTTGTTTGTTTGTCTGTTTTGTTTTCATATAGTGTCTTATATTTTATAAAAAATTTCTATAGTAGCTTTATTTTCTTGTTTCTGTGTTCTCTAACACTTTCTGCTCTTGAATCTTAGAATTCGAGATTTTAGAATTCTAGAAGAGTCATTTCCTGGGTCCTGTGTGTTTTGTTTTTTTTTTTCTTATTTTTCTTTTATGAGTAGTTATTTCTGTTAGCTCATCTCTCTGCAACTAACTATAGCATGCACATTTCTGGTCCTGTCTTCATTTTTCAAATACCAATCTCAAATTGCTTTCTGTTTCACTTGGAATATCTCCTGATTATACCTTATCTGAAATCAGGTTTGCTTTTTTTCCTTTTTCTAATTTTTTTTTATCATTAACTCTCTGATAGGTATGTGACATCCTTTTTTTTTTTTAAGGTTTTCTATTTTTTTATTATAAAATGTCATACTGACATAATAATTCTACTATGGTCATGTTTTAGGGTAATAGTTTTTATATTTATTATTACATGCAGAAAGTATTTTTGGAAAATACAAGATATGACTTAAGTTTGTTAAAGGGACTCATGGACAAACTCTGAAGTAAGGACCATTTGGTGGATGTATGGATGAGAGAAATTTTACAAGTGCAAAAGTTGTAATAAAATTTACCAAACAGTAGGAGCAGCAAGTCTAAAGAGAAAAGGGCTATTGGGGTATAACACAGCTTGGGAGATCATAAATACTTCAGCCCACCACAGTGTCATATACCTAGGGACAACTGAGATGTGATATTTGCACCTTTTTTATGTAAGAGAAGTTTTGTGTGAAATTACAAAAAAAAAAAAAAAACTTTAGGTTTCATATCAGAATACAAATTTTTAATATGAAAATGTGTGTGTGTGTAAGATTACAAAATCGGAATGAGAATTTGTGATGAAGACATTTGATTTGGTAAATGAAATAATAAGGGAACAAACAGAATTAACAATAACAGAAGTCAACCAAATATTAAACAAGTTACTACATTAAGTAATGGAAGGTACCAGAAGGCTTGGAGGCCAGATGATTGGGGTAGCTACTGAGTGGCTAAGGTGTTGCACCCTCATGAACTTTTCTTGACTATTCACTCTCACCCAGTGTTTTTGCCTCAAATTCTGATACTTTCTGTAACCTTGACTGTTTTAGCCATTACCAATTGTTCCCTTTGAACTATTGCTCTCTGAAATAATTCTTTCTGCCCACTGACTGCACAGTCATACACGTTAACTTTGTTGTAGCCTGCTTTGTTTTGTTGTTCCCTGGGATGACAAGTCAAAATCACATAACTCTTTGCTTTCCCCTATGGTATTTAGACACTCTTGTAAAACTGTGATTGTTGGTTGTCTATTGTATCCGTAGAAGTGGCCTACAGTATAACAGAATCAGTGGTTCCGATTAGGTTTAGAGTGCTGTGAGTGTCACTTTGTGCTTTATTGGAGTTGATGAACTTACTGTCCCTTACTCTTCCTATGGCTCTCCAGCTTCCTGGTTGTAAGATTGAATGAGTGTCTAGAGATTGTTTTTAAGAAATGAGAAACTTCCTGTTCTCAGAACTGATATTTTATTTTGTTACTGTGTATTTGAATTATCAATTTCGGGGAGAAATTATGGTCACATGTTACATTTTGTTTTTTACCTATTATGTTTTTTGTGTATTTAAGTTTATATATTTCTCAAAATTCAAAAGTCTGACTTTGCTATAGTAAGTTTTTTAAAATGACCTAAAGTAAGTTTTCTTAGTAGGTATATTAACTTTTAGTTTAGCCTGAAGTTAAATAAATGTGAACTTTTATATTAAATAATTTTCTTTCCTCTTTTGAAAATTGTTATCTCTGTCTAACCAACATTAGACTTAATACCTATGAGTTCCTTAGTGTCTTTTATAGAGCCCATGAAAGAAATGAAATCTTTGCGAAGCTACTTCTTATCATACTAAATGCAACCCCATTTCAAATCTGGGTGATTCAAATAGTATTTTATTAACATATGGTCCAAACTGATCATACTTTGTACTTTAGTTTTAAAATGAGGTTAATGAAATCTTGGTTTCTTTAGGGCATTGAAAACATAAAGAATTCAATTGAAGATGCAAATGAGCCTTTGATAGACCCTGTGTACGGGCATGGCAGGTAAAGGCTGCAGTCTGCTATCTCTTACTAACTGTAGGCTTTGGGAGCAGGAGAGTTTCTGTTGAGTGTATTGGCAGCAGAAGTCGTGCTGGAATAGTCCTGTGCTCCGTGTACTACAGTGCGTTAGCCTGTGCCTGCTGTCACACGACCAGTGTTAACATCCAGTTTTGAGTTATCTATGACTTTTTATGACAAGTGTCTTGTCAAGGTATTTTAACAAAGCCTTCTTTATATCCATTTATGTATTTTATAAAAAGGGTAAATTTACTCACATTAACCTAAAAATAAGTATTTTCTTACTTAAATGTGCTAGTTTCTTTTGGAGATAAAACAACCCTTTTCTGGGTTTTTTTTTTTTTTTGAGTTTTTGTTTTTTTTTAGTTTATTTTACTGAAATCAATAGAATAGTGAAAATTACACTATTCTCACACAAATCTTTCTTTTTAGATATGTCTGCTTACATTAACCTATCTTATATCAAAGACTGCATATTAAATACAATTGTGTTTTCCATTTATTACAAAGATTTTTTTGGTTGGGGTGGGCAAGAATTGTATGTATAAGGATAAATATTTTAAATGTAGTTAAGGATTATGCTGCTATGGTAAAATGAGCTTTTGTAGGTTCTTCTCCAAGACCCATGACTTCATAGCCAGGTAGTAATGTTTCTAGTCCCAGCTGGTTCTCCAATACCAAGTCGTCAGCTCTAAAGTTATGCATACGCAAGGAATACTATATAGACCGAGTAGTTTATATTTATTTAAAAGATTGTGTGTGTATGTGTATAAATATATGTAACAACAACTCAAAGAAAAGAGGCAATTAATTGGAGAGCAAAGGGGTACATGGGAGAGATTAAAGGAAGGAACGGGGAAAATAATACAATTCCAAAAATTATAATTTATAAAAATAAATACTAAATAAACAGACTAATTTTTATTCATTTAAATATTCCCTTAAAGTTGCCAGGCTTCTGTGAGTATGATAACAGATGCCACTGTGGTGAAACACTAAGGCCCTCACCTCGGCCAGACATAGAAAAAGAAAAAGGAATTAAGATTTCCACTCATTTCATGTTTTAACATAATGACTATAAGCGGTCATTAAAAATCTTTATTGTAGGAATTACTTAATTTGAAGAACTAGTTTAACACTTGTTTTAACCGATATTTAATTTTTATTGGTAGCCAAAGCTTAATTAACCTCCTACTGACGGGACACGCGGTTTCTAATGTATGGGATGGTGATAGAGAGTGCTCAGGAATGCGTAAGTATGTTCTTTGCTATGGTCTCAAATGATTAATATTTTAGTGAAATATGGGAAATTAAAATTCACCTATTTAACAGTTCTCCATTATATGGATATTAAGGTAAGTGCTTTCTATTAGAAGACCCCTTTATGGTTTCCAAGACACCATAACATTAAAGTATAGATTTTTGGAAGCAGGCAGTCTTGGGTACCAAATTTATGAGTTTGGTCAGGCTTGAACTCTCAAGGTTTTCTCTAATTTGTTATCGGGACTGTGGCACTAACTTTAGAAATAGTATCTCTTAGTAGATGTAATATGTGAGTACCTATCCAGGGACAGAACTGCATTCGGTGCTGGGAGTTATGGAAAATTATCAAGTAAAATTACTTGTTCTGACAGAATCCTAGGTTTTTCCATATTTTAATATGCACTATAATATGCTGAGCAGACTTTGTTTTCTAATGCTTTTCCATCTACTAACCCTCCCAACCACATTCCCATTTCTGGGTTCAGTTATTTTGTTTCGGTAGCTTCTTACACTGTCACGAACATCAAATGAAGTACACTAGCCAGTCCATTCACTTAAGCAGAGCTGATGCAAAATAATGAATTACATCTCCTTCTGTAGTCATTTAACTTTTATGGAATAATTGCAATAAACCTTTTATTGAAATGTCCATTGTAGGACATGAAGCTTCATAGTTCCGGTTGGTAAGCAAATTTAAGTTTTCCCCCAATTTAGTGTTCGACAGAATGGTTACCAAACAACAGGGAGTATATTACATTTGAGAAAATGTTACTACTTTTCACTTACATGAATGATTTTTAACTTTCAATTTGCATTTTCCTCAAATTTTAGAAATTTATATAGCTATTTCATAGAAAAAGTTGAGTAAAAATTATAAAACACCAGAATATAGAGCACATAATAACACCCTTCCACTGTGCTGTTTGTAAATTCAGAGTCTGACTTCCTGCACTAGGCGACATGTGCAGTGTAACTCCCTTACTTGGAAAGTTAGTATAAGAGCCCAGCCTCGCTAACTGCATGGATACACAACCCCACAAGTGCTCTGCTTGTTCTGCTCTCTTTTCAAGCCCATCTTAAGGACTTGCCATTCTGATTTAGATCAAAAAGCATGTGATCCTGCTAGCTAATGTGCCAATCTCTCTTGGGTAATGTGCAGTTTCTTTGATTTCTCCTCTTCCCAAAGGTTCCTGGTCTCTGAGGTATCTGCTGTAATTTCAGATACCTAGAGAAGGAACTGTGCTTTAAGTATCTCTTCCCATCTGGCCTCTACCACTGCTACTTCCTACTGCTTACTGTGGCCATAACTGCTAGTCTTTTGTTCATTACTAAGTTATCCTAGTCCACTTTCCTGTGCATTCTCCCTTCCCTCCATCTCCCTCCCCCCTCTCTCTTTCCCTCCCTTCCTCCCTCCCTTCACCCCCCTCTCATTATCATACTACAGAACCCAGATCTCCTACTATTTTGAGTCTTACTTCAGTTACAGAATTTGTTCTGGTATATGCAAATTCATTCTTTTCTGATTCTTGAAGTACTGCTATTCAAGACTGTTGTTTTACTATGGATAGTTTAAAGTACAGTTTAAGTATCAAAACTAAGCCATGGTTAGAAGATAGGGTTATCTTTAGAAAGAGAATTGCCCCACTGTACTTAAATTTCCCCCTCAGTCTTGAGGAATATTGACTTGAACTCAATTCTGTTTTCAGATGTTTAAATATAAAATAAAAACCCATACATTTAATCAGCATTTACTGTGTATTTCTGGCTTAGATAACATGGTAAGGAAATATGGAACATGAATGAAAAATTATGTAGTAGTTTTCAAACATTCAAGACGTTACTTCCCTTAATTTCCCTTTATATGGAACTAATACATTCTTCAAATGGCTATTATAGCTGCTAAGAGTTCTGTAATGAAGATGGCCTCATAGGAAAAACTCAGTTCTCTGTCAGATACTTATCCACATAGGTTAGGTGGATGAGAACCTGTACATAGATGAGTCGATGCATAGTGAAAGGAGTCATGTTGAACTAAGAACTGTACAGATGTTAAGGAAGGCAGGAGCTTTTCCCACTTGGTCTATATTGGCAAGCATAAATAGACACAGGAATTGTAATGGGGATCAAAAGCATGAACGAGAGGGTATTTGGGGAAACATATACATTATATGTTTAGACAGGTAGACCAACAAACTGAATAGAGCCATGTACATCATTTAAAGATCTTAAAACAATGAACAGTCAGATCCCAGCTGAGAACATTTGAGGGTAGAACTTTTAGGTGTTGGGACATGAACATAGAACTTCTAGGTGGTTCTGCTGTGCAGCCAGATTTGAGAACCAGTGGGTCTGTGATGAACACTGATGAAAGGAAAGACTGTATCAGCATAGGCTTGAGTGACAACACAGAGCATACTGAATACTGTATTTACTCCTAGTTAAGTATTAGAAAAAGAATCATTATAAGCATTGAGCAGAGAAATAACACATTAAAATCTAGAGGAAAAAAGATGTCAGTTTGTTGAATTAATTATTGGAATGGAATCGCTAGTTGAAAACTCTGGCACACAGCCTCAACAGTGGGAAAGGTACAGGCACAGGAAGGAAAGGAGAACAGTGTTTATTTCCCCCTACAAGCAGTATGTTTTGGATGTCTTTTTAACTTCAGTGTGGCTAATGAAACTGAGGCTTGGCTGAGTTTAATTTGTCCAAAGTGAAGCACCAGAGATTAAACCAGCCTTACTATGCTAAGGCCCCTGCTTGTTCTCTGTAGAACATCCTCCTTCTAAATCAGCCCACCTTGTGCTCATTTCAGCAGCACTTATACTAAAAATTGGAATGTAAGTAAGTCCACCTTTGTTGTAGAGTTCACAGGAGGTAGAACTCCTCGTTTTAGAGGTGAGGGTGAAGTGCAAGTAATTCTCAAAATTTTAAATCAGGCATACTACATTAATAAGCATATAAAACATGGGAAACCCTTAAAGGTATGTGAATTTTGACAACATGCTTAACCCTTGTCATATACTGCCATTATGTGCTAGTCACCCTAAAAGATACATGTTTGCCCACATAGAGAGAAGTTAATTCAAAGGCCCTTGTCCACAGTATAGAGTTGGAAAATAAGCTATGCAGTATATCTCATTCCAGGAGAATGAGGACTAAAAATAAGGTAATTGAAATACAAATCTCCTGATAACAGGGTTGTTCTTCGGGAGTGTGGGCAAGGACTTTGGTGTTGAGCTGATAGAAGCGTGGCCTTCGATGGGCTACATGGTTTATTTTTTTAATCATTAAAGATAGCCTCTGTTGTATCCAAGGGAAAAGAGCCAGTTTTAATAGGAGCAGCAGGAAACAGGAGCATGAATGTGAAGTAGTCTAAGGAGATGCATGTTCTTTTAAAGAAATGATGTGCAGTGGAAAAACAGACACAGGAAATTCAAGATATGGACGTTACCAAGGGTGTGACTGAACATAGGAAAATGTACAAAAATAAGAAAATAGGTATGAATTAACTGCTGGAAGGAGTAAAGAGCTGTTATGAGTTCAGATTAGAAGAAAGCAAGTAGAATTGACTTAAAGTAGATCTCACTGATAAGGCTACTAGGTTTTTGGGTTATTTGTAGTGGTTTTGTTTTGTTTACCCAGCAATAATCACTCCTGGTAGTAGAAGCGAATGTGGATATTAGGTGTGACCTGGGAATATTCAGTAAAGGACGAACAAGGCATTTTTCACCTCTATTTACTAAGGTTATTAGTGTTTGAACTGCTATGTATCTTTTGCCTTGAGCAGTTTACCTTGGGTGAGCATGTAGATGGTTTCTATTTTGACTACTACAAAACAAATTGGTAAGAAACACTGTGTGTAAGTCAGTCCTATTCAGTGTTCTTGCATGATAGATTTCTTAAATCAGAGGTGTATTACAAATTTAGTTAACTGTTGACTTTTTCTTAGTAATAATTTTGTTAAAATCTAATCTATGTACTATGCATACCACTTAGTCAAAATGTAGAATAAATCAAATCTGAAATGCCTTTCTTGCTTTATAAACAAATCCTGGTTCCTTCAGCAGTAGTTCCTCATGTTTCCATTCACTTCAGGCTGAAAACTACTCATCTGCTTTCTGTTTCTATACATGTTCATGTCCTGGGCATTGAACAGAAATAGCATTAAACGATGTCTGATGTTTGTGATGATAAAGCTCTTTTACTTTGAACAGTGTTTCCCTGTACTGGTGCTTTCCTTTTATCAATGGGCAAGCAGTATTTCAGCATATTTATCCATCAGCAATTGTTGGACATTTGAAATGGCCACCTTTCTATTATGAATGGTGAATGGTGTTAGGGGCATCTGTGTGCAAGTTTTTGTGAGAGCATGTGCTTTTATCTCTTTGCAATATACCTAATTTGCAATATACGAAATCATGAAAAATACATTAACTTAGAAGATTACTCTTTGGGGTAGTATCTGTTAAACTGTTAATTAATAGCAACTTTGTCTCTACAATGTGTCTCATAAACGAACAACATATCCTCTTGACTTAGAGTTCTGATTTTTTCTGTATCCTGGCTGATACGCCAACATTGTCCACCTTTAATATTTGGTCAGTTTTTGACAAGTAATTATGTATTTTATCTGACATTTGTTCTACTTCCTAATGAACCTGAGCTCAGTTGTTTATTCATATGTAAGTATTGAACTGTCTTGCTCTCAAGAATTATCTCTTCTCATCATCTGCCATTTTATGGGGAGGGGTTGTTCCATCACAATTTATGGGGCTCTCTAAGTTCCTTTTCAGGTCTTCATAGAGCAGGGAGTTTTTCCCAGCCTTTCTTATGTAATTTCTCTTAGTGATGTCTTTTGTTCCCAAAGTTTTCACTTCATAATGTAGAGTCATTTGATATTTTTTTTCAGTTAGGCTTGGGTGGCTCTTTCCCCCTGTATCAATTTTGTATTTCTATTATTTCCTAGATTAAAATAATATTCTCTAGTATTTTTTTCAAATGTTTACATTAGTATGTCTTATCCATTTATCATTTTTATACATTTATTTAATGGTTAATTGTAAGGAATAATTGATACCCATGAACTTAATAATACAGGGAAATATAGAAATGTAAACTCTAAGGAATATAGTCATTTCAGAACTCTACAATTAAAAATATGATTTATAATTATGATTTATCAGGATTAATAGATCAGAGTGCTGCTTGAAATTCTGTTACTTTCAATATGTTTTATTAGCTAGACCAGATTAGATATCCTAGTTAAATCTACATTTGACATCATCAGTCATTTTATAGTGTAAATATATATGTATGTGTGTTTTTTTAATGTAAATAAGAGAGTATATTTGGAACACAAATATAAATGATGTGCTGGTTAGCTTTTTGTCAGCCTGACACAACCTAGAGTCACGTAGGAAGAACTTCAAGTAATTAAGGAATGGTATAAATCAGGTTGGCTCCTGTGATTGTTTGAATGAGAATGATCCCATAGGCTCATGCATTTGCATGCTTAGCCACCAGTTGGGGAACTGTTGGAAAAGGTCTAGAAGGATTGGTTGGTGTGGCCTTGTTGAAGTAGGTATGGCCTTGGAGGATGTGAGTCACTGGGGGTGGACTTGGAGATCTCAAAAGCCCACACTAGAACAAGTGTCCATCAATTTCTCCACCCCTCACCCCCCAACCATTGCCAAGTACCATGCCTGTTTGATGCCATGAAGTTTTATTTACCCTCTAAAACTATAGGCAAGCTTCCAACTAAATGTTGTCTTTTATAGGAGTTGCCTTGGTTGTTGTCTCTTCATAGTAATACAACAGTGCCTAAGTCATCCTGTGACTATCTGTGAGTGACTGACTCTCTTGATTGGTTGATGTAGGAGGGCCCAGCCTACTGTAGACTGCACCATCTGTAGACAGGAGGGCTTTGGCTGTATGTCTAAGGAAGCCTGCTGATGTGACACTGGGAGTGTTAAGGGAGTGAGGAGCTTTCCACTGGTTTGAGTTCCTGCCCTGACTTGTCACAATAATGGATTGTAACTTGGGAGTATAAAGCAAGGAACCCTTTTTCCTCCCCTAAGTTGCCTTTTGGCAGAATGCTTTAGCACACCAACAGAAGTGCAAACTGGAACAAATGAGTATCCTAGTTTGTCTTTTGTTTTTGTTTTGTTATTATATAATAGTATCAGTTCAGCTTCTTAGGAATCCAGCAGAAGCCATCAGTAGATTTAAAAAGAGCTTCACTTTTTTTCTCTTGTATAATTTAAATTGAGACATAGTTATTCATTTCTTTTTTCAAGACAAGATTTCTTTGTGTAGTCCTGGCTATCCTGGAACTCAATCCATAGAACAGGCTGTCCTTGAACTCAGAGAGATCTGCTCGCTTCTGCCTCCCAAGTGCTGGGATTAAAGGCATTTGTTTCCACCACTTGGCTAGTTATTCATTCTCAACTCTCTATTATAAGCACAAAATTTAACACTTAAGTATATTTTGAAGAGCCACCATATTTGGATCTGGTCAAGAATCACATGCTATATGATGTAGCTGTACTGTATTCATCTCCCCTCCTTTTGCCTCCCACCCTCCACTTCCTTACACAACCCTAATAATCCTCTGGCTTTCATGTCAATTACACATATGAAAGAAAAACATACTATTTCTTGTTTGTAGTCTGTCTTGTTTCAGTTAACACTGATCTTCCATCCCATTGGATGAACAAAACCCCATTGTATGTAAAGGTACCTATTGATAGGTACTCAGGATAATTTTACAACTTGGCTAAAGAGGATTGTAATAAGTATGTAAAGAGGTAAAAAAAAATCACATGCAGGTGTCTGGTTTAGATGATTTTTTTTTGAGATAGTCATATGTGGATGTTAATTAACTTGATTTAGCTAATCTACAATGAATACATATTTCAGGACTTATTATATAGTCCTGATAACTATATCCAGTTAAACTATATCCAGATAAACTATATCCAGATAAAATTAAATATTACCTATTGCCCAAAGAATAGTTATTTCTTTGCCATCAAACTAAATAACAGTTTTGAAAATTCAATCAGCAATTTAGGTGAGATATTAGTGGCAAAGAAAAATAGTCATAAAATTACCAATTTCTTGCAAGTAATGGGTAAAGACTTTGAGACTTTTAAAGAAAATCTAGTGCAAATAAGTTCTATAAATGTTATGAAAAGTATGCACTCACTGTTTTACTGCTTGGCGTAAATATAAATGTAAGTATATTTTGATTGTTATACTTAATCTAAGAAGGTAATATTAAGTATATATCTTGTTTGGGGGAGTGAGAATAACACATTTTGAAATATTATTGTCCAGTGGTAGTCATAGTAGTGTACTTCTATATCCCAGAACTTGGAAGGTAGAGGCATGATGATCAGGAGTTCATGGCTATCCTCAGCTACAAAGTATATTCAAGCAGCTTGGGTATGTGAGACATTTTCTCAAAAACAATCAGGAGGGAAAAAAGAAAGCAGTACCATTAAACCAGGCACCTGAGTATGCGATTTTTGGCCAGATCTGAATACTTCATCACCAAAGTTTATGGAGGCCTAATTTGCTGTGTTTAGTAGCACAGTATTTTAAATGTACCACTGTAGACATTTGAATAACCCCAAGGAAATAGATGATGTAGTATCTAGTTGTGACACTAGGTGGTAGTAACTGATTTTAGAAATAAAATTGTAGAACCTGGTTTGTCCTTGAATAGAAAGATTTTGTTACTGCTTATAGCTCAGAGGAAAGGAGATGTGATGTCTGCTAACTGTAGAGTATCATTTCTACCCATCTCAGCATTTGCTGTACCCTCATAGTCATTGCAATCCAAAGATGAAAATATTTTTATTTCATACTCTCACTAATCCTAAAATTCATTAAAGATTCCAAAGAGATTTTACTTTTAGATAGTAATACTTTTCATATTAGAAAGTGTACCTGAGAAAAAATTTTTTTAATCTGCTTGTTGTTCTAATGTATTATACTTGTACTTAGTGTATATTAGCTATGAAAAGCCTTTGTTAGCACTTCAGGTCCATTGGTATATGAATACTGTCTTGTACAGCATCTGCTCTGTGCCTTGACTGCTGTGGCTTACCTTTTCTTGACTTGACATCTGTGAGTTTATGCTGATGATCTGTTGTGTTCAGCCTGACTTGTCTGGCCTGTATTGCTGAGCTCTCTTGACAGTTGCTTATCTCTATTTAGAAGACCTGAATCACTTCAGGCTCAGTTTGTATAAAAGCAAAGTCCTGTTCAGTCTTCACAATAATCCAATAATCTTGAATTCTTTCTTTCATTTCATCACTGTTTATCAGGTTTGATATGTTTTATGTGTTTAAGGAATTGGGCCTGATGTCACACACCTGTAGTTCTAAGTACAGAGGAGGCTAAGGTAGAAGGACACTTGAGGCCAACGAGGCCAACGGTTTGGGTCCATCTTATGCAACATTGTAAGAACCCATATTCAAACATCATGAAGTTCTGACAACTTTTTATCCCTTACCTCATTACATTGATTTCCATTCTTTATATTTTTTAGTTTTAAATGTTCTTATTTTTCTGGCCTTGAAAAATTTCTACACATGCCACAGGATCAATTAAATGTTGACATTCTTCTAAGACTTCCCTACCCCCAAACAGGTTTTGCCACACTCGATCCACTCTTCATGAGTGTGTGTATGTATTTGTCAGGTCCTGTCGTGCCACTTGTCCAGTCCATACCTGAAAGGGGGGGTGTGGATTGAGGAAAGAAACAGCCTAGAGACAGAAGATCAGGAGGGAATCTGATGAATACCAGGATCTGCCTTAAGTTTATTGCTCAAAAGTCTTTTATACACCAACCAAAAGGGGGTATAAGGCAAAAGACTTCTTTACCATGATACAAGGAATAAACAAACATAATTACTTCCTTAATTCTCCAGACATCTAGTAACCACACCTTAGATCAAACCCTTATTATCTGGCCTTGAGGATTAAGATGTCTAGTAACCTTAGATCAAGTATTCTGTTGTCTAGGGAAGACATTCACACCTTAGGCCAAACATCCTTCAGTAGCCACATTTTAGACCTTTATGTCTTAAGCCTTTAACCTTGAACTCTCTGACCTTAAGTCAGTATGGGATGGAGCCATTTCTATGAACCCTGACATACATGTATGCACATATGTAGAAAGCATCATTGTTCTCATTTGTCCCTTAGACTATTTCTTAGTCATCACTGTTTCCCTGGCCTTAAGCATACTTCCTGGTTTCATTTTAGAGAAGAAAGAGACAACTTGAAATGTCTATGTTTCAAACACACCTTTAATCCCAGTACTCAGGAGGCAAATATAGGCATATCTCAAGACAGGGTTTCTCTGTGTAGCCCTGACTGTCCTGGAACTCACTGTGTAACCCAGGCTGACCTTGAACACAGAGATCTGCCTACCTTTGCTTTCCAAGTGCTGGGATTAAAGGTGTGAGCCACCATGCCCAGCTTGACTTTTGATGTATCAATAAATATGTACAAAGGTTTAAAGATAGTTTTAGGTAAAAGAAAACATTTTAGCATGATTTGAATATAAATACATTTATGCATTCTTGTGCATGCACACACACACGTGTATATATATATATATATATATATACATATACATATATACACACACACACACACACACATATATATATATATATATATATATATGTATACACACTACTCAGACTTACATATACAGTAGTGTTAAATTTGGTTTTGTTTATTTTTTGCAGAACTTCTCGGTATCCATGAACAAGCAGCTGTAGGATTCTTAACGTTAATGGAAGCTTTACGATATTGTAAGGTAAATGTCTTGAAGGATTCGAGTATGTTCATCCTGTTGACAGTATTTTCATTCTTTGGTAACTAACTTCAACTCTGGCTGTTACCACTCATCACTGTCTTCTTTGCTGAACTCCCATCCTAAACAAAGTGTTAAGAAATTAAGGTAGCTAGTCATTCTTATTTTCCTGTGAAGGGAATGGTGGTCAGAGCACAGAACAAAATGATATAAAAAATAAAAGTATATATGGTTGACTGTAAATATACTTTTAAGGTGTTTTAATGTGTGTGTGTGCTAGGGTTGGGAACTACCTTGAACCTTCATTTTTGATTTGTGATAGCTTCCTATGCAGTCCGCAGTAAGCATTAAATATCACCAGTAGTTTGAAATGAAACTTAAATCAGTATTCTCACTTACAAGACATCACAGTCTTAGACAAAGAATGATGTAGTTTTGAGATTTGTGGGGTTTTTTATTTTAAATGTTTATTTTATACAGTGGTTATGATGGTGATGATTTTTAGTAATGTTAACAAGTATTTTGTGTTCTCTCTCTCTTTCTCTCTCTCTCTCTCTCTCTCTCTGTGTGTGTGTGTGTGTGTGTGTGTGTGTGTGTGTGTGTGTGTGTGTGTGTGCGCGCGTGCGTGCGTGCGTGTGTGCGTGCGTGCATGTGTATATGCATGTGTGCAAGTGTGGGACTGTGTGCAAGTGAGCTTGTGATTATTCCTGTTACTGTTTGTCAAGATGGCATTCCTCCTTCATGACAGCACATAAACAGAGATGGTATAGATGTAAGAACTTTAAAGGATCTATTCTGACCTTACTTGTAAGTTAAGTAGTGACTATAAACAATGGTAACATCTCCATTTGCAGTCATTTTAATTATACCAATTAACACTATTCTAAGATAGCCTGGCAATCAGAGATTCAAACTGAATTCCCTACCCCCAGTCCACACACTTACTCATTTACTCACTTATTCTGGAAGAAAGTATGCACCTACGATTACCTTCACTCACTCACTCACACACACACACACACACACACACACACACACACACACACACACACACTTATTTATTTTACATGTGACAAAATTATGCTGATTTTATATTCTGAAATATTTAAGCTGTTGTTGTTGTTGTTGTTGTTGTTGTGTTGCTTTGATAAAATACCATGACCAAAAGCATCTAAGGAAGAAAGGATTTATTTTGACGTACAGTTCCAGAGGGAATCCATCATGTTAAGGAGACAAGCCATGGTGGGAGGAAGTAGAATCACAGAGATCATTACCCACAGGAAGCAGAGAGAGGGGGAAAGAGGGGGGAGACAGAGAGAGAGCGAGAGAGAGAGCGAGAGAGCGAGAGAGAGAGCGAGAGAGAGAGAGAGAGAGAGAGAGAGAGAGAGAGAGAGAGAGAGAGAGAGAGAGAGAGAGAGAGAACAGGGAGTGGGCCAAGGCTATGCTTTAAAACTGGCTTCCAGTGGTATACATCCTTTAGCAAGGATTTACCTCCTAAAGGTCTGTCAAACTCCCAAACAGCACCACCAATTGAGGGCAAAGAGTTCAAATACATGCACTTAAGGAGGACACCCCTTAGTTAAACCCATAACTGTGTAGCCTATAAAGTTTTCATCTGGATCCTGTCATGAGGTCAGGGTTGCTCCCTCCACACTGGTGGCCTGTCATTTGCTGGACATATTTAGCTCTTTCCTGCCTGATAGACCTTAATACTCGCTATTTGTGTGTACAGCGCCCCAGCAATTTAAATGAATGGCTGATTCTTCCCTTAGGTTTGTGTTAAGTTGTATCAGAAAATGTATTCCCTCCATTACTCTTATAGTGTCGTAGTGTTGGTTGTGAGCCTAGCCTTTAATAGCAGAGCCATCTTTCCAGCCTGCCCTCAGTTACTATTTCACACTATTTGCTAAGAATGACTGACTACTCCGTGGTGACTTTCTACATTTTTTTTTTTTTTTAATCTTGAACTTGTTTTCTCTTCTCTTCCCTGATGGCGTTAGACTCTTACAGGATTCTTCTAATGCCCCAATGCACTGTTGCTTATAAATGATAGGTAAAGAGAGATGACAACTGAGCCACCAATGGCTTCCACCCTGGGGACAGGGTAGCAGCAAGCTGGAGCTGCAGGCACAGATTTCATGGCAAGTGGGATTTTTATGATGTGCTAATTTAAATAATTCCAGTGAGCTCTGTACTATAAAGCTATAAATGTCTGGCACCTGACATATGGGCAAATAGGCTGATCCTGCAGTGTGAGGACTATGAAAAGAATGATGTGGTATGAATTTAATCAGCTGATCTTAAAGCATACTGACCAGTTTATAATTAGGGCATCAAAACTGAGCTGTCAGTTTCTAAAATGCTGTATATAAGTTCATCAGTATGTAAGTTCTCTGTCATATCACCAGATAGGGAAATGACATAAAGGAAACGAACTATGCTTGTACAAATGTCATAAATCTAAACATTTCTCCATTTGATAGTGTAGCAGATTGCTTTCTAATAATTAAATTACCACTTTACTCATTTTGAATACATAGGAACATAAATGAAGTGGTACATATTTATAATTCTCCTACACACACTCAGAGAGAGGGGGGGAAGGGAGAGAGAGAGAGAATGGTGCTTTTAACTGTATTTAAAGATAAGAGCTGGTGGTAGTGGCACACATCTTTGATCCCAGCACTGGGGAGGCAGAGGCAGGTGGATCTCTAAGTTCAGAGCCAACCTGGTTTACAAAGTGAGTTCCAGGAAGTAAATAAGAAATAACATATTATCATAAATATTACCATTTTGATGTATGATTTTGCTGTATTTGTAAGGCCGCGTAGCCATCATCCTTACCTAATTCTGAAAGGTTTTACTCATCCCCAAAAGAATCTCTAACACTTCCTTCTTCCTAGCTCTAGACATCACAGCTCTGCTCTCTGGCTTTGTGGGTTCCTCCACCCATGTAATAACGCTTCATTCTTTTTTATCTTGAAATCACTGTTTTATAATGTGTCAATTTTGTTTCCATCCACCAAATTATGGATGTTTACAATTACACATTTTAAAGGACCTGTTAATTTTGTAAAACATTAAATTTAGCTTCTGTCATGAAGAATTGAGTAACATGAGTCTTCTATTTCTTAATGATTCAGATTTAATAGAGTAGTAATTTCAAGTTTTAGCTGTTATAAATACAGCTACTGTGAACATTTGTCTGCACATTTTTATAGGCATGTTTTTACATTACTGTATACTCAGTAGTAAAATTACGTGGCCACATTGTAATTCTTTATTCAACTATTGGAATGCTATCCAATAGTTGGAGGGCTATCCAAAATAAGGAAAATAATATGTTCTCTAGTGATTGATTTTTATCATAAAATATAGCATTTTATGATAAGATATACATTCCGATTGTAAATTTTTATCCCCTTTTTTTTTCTTCTTTTTTTTAAGCCTCTACCTTAGGTGAAATGCACATGCTTTCTCTAAGGGAAATTGAACAGTATTAGACTGTCCACTGTGTGATAGAGGCTCAGTCTAGTAGTCAGAACACCGTTTGTGATTTTAGTTCTGTGTAAGTCCAGGTGAGGTCCTGCCACTGTGCACATCTCTGCACTCTTAAGAGTGAGATCTCTTGTTGCTCATCTCGGTAGCTCATTGGGCGATAATTGAGCACTGTACCTTTCTTCACTCATTTCCTTCTCTGCTGTCCTCAGAGGATCCTTCCTACTTGACCAGTTTTCATGTTAGCACATCAAACTCATCCCTGCTTTCATAGGACAAAGGAATTATGTCTTCTTTCCATCAATACAAGAGTTGCTGTTTTCCACCTCCCTTGTGATGATAGTAAATTCCACAGGGCTGTGGTGGTGCTGAAGTAAGGGCTGAATAGGAAAGCCTTTTAGAGTTTCCAGTTATAGTCAGTCTGAATGGAAAAGGACTGCAAACTAGATGGGTGAGATTATTTGTTTTTAAGGGAAGTGTCCTCATGGGAGTGTAGAATTGATTAGTATAATCATGATGAATTGTGTGAATCTATTTTATTTGTACAAAATTCACTTTCTATCCCAGTTACAAATAAAATGCAAGTTTTTTGGCACAGTCATATGTAGACATAAAACGTTTTTGCTTATATATAGACATAAAACCTTTTTGGGGAGTACAACCTTGTATGTATATGACCTTGCAGGTAAACTGTAAGTATAGCTTTTTAGCAGTGGTGGTGCACACCTTTAATCCCAGCACTTGAGTGGGAGGCAGAGACAGATGGATCTCTGTGAGTTCCAGAATAATCGCCAAAGCTACAGAAAAATCCTGTTTCAAAAAATAAAAAACACACAAAAAAAGATATGTTGAAGAACTTTGACCTTTTCATCAAGCATCAAGTAGCAGGAGTCCTTTATATTCTTGTATGTTTCATACTGTAAACTTTTTCTTAGGGGAAGTTACTGTATTAGCCTAAACTCTTTAAGGAAAAGGGTGCCTTTATCTTTCTCCCTTATCTAGGTTATAGGTTTACAATGAATACCTTATAAAATTTATGGCTCTAATTTTGTGTCAAGTTGAAATTCTTGAGGTGACTGTTCTATCTGGGAAATGTAGCAAAATCTGAGAATGAGTCTTGAGCTAAAGTACTCATGACAAGTATATATGCACTAAGATGTACATTGCTATGTTCTGGTTTAAAGATGAAGTGTAAGTTTAGGAATATTTCCTTTCTGTACTCAGCATTTAACCTCTGTGGGTAAGAAATGTTAGACACATTTGTTATGTTTCACATAATTCTGAACAAATATTTAAGAGCAGCATAAATTTTTCATTTATTTGTTTTACTTTGCTGAATTTATTCTAGGTTGGTTCTTACTTGAAATCTCCAAAATTCCCTATTTGGATTGTTGGCAGCGAAACTCACCTCACCGTGTTTTTTGCCAAGGTAGGCTTGTAGGGACTTTGTTTTCTTCAGAATGATATTAGGCAACTCGTAATACTGTAAGTCCATATTTAGTTTAATCTTTGTTCAGATGATAGTCCAACCAGTAATAAATGCAATGTTTCCAAAAAAGTCTTATCAGTTCACACTAAGAAAACACTGTTCCTTTGCTCTAAATTTGGAGTAATCTCAAGTTAACTCCTTCATGATTCAGTTGCCATATATTTTATCTCTGCTAATTTCTGAGCTTTTTGTTTTTGTTGTTCAGAAATCACTGAGATGTAGAAGAAACAACTTTGGTTTTTGGATTCTTGTGTAGAACTACTTCTAAATCTTGTTAAGATGTAATATTTTCCACAGTGGGATGGTCGGAGCTTTGCTGTCAGATACCTTCAATTAAACCTTAGCTATGCTTCTTCCCAACAGCCCTGGCCTCCTTTCCTCTATGCTCAAGGAAAACTTGAACTTTATAAATAAAGTACCTAGTTCTTAGAAGTGTTGTCAGCCTCAAATCTAAAATACTTAGCAGTGCCTAGCACAAGGCGAGCACTCAGAAATCTGAGCACTTGTTGGCACTGTGGACATGTGCATTATTCAGCAACCAGTTAGCAGACATCTCTGATACTATTAACAGACTATCAGATGCTGGACTAATATGGGATTGTATAAAAGTATAATTTCAAGGTCCCTTACTCCAAGTACACTTTTCAAATTATTCCATGGGACATTGGCAGCATGTTTTTTCTATTGTAAGTTTGCTTCTATAAGAATTTTATAAATTTCACTGAACTGACAATCTTGTTTTATTCATTTTCTTCCTGCTTTCATTGTATAGCAAAAGTCCAGCTTATAGATATAGATTAAGGTGCATGTTACTTTAACACTAATAAGTCATAAGTGCACCGTGTGAGAATACAGGCATCCTGATACATTATTTTGAGTCTGAAACTTGCTGTTCCTTTCCCTCTCAAAGTAGGGACGATGAAGTAAAACTCAGAAATAGAAAACTTGTAATTCTGAACACAAATTTCATCGGTATATATTCCTAGAAAAGAAAAGCAGTTTACATTCATATGAAATGTGTTTTTAAAACAATTATTTTACGTCTAACCCTGTTCTTTAACATTAGGAAAACTGACATAAAACTATACAAGTGGGTTTGTAGAAATGGGGGAGGGGTGCTTGGCTCTCATATACCCAAGGCTGATGCTACACAGACTGAGGCTTCCTGCCTCCGTGGAAAATTACATAAATAGTAAATTAAACTATTAATATTTATTGGGTTCTATTTTGGATATTTTAAAATATAAAATACTTGTATATTCTTCGCTACATAAAAAAATGCTGGAAGTTTTGCTGTCAGAATTATAAAAGGAACCATTCACTATTCGGTTTGATCTTTTTAAAATACTTACAACATTTTGAACTGTCATTTTTGGCCATATTTTAGCTATTATTTTGTTTTGTTTTAGTTTTTTTTATCCTATAGCCCCAAAGAAACATAACATCATAAGTTTTTTCCCCAAGAGTTATTTTTGCAAAAGCTATAAAGTTATATAAAATTGTGCTATGATACTATTTCTTTAGACTGGCTCCGTGTCTGATGGTGTGGGTTTTCCTGGTTGAAGTTAGACCTGTGTGCCCTTTGCTCACAGATGTCAGCAGCCTCTATGGAAACTTTATTTCTTGTCTCAAATGGTTAGATTCCCCATGCACTGTGCGTAGGCTGCAGATGTGTTCATTTCTTCCTGTGCTCAGTTATCAGATGTTTTCTAGGGATAGTTATGTCTTAGAATTGTGCGAGCTGCTGTAACTCCAGAGTTAAACAGATTCTGTTCTTGCTTTTGTGGAGGTATGTATCCTAATGGAAAAGAGGCTATGGCTGAAGTTTCTACACTCAGAAATTTTCAGGAGTGATGGGTCTTGACAAAGCTCAGGTCTGTAGTACAATGGGAATTTATCTGAATTTTGAAAAGCTGAGATGTTTCCTAGAAGAATTGATACCTACAGTGAGCACTGAGGTAGCAGTGAGATTAAACTAGGGAAGGGAGCAAGAACTTAGAAAATAGTTGGGCAAATGAATGTCTGCCGAAGAAAAGCTGATGGTGCAAACACACTAAAAGAAAAGAGCTAAAGTGCTCAAAACCAGGGAGGCAGGGATGAAGTCCTTCTGGAAGCGTAAGTTCACTGTATTACTACTTAGCCTAAAAGAACTAAAATTTGACTACAATCAGTTTAGGGATGGTACGAAGAGGAACAAGCTTAAATTTGCATTTTGAACAGGTTACCATAGGTAATTGCAAAAAAACATGTGTTGAAAATAACTCAGGTGATAGGTGACAGATTTTTATCATAGCTTTGGTAAGTGGTATAATTAATATAACTTGGTCCAGGGTAATTTTTATTATTCTTTGAGAATTCATATATGCATACAATGTATTTTTATCATCATCACACACACCCATTCCTTCCTCTTCTCCTGGATCTATCCCCTTCCTTTCCAGCTTAATCTCCCCCCCCCTTTTTTTTTTAATAATCCACTGAGACTAGTTTCTGCTGCCCATATGTGAATGTGTATGGGGCATCCACTGTATCATGTTCTGTCTACTAGGGACCACACTCCTAAGAAACCTGGCCCTTTCCCACAGCAGTCTAGCTTCTCAGCTAAGGGTAGAAGGTCAAGAGTCCCTCTTGCCTCCATGTTAGAGTATTATTTACTGGCTTGATCTTATGCTGGTCTTGTGTAGGTAACCACAGCTGTATAGTTGTTTTTTTACTCTTTACTCTGTAGGCTCTTTTGTGGGTCTTGCCACCCAACTCACAAATACATACACACAGAGGCTTATTTCTTATGAATGCCTAACTTCGCTTGGCTTGTTTCTAGTCAGCTTTTCTTAATTTATCCCGTCTACCTTTTGCTTCTGGGCTTTTACCTTTCTCTATTTCTATGTATCTTCTCTTTCCTTCTCGTTCTGTGTTTGGCTGTGTGGCTGAGGGACTAACTCCTTCTTTTCTCGCTCCTTGATATTTTCTTCCCAGATTTCTCTTTCTGTTTATTCTCTCGGCCTGCCAATCCCACCTGTCCTTTCTCCCACCTCACTATAAGCCGTTGTTCAGTTCTTTATTAGACCAATCAGGTGTTTTAGACAGGCAGAGTTACACAGCTTCACAGAGTTAAACAGATGAAACAAAAAATACATCTTTGCATCATTAAACAAATGTTCCTTGGCATAAACAGATCTTCAACTAATATTCCACAGCACAGCACATTGGCCCTGTCATGTCCGGAAGACAACTGTTTGATATGCTCTTTTGCCAATTTCTGGTTCTTATAGTCCCATTTATGGCTAAGCACTTCATAGACACTTACTCTCTGCTCTGTCAAGGACTCAGAACTGCCCAAATCTATATACATATTTAGGAGGCAGTTTGGTACTGTGACTATTTAGAAAAATAATAGGATTTCATCCCTGGTTTGTGGGAAGGCATGAACAAACATCTATTTGCCACAGATGGTACTAAAGTAAGAATACCACCAAACTCCAACTTGGTAAACCAGTACATTTTTTGTGGGGTTACTTACTGGAGTAAGGGTAGAAGAGTTTCTTATAGGAGCAAAAATGACCCAAAAATGGCTGAATCACCAAAAGCTTACCCCAACATGGGTGACATCCCAACCTGAGTGACAACTCATAAAAGCTGGAAACCTGGAGTTCACTGCACAACTTTTAGGCAACTTCATAGGGTCTCTTTTCCAGGAAGCTTTCCGGGCTCTGCCTCATACAAGCAGCTTGTCTCATCTATACTTTCCAGGCAGCCCAGCTAGTCTTGGAGATCTTTTAGCAGTCATTGCTGCTTGTATAATTTGGGAGAGTAAAGGGCCTAATGCATTTGGTCAATTTTAGGGACTTTCTGAGACTTCCTTGTTGTTTATTTATGGATTCTTAAAAATTCTCCCTTTCGACCCTCCTAGGTCTTAAGGAGCTTCCCTCTAAGATGGAAATTTGTATTTCAGAAAATTGCTGCAGGACACCTGAGGCCTCTAATCTTCCCAGCTATGGATTCTTGGTCAGATTTATATTATCAAGCATCCATTTCCTCTCATGGAGCAGGCTTTAAATCTAATCAGAAAGCAATTGGTTACCCCTATAACATTTGTGCCACAATTGCACTTATGGGCATATTGTCCCAAGCTGGTCATCATTGTACTTCACAATATTTATAGCTGCATAAGACCATTTAATGGCTTTTCTTTCCAGAAGCCTACTTAGATTCTCCCAGTAAGTAGTGTGAAAGTTATCCATTGGGGAAGAAACTTCAGCTTGATTTCTTCATGCCCTGTCACTAAAGTATGTAATATGTTCAACAATGGGCCATCACCATCAAGTTCTGGTGAGCATCCTAGAACAGTGCCAGTAGTTTATATTCTTTGGAGGTGGGTGTCTGTGGGAATCTTCTGACCAACAACCTGAGGGAAGGCACCCCTCATTTGGCATTAGACTTTTTATTTAGCAATCTAGAGCTAAGAACTTTATCCTTTGTGTAGGATAACGTGAATTTAATTCCTTTGATACATGTGCGTGTTTGTGCGTATGTGTTTAGGAAACTTACAAAATGGGTTCTCTTATGGCTTCTAATTGTCCCTCTCTCTATACTCTCTTCTGCCCCACCTTTGCATCCCATTCTCTACTTTAACTCTTTCCCTCATCATTCCCCCTTCATAGGTCCTGCTTTCTATACCCTACCTTTAAAATATGTCTGTCCTCTATTCTTCCACCCTTAACATATTTTCTTTCCCCAGAGTGGGTCTTTTCTGATTTGTGTCAGGGTAATATTACAGAATGGAGTAGAAGTACATAAATGAGAAATTTTCTTCCGGAGGTAAAATGACAGGACTTTGTGATGATTTGGGGTTTTGTAGACAAGATATAGAAATATCTAATGATATGTGTATGTCTGAATTTGACCACAGAAACTCAAAAGATGTGTACTTGACAGTTATGTTATATTCTTTTCTAAAATGTTTTATTATTTACAATTTTTAAATTTATACATTTTGATCATATTTTTCCCTCCCTTATGTCGTTCCAGATCCTTTTCCCCTCTGTACATCTACCCAACTCTTTAAGTTCCTTTTCAAAAAACAATCAAACCCCAATACAACAAAACCCCCAAGAAGCAAGAAAACAAAACACCAAACTCTAACCAAATAAAATCATACCAAAAAATAAACAAAACTATGGAGTCCATTATATATTGGTCAGCTCCTCCTAAAGATAAGGCCCACCCACCTTGGAGTGGTTGATATACCCAGTTTTCATCCCATTAGAAAAATTGATTTTTCTCTCTCCCAAAGGAGAGACATAAATGGCAGTTTAGTTGGTAACCTTTACCCTAGTGGCTATGGCTAGATTGTCTTTCATTTATTCATTTGTTTTTTCTTTAATATAACAAAATAAAACATGAAGAAACATTGGATTTGGACAGGACTGACCAACACAAGGAAGAGAGTCCAACAGAAGACACAAGAAATCAGAGATTCACCCATGATATGTACAGAGAGCCTGGTGCAAGCCCTTGCATGCAGTTTGATTTTTTGAGTTCATATGCATTTTGCCTGTATTGATTCAGAAGATCTTGTTTCCTTGGTGTTCTCCAGCCCCTCTGACTTTTAACTCTTTTTTCCATGGGGTCTATGAGCTCCAAGGTAAGGGATTTGATGGAGACATCCCATTTAAGACTGAGTGTCCCAAGGCCTCTCGCTCTCTGTGTAATGTCTGACTGTGAGTCTCTGTTCCTGTCTGCTGCAGGAGGAAGCTTCTTTGCTAATGGCTGAATAAGGCACTGATCTATAAATATAAAAGAATATCATTAGGAGTCATTTTATTGCTACAATTGTTTTTGTTTCATTTGACCAGTATGACTTGGTTTTACCATAGATCCCTGGGTTCTTGGCAATTCAAGTAGAGCTGGGTATTGGTTCTATCTAATGGAGTGGGCCTTAAGTCAAATCAGTTATCAATTAGTCACTTGCACAAGTTTTGTGCCACCATTGTCCCACCATATCTTGCAGGCAGGACACTATTGTAGATTAGAGGGCCTATGATTGGGTTGGTGCTTACATTTACATACTTTTTGGAAGTATACAGTATACTGTCCTTTACCAAAGATGCTAGAACATAGGCCCCAGCTCGACAGATCCATTCTCAATGAGTTGTGTAAGTGTTATAACTTATTCTTAGTGTACTCACTGACATTTGCAAATCAGATGACTTTGAGATGGGGACAATGAGAGAAAAATATGTAGAGAAATAAGCTTGTAGCAGCTCTGATACTGCTTCCATATTGAAGTTCCTTCCAAGGATTCTGATAGATGACAGTCTATTATATATAATACATGCTGCAAATATTGTTCATTTTTAATCTACATTTAGCACAAAAAAACTGTCAGAATATTCTTAAAGATTTTTAAGAAAGATGAATTCTAATTATGCATGCCCGAGAAAGCAGAAATAGTCAAGTTTACATGAATTATCTGAATACCAGATAAAAGCATGAAAGAATGAAAGAATGTGTATCAAACTAGTTATTAATTTAAAAGGTATTAATAATAACATTGAATACACAAATTCCTCAAAGAAATTTATAAAAGTTATGGAAGACTGAACTCTATAGAACTAAACTTTTGCTTTGCTAAAAATAATTGTCATTGCAGAAGTAGCTTGAAAGCTTTGTTTAAGCATCTAATTAAAGGCTTATTTTACTTTATAGATTGTCTTATAGATTGTTCTGTATACATGTCACTAAATTATTGCAGAAGTGTAAGCTTTATGTATTAGACTTCTTGTAAACCAAAATGTCAGCTATGATGTGTTTCATTCTGAAAATGAAAACAGAAATTGTAACTACATGCTAGAAGTAAGCTAAAGGGCAAACTGGAATTTCACCCAGTAATAAGACTAGTTTCTGTGTGTTTTGTGATTTCGGGTATCTTAATGATTTTCCTATATGTATTTATTGAATTTTTATAGTAATTTATATTTTTTAAAAATCACAAAAATTTTCACAAATAACAGAGTTTCATGGACGGCACTGAAAATATGCCAGTGTCAAGGAGTTGACAACTTTGGCTGATGTTTTTTACATACTTTTTAAATAAGCATTTTACATGTTTGCATTTAAAATAAGCAAAGTTTAAAAAAAAATAGATAAGCAGAGGTCTTGACCCATACATTTAATGAGTTATAGATTGGCCAAATTTTTCATTACTTTCTTTTCTAGGAAAACAGAAAAACCTCCTTTATATTGAGACTTCAGTTTTATTTGCAAACTATAGTTTGTGTTTATTCATTATATGTTCTCGGCTCTTACTTCTAACCTAATTTAGATACATTTTGATATGTGTTATCAAAATAATGGGCTTAGTTTGAAATTAATAGCTTAGTATTTTGTTTTTCTAGTAGACCATCTTTATTTTCTGATTCTAAAACAACTGTATTTATACTGATAAATGTCACAGTGCAGAGAAATGTGGCGCAGATTGCGGAGCCCAGCCTAATCTCACCATATAAACAATAATAACTTTGCTGAGAAGCCAGAAAGTGGTTTTTGTAACTTTTTATCCCAAACAAGAATCCAGCTAAGCTTTCTACACTGTAGTTCATGTCTGTTTATCTGTTTTAGATTATAACTCTGGTTTCTTGATTCTGGTTTTTAAAATTGTATTTTATATTTATAGAAAACCTATTGCACAAATGGTAATTGTCACATACTTTGAACTAGTATTCAAGAATCATCCAAATATTCTTGGCTTCATGTAATACTTTGTTGTGCGTAGTGGAAAAACTATAAATGTTAAGTAAATGAGATGACAGAATATGATAATATTGAATCTAATAAATACCTAGCAGTTTTAAGAGGACTGGAAAGATGGCTCAGCAACTTAGAGCCCATGCTGGTCTTGGAGAGGACTGTTAGACTCCCAGCACTACACACCTGGCATCTCACAGCTATCCAACTTCAGTTCCTGGGGCTCCAGTATCCTTTTCTGACTTCAGCAGGCAGCAGGCACACATGAGATACACTAACATACATGCAGACACTAATGTATATAAAATTAAAATAAGTAAACAGTTTTTTTTGGGGGGGTTACCTTACAACACTTTTTACTTGGGTCAGATCATCATTCAGTTTTAACTGCAGCACAGATCACACGAGAGGTGTAGACAGCCTTCAACTGGAGACTGGCAGTGCTGTGAGCTAAACAGCCTTGTTTTAAACCTTGGACCCTTCTAAAGCAAGTGCTGTTTGTTAAATGTTTATGGTTTCCCTAAATTTGTTGTAGTATCTTCTAAATATCAATTCTAATACTTGTACATAACAGTTATCTCAGCTTAGATTCTAATATTACTGAATAAAAAGTTTGAAGAGTAGTTATGAATTGGCAGCATCAAGATGTATATTATAATTAAGATTGCTGTTGTGATTTGAAGGTAGATAGAAAAGTTACTCTCTTCAATGAACTAACCTGTCATCTGACTGTTCTGAGGTCCTTTGATAAAAATGTCTGAAAGTTTTAACAAAGAGTACCAGTGAAACCTGGTAATTTCATTTTGGTTGCTTAACTCAGTAGTTACCATGTCATATATGAGATGCCCAGTGACCTAGAACTTAACTTTTTGATGCTGTTAATAACTCTTTCTGACCCACAAAAGAGAAATTGTTTTATAAGATTGGAAGATTGGTTTTATTGAAAATAAGTAGTAAAATGAATTCAATCTTTTTATGAACACATTTGATAACATTGAAAATGCATTACATATTTTATGGAATTTTCTCTGATTTTGAACTTGAACTTTCCACTGTTTTTTTACAAATCTTCCTTTCTTACATACTAGTGAACTTTTTAAAGGTCTAACTAAGCACGAGCCTGTGTTAGAAGTAAAGGTGATAGATACTGCCCACACTTGACACACAATATCTTATGGAGTCTGCTAGAGAAACTCATGAAAGCCAAGCTGCCCTATGGGGATTGGAGATTGATTCTTGTCTTAGGGGAATGTCACAGAATCTCCCAGTAGGAGCCTTATGGAAGAGTAGTCAGGGGGTAAAGTTCCCACAGGGCCTTCTCATACAGACATAGGCAGGCAAGATGCAATAAGTAAATAGACCCTTTCAAGAAGGGAACTTAACTCCTATTACATTGAATGGAGACTTCACCATGCTAGCTATCTGAGCTTTGGCAGAATGAAACCCTTAGATCTAACAAAGGGAATGTGCCCTGTGGGCATGGGTCTCTGTGTTGCCTCCAATGGTGATGAGAATTTGCAAACTCAGTGCACAATAGGAAGTTCTATGAAACCATGCTTATACTTTGTCATTTTGAATTGTTTCTCTTTATTATCAGATGATAAAGCTAGTTCTTCCTAAATAAGGCTACACAATGAATGATAATGTATGTTTAGTATTTTCTTTGTGGAAGTAACTGCACCATGCTTCCTCAATCAGTGCATTTTTCTCAAAATCACAAGGGTCTGTAGTCAAGAGTTGAGTCTCCGCATGAAACATGTTTGCCTACCAGAAGCTACAGTGTCATCACACTGAGCATTTGGGCATTTGCCGCCTTAGCTTGTTCTTTTTTAACCATCATTTCCACTTGTGATTCATGATTGTCTCTTCTTCATAATTGGGTTTGAGAATTAATTACTTGGAGCATTTAATTCCTTTTTTGAAAACTAATTATGAAGTTAATTTGCATTGTTAATAGAACTTTACATTTTAAAAGAATACTTTAGAAATTATTAGGTGATCTTTTTATTGTTCACTTTAACCTAAATGTGGGCTAACCATTGCTAATCCAATATATAAAACAAATGGTAGGAATCTATGTACTCAGGAAGTTTTATCTTCGAAAGAATAGGGACTAAATTCTTCTTAAAGTCATTTCAAGTTTCTTTTCAAGGTGGGATGATTTTTATAGCTTTAATTTTTATTCAGTGTGTACATGTGTGTGTATATGTGAACATGTAGTCTCATCTTTGATTTTTCTTATAATAAAGTTACTTTTTCTCTCAAGTAAGAATATATGAATACACATTACCATTTAGACAGAAAATGCATAAAATATGCTTAATTTAATGCAGAGGGGAAACCCAGCATACAACTGTTCCTTCCCCATACTTATTTCTGGGGTTTGTGCAGAGCAGGCTGGAGTCTGTGTGCGCTCTGTATAGCATTAGGAAGACTACTTTACTTAACTGGGAGGGAGATCTCCTTTTGAGGTGTTTTTAAATTGCCCGGTTCTGTATTAATGGAAAATTAGTAAAATGCTTTATAGTGTTAATGTTTAGTGTTATGAGGAAAATTCACTTTTAAGTATCTTTAATTATTAGATAAAACTTATGAGGATTAATACATGGGCATTTTGTAATAGTTTTCTTCTGCATTTTAACCAAGTTTAGTCATCCCATCCATTTGTCTTAGATTTTACTATTTCTGCTAATATTTATATTTCATAACTTACCCACTACAGAAAAGGAATTGACTTAAGACATGTATTTAGTTTTTAGATTAAATAATAATTTGAGTGTCTTAACATCTTCCAAAATAAATTTAACAAATAATTTTGGTATTAAAAACAAGAAGTATTAACTATAAGCCTCCCTAACTGCTTAGCATATTTTAGGCCAATTCCCATTAACACTTAAAAGATTCTGCTGGTGGTTTGTATCTCCACACAAGGAAACTTGGTTTTAATGACTTTGAATAGGAATCTGGAGCACAGTATCAGGGTTCTTGCCTGAAAAACAGCCTTACTTATACTATTCTACTGTCTGCTCTACCCTGACTTGTGGGGGAGAAGCAGGGCTGGTGTTTGTTGTTGATAACTACAGCACTTCTCAATCTCAGTCTACCTCCTTACTTGGACCAGTGTGTGCCTCCCTTATCTGTTGTCATAAGAGAGTCCAAATGATTGGCTAAAAAAATTATGAAGCATCCTGGGTAGAAGGGCCTTAAAGGTGTCTGTCCTAATCAGTCTAAGTTTCTCTTGTCAGCAATTGAGTCCACAGCTCACCCTATTTGAGGGAATAGTTTATTATAGGAAATAGATTTTATTTTATGTATATGTAAGATATATAAAAAAAAATCTCATATCTAATGTATGACCATTCCTAAATGTGCTTAGTAAAATCTTGAGCAACATTTTTGGTCTAGCCTTGACATATTTGGCAACGTGACAACCTATTTTTGTTTGTTTGTTTTGTCTTTTAATTCTTCACTGTATTATTCATGTTAAGTGGTGTATGGAAGAGTAACCTCTAAATGTTTTTTCTATCCCAATGACTTTGACTTTGCTGATACAAGATGAGGTAGGTATCTGCTATAAAGGTAGCCTAGGGCTTTTTTTTATATTATTAGGAAAATTAAAACTAAAAAGAAAAGAGCACTAGCTTCAAATATTACATTGTGTTTTGAGAATATTTAATGATTAATTGATAGTTCCCAAATCATTTTAAGTATAGTTAACAAGACAAAGTCAGTATAAAACAGATTATAAAGTAACTTTAAACTTTACTTCAAATTAAAGGGTCTGTTGTATAGTTGTATTTATTTTATTGTTTGGAGGAATCTAAATGGCAATATAAAATGTCTGCAAGCTAAAATAACATTTTTATAGATGTAATCATTGCATTTTGTAACCTTTTGGAGGTCCTTGATTACAACAGCAGATTCTTCTTGATAATGAAAAAAAGGTGTAATGAGTAAATTGTTATTCTGCTGGTATCTAACCAACACATGCCTATAGTTCAGCACACATCTAGAAGAAGAGATAATTACATTTTAAAAAGACAGGGCATTCAAGTAGTTATGCTGTTAGTACATAAAGTGCTAAATGAAACAGACACAAGTTAGATTCCTAACTGTGGGATATTGGGTATTCCTTTACATCTTAGTCCCTGCTTCTTTGGTCTTAAAGGCTGTGTTCTCCAGTAATTCCTCTTAACTAGTAAGTGGACTGATAACAAATGATTCTTCATAACATTGCTGTGGCCAAAGCTACTGATTATGTCATGCTAATATAGAGATGTCATTTTAGAACAAAAAATAATTTTGATGGTAACTATAACTGTGAATATATTCAACTCTTGTATTTGTGATGCTTTCCTCCTGAGAGAATTTAGAGTTTTAGATGCTTCTCCTATTGAAGCATTTTCCTAAATGGTTAAACAACAGATGAAGAAAATACAAGTAACTGATAACTTAAGTGACATCGAATTGCATCATTACAATACCTTTAATTAGAACTCAGTGGTGGAATGGGAAATTTGAGGGTTAGAGCAGTATATTTGATCCTCTTTTTAGAAGGTAATTTTGTTAAGATAGGTATTTATGAAACTGTTTTATGTAACATATTTTTCTCTTTCATCTATTAGACTGACCTGAAGTGCAAAGACTAAGTCTTTCTTTGCCAACTAATAGATGAGCCAAAGCAAGAAAGTGGGAGTAGAGAAGAAAATATGGGTATATGAATTGAGAGATTGGGAATATGCTAAATGGGAAGTCCAAGAGCTCCTACTATAATAAAATATAAGAAGTAGAAAATCTGAAGGGTAGAGTCCTCTTCATATTTACAGAATTATTCATGAAAGTTTGATTAGTTCCTTGGTGTAAAATATGAAACTTAAGAATAATGATAGTCTCACTGAAGTATGTTCCTTTAGGATTCTAAAACACTAAATTATGTAAGATTCTATATTTCTGTTCAATTTGGTGTACAGTACATTGAATATTAATATGCAGCCCAGTTTTCTGTGTGGATACCTCAGCCATGGGTCTTTGTACTAGGACTTTGCTTCTCCACATATCCTTAACAAACAAGGTTGCCAGCAGGACTAAGAAAACACAGTGTGCTCTTTTGTTTAACTAGTTTAACTTGGAATATACTTTCATTTATTGATGCTTGGAATTTAGAAGTAAGGCATCAGGTAATTGTCTTTAAGTTCTTTCTTGTAATGCTGGGAAGTTAATGTAACCCTTCTTGTGCCAGTAAAAACTTCAGTGTTTCTTCCTTCAACTTTACAAACAATAATAATATATTTCTCAGATTTTACTTAAGAGGAGTACTGACATAATGCTTTGTTTTATATTATCTACCAGCACCTTCCCCTAAATGGAGCATTCTGCTGTGTTTTTCTTCAAAATACTGTTTTACTTCTTTATTATAAATGGTTAATTTATAGGCATATACATTTATGGGGTACAAAGTAATGTTATAATTTATAAACACACTGAAATAATTTAGATCAAGTTAGTTAGTGCCCATGGCCTCCAGTCCTTATCACATGTGGAGGAGAATATTTAATATTTACCATCTTAACAGTTTAGCAATGTACTGTCATCTGCTGTCTGTACTCAGCATAGTATGTACTTGAACTGAAAGGGAAACTTTCCCTCAGTCTCATTCTTCCTCCTTGAAGCTCTGGTCTCCCCAGTCCTTCTAACCCCCAACTTCTATAATCACCATTCTGCTCTGTGCTTCTGAACTCAGTTGTATTAATGAGAAGAAGAAGAAGAAACTATTACACTACTTATGTAGTGTAATAGTTTCCAGTTCAGTGTGTAGTGATGGAAGTGATCATATTTCTTTTTGTAAGACTGAGTAGTATTCCATTGTGTGCTACATTTCTTTGATTCATCCATCTGTAGTGAGACATTTGGCCTGTTCCTATAACTTGAGAGTGCACATGACATAAATAACTCTTTGACCTTGAATCCTTAGGGTTATTCCAGAGTGGGACTGCTGGATTTTAAGTAGTTCTTTCAAGGAACTTCTGCACAGTTTTCCATAATGGCTAGGCTGTTTTGCATTAATTCCTAACTGCCATGGCAAGAGCTCATTTTTACATTCTTTCTGACACTTGCCTTTTTCTGACAGTGTAGAGATGATTTCCCTTTCTTCTCGTAAATTGCATTACTCTGAGTTATAATACTAAGCTTTTTTTTTTTTCCCTTATGTTTTCCCTGGCCTTTTGTGTGTCTTAAGAAATGTCTATTCGTGTACTTTCCTACTTTTTAAGTTGAGCTTTTGTTTTCTTACTATTACGTTTTGAATCCTTATATATTTAGAATAGTAATAGTTTACGAGATGCCTTGCTTGCAAATATATCCTCATTTGTGGGTTTTTAATTTGATATGATCCCATTTGGCTATTGTTGCTTTTGGTTCCTGGGGATTTTGAGTGAGATTATAGAATAATTCCATGGCCAGTGTCATTTAGTTTTTTACCTATTGTTTTCTTCTAGCAGGTTTATAGTTTTGTTTTTACATTTATGTCCTAATCCATTTTGAAGTAATGTTCATAAGTGATGTGAGCTAAGTCAGAAAAAAAATTTCAGGACTTCATGTGATTCACAGGCTTGAATTTGGGTTGTCAGCCTTGGCAGCAAATGCCTTACTCACTGAGTGCAATATTGATGGTGTTATTTAAAATCAGTTGGCATGCCAGGATTAATTTCTGGGCTCTCTGTTGATATAACTGTCTTATGCCACACTGTTTTACCAGTACCATACTGTTGTTCCCATTTGTTCTTTGTACTTATAATTGCTTGGCCATTTAGGATCTTTTGTAAAAATTTTTAAATTATTTTTTCTAGTTCCATTTAAAATGATGTTAGAGTTTTAATAGATATGCATTGAATCTACAAATCACCCTGGGCAGTATGAACATTTTAACACTGTTAATTCTTCTGCTTCATGGTTTTAAGGGATTATAATGAATAATTACATACCAAAAATTAAGTAACCTAAAAAAAATTAATGTCCATGACAAGGCCATAATCTATGAATCCAGCACTGCCTGCCATCAAAAGTAGACAATGGCAGTACAAGAAAAGTCAGGCAAGGTTGGTACTAACTGTGATCCCAGCACACAGGTGGCTGGGGGGAGGGGAACCTGGGTTCCAGACCAGAAAAACAAATGGAAGGAAAGGAGGGAAGACGGGAAACCAGTGTTCTTGATGAACATAGATGCAAAATTTCCTCAACAACTGAGAGCACCTGGAATTCAGCAGCACAAAAAACAGCATATGCTGTGACCAAGTGCATTGTATTGCTGGCATGCAAGAGTGTTCCAGAGTGTACTAATTAATAAAAACTATATGATTATCTTATTTGATGTGGGGGGAGAAGTAAAATCTATGACAGAATTTAGTATGTTTAGATAATTAAAAACTCACCTCAGCACAGTGAAACCCTGAAAGCTTCTCGTCTGAGTTGTGGAGGGAAAAAAAGCCTTCTACACTTAATCCTTATGTTTACCGTAGTGTTGAATGTCCTTGCCAGAGTAATCAGGCAAGAGAAGAGGCACCCAAAGAGGAGTAGAGAAAGCAAAGTCATTGTACTGATGGTATGATCTTACATAGAAACCAGTTCAGACTTCATGGAACACTACTGAAGCTAGCTAACAGATGTAGTGAAGTTCAAAATGAGTGTTACTATATGTCAGCAAGGAACTGCCTGAAAAATCAAGGGAATGGCCTCAATTTATAATAGCTACCAAAAGCTACCCAGGAATAATTAAAACAAGGAATTGAAAAATCTGGACACTGAAAAGTGTGAAACATCAGTGACAGAAATTAAAGGAACAAATACATGACAATACACCCCTTAATCATGAATTGGCAAAATTAAAAGTTTTGTTTTTTAGACAAGAAAAGCCTGATTGCATTTAGAATATAGCTTTAAGTGATACTTAGAAATTCTGTGGAATATTTTAAAGTACATCAAACTCATCTTTTCATCACTGATTGATACTACAGAAGGTTAAATGGAACGGGTGAATAGAAAAAGTGGGCGTGTTGAGCCGCTTCTGTTGGGACTACTCTTGTACTCATCCTCGGGCGCACACAGACCTTCTTAAAGGAGGGAACTGAAGGAAGGAAGGTTATGAGTGTTTAAAGGAGCTACTGATTATACTAAGATAAATGTAGAATATAGGCAGTATGGTTGACCCATGAATCTTGAGAGCTGAGAGACAATCCTAATCCTAGCCTTAGTCCAGGACAAAGGCTGTACTGGTCATGTGAGGTTTTTAACAAATATTATTCGAGGGGTTGGTGATATAACTCATTAATAGAATGCTTACCTAGCATGCAGGAAGCTCTGGATTGAATCCCAGCATGTTAAAACCAAGAGGGAGGTGCATACCTGTTATTCCAGCACTCAGAGGAAGGTGTCAAGGACCAGAAGCTCCAGCTTCATAATGAGTTTGTGACACTGTCCAAAAATAAAACTTTGTTTGAAATAAGTTTAAGTTAGCAAACATAATCCGTAAGTCTCTACTCTATCAAAAGTACAAATGCATTCTTCTTGGGACCCAGTAGCCCACTGTAGCTCTCTCCTAAACTATACTTAAGACCACATAAAATTATACCTTCACGTTTGACACATTGTTTTTGATAGCAAAAACTCACATATCCAGCAAGTAAAACACTAAATCATGAATTCAGGACAGCATTGAAAGTTAAACCAAAGAGGACATTTCTTGGCATGTGCACATGTTCAGAATAGCAGAAATTGTAGGAAAAATAGAAAAGATCTCTCTCTGGGATGGAAAACAGGAAACATCATACGACTGAATCATACAAAATACCCAGTCCTCTTTCTCATTCATCATTTTTTTTGGAATACAAAAAAAAAAAAAAAAAAAAAAAACTTTAGTTCTGTGTGGTTGCTTCGTTTTGATTCCTAATTCTGATTTTTCATAAAAACGGAACATGCAGTCCAATCCTGAGGAGGTTAGACCTCAGGGTCAGGTAAGAACTCCACTTACTGGTTCTTTTAGTTATTTCATTGAGCTAAAAATGGGTAAGGATAGAAATTAAGAGATCCCTTTAAAAATTTGTCCATAAAACATTTCACATTATATGTATACCTTGTGGCTATTGTGTTTTATTGTCTGGTTTGATTTGGCTTGAGATGGCCTTGCTTGCTCTGAGGATTTGAGATGGTACCAAGAAATGCCTGTTCTCTAATGAGGTGACTCACTGAACACAAATATAGGTAAAAGCTTGGAGAGAAGCTATGACCAGACATTAGCAACAGGGCCCCTCAGTTCTACATAGTTGTCAATCAGAAATAGGATCACAAGCGCTTAGATATGTACAATGAAGCTGTATGGATAAATGACAGCCATAGTGCTACAGTTTTGATGAGCAGTGGTGAAGAAACTTGATTAAGAGGGAAAAGGATAACTCTGCTATAGGATGTCTTCTTGGAAGCTAAACAAGGCATGCATTACCTGATGCATGTGTTACATTCCACTTATAAAGTGGTATCTGCCATTACAGTACTATGTGTGATTGTCCATATTAGTCTTTACTATTAGAACAACCTCATAGTTTTGATGCCTTGAAAACTAGAGTATATTGTTATGTCTTCTGTCTTATTTTTCATTTGTTGAAAATTAGAACCTGATATCTGAAGTTATTGTTTCTTTACATAAACAGTAATAAAATACACTTACAAATCATAGGTTCTTTATATACTCTATTTCATAATGTTGGTATCAAATCCTCTCAATTTTATGTGGTTTAACTGTCATTTTCATGACAGTTAAAATTAAGTACTAGAAGTAAAATTAAGTACTAGAGAGAGTTGGTGATCTCTCTGGCCACTCACCTCTGCTACATTTGTTGTTCAAAGAGTTCTGACTCCAAATGCCGTCATTTCTTCACCTCAGCCTAATTGTTAATATCATTGCAGCTCATTGACAGTATTCGTTTTATTTTTTAGGATATGGCTTTAGTTGCCCCTGAGGCACCTTCTGAACAAGCCAGAAGAGTTTTTCAAACTTATGATCCAGAAGGTAAAACTCCCTATATTGATGATATTCAGGTTTTATTCAAAAGATGAGTTGGATTATTAAGTGGAAGATGAATGAGTGTCAGTTCTTTAAAAAAAAAAAAAAAAAAAAAAAAGTTCTTAAAATGGAAAACAGAACAGTAAAGACAGCCAATGTGGCTCCCATCAAATCCTGCCACTGAGCAATTGTGTTTCTTGGAATACTTAGTTAAAGGTGATTTTCTCTGATATAGGATGTCAAAAGCCAAGACTCATTTAAGTAATATTCTTTATTATTTAACTGATTCAAAAGAACGCTGAATATGCAGATCAGGGGCTAGAGAGTGGCTCAGCTTTTAGAGCAGTGGCTGCTCTTGCAGAAGATCCTAATGTGGTTCCCACACTGTAACTCCAGCTCCAGGGGATCTGACACTTCTGGCCTGCACACGCACATAGTAATGCAATAAAAAGTAATTGAAAAAATACTTCATGTAGAAGACTATCATCTGATCATTCACCTTCTGATCCTGCGTTTATTCTACCAAAATAATTTCTGAAAATTTCACATGTATATAATTTAACTGTCTACAGTTACTGTCACCTGAGGCATCTCAATGGCCTTTTGTTTCTCTTCTGAGGAAAACATGTGTCTTAGCCCTGCATCTCCCTCCCATAAAGACAACTTCAAAGTGAATTCCTTAAGTTCAGTTGTAAATGTCCACATAGGAACCTAAGTTTAAAGTTATATCAGGGCATTCCTTCAGCGCTCTCAAGACCTTCGGTCAGTCATCATGTTCCCTGTTTTCTGCTTTAAGCTCTGTGCTCTTGAATCTGTCCTTTGCTCTTAGCAAGGCTCCCTTCTTGTGCCTCTTCTGGCACTGCCTCATCAGGGAGCAGATTGGTTTTTGAGTGACTAAAAGGACAGACAACGCAAATTCATCTCAGTGTTGAATCCTTAAGCTTGGTTAATCAAGAGCAGTGATGAGAAAAGTCATCTTCACGGTGACTCAGATAGAAAGTGGTATCTAGTAGAGGAAGAACTCATTTTGCTTGCTTACTTTTTGTTTACTACTTCAGTTTATATACCTGCCAAGTAAACACATATACAAATTTGGAGATGAAAACCTTTTCACTTAACTTTTCTCCCTCTAGTAGAAACTTGAATTCTATTACTTGATATGGTTTATATCCCATCCTTCACACTTGGCAATCAGTAAATGAGTGAACTTTATGCGGGCAGGCCAGCCACCACCTGTATAAGACCATACTTTGCACGCTTTCTTTTTTTTAAGAGTAGTTTTATATTTATGTATCTGTGTGTGCCATATGTATGTTAGAATACCACATGCATGCAGGTATTCTCTGAGGCCAGAAGAGGGTTTTAGATTCCCTGTAGTTGGAATTGCAGGTACTTGTGAGTCACCCAATATGAGTCCTGGCATTTTCGCAAAAGCAGCAATTATTCTTACACTGAGTGTCTCTCCATCCCCTACATATTCCTCCGTCTTATAAACATCATGGAGACTGGTATTTGTTAGTAACATAACAACTTAGAAAACATTTTACCTCCACGAATATGGTAAAACAAGCCATGTCATACATGTGACTGGTGTTATTGCTCAGTTAGGCAAGTATTCACTCTGCTGGCATAAGGAACTGAACTCAGCTCCCCAGCACCCACATAAAAATCTAGACATAGTGATGTATGCTTGTGATCCTAGGGCTGGGGATACAGAGTCAAAGATCCCCAAACTTAACAGACTGGCCAGCCAGACAAGCTGAATCATCAAGCTCTGGGTTCAGAGAGAGACCCTGCCTCAAAACTAAGGTGTAAACCAAGTGAGGAACACACCCAACATCTACCTCTGCTCTACACACACCTTCATGAATACATATACACATGCCTACACACACACCTTTGCTATAATCTAGAACATAGAATTATCATTTTTTGCAAAGTTGTTAAACTAAATTTGTATGTGTTACTTTCAAAGCTATATATGTTTTTTATATTTCTAAGAACCATGAGTAAGATTCTAACTATTCTAAACCAACCGATCTTGAACCCTTTATACATTACTAGTGTCTTTTTTACAGCTGAAATCAGAAATGTTCGCACCCTTCTAAAGTTGTTGACATTGGATTGCTACTAATAATTTGGTATTTACTTTTGCTTAAATATTTCAGTAACCTGTATTTTAGATTCTTCAGGATTCTAGAAGCCTGTGACTTCCTTTGATGTCAAACAAAATTATAAAATCAAAAGTATATTTTTTAATTTTCTTATTTGGAATGCTATCAAAATTTTAATCTTAGCAATGCTTTGTTATAACACCAATTACTTGGCAGAATTTCATGATTAAATCATAGATTATGAAATGGCAATAATAAAATCTGATCAGAACATAATGAAAATAATTTACTAGTCCCTATGCATGAACTTTTAAGGAAGTCTGCAGTTTTAGCTGTTGATCATTTTTGGAGAAAAGTATTTAAATCTGTACTTTGCTCTCAGGTATATGCTATAATGGGATTCTAAAATAAAACAATAAAAGTAAAAGAATGGAGTTATACTGGCAAAAGTGTCCAGACAGGGACAGCAGAGACTTTTACATTGAACTTCCTAAGATAGCCAATAAACACAGGGACTTTCCCAGATTATTGTTCCTATTTGGTGGTGGCCAAATAAAATCTGTTTCACATTTAGAGATTCTGGGCTTGTACCTCTGACTTAATTAAACAAAATATTTTTTTTCTCCATCTTTCTGATTTATCAAAGCAAGTTTACAGGCTTGAATGTTTTTGAAAGTGATTTCAAGCAAGTTGTTTTACTCTTTAGACCTCATATATTTGTAGCTGGACAAGTTGTAGTTGCACAGGTTTTAATATGAAAGGCTAGTGTATTTTTAATGATCACAAATGATCTGGAGCATTTTAGTCAAGGTCAGTCTGTCTTGAAAAGGGTGAACTACTACTCAAGATGATTACAAATATAAAAAGGCTTTTGTATACTCCTAAACTCTTTCCTGACTAATAGACTATAAAATTGGGCATCTGGAGTGAGCAGCTACTCTCTTTACCTGTAGTTTGTTACAGGAGTAGGACTTCTAGACAAGATTTCTTAGAACATTGTCTAATTGCTGAAAAAGACATTACACTGGCTGCTAATTTAGAGTAGAGGCAATCTTTGGGAGTAAGTACTCGCACACTGTGTATTGAAGGGAGTAAGCAACTGACTTGTTTCAGAACTGTTACCATTTGTAGCTCCCATACAAGTGTTTGTTTGTGTCATTAATTTTGGCATCAATAGAGTTTGTGTCACTTTCTATACTATTTTGTGTATATACACACTTACATTTTAGTTATTGACATTTAACTTCACTTAGTAGAAATGTGTATTCTTTGGCATTTGGTGAAATATCCTGTAGGTATCTGTTAAGAGTATTTGATGTATGATGTTGTTTAACTCTGTTTCTGTTTATTTTTTTTAATCCAGATGGCCTGCCTCTTGGAGATAGTGGGGTAGTGAAACCATATAATAGATTGATGATGATCTCTGTCTTTAATTCTAGAACTGTGCTTTATGAAACTGGCTGCTCCAGAGTTTGGTATATTTATGTTTAGGATAGTAATATCCTCTTGGTTAATGTTCCCTATGTTATAATCAAGTATCTATCTTTATCCTGTCTGATTAGATTTGATGTGGCCTGTTTTGTCATATATGAGAATAGCATCGTCTCCTTGCTGCTCCAATTGGGTGGGGTACTTTTGTCCATCCTGTAAGGTGGTGCCTATTTTAACACTAGTCTTCTTGTAGACAAGTAGGTGGGTTTTTGTCTCTTGATCCGTTTAACTAGCTTGTGTCTTTTGATTGGAGCTTTGATAACATTAATGTTTTAAATTATTAATGAGACTATTAGTATTTAAGGTTATTAATGAAAGTTGTATGTGGAATACAGGCATTGTGTTGTTGTGGTTTGTGTTGTTGTTGGTTGTGTTCTCTGTAGTAACTTGGTTTTTAGTAATTATTTGTTAGTTTTCTTTTTACATTGGTGTCATAGAAATTTTATTTCTCCTTCAACTCTGGCAGATAGTTTTGCTGGGTTCATTAGTTTAGGTTGATAGTCCTGTTAGAACTTGGATTGCATTGTGCCAGGCTCTTCTGGCTTTCCAAGTCTCCTCTGAGACATCAGCTGTTCTTTCTACTAGGGTTCTTCTAATAGGTTTTCCTTTTTATGTGATTGGCAATTTTAATCTACTCTTTAAGCTTGATATGCCCTGGGGATTTTATTTTCTCATCTTGTCTATTTGGTGTTCTGTGGGCCTCTTGTGTCTGTTGTGTGGGTTTGTCTTTCCTTAGTTTAGAGACATTTTCTTGTATAATTTTATTGAAGATCCTGTCTGTGTGGGATTCGTCACCCTGTTCTATTCCTGTGATTCAAATGTTTAGTCCTTCTATGGCATCTATCCTACCTTTCTTATATGTTACATGTGTGTTTTCTTTACTTTTTCATAACCTTTACTGGTTTGGGTCTGGTTTCTCTATTCTATCTTCGACTCCTGATGTTCAGTCTTCCGCTGGATTCGTTCAGTTTATAAGACTCTCCTCTGGAGTTTCTAGGTTTCTAGGCACTGAGCTTTTCAATGATATCCTCACCTCAGCTTTTCTTCAACTCCCTGGACTCCTGTAATGTGATCCTCTTCTCCACAAAATCTGATCAGAAATGTTCTTATGCCAACTTCTCATTTATGTTTTTCCAGATAATGGATTCATAGCTGACTCTCTTCTAGAAGATGTGATGAAAGCCTTGGACCTTGTTTCAGACCCTGAGTAGTGAGTGGAATTGGAAGTGTTACTTTGATCACTCAAAGATTCCAGCAAGTTGAAACATTACATGCATTTTTACCCTTTTTCCAAAATTAATTAATTAATTAATTAAACCTATATAACAAAACAATAGAAATTTAGGGGACAAAAGCCTTATCCAATCTGAGAACAGATAAACATCTATCACAGTCTTGCTTTCCATTGTTTGTCTCACTTTTTAAAATTAAGGCTTTCAGGGTTATTTTGAAATTTTCTCTCTCCAAAGACTTTAAGTTTTTGAGATTTTTATATATGCAGTTTTATTGAAAATAATGACTTTGCCTTTGTTTCATATCACAATCTAATGGCCTTCCTCAGACCCACTGAAACTGAGCACCTAGATGACACCAGGGCCAGAGAGGCTACAATAGTCATGCTCCAACAGTGTCACTGAACCTGGCTAGAGACTTCCCACAGTTGTAACTTTCAGAAAACCTTTGGAAAAAAAAAAAAAGTTTTACCTCTTCTAATAAAAACAGTAATTCTGGAACTGACCAAGTGTAAACATAGGCCAAGGAAAGGGAGAGACAAACACCCACCAAACTCTGAGAATGGTCTCCTGACAGAGGCCTTTCCAGGAAGAGAGTCCTTGTGCCTGGCCCCTGCTCCAGCTGTCCATCCTTAAAGAGCCTGAGCCAGAGACTCCTCTGTGCACTGGGGAAGTCGATCAATCAAAGTGCCCTTTAACTCCCAAACGTGGTGTTTTGCTTGTTACATAATAGGCTAGTTTAACTTGGTATTTGAGATAGCATTAGGAAAAAAGTCCTCTAAAGAGAGAGAGAGAGAGAGAGAGAGAGAGAGAGAGAGAGAGAGAGAGAGAGAGAGAGAGAGAGAGAGAGAGAGAGAAACCACAGAGTTTTGAAACCCTTTTAAACTGCACTCCCCTTTCCTCTGCTTTGTTGATCTACACAAACATGACACTTCCCACCAGCCCCCATTATACCTAAATGGCAAGGGCTGTACAGAGCTTGTTCACTTCTGATTGCCGCTGGGCCAGCAAGGGCCATGCCACTCTTTGTAACTCCCTAGATTAAAGCTTTGATGTCTGTGGCCCTCAAGTTAGAGTTCCAAGAATGTTGTCTATCTCATTTAGTTCATAAAAGTAACATTTGAAAGACATTTTTTATTATCTGATATCCCAGTGCCTCTTGGCTTGTTTCTTTTTAACTCTTAGGGCCTAAAATAGTTTTTAGAAAAGTAAATGCTCCATTTGATTGTTGAATTCATGCATACCTAGGGCAGAGAGAATCTGCCTTTGGGAGGTTACAGCCTGAGTTTATAAGCCTTGGTTTTTAAATTACTTTACCTAATAAGGAACAATATTCTAAAGTCATCATAATTAAATTTTAAATAGTAACAGATTACTCTGATTTAAAAATAGCCAAGATTTGGCAAATTGAATGTCATTCCTGTGTATTTGTCATTAAAGTTCTAAAAAGAATAGCTCTTAGGATTTTGGCATCCAAATGTGTTATAGTACCAGAAATTTAATCATGAAAGAACAGAATACTTTTGTGATGGTTTGTCTCCTTTGGTATTGACTGTTTTTCTTTTTTTTTTCTTTCTTTCTTTTTTTCTTTTCTTTTTTTCCCCCCTCTCTCTATAGTATAAATCTCGTGAAGAATAAATTAGATCCAGAAGGATTAGGAATCATATTGTTGGGTCCATTTCTTCAAGAATTTTTTCCTGATCAGGTAACATAGCCAAGAGAATATATGTATTCATTTGTTCTGTTGAGATGATTTTTTGTTTTGTTTTTCCTAAAGTACATATGCAAAACTGAGAAAACACTACAGGTCAGAAGGACATGTATGAGCCTTATGGCAGGATAGTGATGCATGTGTCAGTACAGTGATACAGTCCCCAGAGTGCGGGTGTGTGTATGTGCTGTGCAGTAGTGTCCTAGTACAACAATGTAGTTCTCAGAGTATGCATGTCAGTACAGTGATATATGTGTGTGGTACATGTGCTGGCATAGCCACGCACTCCTGTGGTTTGGAGGCTTTATAATGGTACAGTGATGCAGTTCTCTAAAAGGTGTCAAGTGTACCAGTACACTAATGCAATGCTAAAAGGAAGGATAAAGTTAGAAGTACATGAAATGTAGACAGCACTATCTCCTATGCCTGTGTTCATTCTCTTGGGAGAAACTTGGTTAGTGTGTGTCTTAGGACAGTGCCACAGAGGAAAGGGTAGAAGCTCCTAGTAAAGAGCCTGAGTTCCAGAAGCGAAGTGTGAACAGGATGGTTTTGTTTTCAGCAGAGTGACACATTTCTTCTATTGGGCTTTGCCTCACTTAACAGGTCCTGTTCGTTCTCACACTCTTGAGTTATGCCTGCATTGGTGACAAGCCATTTCTATATCCTGCACCTGTCCTTGTCTTTCATCTAAGTGAAATATTTAACCACTGAACTGAATTATTCTTAATAATTATGGTCATGTCATCAAATATCAGAAGTATAAGTTGTTCCAATAGAAATGCCAATTTTGTTCAACTATTGTATATAAAAATGTAGTTATATCATTTTGACATGCTTGTTAATTTGGTGACTTGGACAGAGTAATCAGTATTCCTGGCATTCAATCTTGGTAGTTAATGCAGGGTTAGAAAACAAGGTTCCTTTTGGTTATTACAAATAAAAGAGGCAAGTGGTAATATTCAGGAAGCAGCCAGTGCTATCACAGTATAGTAAAATGAACTTTTCAAACTTTGGCAAATAAATTATGAAAACAACAACAACAACAAAACAAACTTCTCTTTCTGACATTGGAAAGACACTATTTGTCTTTTTTGAAAGTTCTTTTAGATATGTCAGGGGATAATGAAGTTTTGAAGCAGTACTTGAGGCTATGGTTAGTTTCAAGAAGGCGCTGTCAGGACATTACTAAAAATACTGCTTGTTAGTTTTGAAACACTCCTATTAGGGTAGGGATTAAAAATTGCTGTGCAGTGTAAGACAGTTCCCAGTTAATTGCAAGATGATGCTTAATAGCTTGAGGAATTAATATTGTTTCCATATTTTCTTAATTCTTTGAGGATTTCATATAGTGTTTTAATCATATTCACCCCAACTCCTCTCATTAGCCCCTCACAGATCACCCAATTGTGTGTCATCTTTTTGTTATTTTATTTAACAAGTCATTGACTCCAGTAAGAGTTACTGTGTTTGTGGTAGTATTCCTCTAGGTAGTAGAAATAATGTAGTTCCCTTCTATTCTACAGGAAACAGTCCTATCTCCCTAATTGGTTGTACTGTGCTGAGTCCTTGTTACTACTTGCTTACTTCCCTGTTACTCTAAGAAAAGTCTCCATCCAAGCCTGGTTTTTCTCATTGCCTCTGTGGAATTCATAATCTTGCCTTACTCAACATATGTGGCCCTGCTGTCATTTCCGTTATAGCAGAAGGTTCTCAAAATGTAATGTATAAGAGCTAGTTAGAAATGCAAACCCTAAAGTGTCTCCTTAGATCTGGTGGGTCAGGAGCCTTGGGAACATCACAGCAATCTTAAAGCACCTCTAGGTGCTTCATTAGGTGACTAATGGAGGTCTGACGTAGGACAGCTGCCTCACCTCTGTCCCTCCACACCATGTGGGAACTGAGACCCCCATGCCACATTTGCCTTCCTTCTGACCTGTGTCACTGGTGCCCTCTACTCAGTGCATACCAGCACTTGCTGCTCACTTTGCCACCATCCTTAGTCAGCCTTGTACCTAATAGACAGATACGAGGGCAGTTCAGGAAACATGTGTCCAGTTAAGAGTAAATGAAATGAGTTACGAAAACAAGTTAGAAGGAAAATCTGTAAGTCAGCAATCCCTGCTGACTTAGCATAGCTACAGTGGAAGGACACTGCATTGTTAGAGGAGGTAGTAGCTGAGCAGGGCGGTGGCGGCAGCTGTCTTCAAGAAACATATCCTGTATGCCTTGTAATTGAGTGCAGTTATCCCCCTTCACCCCCATGCTTGGTAGTGAAGACTAGAAAATTAAAGAGACATGCTTGATGTCATTCACTGCTATATGACTGACCCAAGAGCTCAAAGTCCCTCCTGCTTTGCACTGCCTTAGTGGTGTTTCTGTAGGCCAGTTAGTTATTTAATCTTGAGAATACAAATAGGATTCAAGTAAAGACAATGTTTGTTAAAATAACTGTGAAAATCCAGAACAAATTCCTCCCCTAAGTTCAGTTTGTGAGAGCTTAGGTTTTAGTTGGGAAATGCTAAAAGCAAATGTAAAGTCTTCAGAGTAACAACCTAATGGTGTACACTCAACATGAGGGTTATTCTCAAATTAATTCCGACAGCTTTCTAAAGCTCCTAGAGTAGTGAGAAACCCAGTGGTGTGCTCAGAGGAAACTTTACAGGAAAGTAAGATTTTAGTCAGGTCTTAGAAAATGAGAAAGGGACATTTTAGAAAGAAATGTGTCATGAGTGTCAGAAGCAGAACTTAGGGGTCAGAGTGAAGGGCAGATTGGGTCCCCTGCTGTTTTGGATATCCTTGCTTGTTCTTGGCATAAGTGAAAAGATGCTCAAAGGGGTAGGATTAGTTCACAGGAACTGAAAAAGTGAGCTTGGGAAGGGAAGCTGCTCTCAGCCTCAAGCCTGGAGCACAGCCCCAAACTCTTCCCAGAGTTCCCCACTGTAAATGGAGTTAGCTAGTGGCACGCTGCATCCTCTGACCTTCAGACCAGCATTATTTGTACAAGCAAGATATCACCACACTCACCTTCCCTTCTTTCAGTACAGCTGCATTCTCTCAGCCCATCTCTTGTGCCGAGCTGAAGCAAGAATTGCCAGCAGCTCATCTCTTACCAAGCAGAAAAGATCCAGTGGAGGGACTCTGTCCTAGGCCGGTTCATATTCATCCTTATGTCGGGAAAGGCCAAGAAGACAAGCTGTAGGAACAGAAATTGCCTGTTGAGAATCAGATAGGAGCCCAGGCACTTTGAGTGAGAATAGCATCTTATTAGGCATGATACATTTTGATTTCTATGAAATGATATTTTTTAATGTAAAAATATTGTGGGCCAAATTGAAGATAGTGGTACCTGTGTATTTGTGGTTTAAGTAAAATTAGTGTTGCTATGTTCCACACTGAGAAGCAAATGTTTTGCAGTGATGTAGTTTAGGAGATATTTGTTAGGAGATATTTGTTAGGAGCTTTTCTATTTAGTGTAATATACACATCTACTTAGAGACATAAGCAAGTGCTAAAGAGCAGGGCAGGGCTTCCCTGCTTCTATAAGCAGCTGTTTCCTTCTTCAGCTTTCTTGACCGTTAACTCTATACAATTTGCCTTTATCAAGTGATCCCCCAGTAACAATAAGAGATTGGCATTTTTACATTCATTGCTCATTAGAAATTGCTTGATAAAAAGACATAACTTAAAGTTTTAATAGTCCTTTATTTATAATAGGGCTCCAGTGGTCCAGAATCTTTTACTGTCTACCACTACAATGGATTGAAGCAGTCAAATTATAATGAAAAGGTATGAGAATTCACATAGTAAATTGTCTTCAGCTGGGTTGAATAAACTATATGAGTGCAAGACTATGCCTTAGTCCTCTGCAGTTGCTACTTGAGAGTGTTCCAGAAGTCTTTCTACTGCCACACATGTATCAAAATTAGGTGTATTCAAGTTGTCTAAGCTGTACATTGAACTATGGGGCACTAATTTTACTGTGACAAAATTACTATGCCTACCATGCCCACAATGTTACTCTAGACTGTGGAGGTATTTCTGAATCAGCATTCTGGTTAATCCACAGTATTATTCCATTTAAATGCAGAAGTAGATAACACTGTAACACTGAGGGTTTTTTTTTTTTTTTTGAGAATTCTTTTTTAATTTACCAAAATGGCTATATTGACCGTTTACCTAGTGTACTTAGTCTTTAGTTTCACACAACCTTCTGAAGTCAGTATTGTCTGTATATCTGACTTGCAGAGGGGCCTAAGCACAGGTAAGAGGCTGCTTGTCCAGAGCCAGAAAATGGCAGGGCTGGGACTGAAACATGTCAAATGTAGCCCAAACTCAGCCTGTGCAGTTAGCCTCTTTGCTTTGCACCTTTCCTTTCTAAGCCATGGACAAAGGCACACACATGCCTTGTGACTGAGTATACTAGCCTCATTCGAGACAAAGGTTTTTTTCTGAGCACTTTACTCCTTTGAGTGAAATGCCAGTTTTGTGTGTTTTTGTGGCAACTCTTTCCATTTATTCAGTAGGTATTGCCAGTATTAGGAGAAATAACACCTTTTCAGATTGATCTCGTGCTGGTCTTATAAGCTTCTAAATTGGAGGATGGATACAGAAAGTAGATAATAATGTAAACTAGATACATTATTTTAGCAAAACCAAACTAAGAGGCTGAAATTTACTTTTTTATTTTCATAACAAAATATAAATCAAAACCTTTCATATATCCAAAAATCTTTTCACCAATTTATTGCTATCTGTAACAGAGTTGAATCAGTAAGAAAACCCAGATACTGTCTTATTATGTGTTAATGAGTACTTCATCTAGTTTTTGAAGTTTTGCCTAGCTTCGTCATCACTAAATATTAATTCACTGCCACAATCCCTGCAAGGTAGTCAAATATTATCCATATTTTACAGATGAGGCCTCTGAGACAGGGAGATTAAGTGACTCAGCCAGAGTCACACAGCAAGTCATTGACAGAGCAGGGATTGGAACTGAGTTCCTGATTCCCAATCCTGTCCTTGGTCTGCTTGGCCACGCTACCTGTTTATAGTAAGTTTTCAAATCATGCTTATGACAAGCATCTGACATACTAACTCAAGATCAGAAATCAAGACATATGGAGTATTAACATGACATACAAGGAACAACCATAAAGCAACACATGACATCATTTATACAGAAGTGTGAAGTCCTGAAGTTATGCAGGGGCTGGAAACAGAGCTGAGTGCTCTGTCAGGTACCACTCAAGATACCAGGAAAAACAGCACAGCACTAGCTGCAGGCAGCAGGCAAGGCACCAGACACTGGTGAAGAGCACGGAAGAGATCACATTGCCCCTGCTCTGATGCTGTGAGCAGCTGGAGAAACGGGTCTTGTCTTGTGTTACATTCCTTTTAGACAACTTTTTACAAAGTGGCACTTTTGCTTTGAAGTTGAAAAATGAGTTGTAATTTTAATATGAAAAAAAATGTATTTCACCTTTGGACTTCTCTGAAGAATAAAGTTTATAAACCAAATTATGTGACCTTACAGTAATAGAACATCCTATTTCTACATCAGTTGTGTTTTTGAGGGAACTCATGTTGAAGGCTGATCAGCTTGTTTCTTTTGGCTCCTTGTTCACATAGCGTATGGCTTTTATGTTACAAGAACATAATTGCAATCATGTGTATAATCCATTGAATGGGTAAAAATAACTATACATACTCTGGAAGAGAGTAGGTCATAGCCATTCCTTTAAATAACAGTGTGTAATGTACACATTGAACTCTTCCTTGATAGTTAGGGTTCTGTCATCCTTCCATGATTTATGTCTGTCCTCACATCTTTTGTGATTTTTTTTTTCTCCATGATTGTCATGAAATGTAAAATATACTGAAGAGCTACATTTCAAAAACATTCAATCCAAAGACAGTAGATTCCATTTAACAAGCATGCCGATACCTTCAGATCTGAATGTGCAGTACTTACATCCAAAGTAGAAGGTGAGGTCTTCTCAGAGTGCATGCCTGTGTTCTGTTGAAAAGCAGAAGCAACTGACTGTCTCATTAGCCAGCTAGAGGAAACACAGTGTGCCTTACGGACACTAGGGGAAGAAACATACTCTGTTTACCCGTCATTTAAAAAACAATGCTTTTCTTTATCTAAAAGTATACAGCTTGTGATTCACCTATGCTTTTTATTATCTTGATCTTGAATCCTAACAATTAAAATTGATATCACCATCTCACAAATTTATTTTGCAGATGCTATAGTTGAGTATAATTCCTATCAAAACAGTTAGACGTAAAGCTCCACATAACAAGGCCTCAGAAACATACTTGCCTGTGAAGTTGTCTGTATCCACATGAGAATTTGCTATGACTATTAACTGACCTTGCTGACTTTTTCGTCTTAACAGGTAATGTATGTGGAAGGGACTGCCGTGGTTATGGGTTTTGAAGACCCCATGCTACAGACAGATGACACTCCTATTAAACGCTGTCTCCAAACCAAATGGCCATACATTGAGTTACTGTGGACCACAGAGCGCTCCCCTTCACTCAATTGAGTTGCCTGAGTATTTATAAGAAGATTGTAAAAACAGGTGTTTAAATGGGTATTCATGACGGGCTACACTAAGCTAAACACTGGTATTGTTGATTAACTGTAAATAACAATTAAAAACACATTTTCAGTGTTTAAGGTATGTTTAAATTATTTGTTCTAAAGCTTTATGTTAAAGGTTATCCTATTTTAATCCTTTCTGTGAAATATACTAGCAAAATGAAGCTTTAATTGAAGTTCATCACTTCTGCAGTCAGGTAATTGTTATTTACCAGATTATAAACACAATATTACAGCATTTTTATAAAACTCAGATAACAAAAACCTTCCTGGGATCTCATTCCATTCAGGTTCATTTTATTGTATTCTTAGCAACTTATACACCAAAAATGCAGAAGTTAATTTTTGTTATTTTTGTTTTTCATCACTAAAATCTGTTTACTAATAACAAATTATCAGTCCTGGTCCTTTGATAACTAATGTAACTCTGGCATGTTTACAAAAAAGTGGAAAATATGTGGGAACTTGCCATTTGTTCAGAGGTGCATAGGGCTGTATTTTTAACAATGATAGGGGAAAGAATCTGTTTGCTAGGAGGTCTTAACACTGTACCTTTCACTGTATTGCTAAGTACACTTCTCCACCTTTGTTCCTGCAAGCCAGCTTTCTTGTATATTTCTAAGACTGGTAAATGCATGAGAACATCTGTTGTAACATTAGCATATGGCATTACTATTTATTATGGTCACAGCTAATATCATAAATAAAGATTTTTTTTCTTTAACTACATCCTTGTACTTTTACATCAGTGGCTCATGATCAACAAGTGCTTGTATGCATTTGTGCCTTCAAACTTGCAAACAAAATGTTCCTCATAGAGTCAGAGGAATGTGAATAGAAGCACAAGGCCGGTTTACCCAAGAGCCCTGTGCACTCAGCTAGCAACACGAGGACTGAATGACAGCCATCTGGGCCAGTAGCAAAACTACAGCAGCCCCATCCTGTCTACTCTATGGAGCTACTTGCTTCCTTCCCTCGTGAGTTGAGTCCATGACTGTGTCCTCGTTCATTTCAAAAGTGATTTTAGCATAGGAAAAACTTGGCCCAAGATTTTATATATAACTTTAGTCCCATTCTCTTCCAGGAATAAAACACTACTAGGATTTCAGAACACAGCATGGAAAACGTCTAACTCCCACCCCTCCCCCAGCAATCTTCTTACTGCTGCTGCCTAAAATGGCATGGCATAATACTGTGTATGAATTTTACAAATTGCCACTAAAAACATTGAGAGATGAGGATGTAGCTTAGTTCATAGGGTACCTATCATACATGAAGCCCTGTGTTCAGTCTCCATTGTAGGATAAAATTGGGCATGGCTCCACACACCTGTCATCTCAGCACTTCAGAGTTGGAAGTAAAAATCAAAAGTTCAGAATGAAATGGAAGCCAGCCTGTTTTTAGAAAGAAGTGTTGCACTGTACAGTGGTAGCTTGCATGCCGCTATAGAGGCTGAGCTGCATGCAATCAGAACCTAGAAGCCATGCTGCAATCATCTCTAGATGTGGTGATCAGTGACAGGTGTTGACTGGGCCCATAGCTTAGTCACATCGCTGGAAGTATCTGCAGTAATTTTTTTGTATAGTGTCTATGTGCATGTCATCAAAATAAATGTAGGATGGGAGATAAAGCTAACCTAAATAATCCCCCAAAAAATAGAAATTAAGCCAGGTACTTTTAAGTAATCCAAAAGCCAAAGAAAATAAAATGAATATTATAGTATAGCATGTCCTAATGATACTGGAAGTATGACAGAGCAAAAGTCACTTCATAACTAATGTGATGCTTGAAGGAAATAAGTTTTCAATAAATATAGAAATGGAAAATATCTGAATTTGGATCCTACTTTACTCCTGATATGAAAATTATGTGATTGTATGTCCACTTCTCAAAGCTAAAGATATAATAAAAGAAAATAGTTAAGACATAGGGATATGTTTTATTGATCCCGGAAAAAAATAAATGTTTAATATTCATTGAAATTTAAAATGCCCAGACACTACCATGAAGATAGTGAAAGGGTAATTAATAGAATGAGAGTATTTGTAAATCACAGCTCAAAAGAAAATTTTCATAGCACACATGAACTCATAACTCAGGTGTTTTCAAATGGGTGGATGAATTGATGAGAGATTTTTTCGAAGGTTGATGTTCAAATGGCCAGTAAACATTACAATTCTCAGCCAAGGTAGGTACTGGAGAAGTGCATATCAAAACCAAAATACAGTCACCACTCCTTAAACAAGCTAAATCAGAAACCCAGACAATAGCAACACTTGACAAAAATGCAGAGGCAGGAACCCTCATGTGTCCCTGGGAATATAAATGATAAAGCCACCTTAGAGAACAGCTTTTGTCATTCCTCAGAATACCAAATACAGAGATAGCATATGACCCGGAAATCCCCTAAGCATGTTCTCAAAAGAAATGAAGAAAATATACATAGAAAGGTTTTATAAGACTATATAAACCAGCATTATTACTATAACAGAAAATGCAGTCAGCCTAAAGCCCAACAGATGAGGGGTAAACATACAGTGGAATTTTATCTATAAATATAAGTGAATGGTGGTACATGCCCAAGCATTGGTGAATCTTGACACTATGCTGATTGAAGCCCATTGTAAGAGACATGTTTGTTTGAAGTGTCCAGAACAAGTGAACCACAAACAGAAGGTGGGTTAGCAGGCCCTAGGAACTGGCATGGGGACGAACAGGGTAGCCAAACTGCTAATGGGTTTAGGGTTTATTCGAAAGGTGATAAAATGTCCTAAAATTAGATTGTGGTCAGTTATAAAACTACTGAACTGTGAAGCTAGGCAGAAAAGGCAATGAAGTTGGATATGCAAGAGGGTAAATCCATTCTCTTTAAAAAAAAAAAAAAAACAGAATTATAAAAGCTAAGACTAATTTTTAAAAATGAGAAAAAAAGAACATGAGTACTGTACATATTAAAATAATTCAAAGGAAATTACAAGTTTATCTTCTGCAAAAAAAAAAAAGCCTATTTGAAAAATGTAATATAACAATTGATACACATACACACACACACACACACAAAAAAAAAAAAAAAACCAAAAATCTTATGTTGGGTAAAGAAGGTTAAGCAGTAAGCAGTAATCAAGTACATTCCCGATAAGGAAACACCTAACCTGGATGGTATCACTGGCAAATACTCTTAAACACTTGTTTGTTAAATGTCCTCTGTGTGTGTGTGTGTGTGTGTGTGTGTGTGTGTGTGTGTGTGCATACACATACATGCATTTATACATATATAATTACACATAAACACTTGTGTTCTACGTATATGTGTATATATATGTATGTGTATATATATATCATACAAATACTTGTTATATGTCCTATATGTGTATATTTGTATACATACATACCCATGTGTATTTATACATATACAAACAGACTTTAAGCAAATGCTTGTTTTATGCCCTTCACATTCATATGTACATCTCCATACATGTGTGAGTGTGGTGATGGTGTGGTGCTTTAAAAGAAAATGGCCTCCCAGAGGGAGTCGCACTATGAGGAGGTGTGGCCTTGTTGAAGGAAGTGTGTCACTGGGGGCGGGCTTTGAGGTCTTTTCTCACACTTCTGTTGGGAAATTGAAGTGCTTGTCCCTCACCTCCCCTCCCAGCTGTAGAACTTCCATACAAGGTTGAACAAACCAGGTTGTTTTCAGAACTTTCCAGTGTGCAGTGCAGGTACCTTGACTTCCTCCTATCCTTAGCCCATGCCCTGGCTTGGGTATATAAGCCCATTACTCTCTGAGATCCTGTCTATGCTCTGCCTTATCACTTCCTGTCTCCTCCCAATGTTGTTGCTTCCTATCTCCTCTGTACAGACCTGTATGGTTAACTAGTGGCTAACTCTGCCCTCTGACTCCACACAAGATTTATTTGTCAGAACACAAAATATCACAACACCTGTGCCCTCTGCTCGTCTTCACTGGGGGAACACGGGTCCCCTTATGCACACATCCAACCAAGCACTATTTACACTTGCTCAGAGTACAGTAAGAACTCATTTGCTTATTTTTTCTTAACTATTTCGTCCATGTCAACATTCATAATGGAAAGTCCTATTTGAATATGATTTGCAGGCATTTATGTACATAATGTACGTTAAATATAATTGAAGAAATCTACATATATGACCCACTGCAATGTGATGCTTCACCCTATCAGCAAATGTAACTTACAGCAGTTACCTAAGCATGAAAAGTCTCCACCAGACATTCATCTCAGTATAAGATAAATGAGTTTTCCACTATGCCCAAATCAGAACTAATACTTAAAATTCCAGCTACTCATTCTGTCAATGCAATTTTTACATTATGCAGTAGTATTTTCTTCCCTCCCAATGCCCTTGTCTTGTTTGCACTAAACTGATGTTACAAATTAAAACTATTACTAATTCTAAACATATTTTGAGTGACAGAGCAATTGTGAGCAATTTCCAGCTGCCTCATGAAATTAAAACATTTTGCCTATAAATACACATACAGTTTTAATGAAAGAAATATACTGTGTCAAAACCACTGTGCTCTGGGGAAAAAAAACACTGTGTATTTATTCTGCTTCTTGTCTGGTCTCACTCACTGCCTACACTGTGTCTTCGCACATAGCTTCCCCAGATCCTCATCACTGCACATTTCTTGTGCAATCACTTCTAGGAGTCAGGCTTGTGGAGCTCTAAGTGGGTAGGACCCTAAGGGGCCACCATTCCTCAGCTGCATATATTCACGTACTATGTTTTCTGTTCTGTTGTCACCACCCACAAAACAGTCTGGCTCAAAGAAGATAAGTTGAAGTATCACCTTTTATGGAAACAAGAACAGTATCTTATCCAATCAAACAACAGTTATCATCAAAACTGATATGTGTGTGTTAGGGTGTCTCTAAAGGAGATCATATACATATGTATTGTGCAGTACACAAAAACATAGGCTTTAAAATAATAAAGCCTCAGCACATCTCTAGTATTGCAATTTAATAAGGATCAGGATAAACAATTAGGCCGAAGAGATACTTATTCAGGGAGAAATAACTCACAACATAGGCAGATGAACGCGGCGGGTTCCACTGGATCCTAAGCCTTCCAGCGCCCACCACCAAAAGGAGCGGCCCTACCCTTCCCCAGTCTTTTCCCACAGGTCACGTCTGGCCCTGTCTCCGCCCCAATGGGCGTGGCCTAAGCCACAGGTGCAGACAAGGTGAATATCTTGCTACAATTCCCCTTTTAGTCTAAAGAAAAGATTTGGGCTTGGTGCAAAACTATATACAAAACAGTAAATAACAAGTGTGCTCTAAGAAAAGGAAAATCGAGAACAAAACGACCTACATATCTAGTCCTAGGGTGAAGACATAACAGAGTTTACAATAGAGTTATCCTAAGCTAGAAAGCTTAAGCCTAGTACCTAATATATCTAACTAGGAAGAGAGAATAATAGTTGTGATAGTTTAATCTACAACCTCATCAAGAGAAAATAGTGATACTAGGGTAGACAGGAAGTGTGGATGGGCAACTTCCAAAAGGTGCAGCAAGGACAGAAACAGCAAGCTACCTGGACAGTCACCCAAGGTCTCAGAGCAATGTTGGTACAGCCAGTTTTGGCTAAGGCCAAGAGTACCTGACAGACCACAACAAAAGCAGGGAGGAAGAAAGGCTGTCTTACCCTGACTTGGCAAGGTTCAGCAGTCTTCTGTTTGTCTCCTGCAAGCACATAGGATCACATGTCCAGATCAGTGGTCAAGGTAGGGGCAGTTCCTTGCCCAAGAGGCCATGGCCGAAGTGAGGGTGAACTCCAGAAGGAGTAACAATAGTGTCCAACATACTTTAGGGAAAGTGCATGGTGCTGTCAGGAGCAACAATGTCTCATGCCAACGGAGTACTAATATTATAACATTTAAATGCCGTGTTCTACAGGTTTATGAAGTGATTGGAGATTAAGCATCTATGTCTGACTAATCTCATAGGTAAAGGAAACACGGGTGAGGGTAATCTTTAATATTCAGGAACTTAGCTAAAATCCTGATTAAAACTTCCTTGAGTAAAGCAAGGATACACACCTAAACAATATAATTAAGCACATGTAAATTCCTAAAGTAGAGGTAGAGTAGAAATGTCTAGACAAGAGATAGCTCTAAAGGGCAGCAAGATAACTATCCCAAATTGTATCAATATACAAAATGTCTTGAATGCAAACAAAGTATACATTCATAGAATATAGCTAGAATAATGTGCATAAAACATAAATGGAAAGATTTCACACAATATGACAAAATATACAATTCTTCCAGAACATAGGTTACCACAGGTAAGGATATATAACAATGTAAGCTGAAATACTAATATCTCACTCTTACTAAACAATTCACAAGAAGGTAGGCCAATCTACCTATATCATTCTGAACCATACCTTTCCCAACTATACCCTATTCCTGTCTAAAAGAGATAACCAAGTCTAAATATCACCTTCCATACCCAACCCCAAGTAACTAAAACCAACCTTATGAAGATGAATATTATCCCTAAATTCCAAGAGTGGGGAGAGGGGGCATCGTTATCTTAAGATTACTTCCTGCTGAAATGAGACGATGATTGCTCCATGGGATCCTGTAGGAAGAAAATGTTTAGCAACCACATTTCTCAACAGAACTGGCTGTGACATATGTAGGTATTCATAGTGTGGGAGAAAATGCTTGACTGGAGTTCTATTTGAAACTCTGGCCAGGTTGTAATAAGAAGGTGCACAATTACAGCTAGCTAGTCATGAATTGTCTTGAGCAAAGCAGTCCCAAACCGGTTATAGGGTGAAGTTTGTAGCTCAGATGCATCAGGCTGAGTAGAATGGAAATGTCCATTTGGGGCCCCATCTTCTTTCTGGAGTGTTCAAGGATTGCTGTTAGAAACTGTTATTATTCCTTGTGGAAAACTTAAATATCAATATCAAAGTAAAATTTTCAAGTTTTACAGTATGCATTAGGGGAAAGGCAACAATAAGCATTAACATGTATATGAGAAAATGAGGATTTCAGAGAGAAAAGTGCATACAAACACACGAGTCCCTAGATTTTGTTTTCTTCTGCCTTACATCAATTGGCTTCTTGATATAAAGCAGAAACTGTGAATTTAATCTTAACAACATGCTTGAATTTAGAGAAGGAAAGCCAAATCCAACTCTAAAGCCAGCATTGGTTTACATGAATCGGGACTACAGGAATACTAAATAGTAAAGAGAAATAGATTTCAGTTTAGAAACAGTTTGCTAGACTTAAATATTTTTTACCATAAATCAGATTACTCTTCATTAAATGATTCTTTCTGGAGAGCTGTCTTCTGTAGATACCCACATGTTCCTTGTCTCTTGGTTGTTTGAAGATAGGTGTTCTCCGTTTTACTGTAAAGCTAAGAACAGAACACTTCCCCTACCTTTGAGAGGTCTCCGTACATTTTGTGGGGCCCAATTTGTTGAATGACTTGTCATTCCTCTTCATTAAGATGTTTCTCTTGTTCAATTCAGATCTTGATCAACTTAGACCGTATCCATAGCTTTTCTGAGCTGTGGCCTCACTGACGGTGTTGATCTTTTGGAATTTATCACAAGCAGGAGCCACATCTTACTTGCATCCATAGTTCTGGTAGCAGTTTATAGAACAAAATCGGGGCTCAACAGTGGTATTTGAACTGTTATTCAACATGCAGCCTATCTGTCAGCCATTACAATCTTCACCCTCTGAGCAAGGCAAAGTATCTAAGTTGATTTTTCTTTCTTTTAAATTCTGGGATTCTAAGAGGTTTTCTCTATTATCCTCAAGGAATGTAGTATCTGGTATATCCCCTGGATAAGAACGGAATGTGGAAGGAGGTACCATAATGAAACTAAGCCGATTAGCATCTTATACTCCTAGAACAATGATGTGAGGCAGAGAAACTGGTGAAATTTGAGGCAAGGCTGGTTGCAAGATTAAGGGAGAACCCCTGGCAACAAGATGAGAAAGCTCTGAGCACAGCGCTACTGCCTCATATTTAACCCTTATTTCAGCTTTGAGGGACCCCAGCTTTAGTTAAGAGTGAGTTTTGTGTTGTACAGGTGTGCATGGTGTAGGAGGGTGTACTATGGCGATGAGGAACTTGAAGGGCATAAACTTGTCTAGGGCCTGCCTGCCTCCAGGGAATGATAGAAAGCAGATGAATACTGGCAGGGAGGGGAGGGGAGAGATTATTAATAGAAATGGGTGTCAAAATCAAGACAGTAAGAGCAATGTTGATTGGAGTGCAAAATCAAGCATCCCCAAAGACAAAGAATAAAATGGAAGCTTTCCAAACAGCATGAGGGACCACCCAGGAAGAGATGATGGTACTTAGGAGAATTCATGTGTCTTAGCCACACAAGGGAGTAGCACCTGATGCTAAGGCCCAAGTTGCCAACACACAGCACAGCAGGGATGCCGATACAAGCCTGTTTGATCCCCTTGTCCTTCATCCTTGGCTAGACCAATATTCTATGATGTTCAAGGGCAGAAGAGGAGGGTACCACACTTCCTAGCATTCAGATCCTTGTTACCTGTCTCTAAATATTCCAGCTGCTTCTGCAAGTTCAGCTCTACTTTGCAGGCCATTGTCTCACCACCTCCTGCCTCTCCTGCTTTTATAAGAAAATGAAAGGGGCAGGCTTTGGGTATAGGCTCTTGCCTAGCAAGCACAAGGCCCTGGAATCCACCCACTAGAATCCATCAACTCTCTCTGACCTTATGATTGGCAACAAACCCCAAAGCACTCATAATTTCTAGCTGCAACTAGCCTCCTTCCATTTCTTCCAGCCACCATGGGTTTTGGGATCCCTGAGCCTTCCCACTTTGCCTTTCTCACTCCCTGCTATGGTTTAGATGTACTCTTTCCCTCTAAAGAGTTTGTGTGTTGAAAGCTTGTTTCTAAGCATGGTGTTTGGGGATGGAGAGGACCCTAAAATATGCAACCTAACAGAAGTTGATGACAACTAACTGTCACTCTTGGAAGAATTTAGGGTAGTGCTTATGGGTGTTGTAATACAGTAAGTCTGCCCCTCTACACCTGGACTTCCTGTCTTCCCATTTTGGCACCTTAATGCCTGATGCCATACTGTCTGCCCCATGTACAAACTCTTGATCGTGCCATGCCTTCAGACTCCCTGAACTGTGAATTACTTCATTCAGATTTAACTTAAAAGGTGCTTCCGAAAGATCCAGATAGCTTGTTTGTACACATGTTGGTGGATCCTGGCTGCTGCCTGAGAGTTCAACTGAAGTACAATTGCCACGGAAATGTATTGCATACAGTACAGAAGCTGGATTCTAGAAAGCAGTATTCTGGTGAGACAAGGTCCAAAGTAGAGTGAGGAAGCCTCTCCCTGGATGTCATGTTGGTATGAGTTCATTTGGGTGATGTTGGCCAAGCTCTGAGTCCACACCAGAACTTGAGCACCAAAGAAAGCAGACCATTGGGTCAGCCAAGGTCACAGCCATCTCAGAAAGCACCTGTACCATGTACAGACATGACATCCCAAATCTCAAACACATCTATTTGTCCAAGTACAAATTAACCCACTTCAATAAACTGTAGAAAATGACTCATAAATGGAAATGACAATTTCCTAATTTTTTTTTTTTGTAGAAAACACAGTACACCAGAAGTCAGTAGCATGTATGTGCACTCTATTTCACCAAAGCTAGAGGGGGACACAGGAAACCAAATGCAGGCTCCTCCATCAGCAAACAGAAAACGGGAGACTCCTCCAGACATTTATAGCAAGCTAACAAGACCTGGCGTCATCACTCCCCATGTCAGCGAACATCTCCCTCTCAGTCACTAGAATAGCCCATTGCAATTTAATGAACCTTGCACAATACTAGACAGCTAAGACTAGATGGCTTCTGAGCTCTTTGTTTGTGTGATGTCCATGTGGGTGTGTACACATCAAGGATCCTGCTTTACTGCTGTCTACCTTTATTATTTTATTTTTGAGATAGACTCTCTCACAAAACATGAAGCTCACTGGCTAGCCAGGGAGCTCCCAAGGATCTGCCTTTCTCTGCCTCCCAGCACTGGGGTTACAGATGCACAGTGCCTGATTAGAGTGCTGGGGATCTGAACCTGGGTCCTCCTGCTTGAAGAGTAAGCACTTTACTAAGGCTTGTTCCCAGCCTACTAAATCTCTTCCTAAAAATCCTTTATATGAACTGGGTGAGTTGCTGCATACCTGCAATCCCAGCATTTAAGAAACTGAGCCAGGTAGACTGCTGAGAGTTCAAAGCCACCTTCCCCAGGGGCCGTTCACAAAGGCCTGTGTAATTATTCTTTCAGAATTAAATACCACCAAGTTACCAAGGACATATTTTCCACTAGTTTAAAATCTGTGGTTTCTGGATGAAATTCAAGGATACCAGTTTTAGCGGCAAAATATTTACATAATACATATTAATTACCCAAATAACTAATCGCATGCTCCTCTTGATGCCTCCTGAAATAAGCTTTAGAGAGTGATTCTCTTCTGCATGTCTCTAATTCTTAGAAGGGGTGTACCCTAAGTGGGGAAAACGCAAACCAATGGCTAATACCATGCCATGATGTTAAGAAAATGTACAATGACTAACACATAGGAAGGGGAGGTTAGTTATAAGGACCTGGCTGAAGGCAATGTTGGATATACTCAAAAGAAGTAAAGATGGTTCCAAAGCTTCACTTCAGAGTCCTGAAAAAATATGGAGTTCAAGAAAGAAAGCCATCTAGAATGAAATGGAAGATATGGGTTATTGAAAGAACATGCTCAGTTTCAAGATTTTTATTCAATGGGAGCAGGTAAGCTTACTATGTGGAAGGCACTGTACTGAGTTCAAAGAGTCAGATGCAAATAAGACCACAAGGATGTTATACTCTTTTAAGAGAAAGCTGCAACCTTGGAAACAACAACATATCAATACTAGTTAAGGAGAAAAATAAGACATTAGATACAGAATTAACAGAACCAACAGGGAGGCTGATCAGCACATTACCTTGATGTAGGTGGGTATCAGAGAAGATACTGAGACCTGCACAATAAAAATAAGCTAGCTTGGGGCTGGCAAGATGACTCGGTGAATAAAGTTGCTTGCTGCGAAGCACCTGCATTCAAGCCCCAGATCCCACAAGGTAGAGAACCGACTCCCAAAAGTTTTGCTATGATCTCCACACACTCACTGTGACATGTAAATGGCCCCCACATGTGAACCCAAGTGTAAATAAATACATGAAAATTTACAAAGGAAATTACTAAAGAATGAGTTGGGTTAGGTGATGTTTTGAGAGAAGTCATTACAGGTATTAAAAAAAAAAAACAAAAAACAAAAAAAAAACCAGGTTTAGGCCCTAAGATAAGAAGCAGTTTCGTATGTTTGAAAGCTGGAAATGAGATATACAGAGGCAGGGGTTCATTTAGAGATTGTATGGAGATCAAAATATTATAGGTGCTTCCAGCCATGGTGACACTTTTGTGCCTTATTCCTATAGCAATATCATGCCATTGGAAAATGTACAAGAACACATTAGGGTCTGATGAAGAACCACAGTAGCTTCTCCATGGGATCTGTAACATAAATGAGCAGAAAGGCAGAGAACCAAGGGCCTCTCTTGAGAGTCCAGGCAAGGAGATGTGGGTGTGGGCTGGCTGCCAGAAGGAGTGGCATGGAGAACTGTGTGTTTCATGAGTATACTTAAAGGAAGCATCAGTGTATGGATTCAAGCAGTTGTTCAAATAGAGAGTAAGCATGAACACTGGAGCCTGGCAACTCCAGAAGGAAAGTCAGGAGATGCAAAGGGAGATCCAGACATACAGAGAATCTGACAGACCCCAAGAAACAACAGCAAGCCTTTCAAGATGGGGGAGGGCTCTCCCTAGATACCTGGAAACCAGATCTACTTCCAGCTCATGCTCCCCTTTTTCTGTTTGTGACTGAATATGATCTCTAGGCTTCCTGTCCCAGCAGCCTGCTGTCATGCCTCCTCTACCATCACAGACTTTCCTTCTGGAACTTTAATGAATGTCATCAAGAGAAAGAAGCCAGACTCTATAATTCCATTTAAGTGACATTCTTGAAAAGACAAAATTATGGAGACGGGAAATAGATCAGCGGTTGTCAGGGTTGGGAGGTGGGAGCTCTCAATGTGTTCACAGAAGACATTGTAGGCACAGTGAAATCGTTCCATATGACAGTGCCATGGTCCACACCACCATGAGTGTGAGTCGTACCGTAACATGGTCTCTGGGTGATGAGGATGCGCCACAGTTTCATTAGTCATAAAATGCATGTGCTGTGCTGTCAGGGAGTGTCTTAAGCTTCTCGTTCCTCATCCAGTGTGCCAGCAAATGTTGTATCAGAAACTGATCACTGGCTCCATCTTCACAGTTCAGCTCCCTCCTCAGGTCATCACTGTAGCTTTTGGAAACCACTTTAATCCCCATTGAGTCTCTGGAGTTTATTAGTTAATAATTCTATTAAAACACAAGTCAGGTTTCACTCACAATCCTCCGAAGTCTTGAAATTTCATTTAGGGGAAAAAAAACACTGATGAGTGGTCAAAATCACCCTACTCTGTGTCACCCACTCCCTGGCCCCTCTTGTCTATATCAATCTACATCCTAACCCTGCCTGAGGGTCAGCCATGGCCTTCCTGGCTCCAAAAAAGTAGTTTACTGAGCATAACCTTGAGCTTCCAGCTCTTTCCAGGTAGAATATTCTGGATACCCATATAGAGGGATCATGTCCTCATTTGTCCTCCAGATCTTGACAATGATGCTTTATGGGTAAATACTTCTCATTCTCATCCAAATAAAATAAGGGTGATGGTTCATCTTGATTGATAATGTGAAATGAAAAACACCAGAGAGATTATTATTCCATACATCTGTGGGTATCTGCGAAGGGGTTCCCAAGAGACAGTTAGGTCAGGGGAAGAAGCTGCATGGATGGCACTATCCAATAGGCTGTGGGCCTAGTGCAATAGCAAGATAAAGAGGAGGAGGCCTGAAAACACATTCATATGCACTCTTTTGGCCTCCTGGCTGCCATGATGTGAGCAGCCTCAGCCCAGCATCCCTGTTGTCAGGGATGCTGAAGCAATGGGCTCAGGCATGCAGGGCCTGAAGCTTCTGCAACTTGAGTCATAGTAAACCCTTCCCCCCTCTGAAACTGCATCTCTCAGGAACTTGTCATATCAACAAAAGCTTGACTAACATAACTGGGAGGTTAGCATTTGCAAAGACCTTAATTGTACCTCATTTCCTCCATAGTACTTTATAGCATTTGCTATTCGTTGTCCATGCTGACTTATTTTTTATTAACTATCTCAATGTTCTAGAAGGTACACCTCTTGAGGCAAGATCTGTTACTTGCTAGTGCTATGAGTTCTCAATACCTGTTATCTGCCATAGTCAAGACATTTAAAATTTAGCCAACAAATTACAAATGCACTCACAGGAGAAATCTCCAAACTTGTAAAGGTGAGCTTGGGAAAGAAACTGGAACGTGAGACGTGGGGGCTGCTGGCATCTTTCCTAGTCTATTTTGGTCACAAACCTTGAGAATAAGTGAGTGGCACATTCCCCCATTTAACTGATTGCAGAAGTTCCTGCCTCTTCTGATTACTGTACACTGCATGACCAACCTGATGTGTGCCCTGTATCTTTGATTTATATTTGATTTTTAAAGCTCACTCGCTTAATGCAATCTTCATGAATCAAATCAAATTGTTAGCATGCATGGAGCTCATTACAAAGCCCAGCAAAGCCTGAATCACACAAGTGCTTTTTGCTTTCAGTGGGCTATATTGGGTGCCTTTGCCTATTCACTAAGACATGGCATCTGAAAGGAGAAACACAAACTCTGTTTTCTTAAGGACTTGATGGTGAAACTATAGCTGTGCCTCTCAAAGCTCAATAAAGTCTTCAAACTACTATTACTAGTTTCCAGCCACAGCAAACTGCAAATAGGCCAAGCACACTTTTACTAAGACATCAGTTTGCTACCACTAAGACATGATCACCAAAATGAGAGATTAACCACTTGAAGGCTTTTTTCGGTGTCTCTAAACAGGAAAAAAAAAGTACTTTGCAGTAAAGCACCTCTGATAGGTTTTCATTTCTGTCTTCAACCACTAGACATATTTTTTTTTAAATCATGGAATATTCCACTAGGTGGTGTCAGCAGAATTCCAGATTTTATGATACCTTTCAAATGCAGCCATCTCTTTTCTGCAATTTCATTATTGCTGTCACAATCTTCCTTCAAGCTTCAGAGTTTTTCCAGACAGCAGAAAGAACACACCCCTCACCCATATACACACATGAAGTGCTCATAACTTTCAACCTAAAAGAACAATGAAAGTTTGGCTTCTGTGTTGTGCTGTGTAGCAACAGACAGAAGGGTGAAGGCTGAAGCTGTCTGTTACTGCTATTAAAAATTTCTCAAGGCTGAAGCTCATTGTAGTTTCATGGCTTGTTTCTATGGAAGCTGGAAAACACTAACACAGACATATCCCCCTCCACACTGGAGCTAACAGCCATGTGGAAGAAGTCACTCCTGCCCACATTAGTATCTATAGGGTATGTTTGCTCTCTTATTACCTAAATCAGTGTTAAAACTAATCAGCACTCTATCTGCCCATCCTGTCCACATCCTAAAGTTCCATAATTAATGTAGTATAGTACAGTTCCAGAAATAGAGAGACCAATAGGGCAGAATAGAGTCTAGAAATAGGACCACACACAGGTTATGCATGTGTATCCACTTGTGTTTCATTTATATGACTTCCACATCAAAGGTGGAAAGATGGCTTGGTTTTCCATTATATCCATAGGAGAAAAATATACCTTTAGATCCCTACCTAATACCCTGTACAAAATACATGCCAAATGGACTGGTACTGTAAGGGTACCACTAAAAGTTCTGTTACTTTGTATATGGCTTCAGGAGGAAGAATGAATTTCTAAGCATTGCATAATTATGGAAACAATGGGACTGTTATATAAAACCTTTCATAATTGGCGCATAGAGAAAAATCATATTTAAAAGGAAACAACAAACTAGGGAAAAAAGTATGTAACAGTGGCTAACAAAGATTTCACATCACTATTCAGGCAGGAAAATAACATGGCATTTGTTTTTGAAAGACCCACTCTAAGTCTTGGCTTTCCTCTTGAAAAGATGGGAACAATGGTAGTGCAGCCCCTCATTTGAAGACCTTTGTGAGAATGATTGTATTGACCAGGGCTGGGGAAGTAAGGACTCAGTGGGTAAGGCAGCTTGTTCTCTAATCATGAAGAACCTGAGTTCGGGTCTCACCCAAGTATGACTGTGTGAGCCTGTATAAGCCTATAACAGCAGTACTAAGAGACCATCAGGCAGATCCTGAGAACTTTCTGGTCAAACAGCCAGCCCAATCAAAAAGGTGAGGTCATCAGGTTCACTGAGAGACCCTGTCTCAAGGCAATAAGATGCAGAGTGACAGAGAAAGACTTGCTCTAGACTCCTTGTGTGTGTGCATGGGTATGCTCATACGCATGAGCCACACACACATAAGCCACACATACAAAAACATAAAAATAAGGGGTTAAGGAATAATTGAATGTATTGCTATGCAAATGTATATGAATACATTTATGCAAGTAAACTCTCAGTTTGCTCAGGACTCTTCAGTGTGGAACGAAAGCTCAGTATCCCAGGAAATGCCCTGACCTAAGCAAGCTGGGACATTTGGTCAGTTTAATATGCACACACCTATAGTAAAGGACTTGAAGGCTATTGATTTCTTACCAGTAATGGATTCTGGAAAAGAAGGGTCTAGATTCTCTTATTGTCTTTCTCTATTTATTCCACTTTGACTTTCTTCAATAGGACTTGGATATTATTCTATTTTCCAAAATATAGGTTGAGTTAAATATTAGAAATTCTCATAATATATGTGACATGGTGGTAGAAGTTGCCAAATTTTTAAAAATGCTGCCTGGGCCTATGATTTGATAATCAGTCTTGGAAATACAAGTAGTTTGTTGAAAGCTACATAATACAAAGCTACATCATACTTTCTGTGTTTCTGGTTCACTTAATCATATTCACGATGTCATGGTAGCAAGCATTCAGACCTTGACCATCGGTTGTCAAGACTGTGTGCTAAAATTGGGGACAAAATGTTAACTTTTGTTGAGTTTATTAAGTCAAGACTTTCTTTTTTACATTTGTTAAGAAAACATTCAATTTTCTTTACCTCTATTCCATCATCCACAGAGTGTGCTTTTCTCTAATACATTTTTTTTAATTTTTTAACAGTTTCATACATCTGTATAATGAATTTTGGTCATATTCACTCTTCATCAAATTTTAACTTTATTTAATATTTGAAGTGATCCTATGTATATTTAAACATATACATAGGAGTATGTGGGGTGGGGTGTGTATGTGTCTAAAAAGTTTGGTGTGAACAAAATGAATTATTTTATGGTTCTTTCAATACCCAAGACTCATGGGGGTTGCCAGCTGCATGGATCACAGATGTGACAGAAGAGGACAATGGCTGCAGGCAGCCTTGCCTTGTGACTAGGAAAAACTTTTCCGTCCATCAGTACCAGCTGGATCCTCCTGCCTCAGTATTCTTTGCTGGCAAGCTGTGGGTGGATTCACTAAGGTCTTTCCAGTTATTGTACTTTTTAATGTTTCCACATGGAGAAAACATACTTTTTTTTTCAAACACCAAGAGACTATGACAGTGTCTCCAATCTTAGACCCCCCCCCCCCACACACACACACACCAGAGCAGCTGGCCAAGGCCTCATGAGAACTCAGATGCTCAGTGCTACCCAGAAATCCAGACCTTCTGATTTAAAGAGCTCACCTACATCAGAAGAACAAACACAGCCATGCAACCACAGTTTCTAAGGCATCTGAATGTAGGATCCTGTTCTGCCCTTTACACATTATCACCTCAGCCCCAGAGAATCGCCTGCATTTATCACTGTTAGGGTTTCATCGGGGAGCCCAAATCACACATCAGGGATTGCTTTACTACCATATAAATTCCTCCCTGCCTTTGCCAGAGACAAAGGGTCTCTTCAGCAATTGCAGCTAATCAAAAGCAAATTGAGCTTTGGGCTTAGCTGCTTTCAAAAACAAAACAAAGGCCAGCAGCACTCCAGGGAATATTTCTCCCTTTTCTACTAGAGCATCTCTCAGGTTGCCTTCCCTCCTTTTTCCCTTACTCAATGTCCCTGACCCTCCCCCCACATCAGCATACTGAAAGAGAATGCCACAGGTAAGTGCATGTTTTAAAGAATTGAGATAAGCTCACTTTTCACCTGTGGGAAGCTTGATGATGTATTTATGGAATATTACCATACAGAAGATGCAGCCTAGTAGCATCAGTATTGTGCCAGGGAGAGCATCATGTACATCCTTGAAGCTACTCAGAGGCAAAGCAGAGTTCTACCAATGGTGGTGGTGGCTGGTGGTGGGTGGGGGCAGTCTGAAAGGAAATCACCAGACACAGGCAACCAGTAAGTCTCTTACACCAGCAGCACCACGGGGAAGTGCTAGGGCTTATGCTAAGTTAGAAACCCAAGACGAGGTCACTCATAGGCCAATGAATTCCAGCAGTACACCTGCTGCTAAAAAGACTATTATCAACACAGCTCATTAACATGGAGCCAGCTTCTAAATGCTTAGATCTCCCAAGTGTTGAAAGTGGCATGAATATTTTGGGGGGGCTTCCAGTTACTTTATCTCTCTTCCCTCCTTCCAGTACATTTACTTTCCGCCAGGTTGTATGGCTGTCAGCCCTAACTGCCTCCAGTAATGAGCTCTTCCTTACCTTCCTGCCTTTGCCACCTCCTTTGTCACTGTACTCATATGTCACTCACATCCCACACCCGGCCCTCAAAAGCCACCAGTGGCTGGAAAGTATAATGTACTTGCTGTTTTTATCAACCTCAGATTTTTTTTTATTGGAGATAGGGGTTTTATACATCCCAAGGTACTTTATATAGTACTGTGTAACTGAGAATAACCTTGAATTTCTAATCCTCCTGCCTCTACCTCCCTAGTTTGAAGATCATAGGCATGTGTGCACCAGTGTACCCTGTTGATCTGGGCCTGGGGACTGACCCCAGGCTTTGCCCATGCTAGGCATGTGCTCTAACAACTGAGCTGCAACCCCAGCCTCCATGACAAGGATCTGCACATGGCATTCTTCTTCTAGCATCAAACAACCTTCATTTTCAGCTACAAGAAAGAGTCGTTTCATCATCCTCCTCCTGCTTGTCCCCTCAGGTCTGTCCCTCAGTACCTTGAACTGAATGAATGGTGCCTATTTTAATTCTGTACCACATGGAGGGGCATGGCTGAACAAGAGGAGAGCCACTTTCAACTCAGATTATAAGCAGGAACTGATTGCTTCCACCAAAGCTGTTTAAAAAAAAAATACAACTGCCCAAACTTAACCAGCTGGCCTCAGAGATCCTCACTGCCCACAGGAAGTAAAACCTGCAAAGAGCACTGAAACTCAGTTGAGATGAGATTTACAGCAGCTGACTTCATTGTGCAAAACATATTGAAAGAAAGACAATCTTTCCTGGAAATCTCAAGCAAAGATTCATCTCTCAAAGAATAGGCTGGGGGTAATTACATAAGCGAAGACTATAGTGAATTTCTGTGCTGAGGTAGTCAGACTTCGAGGGAGAAAATGCCATTCAAATGGATGTCACAGCACTTCTGAGGCAGAAAAAAGCAAGAGCCTAGAAAAAGAAGATTCTAGACAAGTACCTGGTCTACTCTTGTTAAAAATACCAGAGTTTGTGGATGAGAAAAACTGAAGCTTGCTATCCCAATCTACTGTTTACTCTGCAAACCTCAACAAACTCTCCAGGGAAGATGACTGCCATAACACTATGGCACTGCATAGCTCAGAGAATGAAATCCAGAAAAATTCACAGTAAACATACTTCAGTATTAACCACCAAGAGCTAACACTCTAGTAAGGTAAAAATGTCATAAATTAATAATATGGCAATTAAGAACTAGCTCAGAGAAAGCACTAATAACTTGGAGGAGCCAAAAGGAGAAATCCCAGGGAGACTAAATATTCTGTAGGGTTTTTTCCATATATGCAAAAGAAGGAGGAAGATTAGAAGAATAAGGAGGAGGAGAAAGGACAAAAAGAAGGAAGAGGAAGTGGGGGAAGGAACAAGGAAAAGGAGGAGAAGAAAATAAAATTTTTGAGTCATGTTTCCTAAGCTATCTGGGACCAAACCCTTCCATCTGCATAACTGATGGGGTGCTGTGTGTTAGACCTAAGTTATGATGCTCTACAATGAAGTGGGAAGATGTTGGAGGACATCGCTTCATCACTAGAGACCCACAATTATCTCCTCCAGAGGAAATTTAAATCAGATTCCTGTAGGATGGCTAGTCAGGAATCTATTCAATACTCATGGCCAGGACTGGAGAGAAGGGAAAGGAGAAATGGGCAGAAGGTAGAGATAAAAAAAGAAAAGGTTGCCTGCCAAAAGCAAGGAACCTGAATAAATGAAAGGCTTAACAAGGATCAGGCAGAACCCTGGAACATTCCCCCAGTCAAAGTAATTGCAGAAGTTTCTATTGGAAAGAATTTCACTCTTGGATTCAGTTGGATGGGTTATGAAAGGGGCTCCCTGAACTCAGACATCACCTCCTACCAGGTCAGACTGTTTCTTACTGGGAATGGAAGGTTGGGAATGGAAGGTTGGCAGTTCCTAGGCCTATTCAGGCTAGATCCTAATATTCCCTAGAACATTTTCCAACCCACATACTTCCTAGTGGCTAATGTTGATAACATGGTGTTCTCAGAACCTTTTCCCAAACATACTCAGGGACAGAGAAGGTAAAGAAGGAGTCTTGAGTCTTAGGAGGAGTGTTAGTAAGATATTGGACTGTGAAGAATTGACAGGTAGCATCCCTGGGAACCTTGCAAAGTCTAAAGTTGTAGCCTTCTAGCAGCTGGCATGAGTGAACAGCACATTGCACCTGGAGGCAAGCCCAGACTTACGATTGCATCCCATCCCAGACCATGTCCTCATCCTACGAGGGCCCATACTAGTCACTGAACTCTTATATGTATATGGTGACAACCTCCTTAATCCCTGCCAGCTGTTATGGTAACAGTGGTGCCAGGGATGGCAGGGAATCAGCAGAAATGGAACACTGATTAATACCAAAGGGAGTGTTCTGGCCAGGAAATGATGGTGAGTCACCACAACTGAATTCTGTTGAATACATACAACATTTGCCCTGTTTTTTAAGAAGAGGTGTCACTCTGGAGTTATCATCTGAGCATGAATGGATGCAACCCACATGGCGAATAGTCTGCATTCAACAGGCAAGAAACATATGGAAACAGACTTGGAAGGTCAAGAGTGGCCTATTTGTTTTGACAGCAGTCATCTGTAGAGTTAGAACACTACAGACTACTACTGCCTCCTGGGTCTATTGAACTAGAATATGCAGTGGTGGAATGTTGCTTCAAAAACATTTTTTAAATGCTAAAACTGACCCAGAAGCAAAGCCAAAGATGTGAACCTCTGCTTTAGAACTGTTTTTCCAAAATTGAGAAGCAAACTGAAGGTTGAATTCTAATATTACATAGTTAGTTCCAGAGTAGAAAAGTTAGGCAATTAATGCAGATATTCTAGAGCTAAGGCACTGGGAGATGGTGTGTACTTAATTTTTAGGATATCTATGGAAGCAGAAGGCCTTCTTTATAGATAAGGAGGGAGGCAGTAACTGACACAGGAATTGGTGGGAAATTAATTATGTTCCCCATGATGCAAATTACATTTGAGGTTCTGTACTTTAGGAAGCACAAAGGAGGGCTGAGAAGATAGCTTGATGGGTACGAGTGCTTGTTTTGCAAAAGTGAGGCCGTGAGTTTGAATCTCCAATACCCATGTAAAAAGCCAGGTATGTTTCTGTGCGCCTATAACCCTACTATTGAGTATGGAGACAGTTATATTGTAAGATGTACCAGGCATCCAGTTTAGCCAAAACACTGAGCTTTTTATTCAGTGGGAGACCCTGTCTCAAGGAAATAAAGAAAGAGCAACAGAAGACAACACCAGACATCCTGCTGTGGCCTGAATGCTTACAAATGAGCATACACATCTACACACTCACACTTATACACTGCACACATACATGCCACACACCCACCACTCCCTATACATACATGTGAAATAAATAGGTACAAGGGAAAGAAAGGCAAATTTAGTCTGTAACCAAATATTTTCCAAAAAAAAATGGCTATCTCTTTTGGGCAAGAACTCATAGCTAAAGTGAAATGTTGAAGGTTTTAAGATTGCATAATGATATTTTAAACAAAATGGCTCAGCAGGTAAAGGTACTTGCCATATAAGCCTGACTACCTGATTCCAATGCCCAGAACCTGAAAGTTGTCCCCAACCTCCACAAGCAAAGTTTGCCATGAGCACACCCACATATTCACATGCACCATAAGTACACATGCAATAGTAATAATAAATAAAATATAAGATATATAACTGATCTGTGATAACCTGCTCTGGTCAGACACTCTCATTCTGGATTTGGTGATCAACAATGCTCTTTTGAAGGCTCTGAGGGCTTTCGGAATGGGTCCTGACTGATAAAGCAGGTTATTAGCGGGGGTGTTTGGAAGTTCTGCTTCTGTCTCCATCCTCCTATACTAGGGTTGAAGGCACACAGAGACATGCCTGGCTTTTTACATGGGTGTTGGAGATTCAAACTCAGGTCCTCATGTTTACAGAACAAACACTCTTACCCACAAAGATATCTTCTGGTTTTGGTCTCTGTCCTGTTTGCTACCATTTGAACAAGTAGCTGCCTCATCTTCCACTGCCTCTGCCAGACTGCTCTATCCTAGCTTCATCACCACCTTGTTGTTTCTGTCAGGCACTGTGTCATGACGATGAGAAAAGTCAGTAATGTATCTCTTACCTAAGAACAGACAGCCCCCATGAATAAGGATTTGGCTTCTGGGTGGTGGTGGCATATACCTTTAATCCTAGCACATGGAAGAATGAGGCAGGCATATCTCTGTGAGTTCAAGGCCAGCCTGGTCTACAAAGTGAATTCCTGGACATCCAGGGCCATTACACAGAAAAACCCTGTCTCAAAATAAATAAGAATTTGGTTAACAACTTCTTAACCTCATGATGATATGAAAGTGGCATCCCTGTTGAGTACAAATTCTACTTGGAGATAATTTTAACTTTCATCTTTTCCTGGACTGTGTTCTCCTTTGCAGTGGTGGGCAGCAGCAGAGATATAGCTTCCATTTGGTTCCATGTCATTAGGGTGTGTCACCTATGCTGTCAGTGGTCTGAAATGCCAACACATTTTAGATATTCCTGTTTCATGTCCCATCATGTCTGGCAAATTCCTCTGTATATATGTGAGATAATTATTAGTTCATCTTTGTGTTGGACACAAAGTGTCCAGCTATATACTAACATAAATGGTTTATGCACTCAAGGTAAGGTGAGGTAAACAATGATTTTAGTGGGTTAAGTGTATTAAATGAATTTTTAATTTACAATATAGTGAACTTAATTAGGTTTTTTGGGACCAAAACCCACTGTTAGTTGTAGAACATAGCAAGTTAAAAATGCTGCATTAATAAGAGTTTGACTCAATGCTCTTCTGATGGGATATAGTAAATAAAACAACATTCACTTTTTCTTGTTATAAGATGAGCCAATGGGGACATGGTTCTATTCAGAAAGCAGTGGGAAGGGACAATTGACACTATGAAAAAGCATAGCCCTTTGAGAAGTGGGACCACTTCAGGGGACATGTAGATAAAGAAATTCAATCTCTTTATCATTTTCCCATAAAGAAATCACTAGGTAGGGTTGTTATCTTGCCAGCAAGCAAGCCAGGGTGGAGGATTGTTAATGTCATCCATGACAAAAATCACACACTCCACTGAAGCAAATACCCCCCCCCAGAAGCTTTGGCAGAAGAATATTGGGTAGATGGGCCAGTCTCCAACACTTCTCTGACATTTTCCAGTAAGTAGGACACATTTCTTTTTAAAGTTCTTAATGTAGAATGTTAACTTCATTAAGACAATGGGTTCCAATGTTCCAAATTCCTCTAAGTCAATTAAACATTCCATAGATATGTTCATTACTTGGCAGCATAATGAATGTTATGGCATATACAAGTCCATTAAACATTTCTTTGGGTCATATTTAATGTTTTGGAGGAACCCAGTGGTCAGTGGGGCAGTACCTTGATATAGACATACTGCATGGGCTTGCTATAGTACATATATACTATGTACATCCTTTGGAGAGTATATAGCCATGGTATTCCCATGTCCTCTGCTCTCTCTATCACAACTGCTACCTCATTTCAAGTTTGGGTCATTATATATAAGCTATCTCTTTGTAAGTCAGAGTACCACCATAATATTTGGGAGCTAAATCTCCCTATGAAGATTGCTTAGTATCCCAGATGAAGTGGTGAGTCACAGTGCTGAGTGACCACCCTAGACAGTCTAGCCAACCACCTCAAGCACCAAGGAGCAATTGACGGGCGCAAGTAATAGCAGAGGTGTTGTTATTTACCTAGCTTATAGTAGGGTGTTTGAAAGAATTAGACATACCTAGCCCAAATCATACTAGAGTGTTGTTACAATTCAGGAATTCATATGTTGGAAACGTAATCCCAAGTACATCAGTGTCACAAAGTGGGAACCGGAATGGATTGTTGCAGCTATTATAGGAGTCATTTAGCCCATGAGTGGGTTCCTGACAAAAGGTCAAGTTCAGTCCCTATTCATCCACTCTCACATGCATGTCCCCTTATTTTTTATCTTATACCATGGGACAATGCAGCAAGAAAGCCTTCATCAGACACTTGCCCTCAGTCTACCCACTCTCCAGAACTACAGGAAACCTCCGTTCCTATGGCTTATCAAGTTTCAGCTGCTCTTTCATAGCAGTACAATAGTTCTAACACCTACACTGATCTGGCTAGGAGGGTATTGGCTCATCCCTTTCAAAAAGTATAAAGTGAGAAAAGTATAAAGACCAGTTTGCAGAAAGTTTTCAGAGTATGTTTGTATAGGGCGCTGAGGGAGAGTAGAGACGTGTGTCATATGTTGGTACATTGAGGCAGAGATGTTAGGACATCAGAAGAAAAAATGAATCTGATAAGCAAAACCCCACTCTGGGGCTCGGTAGTTTGCTCAGTGGGTAAGAGCACTTTCCATGTAATCAAGAAGATCTGAGTTCAAATCTCAGAAACTATGTAACAGATGGGCATGGTAGCATGTGCCTGTAACCCTGATGTGTCAGGGGTAGAGACAGGGACATACTAAGGAGCTTGCTAGCCAACTGGCCTAGCTTAAAACTGTGAATTTCAAGTTTGGGGAAAGATCCTACATTGAGGAACTAGGCAGAGATTGATAGAGCAGGACACCCAACAACCTCCTCTGGCCTCTGCACACATGTACACAAGCATGCACGACTGTATATACATGTGCACATATACACCACACACACACACACACACACACACACACACACACACACACACACACACACACCCCACACGGTCCTTTTTAAGAACCTCACTCTGGTGCCATATTTACTTTGAAGCATTTTGAAGCTTACGTCCCAGGCTTTTGCAAGGGAAAGATTCCTATCTGTCTTTTTCTCCAAAATCAGATGAACTGGCTTCTGTAAAAATCCTTAGTATTAATATGGATCCTATCCACCTTTATGACTTTCACAGAGGTAGACATGGAGAGGAGATAGCTCGTCTTGTGGGAGAATTTGGCAAACGACTTCATTGTCTAGTGTAGCTCAGGCTACAGTTGTTCCTCTGTAGAAAACTGATTTCACACAACTAATAGAGCCTGTGCTAGTTGCAAGCAAGCATCATTTCGGCTACTACTGAGTAGACCCCTTTAAGGGGCTGTACCATGCTCCATAGACTCTGAAGTCAGGAATTCCAAATTTTCTCCACTGAGCAGTTCAAACCAGCTTTTTACAGAACTTATGAGATTTGAGGCAATTAGCTCAGATGAAGGATGAGTCTGGTTAAGAGGAAGCATAATAGACCCCACATGTGCTCCTGTTGAATACATCACAAGCTCCTGAAGACAAAGGCTTCATTTCGTCCTCTGTTAATGTGCTCACTGTTCATCACTTATCCAACTATACTTAGTAAGCCCTTAATGACTAATGAAATAAAAGCCAATGCAATTTTTCCTCCAAATATTGATACATCCTCATGGTGACTGAAAAAAAAATGAGACTTTGGAGTTGTAGGTAACCTAGTTGCCCCTCAAGCAAAAATGGATAAAGAAAACGTAGTACATTTACACAGTAGAGTACTACTCAGCAGTAAAAAACAATGACATCTTGAAATTCTCAGGCAAATTGACAGAACTAGAAGAAAATAACCTGAGTGAGGTAACCCAGACAAAGACAGACAAAGATGGTATGTACTCACTCATAAGTGGATATTAAACAAAGAGCAGAGGATAACCAGCCTACAATCCATACCGCCAGAGAAGCTAGGAAGCAAGGAGGACCCTAAGAGAGACATACATGGAACCCTGAGAAGGGGAAATGGACTAGAGCTCCTGAGTGGGTGAATGGGAGGAAGGTAGGAGAAAGAGGAGGGGAGAAAGGGAAGGAGAAGGAAAACATGAGGAATCAGGAGGGCCGATTAGGGGAAGAACAGAGAAGGAGAGCAAGGAAAAAGATACCTTAATAGGGTATCTTTACCCTATTGGTTAATTAATAGGGTATTAATAGGTTAATTAATAGGGTATCTTTACCCTATTGGTTAATAGGGGGAGCCATTGCATGCTTAGCAAGAAACCTTGCACTAGAGAAATGTCCAGAGATCTACAAGGATGACCCCAACTAACAATCTAAGCCATGTTGGAGCAGCTACCTCAAATGTCCTTCTCCTATAATGAGATTTATGGCTACTTTATATGCCATCATTGAGCCTTCATCTAGTAGCTGATGGAAGCAGAAGCAGAGATTTACAGATAAACACTGAGCTGAATTCCTAGAATCCAGTTGTAGAGAGGGAAGAGTGATGAGCAAAGGGGTCAAGACCATGCTGGGGAAACCCACAGAAACAATTATCCTGAGCAAGTGGGAGCTCACGGAGTCTAGACTGATAGCTGGGAAACCAGCATAAGATCGAACCAGGCCCCCTGAATGTGGGTGTCAGCTGGGAAATGTATGGGACCTCTGGCAGAGGACTTGAGAAGTGTGCACGAAGCCCTGTGTTCAGTCCCCACCACTGAAAAACATACATACATAAAATATACAAAAGAATTAAGGTGAAATTCTTGAAATATAAAGTCATAAAAATTGTTTCTTATCACATGCCATTAAAGAGTCAAATTTGCTTTGGCTCAACTAAGAAAATGAAGTTATAGCTGTGATTTATGTGTCCAAATGAGAGAAATTTGATACCTATTCTTGTATGTAGTTGTTTTTCGCAAGCCCTCTACCTTTAAAGCACACCTCTGCTCCCAACATCCTCTCATTTTTGACTTTCTTTTTAGATAATGATGAGTGCACACAATCCTGTTGGGGTTTTAGGAACTATGGTAACAGGATCTCCCTGGATTTTGAGTTGAATTAATGCCCATCATTTTATTGGCTACTGGAGTGATTACAGGTAATGTCTGCATTTTTGATGTTGCCCTTAAAGATGACAGGACTTGTCTAAAAAGACATAATCAGCAGCAGAGGCTTTAAGATGTACTTTGACTGCTCTATGCCAGCCTGCTCCATCACATTTGTTCCTATCTGAAAATGTGACCCAAGTACCATGTAGTCCACACAAACTGGCTTTCAGGACACTGTCCCTCCTGAGCCTGTGATGGTATACACACAGGCAGCACCCATCACCTTGTACAAGAACAGTACACAGATCCAGATGTCATTTGAAGAGGATACTGTATGACAGCATTTCTCAACCTGTTGGTCCCGCCCTCCTTGGCTAACCTCTATCTCCAAAACTATTTACATTATGACTCATACCAGTAGCAAAATTACAGTTATGAAGTAGCAACAAAAACAATTTATGGTTGGGTGTTACTACAACATGAGTAACTGTATTAAAGGGTCACAGCACTGGGAAGGTTGAAACCCACTGCTGAATGGCTATGCAAACCCACATTTTAACAGTCAGATACAGCTGTTAATGTTAGAAAAAACAAATGTGGACAGCAAAGGCTTCTAGACACTTTCATTTCAGCCATTGCCAAACTAGACTTGATTTTCTTGTTTCGATTTTCTGATAGCACAGCAGTTAGCTGGCGTGTTCACTGTGTCCTCAGAGCCATCTTGGGTCCACAAAGTTAGCAGAGAAGCTGAAAACAGATTGGGCTAGTTCAGATTAGAAAGTCATTCTGAACTTGAAGCTTGATTTTAGTGTGTGACATCCCAATGAATTCTTTTTTTAAATTAATTAATTAATTAATTATTTTTTTATTTTACATGTCAATCCCAGTTTCCTCTCCCTCCCTCTTACCCTCTCTCCCCCCCTCACATGCACCCTGACCATCCTCCCCTCCAATTCCCCCTACCCCCCCCCTCCCCGACACTCCACATGTAGGACTATGCCATCCAGGTGGGGTCATGTAAATCTGATGAGTCATTTGAAGGAGGGACTAGGACTTCTTTCCTGTCTCTAAGTTAAGGGAGTATCCCTCCATGGGGGATGTGTCCACAAGGTCCTTTTGTGCACATTCTTGATTGGTGTTGGCCTTCTCACCTGCAGAAAACATTCGATGGGCCTTAGAAGGAATATCCTTGGCTATGCACACAGTCGGAGGGCCACTTCCCACACATTTCCAAGTCCTAACTGTACCACCATCATCTTCCCTCTTAATGACTGGCTAGCAGAAGTGAAGCTATACTTTTTAAATTACTGATGTATAATCAAACGGACACATTCAGCCTGGTGGTGTCTTCCCTCTCACATTATGATAATCAAGTAGTCTCCCTTGCTCAAATGAGCTGCCTGCATTTGCCATGGCAAGCCTCCAAAGCAGTGTTGTTTGACAAAAACAGGAGTGGTTTTAGCAACAAAATCCAAGACAATTGTGAGCTACAATTACTTAAGCCAATTAAGTAAGCTCCATCTGGACCCAGCTACGTGAAATCTCCATTGCCTTCACGTGGGAAGCAGAGTGTACCCCAGGCTCAGCAGCTACCATTTCTCCACAAAGTTGAGGCCCAAATTTCTTCATGAATAACTTCTCGATATCTGTCAGAAGTCCTCTAGATAAAATGAAATAAAAAAAAATCTTCAGAGGATCTGGCTATGTATCCCAGGTTAGCCTCAAGTTCTCTGTCCTCCTGACTCATCCTCCAAAGTGGGACTAAATGTGCATACCACAGAGCTCAGTCTCAAATAATTTTTAAAGTTTCTTGTGAAATGTATTTTTAAAAATCTATTTAAATGCTTAGATTACACACGCCTAAAAATAACAAAGTATTTGGTCAGTATGATTTGAAATAAACACAAATGAAACCAACTCAAAATGACAAAATATAGGGGAGCACAACTCACATATGAGAAATGTCCAGTGGGGTGTGAGGCAGACATGGGGCATTGTCCATCCTGTGTGGACCCTGATGACGTCCTTCTTCTCTGTTTTGCTCATCTCTCCTCTCTAGTGGCTGCTGCGAGCAGTCAGCATTATATCCTTCCTCTTTCCCAGCCAGCAAGAAAGACAGCCTCACTTCCCACCATGGTTAGTTGAGCCTGAACCAATCAGGTGACTATTTGAATGTCACACATTGATTGGTTTATGCCTGGGACACAACCCACATCTCTGCCAGTCATTGTTCACAGAAGGGTGACACAAACTGTTTGACTTATGCCAATCAGAGCCCATCCATGGGCTGGCTGATGAGTCTTCCCCACCTGATAGTAATGGAGGAAGCAGGGGGTCCAGGGTAGGTAAGCGTCGACCAAAAATAGGAAAGGCAGGTGAACACTGATTAGCAAGCAACTTGTAGCTATGGACTGCACCACTTGCCTTAACAAAGAACCATCTCTTTTGGAATTGTAATGAACTACTACAGATCTTTTTAAAGCTTCGCGTGGTTTTTAGAGGCCAGTGAAGATAAACAGTATTTCTCCAAAGGAGCAATTTGCTTGCCATTGCAGCAACTAGAATCTGATACTGTGAGAGCTGAGCTCTTGAATTTGTACTTTCTCTCCACCACGGAGCACGTGTGTGGATGGCGCTGGATATCAGCACATGAGGAAAACAACAGTGCCCACATCATAAGGACCAAGTTAAATTACACAAGCAAACATCTCTTGTAAGCCAATAGTAGCCATGGTTGTTACCTCTACCACTGAAATAGGACCTCTCAGTGGAGAGACATCACCTGCATTTTCCGTTGCTGAGACCTCAGTGCCTTGCCTGTTGAAGACAGCTAGTGAACATTGTGTGAAGTGAGTGAAGCTCCTCTATTGCTGGTTTCAAGGAAAGGAAAGAGTTACGGGACCAGGGCCAGTGCAGCTGGAGCAAGGTCTGGGTTAAGAGCCAGTGCTGAAGATGAGGAATTGGAGGGGCACACGTGTCCTGAGTGCTGCTGGAATGGCGCAGCTGACGGGGCTGTGGAACGAGGTGGGGGTGCTGCTTAACGCCCACGAGGCACTTGCTTCTTCTGTTTTGTTTTTTTGTTTTGAGCCTGAGAGGCAACAAGGGCCAAGACAGATCATCTGGTTCAGTCCCATAATCTTAAAATAAAAAATCTGGGAATTCCTCTGTGGGAAAAGAAAGCACAGGGCTCAAAGGAAAAAGACAATAGAGTATTTAATCCAAAACATCTACAAGCAAATGTTTTCATGGGTTTTTTCAGAGGCTCTAAAGAGGGAGAAACTGATGGAGAGACAGGCTTTGCTGTAGAGAAACTTCAGAAGAGAGAGAGAGAGAGAGAGAGAGAGAGAGAGAGAGAGAGAGAGAGAGAGAGAGACAGAGAGAGACAGAGACACAGAGAGAGAGAGGGGGGGAGAGAGGACCATAGACCCTCCTGTACAGAAGAGCAGGTCCCTCCCCAAGCTTTCCTTGAGCCCTGGGTTTCTGCCAGTGTATGGTAGAATATTGGCTACAAGAATGCATCCTTCTAAATGAGGGGGAGATGTTGCTCAGTGGCAGAGCCCTTGCCCCACATACACAGGGCTCTGGGGGAATACATACATGCTCCAATACTGGGGGAAAAATCTTTCAAGTTATGTTTCTCTGTCTTTTCTGCCAGCCAGTCACACAATTCTGTAGGCTTTGGCTTTGTGTCTATTGTGTCTGCCTATCCCTGCTTCAGTTCACTATTCCAACTCTGGCATTGTATTTTTCCCATACACACTAATCTAAATGTGCAATAACTACTCTCCAGTTTTCCTTCATTCACCTGTTAGCATTTCTGAAAGATCATCTTGCCAAGTCCTTACATGACCTGACAGGAGCAGCAAGGGAATGGAAAAAAGACAAACACATGGACACACAGAAAAGCTGGGGTCTGGGGGATTTTCATAGTGAATCCTCAGCACTCTGGAAGTTTTGTGTGTATTATGTGCAGTTGAACAGAGAGACAGACGAACAAAGCAGCAAGGTTATTGCATACAGGTAAACAAGGAGGCAGGGTTATTATATACAGCTGAACAAGGAGGCAGGGTTATTATATACAGCTGAACAAGGAGGCAGGGTTATTGCACACAGCTGAGTGAGGAGGCGGGATTATCTTGGTAGAAGGAGTCTCTATAGGAGAGTCATCTTTAGGTAATAAACATCCAGGAGGAGAAAGCTATGGCAGACATTTTCTGTATACATTATCAATATCTGAATATTTATCAGAGGGAGACTTTGCCATCCTCTGAACATTACCTTGTGAGAGGGGAGAGGCTTTGCCTTTTTCTCATGGGTCTGAGGCATTGGTTCCTGACATGGCCACGCCTATGTCAAACAATATACATTTACTCAGAACTTGATCAACTTGGGGCTTCCTCCACTTCCCACACCATTTATTCCATTAAAAATCTCAAAAGAATTCAGCAAAGCTTTTAAACCCTGGCAGTCATTGCCTTTGTTAGTGAGTTTTAACCAAGGAGACTCAACCAAAACAGCAGAACACTGTTTGCTCAAGAATGGGACAATTTTCAAGCTAATTCCAGCAAATAGTGGATGGGCAAGGCCCTCAGTGAGGGGTAGAGAAGCATGGGAATGGAACACAAGGATCGCGTTGTTGCATGCACAATGCAAAACCAACTGGAAGTGTAAGGGAGTGGCGTGTGGCACTGCTTTCCATGTGCATTCTTATACACGTTTAGAGGTCTGGTGCATATATCTTCACTAGTCCACGTGATTTACTGTTGATATGGGCATCGTATGAGTGAAGAAACTGAGGGAAGAAAAAGCTATTACTTAGGCACCTACAGGCACCAACACCGGGCTGTATACTCCAAAATCTGGATCCAGAACACATTCATTGCATCATTGCATCACATGCCTCTCCACCTGTGAAAAGCACTGGTTTTAAGCAGGATCATACTGCGACTGGATTGGCTGTAATATTAGAGACTGAAAAGAGAAATTTAACTGTGCTTAAATTTTTCACTGCATGCATTCGTGTATTGTGTGTGTGTGTGTGTGTGTGTGTGTGTGTGTGTGTGTGTGTGTGTGTGTTTGGGGGGGTCATACACACACCACAAAGCACATGAGGAGATCAGAAGACAACTTGTGAAATTCTGTTTTCTCCTTCCACCACATGCATCCCAGGGATAAATCTCAGGCCATTAGGCCTGGTGGCAAGGCCCTACCCACTCAATGAGCCACATCGTTAGCCTTTATATTTTAAGAGTTTACCCTCTTCTCCCAAGAGTGAGATGAAAATGAGTGAGAACACACCAAGTGCTAAACAAAGGACTGATAAGAAGAACTGTCATTTGGAAGTCCCCGGGGATGGCCCTTTGTTTTCCTGGGTTTGGCCCGAGAGAAAGCAGCAGCAAATCATTTTTCAGGGATTTTGTAGGGAGTCACTCCAACATCTACTCTGAACAAATACTCCTTGCAAACCAGTTGAAAACAGGCAGAATTTAATCCATTTGACATGTTTCTTTTTCCTTCCAGTAATACTACCTGGCATCTTGATTCCTTTATGGCAGGATTTTAACTTTCATCTGCTGGTTTTAATTTAACTTGTCATATTTCTAGTTTTCTGTGCATGTGCCCAGAGGCCTTTGGGAAAAGCACAGATTTTTAAGTAAGTTAGGACAATAAAAGCCAGAGAGATCATTTCAAGTCAATTAGTCCCATTTTAGGTAATGTAAGTAGAAGGCAAGAAATTCACTTCCAGCATTCAAGCCATTCTTTCAAAGACTGCTAATTCTGGAAGCCGTGCCTTCCCCACCATAATGGACGATATCTCTTCTTCGACCATAAACCACAACACGTTCTCTCTGCCTTAAGTTGCTTTTGTCAGACCTTTCTGTCACAGCAATGGAAAAAGTAACTAACACAGCACACACATAGTTTTAGCCTTTGCTAATGAAAAGTATCTCAGGAACGTTCTCCTCACTTAGCTCCAGGCTTGTGATTCTCTGATACCATCCCTCAGTCTTAAGCCCTTTAATTATATCCTCCTCTGCTTTCCTACTCCTTTTCCATGCACATCTTATAGATTGCAAGTTCCACAAGAACCGTCATCATCTCTCAGTATCTGTGGGGTTAGGACCAGAGGCCCTGTGTGTATAAAACTCAGGGATCCTCAGACTTCTATAAAATAGCATAGGACTTAACACATAACCTACGCATATCCTCCTATATGCTCAAATCACCTCTAGATTGCTTATAATAATAACACGATATCAGTGCTATGTAAACAGCTGTTATAATGTATTGTGTACAGTATTATGACAAGAGAAAGAAAGCTCGGTGGATGTTTAGTACAGACTCATTTTTTTTTTTTTTTGGACTTTTCCATCCATGGTTAGTTAAAGCCTCAAATGTAGGACCTGAGGACATGGTGGGATGGATATGTTTCTCTTTAGCACACTGACACAGTCCCTAAGATGGTGTGGCTGCTTATGTTTCTTGAGAAGACAAAAATAAATGCATACATACATACATACATACATACATACATACATACATAAAAATATCAAGAAGACAGAAGAGGTTGAGGGGGATATAGATGTGGAATTCTTGACAGGTAATCTGATTTAGATTTTCCATTATTAGGGGAAAATGTATTTTTAGATGGATGCACTTCCTTCTCATCCTTCCTGCCCTCTATTCTTTCATTCTTTCTTCTTTCTTTCTTTCTTTTTTTCTTTCTTTCTTTCTTTCTTTCTTCCTTTCTCCTTAACGATGAACAAAAGTACAAGGAAATAAAACTCTTAGTAAGTATATGTGGGATCACCAAAATTATTTTGAAACTTTTAAATTTATAAACATCTTAATTCTATTTTCAAAGGTTATCTAAATTGCAATATTTCACAAGAAAGACTTAGTGTTCATGGGGAAAAAAAACCCACACATGAATAGGGCTCACAGACACTAGAGGGCAGTGCTGGATACCCATGAGACTAAAAACAGCATTCTGGCCAGGGGGTTCTAGCACATCAGAGTCAGTATATCAAATACTTCAGGCGTCAATCCTTCTTGTAACTGGAAGACTTCCTTGCCTGTTTGTAGGTTTTCAGTGTCTTACTGAGTCCTGTAACCTCCAGCAAGAACTGAAAGAAACAGTGAGAATCTGACTGTTGTCCCAAGGGCTACATCTGCTGCTGTTGCCATTGACTATCCTGTGCCTCAGGCTTGATAGGCAAGCTCTTCACTACTCAGCTAAACCACTAAACCCCGTCCTAGTTGTGTATGTGGAGGCCGGTGATTGGAGAATGTAATTCCCCCACTCCACTCCCCAGGGCTTATAATTTCACTCAATGCAAAGGGAAAGTACAGGAGTGTATTCAAGGGTTTCCTTATGCCCTTAATGTACTAGGGTTGGGCGTGGCACTTAAAATGGAAAGTACATTGCTCTCCCAAACCCTGCACACCAGGACTAGAAAGTAGATTTACTAGTTGGGCCTACTGATTCAGGCCTTAATCTTAGCATATACCCTAGTGTGTACAAACACCGCGCGCGCGCACACACACACACACACACACACACACACACACACACTCACACTTTCCACTTAGTTCCTTAAGCATATAGTAAAAAGCATATCTCACCAACCCATCAGATCTATGGAGGATATTCAAAATTCTGGAGCATAAAGATGTTTTCCTTGAAACTTGTCAGTCCCCATTCAAGACCCCGGTTACAGACTGGAATCCCCCAGGGGCTAGGATCTCAGGGAGATTTACCCCAAATCTCAAAGCTCAGAAAATTACATCTTGTTCCTCAGTTACTTAGCCAGTGTGGGGAGAGTTGCCTTAGGAATCTTTGTTCCTAAAGCACAGCTGTTTGAAGAGGCAGCTCTGAAAGGATCAGCTTGACTAGTGGGAAATTTCCTTCAGATGAACCAGCTCTGGGCTGTGCTTGGATGGCTGCCAACACGAGGCTGTAGCTCCAGCACTTGCGACTTAGAGGTGGCTAATAAAATCATGAAGGGAACTCAGAAAAGAGAACGACAAACAAAAGCATCAAAAAGAGGAAAAATGATTTGACTATGATGAAACTCACCCTTCAGGGACCAGAATAGAAAGTCTTCAGACATAAGCTGATGTCAGCAGAGATACTTGGATTTAACTTAAGTTTAACTAAACAGTTCCTACCAATAATTTCTTTTACTTTTGTGGGGTAACTGAAACAAAAATAAGTTGGGTAAAAAGAAAGCCTGTATTTGCTATAACTGCTCAGATTACAAGAAGAGATTGGAAAACTAAATTTCTCTCTCTAGTAACATTTACTTTTAAATTGATAGAGGGCCCAGAGAGATATCTCGGTGGTAAAGGCACTTGTTGACAAGCCTTATGTCCTGAGTTCAACCCCCAAAGCCCCTGGTGAAAGGAGGGAGCTAAGTCCCAGAGATTGTCCAAAGGTTGTCTTCTGATTTACACACACACACACACACACACACACACACACACACACACACACACACAAGCATGAACATACACAGTAAATTTTTTTTAACAGTTTAAAAGCGAGAGGATTACTTAAGAACACAGTGTTTTCACACTAGCTTGTTTCACAAACAGTTTAGTGAACATGCTGGAAATGTGACTGTGTCAGTGAAACTAATAGTGTCAAAACTCTCCTCCGACTTCTTGATGTTAAGATATGACTACATTCCACCATAAAAAAAACAGACTTAAACACAATCAGACATCATAATTGATCTTAAGTTACATATGTATTTGGCTAAAAAGTTGGCACTTGCTGGATAAATGTTACAGCATCTCTATTTTTGTACATGGCTGCAAATCCGAGGTCATTTTCCCCTCTGGCACTCTTCACTTGTTTATTTTTAGAATGTTTGGGCCAAATCTGTTCCATCTTTGACCTTTGGGTTCTTTCCTTTTTAGGAAAACAACTATGTATACCTTTCTTGGTATTAAACATACACATATACTCACATGCACGATAAACATTTCCCAGACTTGCTTTTCTGACAAATAAATCAGTACCACAAGATCTTTAAAATGTCAAACTTCTCATGGAGGGAAAGACCTGTCACTGTCCATGTGTGCCTTTGACAGGACCCAAGACCTTACTGATTGGCGTGGTTCCCAAGTGCCAGAAGGCTAAAATGTACAAGACACCTACTTAGGCTTGTGCCTTCCCCACAGTTATCAAATCCCCCCTTTTCTGGATTCTTATAAGATTTACTACTGTGCTAGGTTGTGGGCCTCTCAGAAAGGTCAAAGAGCTTTCATCCTCCACTCCCAGATAACAAGGTGCCATCAAACTGTTCCCCAAGCTTGCCTGGAAAAGTGCATAGTTGTGCATAGTTGTGCTAACCTATAGGCAGCTCTCACAGACTTGCTCAAAAGGTCAACCCCAAATAGCTTATGCCTGGAGGAAGGTAATTTCTCATGCTTATCATAGCTTTAAGAAAGTATTCTTTTTTCTTTTATTTTTGAGATTATAATATAATTACATCATTACCTTCTTCTTTTTCTTGCCTCCAGCCCCTCCCATATATCCCTCACTGCTCTCTTTCAAATTCATGGCCCCCTTTTCCCCAGCAACTGTTGCTACATGCATATGTGTATACATATACACACATACATACATATACCTACATATTCCTAAATATAACCTGCTCATTCAGTATATTGTTGCTTATATGTGTGCATTTAAGGCTGACAATTTAGTATCAGCTAACCAATTGTTCTTCCCTGGGCCAGACTATTTCTCCACTCTAAGCATTCCTTAGTTACCTGTAATTCTTTCTGTGGGTCTGAGGCCTCTTGGTCCCTCTCTCATCCACTTTGGCATCACTGGTATTGTCCTTGTTCAGCTCATACTTAGGCTGTCATATTAATGAGACGTTAAGGGTATAGCTTCTATTATTAGTAGAAAACAGTCAATCACTGTTATGGTTCATAGGTATCATTGCTGGGTAGGACTGTTGATTGGTTGCCTCTTTTGGAATCTTGCAAGGCTTCTTCTGGTACCAAGAAAGCTAGATCTCAGAGAGGAGGCATTCACATCAGTTCTGAAGGGCATGATGTCTCCAGCAATAGGGACTAGTAAGTATTCAACCTCTAAGAGCAACAGGAGAGGGTATGTTAGACAAGCCTGGTTAACAATGTCTTCTCATGCCTGGTGTTGGGTTTTTATCAGTTGGTCTTTGGTTCTTGGAAGGAGCATTGCCATCCCAGATGAGAAAAAAAAAGAAATTATTTCTTAGAAACTGAGTAGGGTAAGGAATTCTGCAGGCATCTGTTTAGACAAGAGCTCAAATGACACTACTTTGTTGCTTTGTGGTCAGGCAAGTCTTGTGTTTTCTGAAATCTATTTCTGAATTCTCATTTGTAAAGTGGAGAATGACAATATTAAGACTATAACTTACATAGGCAAGGACAAGTCCATTTTAAAAGAAAGGAGCAATGATTCATCCACGTATGTTGGCAATAGGAAATGAAGCCTGAGGAGATGGCTCAGCGGGCACAGTGCTTGCTGTGGAAGCATGAAGACACAGATTTGATTTCTTAGCATCCATGTAAAATCTGGACACAGCAGGAAAAGCCTGTAATGAAGATCCCTGGGTCTGTTGCCCATACAGTTCAGGTGGGCTGAATTGGTGAGCTTCAGGTTTAGTGATATTCTGTCTCAAAATATAAGAAGAATGATTGAGGAAGACACCTAGCATCCACTTCTGAACCACACAAACACACACACACACACACACACACACACACACACACACACACACACACACACACACACACACACACCACATACACACACATACACACGATCGCATACATACCCATATATACAAATGTATACCTGCATAAGCATGCACACATACAGTATGTGTTTTCACTACCTACATATGTGAAACAAGAATAAACACATGAGAGACATTCAAGAGAAATAAGCAAGTGGGTACAACAGGGATGCCGTGGTGATAAGCTGGTCAACATGAAACAGTATGCATCATGCTAGTTCTGTGTAGAAAGTCTGTCCCTGGCCAAGGACACATCTAGGGTCATGCTGTCACTTTCTACCCTCTTAGACATTCCACATAAAACTAAGACTTGCATGAAATAAGATGACCTTCAAAATTGTAGTGTACTGGTGTCAGGAAATAACCAAGTCATGGTTATTCCCCAGCCTCAGTGACCACCACAGCTCTGAACACTTACTTCCCCATGTGTGCATCATGTGAATTGTTCATTCAATTTTATTAGTAGCAATAACTTAACCAAAGTAGCAGACTCTGTGTCCAACTCAAATGGACTTTAGGACAGAGAAGAAAAGCAACCAACTGGCCTACTACCTACTCCTTATATCTGGGAGAAGACAATAGAGTTGGGGATGATGATGTGACTGTTTGCCAGGGAGCTGGTGACAGCTTGCTTATTTTGATTTTTTAAACAGGAATGAGTATAAACACAAAACTGAAATAATTCTATTGAGTTGTGATGGAAAAGGGATAAGAAAATATGTTTTTTTTTTTCAGTAGGCCAAGATCTTTCTCTAGTCTCTCCAAGTTGTATCAATCTATTAAAGGCTCCCCCAGTTGTAGGCAGTGGTACTTATTCCATACAAGTTGTCATCTTTTGTTTTGGTGTTTGGGACAGGGTTTTTCTGTGAAGCAGCCCTGAATGTCCTGGAACTCATTCTGCAGACCAGGCTAGCCTCAGACTCACAGAGATCCTCCTGCTGTGCCTACTGAGTGCTGGGATTAAAGGTGTGTGCCACCACCACCCATTGCAGCACAGACTGGAATCTCATTCATCCACTTTACATTCTTTTCTTCTAAGTAGGTACCTTTACATTCAGCTTAAACCCTTATCTTCTCTTTCATCCTCTCCAAGACTCCTCAAACTCAAGACCCTTCTACCACAGCTGCCCCTCAAATTCCTGTATTGGAATTGCAAGTAAATGTCACATCTCACACTTCTTTCCATACCCTTAAATTCTATGATCCCAGCTGTTTCATCACCTATGTCCTAAAGCCATTTATATCACATTTCTCCTCTACCCCCTTCATGTTACAAAAAAGTCAACAATTAATACTCTTCGAGTAGAGTTCCTGTTGATTCCAACTTTCACCCCCAAACCTTGCTTTCACAAACAATGAATTATTGTTCATCACCTCACATGATCGAGGTTTACTAAAAAGTCACACAGTGTATCCACAGATGCCTTTGAGAAAGACTGGAGAAAACCTACAGGATTTATTAGTAGGTAAGCAGAGTATAAGAGGAAAAGGGTTGTTGCATTGAAATTTTAAAGTCCCATATACAGAGGAAGAAACTCGTGTCCCTAAAAATCCCTCAAGGGCAGATGTACCCAATCACTGTTTTCTGGAGGTGGAATACACTTTTTTAGGCATCCATCTGAGCCACTCAATTGTGGAAAAACAGTATACTCTCGTCTCGTATGTAACACTACTCAGAAACAATGGCTTGAGGTGACACCCATGAGATTTAGATGGCCCTTAAAATCGCAACTGCTGTGGAAACCCAGAAGGCTCACCAAGGTTTGGGTGTCTGTCCCTGTGCTGAACCTCAAGCTCTGGCCTGCAGCTTGGAAACTCGCCGCTGGAGGGCGCCAAGAGCGCGCCGGCCTTAGCCAGCTGCTGGAGAAGGTCGAGCGCAGCCCAGAGCCTGGGGATCAGCGGGCCTCTCAGGACGCGAGGACTGTCACTGCAGACGCCCCAGCTCACCGACCGGGGACAACGGCCTCTTTGGAGTTTCCGGCCTTTTTCTCCAGACTCCACAGCTCCGGATCCCGGGTGAGCAGCGTTCAGGGCGGAGGGCGATGTCTGCGGAAACCCACCACGGTTCCCCCGGGGACCGGGTGCCTCCGTTCGCGCGTCTCTGTTGCATCTTGGCTGCGCTGGGGATGCTGTGGTCCCCCGTGTCGCTGGCGTTCAACTTGGACGTGGATAAGCTCACGGTGTACACTGGCCCCGAGGGCAGCTACTTTGGCTACTCACTGGACTTCTACATACCTGATGCACGCACGTAAGTCTCTGGGTTGGGTTGGTGGCTCGCTCCGGGTGAATCCTTGTCCCTCCTCACAGGTCCCTGCACCCCAGAGGAAAGGGTGTCTGAGATTCTAGCCAACTGCCTACTCAGAGTAGCAGCTTTCTGCCTGCTACCAACTTCCCTCAAGACTCACGCTAGATAGATGAGCCCTGTGAACCTTGGAGATGCTCCACTTGTATGTAAGTCCAGATTCAAAGACAGGAGCATCATACAAAGGAGAAAATGGGACCGCACAGATTGAATTTAAAAATAAAGACCACAACAAGGCTCGTGGCAACTAAGGTCAGGGTGCATGCGCCTTAGGTTGCAAGCAGTTGGGATCTGTCCTCTGCTTTCCCCATCAGTCTCCATCTACCTCCATCTAGATAGTCAGAACTCTTAACAGCCTCTTCCAAAACCCCGTTTCTGATGCTCATAGTCTTCCAAAGAGGAAATCAAGTTTGACAGTCTTTTCATCATAAATCTGTTTGTGCCCCACTCCTACGGCAGTCCAGTGGGCAGGCTGCTATGGGCTGAATTCCGTGAGCACAGGTTTATGAGCCTTGAGGAGTGACTTTCTCCAACCCCTTTGCAGAGCCAGTGTCTTGGTGGGGGCGCCCAAAGCCAACACTAGCCAGCCGGATATCGTGGAGGGGGGAGCTGTCTACTACTGTCCCTGGCCTGCAGAGGGATCTGCACAATGCAAGCAGATACCGTTTGACACCACCAGTAAGTGATGCTATTCTGCACTGTGGCCCCTGGTTAAAAAGAACCAGAGCCACTCCCGCGGCAGCTTTGCCTTCTCTTTGCCCTTCTAACATAAATCTGAGTGTTTGGGTGCATCCGGTAACTTCTGTTTCCCTACTGTTCAGATGTGAACATGAATACAAAGTGGATGTTTGGGGGAATAGAAAGTTGTACAAGCTTGTGGGGGATAGGTGGCGCATGCCTTCTTCAATCCTAGTGCTCAGCTGGCTGAGGCAGGTAAGTCTCTGTGAGTTCAAGGCCACCCAGAGTTATCTTGACTGTACAGAGAAGCGGGTTGTTCCTCAAATACAGATTTGGAAAAGGACTTGCTTCAGAACATTTTTAGTTCTCTAGTTCCTAAATCCAGAGGCCAGACTTCCCCTGCAACAGACTGCAAGCGGGGATGTTTGCTGTTCTAATCCTTTACAGAAAGAATTTTCTTTCAAACTATTGGTCATTGAATGCAAAATACTACAGGCAGAGGGTAGATGGATTACATTCACTTCCAAAATCACCAGACAGATGTTTCTTATTTAATTAAAGAGAAAATAAATTTTAAACAATTCAGTCTGGTTATGTTTTGTCTGCTGTTTTCTCTGTGGATCCTAAGAAAATAATTTAAAAGTAATGTTTTGAAAACATTATCATCAGTGTTTTAGCTTGTACCACCCAAATGTTAGTATTCAAATGATACATGTTATCAGAGAATAAATTATCTCTTTTAAAAATGCAGATAAGTCAGATTAAATGACGGGGTTGATGGACAGTTGTTTAAAATACTTTGTACGTGGCACAGCTATGTTATGATGTCATTCTTGCTTTTCTTGTGGTTTTGTAGTTATCTAGATGCTGTGCATCTAGAATTTATATAGAATGTCCGTTGTTACAGAATTTTGATGAAGTTGTTTGGGTGGTATGTACTTGTGACTTTAATTTGTATCATTTATATTGAGGGAGAAATAATTTTAGGACTATGAATATGGAAATAATTTTAAAGGAAAAATATGCAACCCTTACTTTGAATTGTGAACCAATTAGGAAAGTGTTTTAAAGGAGCAATTTTTGAAATTGTATTTCCATGCCCATCTATGGGCACGATATCTTGTTTGTGATATTTCATTAAATCAGTTATTTGATGCCAGGTTTATAAGCCTTTATTTTACACTCAAGTTTAGCAACTGAAAAAATGAAAGCTTTTGTGAACAAAACCATGAAGTTTGAGCTCTTTTCTGATTTTTAGTTTAAGAACCAACTTCTGGGGCTGGGCATATGGCTCAGTGGGTAAAATGTTTGATGCATAAGTATGAAGACCTGAGTTGTGAACCACAGCACAGTTGTGAACAAAACTGGGCATGGTGTGGCCCTGTCCTCAGCATTGGCTGGGTGGTAGGCAGGGGGATTTAAGGTCCTTCCTTCCCGATGACCGATCCCAGCTGAAACAGGGAGCTCCAGCTTCCATGAGAGTCTTTGCCTCAAACAATAAGGCAGAGAGTAACTGGGGAGGATAGGCCCTCGAACTCTGGCTTCCACAAATGTCACTGGGGAACATATTTGCACACACATGTGCACACATGTATATACCATACACACATGTACACACAAATACTTCATCTAAGATTCGATCATATAAACATGAAAACAATGCCACTTTAATTATATGACCCCAAATAATTTGTATTTTTGAAGATTTATTTATACTTATCTGTGTGTGCATCTTCTTGTGTATGTTACATGTGTATTGGTGCCCATAGGGGCCAGAAGAAGGTATCAGATCATCTGATGCTGGAGTCATGGGGGGTTGTGAGGCTAATGATGTGGGTGCAGGGAACCGAACTCAGGTCCTCTGGAAGGCTAGAAAGCAGTCAATCACTCAGCCATTTCTATAGCCACTAATCTCTATTTTTAAAAGGTAATTTAAATTAAAACCTTGACACAAAGATTAAAACTATTGTACTATTTGAATTTGCATTCAAGGAATGAAACGTTTCAATTTTGAAATGTTTTTTTTTAGCCAAGTAGCAATGCCTAGTCATACAAATGAATTTAATAACTTTCTAGAACATTCCAAAATGCATGAAATCAGGATGTAGTTAGTGGGTCTTTTTTTCATTTGTTAAAAGAAGGATTGATGTCTGCCTAGATAAGTAATACCTGGTTATCTTTGGAAGTGCTGATCTCAGCTGATCTCATGATTTAGTAGATAAAAGCCACAGAATCCAGGCATCAAACTGACTTTTAAATTGACTTCTCCAGCCAAAAATGTTCCATGTTAAATTACAGTAGTTAATATTTTCCAACATTCACTCTAAAGCAATTGTTTGGAGCTTTGAGTTCACTTTTCTTTAGCAACCAAATGCTGAACACTTGTGTTTGGATTTCCAGAATGGCCCACAGGAATGCACTTAACCCATATTGTAGCTGAATTTATATTTGCCACAGAACAGAAGGGGGAAAGCGAGGACAATTTTGGCAATTACATAAGTAGGAAAACACTACCTAGAAAAAAGACCTCTGTTACTTGGAGAATGTTGAAGGGGTACATGGATTCTCTGTATGGTTCTGAAGACACAGCAGAGTGTCTCACCACTCAGGCATTGAAGCCATGTTTTGAAAATGTATGCAGGGTTTCTGTTTTGTTGTTTGTGTATGTGGAGGGTCAGTAATCAAACCCTGCGCTTTGCAGGTACAAGGCAAATGCTGTGCTCCCGAGCTGCATCCCCAGCCTCTAGATGTATAAAGGTTTTTACTCAATAGAAATGTGCATTTATTGCACTTCGCGTCCATAGTCATAGTAATTTGAGAATTCATAAATGGAACAAAGTAAAGGAATGGAAGGGAAAAATAAATGGATATCACAGAAATAATTACGGAAGATTGTGTGTGCACGCACGTGCATGCGTGTGTGTGTGTGTCTGGAGGCCAGAGCTGACGCTGTGTGTCTTCTGCAATCTCTTTTCACCTCCTTATCTTTAACTGAGTGTCTCTCACTGAACTCTGATCTCCAGGAGTTGGCTTTTGTCCCTGGCCTGGGAGTCTCAGGGATCCTCCTGTCTCTGCCTCCAAGCCCTGGGAGTACTCTCCTGGTGATCTACCTCAGCTCTCCCTGGTTATGCAGCAAGCACTTTATTGGCCAAATCCTCTCCTCGGCTCCAAGAATATTATTTTTTTCAAAACCAATGGAGTAAGAAAGGCTGCACAGAGTTTGAGAGAAATGAAGGATTTGGGCTTGAATGAAAGAGAGAAGTCTCACTGAAAACAAAGATAGAAATCTCTGGGAAAGAAAAAAGAGTCCCTTTGTCAGCCAAGAGGGGGTACTGTGAATCCACAAACAGTTTTTGTTTGTTTGTTTGCTTCTTGTTTCTTTGTCTTGTTTGTTTGTTTTTGTTTGTTTGTTTTTAGGAGAGTTGGACGGGAAGCCAGAAGCCCAGAGCTCAGGTGTGTGCTCCTGAGTGGGTGCTGGTAATCCATTCCTAATTTGTTCAGTTATTCTATTCACCCGGCCTAGGAAAGTGGGATTGACAGCAGCTACACTTTGATGCAAAGATATGATAGCAAAGAAGGGCCAGCAGAAGCCCTCAGAGTTGCTTTCTACTTGAGAGCGCACTGTATAAGTAAAGGGGGGAGATTAGAACCCAGGCTGAAAGGTGGCAGCAGGCATCGTCAACTCTGGGTCTCAGCGTGTGAATGCATGAACTTTTGACTCCGACATAGCAGCCCCTTTGTTCTCATGTTCATTGTTCCTAATCTCTTACACAAAACAACTATGTAAAACTCATTTTCTGAATCAAGGAACCAACCCCCAAACTATGACTGAGATCATATGATGGCACAGTAGCAGCCATAGGCTATTTCTTAATTCCTTCCAGAAATGGGAGAAAGCTGGTCTTCTTGGAGTGCAAGTTCAGGATCACAACTGGGTCTCTTGAACCCAAGAAACGCTGAGCACCTGCTTTTCCTTTCTTCTTGTCCACCCCACCTGCCCATCACAGCTGAATCTGCAAATCTCAATGTAAACGTCTTCTTCCTCCAAGAGGCTAAACCAAGAAGGTGTTGGAGAGACCAGTGGTTTAGAAGTAAGCTTGTTCTTGGTGGAAATTATGGAATGTAATGTCCCTGATTTATTTTAGTTCCCACTGAATCTTTGCTCTGAGTCTCCAGTGAGTAACCCCCAAGCTTTCCTGGAAAAAGGAAAACAATGCCTTTTTCTTGAGAAATTAAGGGCTGTGACTTAGGGACACAAGCAAGGTGGCATCGGAGGAACAATGCATAGTGTCAGGCATACATGTGTACTGTGTTGCCACTATTCCTCTGACACTACCCACTGTTCATGCCTTTTACGCTGTCTGCTTTTCTCATTACATCTCAAGGCAAGACGCCCAAGAAAATCTGATTTTTCAATGAAGTTTGTTTGAACTTGTCCTAGCTTTGGGATGCCTACCATTTACTGTTTTGCTGGTATAACCACGCATTCCCATGTCAGACACCCAAGTAGCTAGCTATGTAATTTAGTCTTGGGACCTCCCTTGATTTACTTAAGACAAACTGCCTTCTTTTAAAAGTTACCTGTTAACTTAATTCTTTTCATTAACTGATCGTCATTTTATTTTTACCTTATCAATCAACTTGGATTTCATTTTTCACTATATCAAGTGATAAATACAAAACTAGAGGAAGTTCCCAATAGCCTAGGACTTCAAACACAGTAATACCATCAAATTCTGGTCCTTTCAAGTCCAGAAAGAGGGATTTTAAAGGAAGCATATGGCGATGGGGGAGGTGCAGAGAGCAGATAATTTTCCTGCTCTGTACAAAATCAAGTAGTTCCAAAGAAGTGCTTCTCTCTCCCCCTCCTGTCTTACCCTCGTACTTCAATGGGATGGAATTCCTCCTAGTTGCCGAATCGATTTCCTTCACTTTTGCCTCTAAACTGTGCTCCTGTCATACAGAGCGTAAAACCTCACATCTGCCACATGCATGTGAAGCTCCAAGGCTCATTTCTTTTTTCCTCTCCACTTTGCACAGCAATGTGTGGGTGACATAAGATCAGTAGAACAGACTCCTTCTGGCAATGAGTGGGACGAATGAAATAGGCACTTTAGCCACAGATCACGGAAAGGGTAAATGGTGACCACTGTAACCCAGAACCATCCTGAAAATATTTGACAGTTTTTGATTCTCAAGTGACACACTTGGAGGAGAAAGCTAATGGCATGTGCTAGTGTATGGTAACAATTGTCACAACAGTAGTGAGTACAGTTAGACAGCTGGGATCCACTCATAGCTGGAGATCCACATGGGAGAGGGAACAGGAAGTGGAGGGAGGTGCTGTTGGGATAAGCCTACTGAAAAAGGCTTCTAGAATTTGTCTTAATGTAGTATCTTTGTGAAAAAGAGAGGGGGGAATAAACCCCATAAAATATTAGGTAATTCAGTTGGGGCATTTCAGAGTTCCAGAACGGCAAGGTTTTTGCTGGGATTGGGCTTGGTACATGAAATCCCTGGTTTTGTGGGATCTGTTTTCTTTTGTGTTGCCTGAGCCCACAACATGGGCAGCCCTCAGCTGTGGCAGTGGGGCTGGCTTGTTTTGGGATAGTGTGGGCTGTGCCGCTTTTCTCATGTGTGAGGTGGGAAACATGCTGGTGACAGGAACCTTGCTTTTCCAGTCTCCCCCTCTCCTTGCACCCATCCCCAGGGGTGAGGGGAGGTCATATTTTGTTCAGCAACAAAGGGAAAGGAAAATATAGGCCAAGCTACTCAAGCCAATGATAGGAGGAAGAACATGAATGTGACGGGACTCAGGAAGAGCAGAAAGCCATATTCCAAGGAGTTCAGTTGAAAGGAAGATGGGGGAGGGGGACTCTGTGATAACCTTCTCCTTTGAAGGATCCACAGCAGAGCCAACAGTGCTGGTGCAGTCCTGTAATCTCAGCTATGCAGAAGCCTGGGGTTGGAACATTGACAATTCAAAGCCTGCATGGGCTACAGAGTGAGTCCATTGCCAGCTTGGACAACTGAGACCGGTCTTTAAAACTAAAGCCAAGGAAGGGTAGCTATCACTTAGTGGTAGAATGCCTGCCTAGTATGTGAGAAGCCATAGGGTCAATTGCTAGCACAGTAAAGTGATGAGGATAAGGAATGATAAGGGACAAAGGATATATCTGATTGGCAGAGTGATTTCTTCACATGGATAAGGCCTTGAGTTTGAGTACCATCAGCAAATAAATAAGTGAAGTTTTACTACTCATAAATATAAACAGATGAATATATGGGCAGAAATATTTATATGCACTGATATGTGGAAGGAAATATGTATATGAATGCATATGCAGAAATATTATTAGCCATATGCTAATCCTGACTGATCAAGACTTGTTCAGCTGACCCTCTTCTTTTCCTATGAACAACCCCTGGTGGCTACCATGCCCAAATATGCTGGCCTCATAGCGACACCCACCACCCGTTCCTAAAGGATTCTCCATCAGCTTAAACTCTACAACAAGCACAGCTGAGACCTGATAGGAGAAGGGAGGAGGCAGGGGACCCCACAGTGCTTAGCAACCAAGGGAGAGGGAGGAAGCAATTAGAAAGAGGAAGCCCTTGAAACTCCAACTAGAAATGGGAAACAGATCTGCTCCACGGCTAGTTGAGTAGTATGAACACTAGGCGCCTGTTGCTTAATCTGCAAAATTCTTTCAAGAAGCTGGAAGTCTGTGTGAGGGAACAGGCTTCCAGGTTCTTGGCAAGGATACTCCAGACAACAGATGCAGTGTTCTGAGAGAGATACTGAAAATCATCTTGGGATTATTCTGAAAGAAGAAAACAGCACTTTGACATTCAAACTGACTGGCTGAGATGTGTACTTGGAGCCCTGTGTCTATGATGAGGACAAGGAACATGCGAACATTGTGGACATGTCTGCTTAGCTAGGCTCACCTGATACCATCCGGTTACACAAACAGATCTTATGGAAGATACATAGACAGCTAATGATGATTTCATTAGCAGCATCCATTCATCTTCAAACCAACAAGCATGTTTAGTACATTTAATAAAAATGTCTAATTTTTCAAAATTCAATTTAAGCACATGCTTACCAAAAACATGTGTACCTGCATGTGAGGTGTATCTGCATAATGAATTCTGAAATAGAGTAGAAGTAATGTCAGCTGTAAACCATGTTATAAGGAGACTTGAGATAGGCAAACAAACTGATCCGCTGATAAGTGGTTTATATTCAAAACATTCTACCTCTCTCACCAGTTCCGAACTGTTATGAAATGCAGATGGGAAGAGCTCATATGAATGTCACCAGACAGTCTGGGGAGAGTGCAGTTCAAGCTCAGCCATGCAGAAAGGCTAGAACTGGATCTCTGATGCTAAGTGTGGTACCCCAGAGGTCTGTCAAGATGAGAGACATTTCTAGACCCATAAACATTGCCAAAAGTGATCATTTGCCCTTTGGATTATTTATGTAAAGATAAGGTGTCCATTACAAATGCTTGTTGAGCACTCTGAAGGGGAGAAACTAACTTTAAAGGGATAGCAGGAAGGAACTTAGTGGACCTTTCTGCATCCTGGTTGTTGTGGTGAATATCTGACTAAATGTAACTGGTAAGAGTTACATAAGAGTGAGCTTTCCTGTAAGTAGTAACAACAAAACTTAAAAATGGAGAGGAAAGAAAGCTGATTTGGAAAACAATATATAACAAGAAAGTTATATATTTAATATGATCAAATTTGGTTTTGCAGCCATTGTCTTGAGCATGTGGGCATTAAGATCTTTAGGCTATGGAAACTTCTGATTTAATAAAACTGGAATGTTTTGAATGATGAGTGCAAGCCATTTTCCCTGAATAAGAATGAACAATTACAACACCATACGGGACCATCTTCAGCATTCTTTAAATAAAGGTTGATATCCAGATGTACTTGTTAAAGGAACTGTGAGTGCAAACATGTTGAGAAAGAATACAGCTATTCATTGAGATGTCCTAACCTGCAATTCTCCAGCTTGTGAAATTTTATTTCATCCATAGTCACCAAGCTGAGTTCTCACTTCAACCACAGTATCTTAGATATCAAAATGAGTGCAATTGCACTGTGCAACATTTACTTAGCAATTTCAGGCTGAGTTGTCTTTATCCCTGGTATTGATATATGGGCACAGACTCTTATATGATACTGTAAAATCTCTTTATCAATCTACGATAGTGTCCTGGGACAATGAGACCAGAGAAAATGTCACACAGCATTACTACAGCAATCTGTTTATTCAAGGACTCTATATAACCCATGCTCCATCCATCCACAAGGTCTAGTAAGAGAAAATCCTAATGGCCAGACTGTGGTTCCATTTTACCTGCCTCCATTACCACCTCTCAAAATTCAACCAGATGGCTCCATTCTAAGACAGCCTCCTGCCACACTGCTTAACCAGCTTATCTTCCTATCACAGAGCAGTATGCCTTCTTCCCCATCACATGCATGTTCCAATTTACATTGGGCTGTTTTGTGGTCTCTTCCATAACCATTTAGAACAACTTATCTTCCAGAAATGATTTTTTGATACTTTCTGCTTATCCTTCTTATGCTTCCCAATAGGATATGTTTCTAGAATTCTAAGAGGAGATGGCCACAAATCCACTTATGGAATAAACACAAAATAATTTCAACAGCCTAAATATGATAGCCAATTAAATTAAGGCCACAAATCACACAAAAATGATGTAACCATAAGTCTGAAGTCTACAAAGGATCAACATAAATATGACAAGTTACTTTAGTTTAATGTTAGTTCAAAAATTTAGAACAGTGTAAATAACTTTTTAAGAGTACTGGAAGGGAAGTACAATAAAGGGCTGCCTGACTAATATGGGTTCAGGGCTGAAGAGAGATCTCAATTGGTAAATGCTTTCCCTGCCAGCATGAACACCCATGTTTGGGCCTTGGAACCGGTATACAAAGTTCAGGTCATTGAAGTTATTTGTAATCTTAGTGCTGGGGAAGCCTAAGGACAACACCAGGTGTTATTTCTCATGTGTTCTTGTCTCTTCCCTATGACACACACACACACACACACACACACACACACACACACACACACACACACTTTGAGACAGGCACTCTCACTGGACTGTATCTCACCAACCCTGTTAGGATAGCTGACCAGCAAGTCCCAAAGATCCTCCCATCTCTGTGTCCCTAGTGCTGAGATTACAAGTGCACACTACCTTCCCTGGCCTTTAAAAACAGATTCTGGGATTAGAACTTGGGTTCTTGTGTTTACAAGGCAAGTACTCTGCTGCCTGTGCCTTCTCTCTAGTGCTATGATAATACCCTTTGTCCTTGAAACCACCTTTCATCTCCAACATATATAATAACAATTTCATCTAAGGGGAACAGTCAAGTTTTAAATAAAATTTAGTGACATTACACAAACAGATTGTTTAGACCCTGGCATATAGCCACAAAGAGAACCTTGGTCTTGCCTCTATAGAGTGTGCAAAGAAAAGAGAGACAAGCTGGGGAGCAGAGAGACGGGCATGTGTGTATACATGCACAAATATTTATTTCAGACTGGGTGGATTATCAGAATCATCAGCTGTCTATCACTACTACAGAAAAGGAGCATGCACCTGAGGGGCTCTAAACAGCACACATGGATTGCTGTACTGCTCTGAAAATCCAAGTCTAAAACTTGTCTCCCTGAGCCAAAATCCTTCTGGATTTCCATGTTCTTTCTGGAAGCTCTTGGGAAAAGCTGTTTCCTTGACTTTCCCAGGCTGCACACTGTCCCCATGCTCCGGCTGGTGGACCTTTCCATTTTTAAAGCTGGCAGTGTTGGCCACATGTGTCTCCATGGCTCTCAGCTGGGCCTCGTTTTTTTTTTTTTTTTTTTTTTTGGGGGGGGTGGCTTTGCAAAACTCCTGTTATTACATTAGAACACATTAAAATCAGGCCAGGTGACTAATATTCAAGTCTACAGCAGACACAGCTCCCCTTCATTATTACTATAACTGATATGTAGGACTGTAGATGTGGAGGCTATAATTTTGCTTAGCCCAAGTGGTCAACAGGTCTTCACTGAGGGGCCGATACTTGAGAATGGGTCTGAGCTGAGTGAGGCCAATGACGGAGAAGTATTTCAGAGTGTTGTCCAGGTTAAAATCTGGAGGTGAGTATATGTGGGCAATACAGAAAGGCCTGATTAGAGAGAAGGGAGTCCGAGAAAGAGTAGAAAATTAGATCAGGGAGACTCTGGAGGCAAGACTGAGCTATGACCCCTAAGCCACATGATCCTGAAGGCCAATGGCCTCTGTTTGTATTTATTCACATATGCATAGTACACACACACACACACACACACACACACACACACACACACTAAAAAAAGAGGCAGATCTAAAAAGGAAATGTACAAATGTGTCTCACAAAAGTTGGTAATTGTGTGCAGCCAGTCTTTTAACTATGATTATTTGAGATGCTGTGATGGACACTCTTAATGCAAAACATTTCATAATGCTAATCAAAGATTTTGTGGGGATCATGGTTTCCCAGTAGTCCTCCATAACCACAGGATCATATAGTTTCCCTGCTCCCTCTTCCACAGCTGATTCCTGAGCCAACTGGATCCACTGGTTCAAACAAACAAACAAACAAACAAACAAACAAACAAGGAAACAAACAGCATGTGGAGTTGGGAGATCTAGGGGGTAGTGAATCTGGGAGGAGGTGCAGGGGAGTGAATTTGGACAAACTACATGGTACACAAGTCCAGACAAGTTCTCAAATTAAAAATAACACCTCAATTCACCACTGAAAGCATAGTTACCAAAAGAACTGAGATCTGTAGACATTGTATGTATTACAAATGCAAATGTACAAAAGGACAACTCTTCATCTACCAAGGAAACATGGACGTTTTAAAGTACATGCACAATGTATATAAACTAAGTCAACATTGTGCTAATGCAATTTCATGGAGTCAAAAGGGCAAAAATACATAAGGTGAACCAGAACCTTCTAAAGTCTTCCTAAAAGCCTCAGGCCATTTGGACATAGTACTCTCCTCTGGAAACACACTCAAAATAATGCCTTAGCAGGCTTCCACGCATTTGTTCTGCCTGACATGATGCAGCCAGCCATTCTGTATGTAGCCAAACCATGCAAATCTTTTCCTAGAACTTGATTTTCCTTCCTGCCTTTCCCCTTCAGAGGGAATTGTGGTTTGGAGAATTTGGGAGTTTCAACCTTTGGCACTGTAATCTTCCAGGACTGTGATTTCAGAGATCTTAGATTTTTGGCATTATAAATCTTATGGATTTGGTATTTCAGAATTTTAACATTTAATATTATGACATGGGGTGTGTCTTCCAGGATCCCAACTAGCATTAAAGTATATGGTACTTTAATATTCATGGTTGAGATTTGGGTTTTGTACTAAAAGAAATGCACAACCAATGGGAAGTTTTGTTTGAATCATATTTTTTAAAAGATAAGTTGAGCTTTTGGATAAAGAATAGACTATCATCAAGCCAGAACAGAAGCCAAGAGATAAGGCAAGGACCTCTTACCACTGTCCAAGAAAGACATACAGCCTGACATGAGTAGGAGCCATGAGGGGTGAGAAATGGGTGGAGCTGGATTTCACATTTCAGTTAGTAGGATCTCATTCTGGATCAGATGAGAATGAAAGAGAAAGAAAAGTTTGACTTCAGCTCCCAGGGTAACTGGACAGAAGCTGAGAACAGTGGAAAAAGAAACATGCCTTGGAGGGAATATCAATAGTTGAATCAAGATATGTAAAATTTGAGATGCTTATTTGACCTCCAAATGAATGTCAAATGGACTGTTGGATAGACACAGGCCTTGTGCAAGATGCCTGGGATTTTAAATTTGGAAATTGTGTGTAGATGATCTTTAAGACAATGACTTACTTATGGGGCAAATGTGGACCAAGAGTAGAACAGCAAAGTGAGGAAACAGAAAAGGATGATCTCTAGGTTGAAACTCAGTCACAGAGCCACCCCAACCTCTAAAAAAAAAAGATCGGACATTTTGGTGGTGTAAAGAAAATGACTCCCAAAGAAGTAGCACTTTTAGGAGATGTGACCTTGTTGGAGTAGGTAAGGTCATATTGGAGAAAGTGTATTACTGTGGAAGCAGTCTTTGTGGTCTCATATATGTTCAAGCCATGCCCAGTGAGATAGACCACTTCCAGTTGCCTGTAAGATGTAGGACTCTCAGCTCTTTCTCCAGCACCATGTCTGCCTGCACACCTCCATGTTCCCACCATGATGATAATGGACTGAATCTCTGAACTGTGAGCTACCCTAATTAAATGTTTCCCTTATAAGAGTGTCTCTTCACAGCACTAGAAACTCCAACTAAGACAGGTATAAAGGGAAGTGTGCAAGGTATGGAGTGCCCTGTTAAATGAAAGTCAAGATGTCAACAACAAATGTGATGTGAAATGAAAAGATTTGTTTTGGTAACTGAAAGTTATGTGTTCAGTTTTAAGAAGTAGTTTCAAGGGAATGTATCAAGAAAAGATTTGGAGATGGTAATAGAATAGAGCAAGCATGAGAAGTTCTAAGTGTGGCCAAGGAAATGTAATAATCAAGTAACTATCATAGCATGATTGCAATATGATGGAAATTTACCAGAGGATATGCAATAGAACAATGTTGACTAAAAGAGAGGGTGATACACATAGATGGAATGGGTGGGGTTCTAAAATAACAGAAAGTCTAGCCTTGGAGGATCATAAAGGGAAAGCTGCTCATCCATAGTCCCAGGTAGAATAAAAAACAAACATTAAAAAAAGCCAAGCTGTGAGTGGCTGATGCATTACAGGTTGCAGGAAGAAAATGACCTTTTGCTTAACTCTGTCTTCACATTTTATCAATGAAATAAAACAAAACAAAACAAACAAAAAAACAAAGTCATCAACTGAGAGTGAGGAGGTAGAGAAAGTTTGGAGGAGGTGGAAATGTGGATATTATGAACAGACGGAGCACATGGAGTGTTGAATAACAGAATGATGAGGTACTTGTTGAATGGGTGTACCTTTGTCTCTGCGTACCACATTACATAGGTGTACCTGGGTGGGGTAGAATTAAAGAAAATCTCCCAGAGGACAAGTTCATGTTGGATGTAAATCTTCCAAAGTATAAATTGCAGACACAGAAGTCTTGAATTCTGTAGTGCCTATTTTAACATTAGGAATTGTTCTTTAAAGAAGAACCATAGTGTGGCATGGATGAGTGGCTTAGTAGTGAATGGTACCTTCTGCACAAGCCAGGCAACCTGAGGTGAACTCCTAGGGCCCACAAAATGGAAGGAGAGAATCAACTCTCTAAGGTTGATGGGAGATGTTATTCTGTAAATATGTTTCTCATACTGGTTAATGAATAAAGCACTGTTGGCCAATAGGAAAGCATGATAGGCAGGGCTAGGAGTCAAAGAGGAAAGAGGAAGTAATAAGGAGGAGTCAACATGGAGAGCCCAGAGAGGGAGAACGCCAGCCCCTCTGGCTAGTAAGATGAGCCACGTGGAAATACTTAGAATAGTAGAAATGGGTTAATCATTAAGACAGAGCTAGTCGATAAACAATGATAGCAACTGACCAGCAGCATTGTATCAAATGCTGTTGAGTCTCTGCGCTTTATGTGGGACTGGCATGGTGGCCAGACCAGGTGGCTGGCGGGAAAACAACTAGCTACATAAGGTTGTTCTCTGATCCCCACACACATTGTGGCATATGCACAGGCATACACAAACAAAATCTATTAAAAAATTTAAATTACATGATCTGTTTCATTAGATTAATGATTGGGGTAATTTTTACTGTATAATCTTCATACAAAGGAGATGGAATTCTAAGAAATATTGAACCAAGCCAACAGGAGGTAACTTATATACATTCCCAAGTGCTACCAAGGGAAGCTAGTTTACATAGCCCTAAATCTGAAAACCAATCAGATACTGAGGTCATATTGGTATTTTCATTAGCTAGTGACCTCCTGGGACTACCATACTGAGACATTTTCATTACTTAATGCAAATAAATGATTGGGCACTAAATAGAAACACATTGTTCCTTTGACAACTAAATGTGATACAAAAGCTGTATTGAAGCTCTTTATTTTAAATCTAGACCCTTAATCAAGGCATGTAATCCTTGAGAGAAAGAGAATCCTAAGAGAAAGAGGAATCTAGAAGAGGGGTTTTAGGGAGAATGAGCATAAAACATTCAAGGAACTAAAGTTAAGTCACAAGAATGTCCCTGGCAAGAGAAAGTTTCTTTATGACTGATTTTTCAGTAGAGAAAAATCTCTGCCACTGAGTTGAGAATGAATTTGGAGGTGACAAATTTGAGCAAGAACAGCTCATCAGGAAGCTACGTCAGCAACTGCAGTTGAAGAGCAAGATGACTACCATGAGGGATGAAGTAGCAGAGACAGAAAGACATGCAGAGACTTGATATTTGAGAAAGATCTAGAGAAGTAATCAACATAAAGTGATGATGGGATGGAACTGTGGACCACAGGGTTGATAATTGTTGAGGAAGTAGGTCCAGCAGACCCTAACTTGGTTAATGGGGTTGCTTTATATCACACAAAACTGGATAAGACAGACATAACATGCAACATTTATATCCTATGAAAAACCAGTGCATGAAGTTTTATTCCAGGTACATGTGTCCTAGCAGCAAAAAATTTAGGGGTACAGAAAGATTCATATTTGACTTAAATGTGTAAATTGTGTAGGTCAAGGAAAACTTGAATTAGAGGAAATGATACAGAGAGACAGAGCTAAGTGGGTGTGTGTGTGTGTGTGTGTGTGTGTGTGTGTGTGTGTGTGTGTGTGTGTGTGTCCATAGCTGGGGTCGTTAGGTAAGAGAAAAAAAAACACCCCAGCCAATGGGAATATAGCAGAGTTGTAGAACTTGAAGTTAAAGTTGATGGTTTCATCACTCCAGTCCAGCCACAGTCAACTCTGCCCCTCAGCCAATGTGCCACACACGAGAGTTGCTTTAGTCTTTGTTTCTAAGTTGGTCTTCTACAGATGGATTATGGTTTCTCTAGGGGAGCTCCTTTGTTTGTTCTTTACTTCTAATTTCTCACTCCTCAAGCTGCACCATATAAATCAGCAGAATCCCAACCCTCCATAATTGCTTACATTGTCCCAGCAAAAGTCCATATGTATTTCCAGGACAAACTTTCCATAAAAATTTAGTCAAGTTACATATGAAAAACATTTCAAATAACATTATATGATGTAGAAAACTCATTCATTTTTATTGCTAAACAAAACTCTAAATAACACTAGCTAGCTACTACAGTTATTCAAAACAAGAAACTGGGAATTTTTTTTGTTCTGTGGAAGATGATTTAGATATGGAAATAATTATAGAAAGAATATGTTCTCATCCAGGACAGGAAAATATATAATAGGAATATTGTAATATAATCTTTACTATTGGTTTCCCAAACCCATACATATGAACATTATTATTTCAGCTCTAAAGGCACAAATTTATTTCATTTAAGCATCTTAATATCTGGTTATGAATGGAGGAAAACATTGAAATTGTGGTTTTCACAAATGAATTTAAAAGTTTCACAACTTTCAGAACAGAATAATTTATTTTTCTGTCCTTAAATTGTGAACGGCTGAATGAGTTTACCACGATGAGCAGATGAGCACACAGTATATCCAGGAAATTGGATTCTAACGACCTTTTAGTTGTCCTATTATAGAACTCTGTATTCAGTTGCCTTAAAAAAAAAGAAGAGAGAAAGAAAGGAAGAAAGAAGGAAAGCAAGAAAGAAAGGAAGAGAGGGAGAGAGGAAGAGAGGGAGGGAAGGAGGGAGGAAGAGGAGTGAGGGAGAGAGGAAGAGAGGGAGGGAGGGAGGGAAGGAGGGAGGGAGGAAGAGAGAAAAGAACAGAAAAGAAACTTGTGTGATCCATCCTTGTCACAAAAAAACCCAAGAAAGAACCTCTCATCACCAATACAACTCTAAGATGACAAATTGTCTTTCACGCAGGTACAGATTATTCCTCAAGGTCTTCCATGTCCCCCAGAATATAAAATAATCCTATAGACAAATAACAGAGAAAACACTTCTGGCCATTGTTAGTAACACTGCTTGATGGCCACCACTAAGATCCAAAGAGAATGAAGCTTCATGGAAAACACATCACTGTTTGAAATTTTTAAAGTAACCTAACAACCTAACAGTTTTTCAGCTTTAAAAGAGAATTTACAGCCTTACTTATTTATTTGGCATTGGCATAAAACTCGAGTCTTGTGCATACTAAGAAAACACTCTTATGATGAGCTACATAATCAATTTTTTTGTTTGGTTGAAATTTTCTTTGGGTCTCCATCTCACAAATAGCAACACGAAGACATTATTAATTATGAAAGCTCGAGGTTTAGTTTAAGCTTGATTCTAACAAGCTCTTATTACTTAATTTTGCCTGCTTTTATTAATCTACCTCCTACCAGTGGCTTTTACTTTTCCTTTATTCTGTATGGCTGATGTGTTCATCTTCTTTCTGGTGTCTCTGCCTTTCTTATTCCCAGTATTCCTCTCTCTCTCTCTCTCTCTCTCTCTCTCTCCAGAAATCTCACCTATTCTCTCCTGCCTAAAGATTGGCTATTCAGCTTTTTATTAAACCAATCACAGTGACACATCTTTGCACAGTGTAAACAAATATTCTGCAACACTTTTGTCATGTGTTTATTTATTTTTTATTATTTTGTTTTGGGATAAATTCTTAGTAGTTAGCCCACACTAACTACTTTACCATACAAGTAAGGGGACTACAAGATGGGCCATCACATCCTCCATTTACAAACAGGTTTTAAGATATTTAGAGAAGTTGTAAATAATAAAGTATTGCTTGTGTCCTCTCTCTCTCTCTCTCTCTCTCTCTCTCTCTCTCTCTCTGTGTGTGTGTGAGAGAGAGACAGAGAGAGAGAGAGAGAGAGAGAGAGAGAGAGAGAGAGAGAGAGAGAGAGAAGAACTAAATGCAGGAATAGCAGAGAGCTATAGGAATGGAAAGGAAGCCTCAAACATAGAGATCAGATAAATCTTATGTCCTCTGGTGTGGAGTGCAGGGCATGGAAAGTCAATCTGTTAGGCAAAAATATGAAATTATTCATATTGTATGTGTGTTTGCACATTATGTACATACCTACTTACATATGATATGCATATATGAGTCAAATCACCAATTTCAGTTAGCACAATATCATTCAATCAGAATAAAACATCTCTTGAATATCAGAGACAGAAAAGAGCCTGTGAAATTTATTTAAATCCTTGAAAATTCCCAACCATAAAGAATGGAACTTCAGAGCCTTCTTTAACATCTTCTAATGGGGGGTTGAGAATAATCCATCACAAGTTTAATTTTCTGTGACATAAACCCCAGCTCATGCTCTTTTCTTGGGTTTGTTTCCTTTAGAAAAGGAGTTTCTGACACCATCATTTTATTTTGAACTTTACATGTGAGTATTCTTTATTCTCCAACTTAATTGCAACTTTTATAGCACACATTTGATGATGATCAAGACTTTACCCCTTTTTTGATCAAAACTGTCTGGACAGCTACTGAAACAGCTTGAAGGAAGTCCCTGAGGCGATAGACTTGGAAGTGATAACTGAAGGTTAGAGCCAACTTACTGTTTTTCCAAGATGAAATCGAGGTCTTTATAAATAGTTTCCAAAATTTTCCCATCTGGCAAAATGTTTGGTCAAATCTGTGTAGTTTCAGCTTCTCCCTCTTCTTCTCCTGGTGAGCTATCCTCATTTCAATTCTTCTCTACCCACTAAACAGATTAGAGAAATCTGCTGTGATTCATTTATATACTATATTCTATAGCCATATACCCCAATCTTGCTCTGAAACACATATTTCCCCAAATAAAAAGACCTAAAGCTGGTGAGCATTGTTACCTACTATGATCTGTACCCAGAAACTCATTCACAGCCCAGATAACAGAGCAGGCCAAAACATTGCTATGAGTTGACAGCCATCTCTGTTTCTCAGATTGGCTACATGCCTTTTCAGGATATTTCAGGTTTGTCCTCTCCCCACATTATAGAAATACATTAAAAGGAAATGTTAAGGGTCAATCCCACCTTCCATCCCTGACTCAGACACACTTTCTTTTTCAACAAAAGTGGAAAAAAATACTGAGTAATTTATCCTGGGAAGACTTCTGAATGAATGCATGGGAACTGGACTATTCTTTTAATAAGCATTTATGGATGGCTTACAGGGCGTCATGAATTGTTTAAGAAACAGAAATTACAGAGGAGAGACAATATAGTCTCTGTGTGTGGAATTAATGCATGTGATCAAGGGAGAGTCAATGCATGTGAAGACTAACATACCATCATCTTAGACAGTGGTTAATGCTGTGAGGGGAAAAAGCTGATGCATAAGACAAGAGAGACACAAAGAGTCAGGTGACTTAGGAAATGCATGTTTTGGGGAGGTGGGTATTTTAACTTATACCTGAGCTATGAAGAGGAGACAGCCATGGGAAACACAATGAAAAGAACACATTCAAGACAGCAGGAAGAGCAATAGCAATGGGAGAATCTTAAAGATTGGGTATATTCACAGGGCAGACCATCAGTGTGTCTTCCTCTTAAGAAAAGTCACAAAGTGAAGGCGTGTGAGGCATCAGGTCATCTATGTTGCCCCCTGGGCTATGTAAAGAGTGTTTTCTTCACAGCCCAGGTATAATAACCATCACTGACCAAGAAGAGTGAATTTTCAATAAATTGTTGTTCGGGTTTGAATGAGTCCCACAGACTCATGGTTCCCAGGAAACAGCTATAGGAGGTAGTAGATGTTTCAAGAAATGTAACCTGACTGGTAGAGGTGGGTTTCTGTGGGGGGGGGGCGGGGGAGAACCTGTGGAAGCATAGCTTAGCCTTAGAGCTGTCTGCTTCCTTGTTGATAGGATGTGACCAGCCATATTCGGTTCCCTCTGACATGGACTAAGCCCCTCCTGTTGACATGGCTTCTTCAGCAGATGGACTGAAGACTGAAATCTCCTAACACATGAACAAAAATCAGTGCTTCCATCCTTCAGTGACTTTTCCCCCCCTTTGATTATTTTGTCACAGTGAGAAGAAAAGTAACCAACACAATGGTGTTGGGACACGTGGCTTTTCATGCTGAAATAAGTACAATATATCTATCACACTGTATAAGAATAAGTTCTGTTTTGAGTTTTCAAGTCAGGCTTTCTCTGTGTAGCTTCATAGACCAGGCTGGCCTTGAACTCACAGAGTTCTGCCTGCCTCTGCCTCCGAGTGCTGAGATTAAAGGCATGTGCTACCACCACTCGGCTAAGAATAAGTTCTACATGGATCATAAGCCTCATAAAGTTAGGAGACAAAAAGAAAGAAAGAAAGAAAGAAAGAAAGAAAGAAAGAAAGAAAGAAAGAAAGAAAGAAAGGAAAGAAGGAAAGAAAGGAAAGAGAAAAAGAAAAAAGGAAAAAACAAGAGAAGGCATTTTCAACATATATAACAAAAGAAGACTCAACATCCCAAGCTTATGATTGATTATTACCAATTGGTTAACAAAAGAAGATTCAATATCCCAAGCTTATGATTGATTATTACCAATCAGTAAAGCCAATATGCAAACTTAACAAGGAGGAATGAATGGTCCACAAACCTAAAACGGTGATCAAACTTTCTAATATTGGGGGAACATAAATGAAAAAAATAAAAGGTAAGATCTTTCCCAGTCAGGTCCCTAAGAAAACCTTAATTGTCCTGACTAGAAGATGGCCCTCTCTCCTGCTCTGCTAGTGGGCCTGGGAATTACTTTAGTATCTGATAAAATGAATTTTACAAATATGCGTAGAGATCACATCTTTAGTAATAGCAAAACAAAACAAAAATAAAGGTTTTGTGTGCATGTGAGATAGATACCTAAAACTTACATGGTTATTTAGTGGGATATAGTACTATGTAAGAATTTAAAGGAATTAATTAGATTTATCTTTTTGTCTATCCATCCACCTGTCTACCCATGTACCTATATATGTTTCTATATACATATACATCTGTCAGTCTAGCTTAGCCACTATGGCTGTAGGCAAACTATAACTAGATTGTGATGCATCTTTTTTTATTATTATTATTATTATTATTATTATTATTATTATTATTATTATTGCAAGCCTGTAAACTATGAGTACTTTCAAAGTTTTAAGTGGCCAATAATTTAAAGAAATTTTATTACACATGAAAATTGTATGGAATTGTAATTTGTGTGCTCCTACATAAAATGTTCTTGAAATTCAGCCAAGCTTGCTTTCTTCTGCTCTGTCTGTGGTTCTACTACTCTGAGTGTAGGACAGAGTAGCTATAACAAAGAACTGTGGGGGATTGCAATGCCTAAAACATTTATGGTCTGGTCCTTGACAGATGCAGAACCCAGATATATATTGTTCATGAAATTATTTGTGTGTCTGAGTGTCCACAGAGGCCAGAGGAAGATGTCAGCTGTCTTCTTTACTCACTCTTCACCTTAGTTTTGGAGACAGGCTCTCTCAATGAACCTGAAGCTCAATTGGCTAGACAAGCTAGCCAAAGGATCCTCTTGTTTCTACCTCCTCAGTGCTGGGATGATATGGGCATGCACTTCACCTCCTTTACATAGCTGAGGAGGATCAAGTTCAGTTTTTTATGGCTTCGTGGCTAGCACTTTGTTGACTGAGAGATCTCCTTCATGCCAGGATTATTTTTAAACACACACACACACACACACACACACACACGCACACACGCACGCATGCACGCACGCATGCACGCACGCACACACATACACACACACAATTCATAATGGTGACACAACAGAGGAGGAAAAGTTGGGATGGGTAGAAAAGGAATTGTGATGTTTATGAATGTGAGAAATCTGTAATATTATCAATGCTGCCTGGTGTTTAAGTGTTTGCTATATCATATTTGCACTCTTCTATACTAACTTTGTTTTTCATGATGGAAAAATTCTACTGTGTATATATGCACACCTTCTTTACACAAATTCTTCTGTTGATGGACAGTTAGTATAATTCTGTAACTTAGCTATTGTATTGTGCTCCAGAATGTACAAGTATCTTTGTGATACATTGGCCTGTAGTCCTTTGGGTGAATACCTAGGAGTGGTACAAACTTGGTCCTATGATAGATGTGTTTTCAGTTATTGAAGGGACACCCATACTGGTTTCCATAGTGACTGAATTAGTTTATATTCTCATCAACAGTAGTTTTCCTATTGAAGGTTTGTCTTCTGTGTATTGACTTGGGAGTTCCTTTATATATTAATTATATTGTTGCTTGTCTTGAAAAAAATTGCACAGAATTTCATTATTTATTAACTTTGTAAATAGTCTACTGTCACTTAGAAAACTTTAAATTGCATATAGTCACTTGGAAAGTATTTCCCGTCTTTGGACTTTGTTTCATCTGTCATTTATAATCTGTTAGAAAGTTATAACCAGGCGATGGTGGCACATGACTTTAATCCCAGCATTCGGAAGGCAGAGGCAAGAGCATCTCTATGAGTTCAAGGCCAGATGATCAGAGCTGAGACATGAATGTCAGGGCAGCATCTGGGAGTGGCTAGACTGAGGAAAGATCACATCTGCCACCACTGAAACCCATGAGTCTGCCTGCAGGTGGTGCCAGAAGGTGGCAGGCTCCCTGTTCCCCCTTATTGTTCATCCTCAATCTTGTTCATAAGGAAGTCCTAGAAATGTGTTTTCCAGGGTTCAGTTCCTGCCACAAAAGGAGAGCCTAGAAGTGTGGAAATAGTGATGAGTAGTGGGAGCTATTGTCTGGGACTACTTTTCACTAAAGGTCAGAGCAATTAAATGAAAGCCATTTTCCATATATGGAAAATGAGCACCAATATGTGGTAGATAGCATTCCACCCAGAGTCATGCCAACTGGTATGAAACAATGTTCTGAAGGGGAAGGAGAAATAACTTTCAGCACCAACAAAACTTGTGTTACTTAAGTGAAATTACAATGGTTGGGTTCTGTGTTTGTGTTGCAGTGGAAGTTGACCCTAGAGCCTCACATAAACCAGGTAAAGGCTCTATCAGTGAATTCTATTCTCAACTTCCTCTTTACTTTTTATTTTGAGAAAGTCTCACCAGGAGTGGTATCAATGGATCACGAGGCAGCTGATTTCCATAGTAGCTGCAGCATTTTACATTCTCACCAGGAATGTATGTGATCATTTCTCATGCATTCTTGCCAGCGTTTGCCATCTGTGTTCCTGATGACAGCCATCTGGCTAGTGTGACATGAAATCTCAGTGCAGTGTAATTTGATTTTTTTTCTCATGGTTAAAGATGTAGAATTTGTTTTCAAATGCTCATTGGCCATCTTTATTTTGACTTTCAAGAGCTGTCTGTTCAGTTAATTAGATTATTGGTTGGTCAAATTTGTTTTTCTCTTGTGAAACAGAGTTCTTATTTTCATTCAACTGTTTTGAAATGTGTTATTATTGTGCGTGCCGATGGGCTCATGAGTGGAAGAGGGCAGCTCTGTGCAGTAAGTTCTCTTGCCCCACTTATGCTGACTCCAGGGCTTGAGTGTAAGAACTCAGGCTTCTGTGACTGGCAGACAGGCACCTCCCCCAGTGAGCCACATCACCAGCCCTAAACAGAATTTTTAACAAAACCAACAGAAAATAGAAGAGGCCCAAGAGAAGGCACCATAGATCCAGGTCCCATAAAAGTACTAAACTGAAAGCTGTAGTATTTATGCACAGAATCTGGTACAGAGCCCTGTAGGCCCTGTGACTCCTGAGAACCTTCAGTTCTCTGAGTTTGTATGATTTTTGCTCAGTTGACTTAGAATTTCTTGTTCTCTACCCTCTGTCTCCCAACTCCTTCTGCTTCCTCTTCTACAGGGTTCCCTGAACTCTGTGGGGAGGTATTTGGTGGAGACATCTCATTAAGAGCATGTGTTCCAAGTTCTTTCTCTCTGCTTAATGTTTGGCTGTGGGTCTCTGTATCTGCTGCAGCAGAAGGCCTATCTGATGATGGCTGACAAAGGCATCAATCTATGAGTAGCAGAATATCATAAGGAGACATTTATTACCATTTTTTAAAAGATCAGTAGTATTTGAGTTTACCCTAGATTTCTAGACTATCTGGACTCTGGTTCCTGGTGACCCAAAACAGTGTCAGGTATGGGTTTCGTCTCATGGAGTGGGCTTAAATCAGATCAGACCTCAGTTGGTTACTCACAAAAGATTTGCACTACCATTGCCCTAGCATAGTTTGCAAATAGGACAGATTGTAGATAAGAGGTTTCGTGGTTGGGTTGGTGTTCACTTTTCTCTTTTGGTAGCATGTCTATGGTAGTTCATAGACACTAGAACATGGGGTAAAAGTTCTGTGTAGACACAAGCTCAGTCTTTCCATGTTCAGTGAGTTGTATGGGCATTGCTTTCTGCAACAGGGCCTGGCCTTCAGTTTGTGGACCCAAACAGAACCTAAAAGGTGACTTGTGAACACTCAGGCTCAATGAAAGAGAACAGATCAAGAGAAATCAAGACTGATGCAGTAGGCATCTTCTCTATGATACTGCTTGGATTGAAAATGGAATCAATAAAACTTATTTATTGGTATTTTTCAACTACAAAAAGCTTGTTTCCCCAAATAACCTTAGTTTACTCTCTTAGTAAAGCTATCATCCATCATTCAGCTCAACCTGTAGTAGCAAAAAAAAAAAAAAACAAAAAAAACAAAAAACAACAACACCAAAAAACTTAGCAGGCACCCAGACAGACTCACACCATTCAGTCTCACAAAACAAAGCCAGGCTTGGAACTGGAATTATTTTCCTCGTAATTTTCTTACTTCCTTACAGAAGCCCGATTCTCTTAAGTCCTTTGGGGATCTCTTTTAACTATGAATGTTTGAGTTGCCAGTCTCCTTTTCCTGACTTTTTACTATGTTAGAAATTTCAAAGCCGCTCCAGTACTTTCTCCCCATGCTTAATCAAAGCCACATTGACAATCTCCTGAGGTGTCACATATTTTATTCCCCAGTCCCACAAATCACTAATAATAGCCTACTATGCTTGTGCTTCTGTGAGTTCCTTTCCATTCTCAGATATAGGTTGACTTTCTGAGTTTCTAATAAGATGTTTTTAAAGAATTATGGACATTTGGTCAGATTACTAGAAGATTCTGCTTAATGTGACTGTCAATTTATAAATCCTCCCACGCCAACTGCTGCTTATGATCTTGGTGACTTTCGATCGGCTGCAAAGTGGCAGATCAGCTGCAAACAGAAGGATTGAGAATTCCCAAAAGTTGAACAAATCAGCCAAGATCAGTTAGTAGAGGCAACATTCCTTGACTTTGAGTTTTTTGGTCACCCATGCCGCCTAGACACAAATGGCAGTGTTTGGGAATTCCATTTCAGGCCTAAAGCTGCAAGATGTTGTAATTCTTTGCCAGTTGTGTGCATTTGGGTGAAATTTTCCAGAACTTGTCTTTTGAAAATACACCAGAAACATCAAAGCTAAGGTTTTTGAAAAGGAAATTCATGATTTTCTACTAACATGTCACAATGTAAATTTTAGATTCAGATTGAATACATTATTCTTTATAAAAAATGTCTATAGTCATAAGTAAACTCAGCTGAAGTCTTAATTAGATGTTTACTTTGGCCTTACCTAATAGGACTTAAAACTTCATTTTGTAATGTATTTATTTGAGAGGCATGGAAGAAAAATAAAAATCGGCATGAGAGAAAACACATGCAGGTAAACGGTTTAGGATAAATGTCCTTAGGAATTTCTTAGCTATTACCATGGAGCACCTTGGATTGGAGCAGATGAAGTCACATGGCATTCAGTTGACTATGAACCAAGGGTGAAAGGAATGATCACCGCTTTTGATCAGGATCTTAGGTGTGTTACACTTGGGCTGAATTTCTCTGTATCTAGCCTCCATCAGGCTGAGATCTAAAAAGGCAATGGAAGACTGTGGCAGTGTGGACAGGTGGTACTTAGTTAAAAGCCAAGCCCTGAGCATCCCTTCATGAGGGTTTCTGATGCGTGCTGAGAAACTTGGTGCTCATCAGGCCAGAGAGAAGGGTGTTTGCTTTTAAGATTTACTTTTAGTATGTGATGTATGTGTGTTCCTGCATGAGTGTGTACCACCTGTGTGCATGGGTGTTGAAGGAGTCCAGAAGACAATACTGGATCCCCTGAAACTGAAGTTATATGTAGTTGATTGTGAGTGGCCCAAGTGTGTAATGTAAGATTTTTGGCCCAGCAGGTCCCTCAGACCTTGAGCCCCCAAATAAACACACAGATACTATATTAGTTATGAAACTGTTGACTGGTGACTAAGGTTCCTTATAGGCTAGCACTGTCTTAATTATTAACCAATTTCTATCAATCTATGTATTGCCATGAGGCTGTGGCCTACCCAGTTATGCCCAACATGGTGTTACTCCTCCAGCAGCCTATATGATGACTTCTCACTGTCTCCTCAGAGAAGAGAGCGATTTCATGTTTGTCCCTGCTTATATTCTGATTATGCCCAGCTATGTCACTGCCTGCCTATCTGTACAGACCTCCAGACCTCTATGGTTAGCTAGTAGCAGTTTCTATCCAGCTACATCACTTCCTGGGATCACATAATGACTCCTCTCTGCCTACACTTCCCAGAATCCTCCATGTCTCCTAGTCCTACCTATCATCCTGCCTGGCCAAACAGTGTTTTATTAATCAACCAATAAGGCAAACATATATACTAGAAGAACATTCCCCATCACAAGTGGGTGCTGGGAATTGGCGTCTTGTCTTCTGGAGGAGTACCAAGCATTCTTAATGGTTAAGCAGTCACTCTAGCCCCACAGTAAGAATCTCACATGTTTTACTATTGGAAAAGATTTAGTATTCTTTAAAGAAGTGACAATGATCTGGCATCCTATTAAGAATAACTGACATGTACATCCAAGATGCTCAAAGCCCACATTATGTGAAGTTGGAGTTATCTTTGCAATATGTAATGTAAGAAAAAACTTCCTTTAAGTTATGAGGTATATTATACATAATTTCATGTTGTATGTGTATGATGAAAGTCACCCTCATGCAAGCTATGTTTTTCAGAGCTGGGGATCAAACCTTGATCCAATGCATGCTAAGCAAGCACTCTATAACTGAGCCATATTCCCAGCCTTAACACCATCGTGTGGCTTAGACTTAAAGAGATATTCCTACAGTGTATTAAAACTAGTTTTCAAATATATTTAAATAGAACTACAGATATATATATATAGTATACAATGTGACACTTTGATACATATTATATTTATATATTATATTTACATAATATATATATTTTAGAAAATCTAAATCAAACTACTTAATGTATCTACCAATGTATTGGTTACTTGTATGTTACTGTGATAAAATTCTTTGGCCAGAAACAACTTTGGAAAGATAGCTTGTTTTAGTTAATGCTCCCAGAAGAGCAGAGCCTATCATGATGGGGTCCATATGAGAGCAAGAGCAGTAAATTAAGTGACTGGGTTTCATTTACCCATAGGGAACAGGGGTGGGGCAGGACTGGAAGTAGGCTGTAGCTATTAATCCTCAAAGCCTTCCCCCAGTGACATCCCTTCTCCATCAAGAAGAAATGTACTTCTTGGTGTACTATAACTTCTCCAAACATTGCCACCATCTTGGAAACAAGTGTTCAAATACATAAGCCTAAGAAGGACATTTCTTATTTAAACAACAATCACCTAACATTATTAACATTTTTTCTATTGATAATAACATTCAAAATCTATTTTTTTAGAATCTCCAGTATATAATATATCATTAAAAACTATTGGCGACATACTGTATGATAAATCTTCAGAATGTATGCAATTTGTCACCTTTTGATCATGCCTCCATAGTATCTTCTAACAAACACCATATGCTACTATAAGTTTGTTTTTTTTTAGATTCCACACACAGTTGTGCTCATGTTTTGTGTGTTTGTGTGTGTGTGTAAGAGAGAGAGAGAGAGAGAGAGAGAGAGAGAGAGAGAGAGAGAGAGAGAGAGAGAGTAACATAATATGCTACAGATTCATCCACACTTGCAAATATTAGGATTTTCTTCTTTTACCAAGTCAAATAATCTGCTGTGTTTTTGAACCACATTTCTTATTCATTCTTCTACTAGTGTACAATAAAGAGGACTTCATATCTTGGCTAGTGTGAGTTATGCCATCATGAACATGGAGTAAGGCTAGCTCATCAACATACTCCTTTTGGGGGGTGCAGACATTGGAGGAGGGAGCTTCTGGATCATGTGGTAGTTCTATTTTCAATTTTAAAAGAACTTGCATATTATTTTCCATGGCTAATGGACCACTGTATATCCATACCCACCTGGTATAAAGGTTTCTTATCTCACATTCTCACCAAAATTTGCTTTAGTCTTTTTAGTAATACCCTTTTTCCTCCTGGGGTAAATTGCTATTTCACTGTGGTAAGAATTTTCACTTCCATGATGACTAGTATATTGAACATATTTTCATTTACTTGCTTGTCATTTTTATATCTTCTTTTGAGAAATCCTTGTTCAAGTCCTTTGTTCGGTTTTTAATTGGTATTATTGCTGTCTTGATATTGAGTTATTTGAATTTCTTATACAGTTAAGATATTCCCTTATCAGATGTATAATTTTCAAATATTTTCTTCAACACCATAGCTTGTCTCTTCACTGTACTTTGATACAATTCTATTTTAGCTTTGGGGTCATGTCCAAAAAAAAAATTCTTTCCTGACACCAATGCCATAAACTTTTTTCTGTATATTCTTCCGTGTGGTGTACAGCTCTAATGCATTTTGAGTGGGTTTTGTACATGGGTTTGTATGAGATAGGGGTCTAATTTCTTTCTTCTACATGTATCTAGTTGTTTCAAGCATTTATTTAGTAGCTATCTATTCTGCTGTATGTACTTAATACCTTTGTTGAAGGTTAGCTAGAGAAACTAAAAATACATGAGTTTATCTCTGCACTCTTTATCCTGTTCTATTGCTCCTTGTGCCTATTTTAAAAGTCAGTGTGATACTATTTTGAATTCTATGATTATTCAGTGTATCATATTTTAAAGTTAAATACAGCAATGTCTCTAGGTTTGTTCATTTCTTATGATTACTTTGACTATGTGGGCATCTTTGTTATTTGTTATGAAATTTTCTTTCTGTGAAGAACCTCATTAGAGATTGTATAGGGATTGCATGAAGTCTAATAATGTTGAGTATCATGTTCACTTTAACACTAGAAAATTTTCCAACATGGACTATCTTTTCTACACATTTTGTCTTCATCAGTTTCATTCACCAATGTTGTATTGCTTTGACATACTAATATTTTACTTTTGCTACAAATTTATTACAGAAATTTTGATGTTATTGTGTTTTATTGTTTTTTTTTAATTCATTCACAGACAGATCTTCCTAAGTTACAATAATGGCACTGATATTTGTAGATGTCAAGAGTTTCCTAACATAGCTCAAGCTGGTTTTGAAAATTCTAAGTAGCATAGGCTGTATCAAATTCTCCTGCTTCAGCTTCCCTCAGGACTGGATTATAATGGATTATAAATTTATGCCACCATTGTCAGTTCTGGTCTCTGTCTGTCTGTCTGTCTGTCTGTCTGTCTGTCTGTCTGTCTCTCTCTCTCTCTCTCTCTCTCTCTCTCTCTGTGTGTGTGTGTGTGTGTGTGTGTGTGTGTGTGTGTGTGTGTGTGTGTCACAGGGTTTACATGTTCAGAACAAGCACTCTGTCATTTAGCTATATCACCAGGCCTCCAATTTTTCTTAGCTAATTTTGTATTATTCAGTTTTATGAAAAATATTTTGAAACCAAATTTCTCTGTGTAACAGTTCTGACTGTACTGGAACTTACTTTGTAGACCAGGCTGACCTTGAACTTACAGAGATCTTTCTGCTTATGCCTCCTGAATGCTGGGATTAAAGATGTGTGCCACCACTACCTGGCTCAAAATTTATTTCTATTTTTCTCTGGAGCATTTAGCATTTTCCACATATAACACTGTATTATCTGCACAGAGAATTATTTTTCTTCCTTTCTGATTTAGATGTCCTTTCTTGTCTTATAACCCTAGACATTTCTAATATTTTGTTCGAATATATGTGGACAAGGTGGGGTCTTTGGAGATGGCATAGCAGTTTAGAGCATTTTCTCATTTTGCAGAGGACCTAGGTTCAGTTTATAGCACCCAAATGAGGAAGCTCACTCCAGTTCCAGGGACTCTGATGCCATTCTCCAGCCTCTGAGGACACTGTTCACAAGCAGGCACACACGCACACACATAAATGAACTGAAAGAGTGGGTATCTTCTTTCTTTCTGATCCTAGATGTAAGGTTTTAACTTTATACCATAGAGTATGGTATTAACTTGTGACATATGGCTTCTGTTGTATTCTTCCTACCATCCCTAATATTGAGAGTTTTGAGCATGATAGAATGCTGAACATTGGCAATGATGTGTCTCCACATAAAAAAATGATTGCATGGGTTTCTTTTCTTGTAGGGTCTTTGTTTGGTTTTGATATCAGGATAATTCTGCCCCTTGGAAATATTTGCCCCTCTTTCAACTTTTTAGACAAGTTTGAGAAAGACTGGCATTAATTCTTCTGGTGTCTTAATGTATAAATTTATTGCTGTAATTTTCATTGGCTGCCATACTTGATAAACTATTCATCATTCATCATTCTTGTCAGATAACAGGAAAATCAGAGTTAATGGAACCAAAGAACCTATAGAGTTTAAATCAAACCAATGGTTTGGAGCAACAGTGAGAGCTCACAAAGGAAAAGTTGTGGTGAGTATGAATGGTTTGGGGAACCGTTTGCATCACACAATTTAATGTGTGACTTAGGCAGACACTTTTCTAGAGGGATGTGATGGTAGACCTCCTGGCTGTTTAAAATATAGTGCTGTAAAATCAGTTAGTGGTTGAAATTAAAGAACCCATTTTTAAAAAATGTGCTCAAAGATATAGGAAATAAAGCCCCTTTTCCTAAAATCCCAGATATTTGCAAATACTATAAAAATTCTAGGAAAGAAGGAAAGTTTAAAGATACACCCCAAGGGGATAAACACCTTTATTAAAGATCTATTTAAAAAAGCTACTTAAAATTGAACCAGAGAAAAATAGATCTTGGGAAATGACTCTGGGGTTGTTTAAATATTCATCTATTATGGGGTGTTTTATTTAGAACAGAAGGAATGTTTTTCTTAATATTAAGACTTTAAAAAACTACCAGGTAAACAATGTTTCTTAATATATTAATGATTTTTAAAGTAAACAATTCCACTTTTAGGTTGGGATCTCTCAGCTCACAAATACTATGACTTTTATTTTATTCCCTTATTGTTGTCAATAGGTATATGTATCTAAACTATTGAGAAATGAATGATTTTTTAAAATATCTGGAGGGCTTGGATTTTGCTGTGTGTGTGTGTGTGTGTGTGTGTGAGGTGTGTGTGTGTGTGTGTGTGTGTGTGTTGTAAAAGGGCTCAATGCAGTTGTTGGACACAAGTCATGAAAGAGACTATTAAATCTATTTGTTTTTTGTAGTTCTAATTCTGCCACATATTTTTCATTTTTGGTGGTGGATAAGTTCCTGAAAATATATTAATAGTCAAAAGTGTAAAATCCAATGTGAAGCTCCACAGCTCCCAAATGGCTACACTAGCTGAGATGTATAGACTGTGGGTCTGGTTAATTTTGGTGTGTAATGTTTATTTTATTTACAAGATGTTTTATACTAAAGTTTATAAAAACAGATTAATTAAATGAAGACAAAATCGGATCATGCCATGAATGAAACACACTTTTCTTATTATTATTTAAATTAATTTTTGCTGCTAAAACTCCTGATATTAAGCAAGTTAATTTGAAGGCTGTCCTCTCACCCTAACATATTCCTTGAAAGGGCATCACAAGGCATAATTTAACAAGTGTGCTTTTGATTTCAGAGTTCTAAAATTAGAACGTGTAAATCATCAAATAAGTATCTGATATGACAAATTACATACCATAAAATCAAAGATGTAAGAACTAATGCATAATAACCTGGTATACAACTGTGTTTCAATTTTTATCTAAAGAACATGGATTTAATTTCAGTTAGCACACATTTATTTATTAAGGAGATTTAAATGCAAAGCTCCATGTTTAGCGTGGCTAGCAGCTAAATAAATTCTAAGCAAGGCTTTATGTGTGAGTAAATGTTTTCATAGTATGCATTCTTCTCAACGTTTCCACTCTATATTTCACCTGGAAATAACCATGGAGTGTTTTATTTATGTCCTGAAGGATTTTTGCCGTTTTAGAATTGAACATGTATTTATGGAATGATTAGAGTAGTTCATCTCTCTCATGAAGGTTATCTGTGGCCACTGGAGTTTATCAGAATACATTTCTCCAAAGCAAACAGGCCACAATGCCTTAGAAATGTGTATGTGTCATTGCATCTGCTATTTGAATGCTTGCTGATCCACAATTCTCTTTGACCTCCAGTTTTTCCAAGAATAAAAACAATTACATCTGAGCTATGCCTACACAGCATCCATTGTTAAAAAATTCATAAGATGGAACTGCAGTGATAAAACTAGGCAGACCACAAAACAAAGGTATAAACCTGCATGAATATTTGAAAGCCATTTTTAAATATCAACAACCAGACAAAGGAAGTGGTGAGTTATTTTAGGACATAGTGTTAAGTTGTTCACTGCTTGAATGTCATTTGCTGTTACAGAGAGCCATTTTTTTTAAAGGAATAAATAGGAAATGTGAGTTTTTTGGCTTTTAGGAAATTATTTTCTTTCATCAGTTTAGCTTTTATGTAATTAAAAATTCTACCATGGGTAGGATCATACCTCTATGCATAGATTTTACAATTTTTCAATGAATTATATTAAAATTAGCAGGAGGTCAATTAGTTCACTTAACAATTTAATATAATTACCTATAACTTTTGTTACACTAGTTAGCAATTCAAATCAAACTATTGCCTAAGAAACCTACATCAAAGCTGTATGTTTTGCCTTTGATTTCCACAGGCCTGTGCCCCTTTGTATCATTGGAGAACTCTTAAACCTAACCCAGCAAAGGACCCTGTTGGCACATGCTATGTAGCAATTCAGAATTTCAGTGCATATGCTGAGCATTCTCCTTGCCGCAACAGTAAGTTGTTTTTATTCCCTGAAAGTAAAATTTAGTTTGAAAGCCTCCAAGTTTGAGAGCTGTGATAGATGATATTCACGAATCAGAATTCTACTGATCTATTCTGTTTATTTATGCATTAGTTAGCTTTATATAGCTGTTATAAGACACCATGACCAACTTATAGAAGAAAAGAGTTTATTGGGTCTTAGAGTGTCAGAGGATGAGTCCATGACCATCATGGTGGTGAGCATGGCACCAGGCAGAAAGGCATGGTGCTGGCGTAGTAGCTAAGAGATTACACAACAGCTCCTCAAGTAGGAGGCAGAAAGGAGAGCTCTAACTGAGAATGCTTTGGTTTAAAACCTCAAAGCCCTCTCCCAGTGGTATAATTCCTCCAATAGGGCCACATCTCCTAATCCTTCCCAAACAGTTCCACCAACTGGGTACCAAACATTCAAATACATGAGCCTCTGAGAGCCATTCTTATTCAAACAACCACAATTTATTTGTTTTTATTTTATTAAATTTATTTATTTTGTGTGTATGTGTACACACACAAATGCCACATCACATGTATAGAAGTTGGACAATAAAGGGTTGGTTCTCTCCACTATGTGAGTGTTAGGGATGAAACTCAGGTCATCAGCCTTGGCAATACACACCCACAAATGAGCTGTGTTGCTGGCTCATTTAAAAGACTGTATTTAAAAGTCAACTTTAGATAGTCTTTGGTAGAATAACAGTTGCCCTTAGCTGACAATTTTTGTTGAAAATCCCCACTCTGTGTCCCACAAGATGGTGACTTTTGACCCTACTTGTTTATGGAAACAGTAATATTAGTTAAGATGATTGGACTGGAGTAATTTCTGGCTGTAGCATCACATAGCCTTTGTTCCTAATAGTTGTTGCTTTGTTTGGCAGCTGTGTACTTGTTATCTGCATACTACACTTTCTGCTTAAAATGTTGAATCACCTTCAGCCTCAAATGACTCTGTCCACTTAGAATTCAAATCTCATTTAGCCATCCTGGGGTTCTTCCAGGACAGCATTTTTTTTCTATGTCTTGTATGTTGGCTTGGAACTAGCTATATAGACCAGGTTGGCCTAAAATTACTTATTGTCCTGCCTCAGTCTCCCAAGTGCTGCAAACAAGCACACACTACCACACCAGTGTGATGTATACTTTAAAGCAAACATCTGAGTGAAGCCTTAGGAGCACTGATGTTGAATTACCCTGGGAAGCCATGACTGATAGTATGGGTACTAATTATCTGCCTGGAATCTTTTTGTAAGCTTTTCTATTTTCCTAAGTTTTGGTAGTTCATTGAGAGATGTGGATAGTCAACAAAGGAACTTCCTATTATTATTCTTGTAACTAGTGGGGATACATTGTAGAGAGGAAAGTGTCACTACAAAGAACATTAGAGTAACATCGTAGAATGCTAATTTCTTAAAGACTCAGTCTGAAGTTATTAGAGATTGTTCTAAAAAACTACAAACAAAATTTCCCTCTTTTGCATAATTAATGTTATTAATTATTATTATTATTACTAGATTCAAGATAAATTTGGGGAAGAAAGAAAGCAAATATCAGAATAAAATGGTGAGATAAAGAATCAGGAACTTTAAAGGGTTAATAAAAAAAAGTCACTGAGGTTTATAGCTCCAAACCAAGCCTGAACTTTTTAAACCCAAGAGTTTTTTGTGGGGATTTTAGCAGGAAACACAGTATGATTTCCTAGGTGTGAGCTGTATTAATGATCTGAGATTAAAGACATTGTCTTAAACAGCTTTAAAGTGAATTTCTTTGTTGAGAACGAGAATTGTTCATTTAACACTTGATTACTGAACACATCAACACTAACTATGCTATCAGTGTGTCAAATAACTAGAGAAAGCAAAACCAACATTATCCAAAGAATGGGCATTCTAGTAAGAAAGAGAGGGCAGAAACCAAAATAAAAAAACTCATAATACAGAATCAAGTAGGAAAATGTTAAATAATTAGGCCTATAATCAATGGAAAAGGTGAAGGAATAACTTGTGTCTGGAAGAACAGGAAGAAAGGAGAAACTTCAGAAAGTCTACTAGGAAAGATTTTCCAGAAGAGGACATTGGGAGTTGGGAAAAGAGGAATTATCAACACTGGTAACTGCTGGAACATGGCCATAATCTGCAACAGATAAGAGGCCAGTATTATTGCACTAAAGAGATTCCATGCTAGACTTCTCATTAATGCTTACATCTGTGTGTATTCTATTCCTTGGGGTTAATTGGAAGTGTTTCCTCACAGCCGCATACTATGGCATCCTTTACACACCCATTGGCCCTGATGATAGAATCTTCTGGGTATCATGAAGTTCACTTGTAAAACTTGTCACGATGTCTTATTCTGCTCTTATCTCTCATGTCCTTGTGACCTGAGAGCCTGGGCTAAGTCATTGTCCACAGCATCTCAACTTGTGAGGTACCTGGTACAGCACGAGCTTGGAATATTTTCTAAAACTATCCATTATAGTGTTCAAGAATTTTAAGCTCTCTGGGCACATCATCATGCCTGTTTCTTTATTCTCTTTTTTTCCCCAGGTAGAAATATGCAAGCCAATATGATAAAATGGAGCTTAGGGGGAACTATGAAATAGTGCATTAGGCATTATTTGGCTTTAGGGAACACCAACACTTTTCATGTACTCAAGCTTCCTCCTCTTCAAACCACCCGAAGAGCTAGCTGTCTGTCATGACTGAAAAGCTCACAGTTCACTAACACAAAGACTGCTTGTTCGTGAGCATATGGTCAATATCACAGAGAGGGAGTATCAGCAATATCCTTTTCAAAAGAGAACTGAAGTAACTGTCTTACATTACTCCTACAACACAGATCCAGGGGGCACCATGAGCAGGGTGGGCAGTAGCCTGCTCATTTATCTGAATAGCATGCATTCTGCTCCCTGACCATTCATAATTCAGGTGAGGGCAGGTCTCGCAGCCCTTCAACTTCACCATAGCAGTTCACCATTGGCAGAGAATGAACACGAACAGCACATATCCCTGGGTTCCTGAGTTTATATATTGGGACATAATGTTTAGAGACACCCTGAGGTTCCAGGAAGAAAGACTCCTTTGGGTCTCATAAATTATAATTCAACGAGAAAAGGGAAACAGTCTTGCTGAGCAAAGAACCCATACTCTTCTCTAATTGCCACTCAAAACAAACACTAGAAGTTGATTATTTTCTCAATGACTTGTTTTCAGTTGGAGATTGTTAAAAAAAATATTCAATGTTTTGTTTTGAAGTAAAGGATTGTCAGGTTTCTTCTCTTCTGAATAATTTACAATATGAAAAGTAAAGAACCAATTTCAAAAATAGATTTTAAAGAAGGTTTGTGTGTTTATAAATCATTCCTTAAATATAATCAATCAATGCCATCTACATGGGTTCACCTAGGCTACATCATACATTCATGTATATTTCTAGATGAGTAGAAATCTTACACCATTGGACTTATAGAAAATTATAACCCCATAAATTAGAACCCCCTTAAATACATGGGCTTTTAGGGAACCTTATAAAATTCATAACCATCAATCTTAACATACAATTGTAGAGGAAAGAAGAAATTTGGTGAAAGACATTGTATCAGGTAATAGAATATTTTAAATACAAGGGAGTAAGATTAGGTGTAGTGATACATGCCTGTAATTCCAAGACTCAGAGGTAGAGGCAGGAAGACTGGGAGTTCAAGGCCATTCTTTGCTACATGGTAGACTCCAGGTCAGCCTGGGCTGCATAAGACACTGTCTCAACCAACAAATAAATAACCAATACAAAAAGGATTTCTGCATAGAATTAGTAGGAGAAAATAGAACTATGATCTGCTTGGGAGAAAGAAAATGAATAATGTTCTGGAAAGCAGAAGGACCAGGTGCCTTTTATAGATATTCTGGAATAGGAGCATGCTTTCTTACCCTCTTACTGTAATATCACTTGAATGATACCCTCAGTAAAAAATGTGTAATCATTAGCATGCTCTTATCTAACTACATAATAACTGAGGTTCCCCTCTACAGTTTGACTATAAATCAAGTGTGATAGAAGGTACAGGGTCTCCTTCAAAGTACAGGTTATATGAAGTAAATTTGTGATCTCAATTTCCTACAGAGTTCAATAACAATATCCTTGGAGTCTATATACTCATTGTAAAACCTATAGTTTTAAAAAATGATCTTACTGGGTCTTTAGTTAGTAAAGAGAATACAAACAACCCATTGTTGGAGGGTTTCTCTTCTGCAAACATTAGCGTTGCAATGCCCCTGTGGGATTTCTACAATGAGAAATACAATTTCAAATTAGCCTAATATGTGGCAATTTAAAATTATGTTCCTATTAAAAACCATAAAATGGAAATAAGACTTGGAGATGTAGCTCAGTTGATAGAGTACTTGTATAGAAGTCATGAAACCCTGGGTTTGGTCCTAGCACTGCATTAGTTGGCTGGAGTACACTTGTAATTGCAGCACACTGGAGATAGAGGCAGGGGGTTCAGAGTGCAAGCTCATCTTCAGCTATATAGAGAGTTTGAAGCCAGTCAGTACATGAAAAATGAAATGGAAATCTTTACCAGTTTCTCTAAAGGAAGCATGGCACTCAGGCAATGTTACCAAGTTGCCACTGTACAACTGGCAGATACATTTTTGATTGTAAGCCTAGCCTTTAACAGCTGAGCCATCTCTCCAGAAAACTGATTCTAGAGAAATGTCCAGAGACCTACAAGGATGACCCCAACTAACAATCTGAGCAACAGTGGAAAGGCTACCTTAAATGCCCTTCCCTGATAACTAACTTATATGCTATCATAGAGCCCTCATCTAGTAGTCGATGAAAACAGAAGCAGACACCCACAGCTGAACACTGAGCTGAACTCCTGGAATTCAGTTGCAGAGAGGGAAGAGTGATAAGAAAAGGGATCAAAACCAGGCTGAGGAAACCCACGGAGACAGCTGACCTGAACAAGGAGGAGCTAATGGGCCCCCTGACTGATAGCTGAGAAACCAGCATTGGACCAACTCAGACCCCCTGAACATGGGTCTCAGTTAGAAGGCCTGGGCAGTCTAAGAGACCTCTGACAGTGGAACTAGGATGTATCCCTATTGCACAAAAGGACTTTGGGAGCACATCCCCCATGGAGAGATACTCCAAATGACTTGACAGATTTTGATGATCCCTCCTGGAAAGCATCACCCTCCCTGTGGAGTGGGGGAGAATAGGATGTGAGGGGGGGTCAGGAGGCATGGGAGGAAGGGAGGGAGAGGAAACTGGAATCAATATGTAAAATAAGAAAATATGTATGTGTATACATACATACATATATATATAAAGAAAAATAAGCTAATAAATAGAAATTTCTTTCAACACAATACAAAAAGAGAAAAAGAAGGAATGAATACCTAGGAGTTTAGAAAGGTTATAGAAGCCTCATTTCTTTTGCTCTGCCTCCAAAAATTGTATCAATAGTTATTATTGAAACAAAATGTTTTACTATTGTTTTCCTACGGCTATTATAGAATAAAAGATGTTAATATAAAAAAATAAGAAATGACAGATACATCAGGAGTGGGCAAAGGAGACAATACTGCCACATGGACATTTTGGGACACAATCAGAAAATGGAGTTTTTATTTTGGGAAGCAAACATGAGTGTACACCAATATAAACCCATACTTTGATATGTTCCCCACAGGAGAATGGCTTGTGTGCCCTGTGCTCAATAGACCTAATAGCATAACACCCTCACGTTGATCTCCCTGCTGTATGAATGTCATATTCAGGATCAGGAAATAGATGGAAATACACTTAATATTTCCTGGGCTGCATTTTAACAAAACAAAACACAATTTGGTCTCTTTGATTCAGTGGTATGTGGGGGGGAAACAACAAAATAATCTGTGTTACTTGTTAAAATATTTCTCAGAAATGATAACATACATCAGGTATGTGTTTTCATCATCCCAGGCAATGCTGATCCTGAAGGCCAAGGGTACTGCCAAGCAGGGTTCAGTCTGGACTTCTATAAGGTAAGTCTTTTGGTCTCTCAGCATCTGGTGTTGGATGAGTTTCCTTGTCACTGTTGCTACTGTTTTATTTTCTGTTTTTCATCTCCATACCCACCCCTCAAACAGTAAGAGCCAGAGAAGCTTTCGGAGCAGATCATGTCTGGCAACTTCTTGAGTATTTTTTGTTTGTTTATTTTCCCCTACTCAGTCTTTATTTCTATTTAAAACTGTGCTGTGAAAAGCATCCAGGATGAAGGGACTCATCCTTCCCACTCCCAGTATTAATCATTTTGAATGCAAATCTCAAAAAAAAATTTCTAAAATGATCATAAAAATCTATAAATCGGCCACTTTATCACTTAGCTGTAATTGACTGCTATTTTACATTTCTTTCTTTACTCATTGGGGAAACGTGTCTTTTAGAGTATGGGGGAGCTCAGAAGACAAATCTGGGGACTCAGTTCTCGCCTTCTAGCATGTGAGTTGCTAGAATCAAATTCAGATTGTCAGATTTGATGACAAGCGTCTTTACCCATAGAGACATCTTGCTGGCAATATATGTGTTTTTAAAGCAGACATTATTGTTGCCTTGAAAACAATTGAAATAAAGTTTTGGGTTTTTTTTTTTTGTCACCAAGTTTTTCAAAAGGACTATGCCTTAAGCTGCAAACTTCATGTACAGGCCTTGCTCAGCTCAAACAGTGGTGGCCCCCCTCCCTCGAATTTATATGCTCTCAAGGGAGTCAAATTAAAATTATTTAACATAAGACACTAAATAACTGAAAGCGAGAGAGAGAGAGAGAGAGAGAGAGAGAGAGAGAGAGAGAGAGAGAGAGAGAGAGAGAGAGAGAGAGAGAGAGAGAGAGAGAGAACGGACCCCAGGCCTCAGGTATAAGGAAAGTGTTGTTTAAAGTCTTCTTTAAGAAAGCCTGATTTTACGAGGAACAAACTGTTGGAGCACTGCTTATTAGCAGTGACTCAGCACCCTTTAAAACACTTGGCTTCTTGTCTGAATGTTCCCTGACTGCTTCTGTTTTGCAGAACGGAGACCTTATAGTGGGAGGACCAGGAAGCTTTTATTGGCAAGGTATGCTCGTATCAGAGGAAAGCGTGTGTCGTTACTAACACAGGAGAGCAGAAAAGCAGCATCAAATGTTGGCCTTTCCTAGCCGTTCTATAAAACCTGCTCACACTTCTTGACTGAAGCATCACTGCAATATGCACTTTGTTGTACAAACGTCATTTCTAAAGTGTTGCCCAGTCTACTCTACTCATTGCTCTACCAAGAATTTATTGAGGTTGTTTCAAGCTTTGTTTTAAATGTTGGAGACATGGTTCTGAGAACGCCGACAGAAGACTTGCTGGAGCTGTGCTAGCACGCCTGGGGTGTACATGAACACATGAATACATATAGTCCTCAAACACACACACACACACACACACACAAAATTAGGGCCCTGGAAAGGATCCAGAAAGATGGATTTATGACTAATTTGTCGATGAAATTGCTATTAAACTTTATTGATATACTCAATTACAAACATCAGATGTAAACTGAATATTTTTCCTTTTTTAATTTAAATTTGACACAAGGTTGTTTTACATGTCAATCCAAGTTTCCTCACTCTCCCATTCTCCCCTATCGCCCTCACCAAACACCCATCCCTTTTCTGCTCCCTAGGGAAGGTGAGGCTTTCCATGGAGAGTCTTCAAAGTCTGTCACATCATTTGGGCAGGGCCTATGCCCTCCCCCATGTGTTGAGGCTGAGAAAGTATCCCTCTATGTGGAATGGGCTCCCAAACTCCATTCATATAGTAGGGATAAATACTGATCCATTACTAGAGGCCCCATGGACTGCCCAGTCCTCCTAACTAACACCCACATATAAGTAATTTTCTTCTAATCTTGGTTGATTTCATGTTGGTTAATTAATTGGTTAACTGATTCCTTCATTTAAAATGGAAAGATATCTCACATGAATTAGTAGTCCTGTAAGCATGCAGAAAAATTCATCTGAGATACAGAATTTAAAATCCTGTAGATGGCTAAGGTGGTGATAGACCTAGCTAATGAAAACAAGAAACTGTCAGGATGATGGAGAAAGGAAGAAGGACCTGAGCTGAAAGTCAGGGAAAACTGTACATTCACTGTACATCCCTGTGTAAACCTTGTGGTCTTGATGTCAAAGCACTTGCTTGATGGGATTTTAGTCTTTTCTTGGACTTCAACCCAAAGACTGGCAATTTCCAAAGAATAACATAGCTTAAAATTAGACGTGAAGTACCATTTTTTCAAAAGCATTTTACCACCTTGTCTCAAATAGCATGAGATGACATTTTACTGAATATTCAGATGCATAAACTTTTCCATATAATGTATTTTAGAAATCTGTGTGTCCTGATACAATCATATTTCAAAACTTCTGAAAGTGGCTTTGGGAGGAATGAGCCAATATTCTTATCAACGTTGGTGGCCATGAATTATTTTTGTGTGTGAAATTTTAGATCTCACTGGACACAGCTGCTTCCTACTATCATAATTTTATGTTTTCTCCATATAGTTTTGCAATGAATGTAAATTGCTCAAAGATTTATTAGATCCTCCCTTTAACTTGACTGAGATCTTTACAATCTGTCAAGTAAGTGAATTCCACATATATTCTTTGTAAGAAGACAAAATTCCTTATTGGAATGGAAAGGAGACTTCAGTTGTATAATCACTAGCAAAACTATGTGACCTTGAAGAACAGCATCAAGTTCTTCAAGAATAAGACATTTATATATGACAGGTTGATGTTAAATTTTCTTTTGGCTTGAACATTGTTGTTTTGTTTTTTGTTGCTTGTTTTTGAGACAAAGTCTCATGTAGCCCAGCCTGAGCACAAACCCATTGTGTAGCCCAGGATGATCTTGAACTTCTGATCCTTCTGCCTCTACTTCTGAAATGCTAGGAGCATGTGTCTCCCCGCTCTGTTTTTTGTTGAACTGAGGATTGAACCCAGGTCTTCCTGCATGCTAGGTAGGAAGTCTATGAAATGAACTCCATCCTCAACTCTAGAATACAAATTTAAACAATAAATTTCACTCTCAAGTATCCTTATTCCTTCATACTTTTATCATTTGAAGACAGAGATGGATTATAAATTAAAAGTACAGGAAAATGGATAAAACTGCCATTTATCTCCTACTAGATTGGAAAGTTATACCCGGTCAATTATAACTAACCTCTACCTGTCAGTGCTTGAGGGAGGTAGGGATGGACATTCAGAAGTGTGTGGTATGGGTCTAGGTTTGCTGAGTAAGAGCCTACCCCACCACTTGCATCCATTTAGTTGATGTATTAATTTGTTCAAACACAGGTCAGGTGATCACTGTCAGTATAGCAGATATCATTGCAAACTACTCATTCAAGGATATTCTAAGAAAACTGTCAGGAGAAAAGCAGACAGATGTGGCTCCAGCTTCCTATGATGACAGCTACCTTGGTAAGAACCATTGCTCCAGATAGTTGTACTTTCTCAAAAGTCAAGCAAATTTAATGTACATGAAATGTTTGGTCCTGACTTATCTGATGTTACCTGGCATCTTTTGAAGGCTTGCTTTCTTATTATTTTGAGTAGATCTTTACATTTTGTTTTATACCACAACTTTTTTTTTCAGATGTAATACATACTGTGTGTGATTTGAACTGCTATTTTGTAGTCTCTTTAAAATTCTCTTCTGAAACATTGCTGGAAGAAGACATTTGTATGAGCAGGGCTTCTGCTCATGCTATGTATGGGGCAACATGATAGTAGGCCTGTCCAGTTCCAACAAAATGAAAATGACTCTTTCTAGATGCAAGACTGTTCTCAAATTGTGTCATGTGCAAACCACGTGATGTCCCTTTAATATTATTATCACCCATGTTTGGTTTCCAAACAATTCTGATTGCTTTATGCATTGAAAAAAATAAATTATGGTTTTGTTTTGTCAATGTAAATGGAGCCTTGCTTTTGTGCTGAATTTCATCTGTGGGCCACAGTCATGAAAGGAATTACGAAGTAGCTTATGATAATGATCAATAGCAAAGCCTGAACACACAGAATGTCTCATAGAAATTGTACTTGATGGCAATGAATTTGCAGCCTTCAAAATGCAGCAGCTGCCACTCCCACTTAAAGGGCTTATGAACCATGAAGGTTCATCTAAGAATCTGACTTTTATTAAATTTTGGTTGTGTATTTATTTAAAATCAGTGTGGCAGATCTTCTCTATAGCTGAGAATTGGTCTGAAAGAGTTCATATTGCTGTGATTATTTTGTTCACTTATTGAATACTTAATTTTTTAGATGCTTTGGAATAAAATAGTGCCATGATAGCACTTTCATTATTTTCTAAATATAACTCATTTTTTGTCAAATGAAATTTGTTCTTTTTTTTTTAAATATAGGATATTCAGTTGCTGCTGGAGAATTCACTGGAGACTCGAAGCAAGGTGAGAGACATTGTTACACTTAAGATATTATAAAAGTACAGAGGAAAGCCAAATAATATAAGAAGTCTTACTGTAAATGTGATTTATTTCTTTGCTACACAAAAGTTTATGTAGATGGAATGTATATATTTATGCGATAACATTTTATAGAAAATATATACAGATTGGCACAGCGTTTCATTTCAAAGAATTTCATAAGAATTAATTCCAATCCCTACAAAATCTAATTAAGCAATTAAAAAGGAGGCTAGATACCCAAGGTTATGAATGAAAACTGTACAGATGGTTGAGTGACTTAGACAATAGTCACAATAGATCTAAGTGAGAAATCAAGATCTCTTTTCTCTCTAATTTATAACATCATATATCATGGATGTCCTTCCTTACTTAATTCCAACCCAACATGCCAACATTGTTTCCTTTTCTCTTTTAGACATGACCATCCCCAAATAACAGAGTAATAGTAACAGAGAATAGTAAAATTCCCATTCTCATAGACAGCCCTCATTGGTTATCCTGTTTTGAAACCTCTGGTTCTGTATCTATCTCTGTCTTTCCACAGTATTTGAATTTTTTAGGCCAGTTTTCAAATGCCATTTCCTCAAATCTTTAGCTAGTTTTCTTCTATAAATGCCTGTGTCATCTCTTTTTCCTGGCCTTCTAAGGTCTTTGCTACCCATTCACTTGTTGCAGACTTTTTGTGCACAAACATACTATGTGCCAGGATCTGTTAAGTGTTGAGTGTGCAGAAGTAAACAAATTGTCCTTAATCTCAGAGAATTCACTATACTGAGTCTGAGCACCTTTCTAAAACTTGTGATTAGTATTACTGATTAGTATTAAGCATAGAGTAAACAACTTTGGAGATAAGGCACCATAAGACAGGGCCTAGAAGAATAGGGGGTGTTAAACAAGGGGACAATTTCTACAAGCTAAGTTGTATGAAATATTGGAGTAGTTAAGAAATCTATCAGTCTGGCCAGACTTTTATACTTGGATGGTTACTGGGATTGGGTAGAGAAAGGGAGGCTGGACCAGCTTGCATTGGATCTTAATAGGTCATAAAGTTCTAAAGTTAGAGGAGAGAAATAATAGGAAATTTAAGCAAAGGAGAAAATACAATCTAAAACAAAACAAAAACAAAAGGATGGAAACCACATTGGTTATTTCATGTATATTTGCTTGGGAAGAATAGCATGATATATAGTATTTTTATGTTCCCATCTGGCTTCTTGAGTATAAGATATATGTTTTATTGCTACATGTCTTGATTCTAAAGACTAGACAATATTCTTCTCAGAAAAGACTCAGAATAAATAGCCTGAGAGTAAGAATTTGAGTTCATTTTTAAGTTCTGATTTGACTGACAGTATTTTTTTTTAGGATAACACAACCTCTCTGATTCTCAGTTGCTTATATCTGAATGGCATTAGCACTATGGAACCTGAACTATCATTTTGAATAATGCATGAAAAAAATGCATGCTACATTAAAAGCAAAATAGGAGCTTTTACTGAGCTAGTAATATTTATTGAATGAGTCAACTATCAATCAATATTTTCCATTTCCATCTTGTTTCATATCAACATTAACTATTTTTCCCTATTGTATGAGTTTGACTAATGTGCAGATGTTCAAGCACAAATAAAATATTGCTATGTCTGTGAATCATAACAGATTTTTTAATAGTTTCAAATTCACATGTACACAAATCAAAATTCACTATAAATGTTTTTGCAGTTTGGTAAAAGTTCAAAATAGTAAGATTTCTAAAAAGGGATGTTTTTCTTTAAATAGAAGCTAATTCTTAAGGAACCTCTCTTTCTACTACTTTTCTTATCAATCTATGTTCACATCCAGTTTATTGAATGTAAGATCATGTTACTGTTATTTGTCTCCATTTTAAAGACTAGACAAAATACTTATACAGTAAATAGCTTGATGGCAAGAATTGGAGTCAATTTCAGATTCTGACTTGAAAAGCAGTACATTATTCTGGGTATGGTTGAGCTGTTATGAGTAAGTTTTCCGCCGTTCTGTTCCCATTGCCACGCCAGCCCCAAATAACACACAGAGACGCTGTATTAGATATAATTCTGTTGGCCAGTTACTAGTTTCTTATTGACTAGCTCTGTCTTAAATATTAACCAATTTCTATTATTAAATATTTCCACGTGGTCTCATCTTACTGGAGAGTGGGGCTAGCATTCTACTCTCTCTGTCTTCCATCTTGGATCTCCCTCCTCCTACTTCCTCTCTCCTCCTAGTCTACTCGTCCTGCCTATCTTGCTTTCCTATTGGCCAACAATGCTTTATTTATTAACCAATAGGAGAAACATATTTACAGAATGACATCTCCCATCATTGAGCTCTCCTTTAATCACAGAATTTGGGAGGCAGAGGCAGGTGGCTCTCTAACTGTTCAATGCCACCCTCATCTGCATAGGTAGTTCCAGGATAGCCAGAGCCTCAAAACTAAACAAATGAGTGTAGAAACAAAAGGCATGGACTTTTGATCCAGACTTCTGGCTTTCAACCCTTCACTGCTACTCGTTTTAAGACCTGAGACAAATTACCTAATGTCTTGGCTTCTGTTTCCTTATTTATAAACTATAAGTAATAATAGTAGTATTGTTTATCTCATAGAATGCTTGGATTAAATAATGTAATCCTATATATTGATAACACAGTACAATGATTAGCTATACGAAAGAATCAGTAGATTAGAGGACATCAAGGGACATATCTGAATAACTTAAATAAGTTTTTAAAAAGTCTAATCTTTCAACCACTGGCTTAATGGTTTAACAAAGGGGATTGTGAAGTGTGCTAAATGGTTTTCTTCTATAGTGTAGTATTGAGTTCCTATAGCTCTCCACAGTAACACTCTG